>CM023191.1:5958014-6708014 GCA_013167095.2 Daphnia sinensis | reverse complement strand
CCATCGCTTGCTTGCCCATGGCGCACTGATAAGTGTTTCGTGGACTTTGGTTATGATGAGGATAGGGAATCAATCCTGCACAGACGTCAAGCAAAGTAACTGGCTCAGTTTCAAGACGAGTCGTCTCTTCGATGTATGCGACTAGTAGACAGCAGTGTTGCCATCATTCTCTTCATTCAAATCCAAATATTCTATCAGCCCTTCGTAAATGAAGTCCTCAAATGTCCGAAAGCCATCGGCCAGTTCTTGCATATGTCTTACTATTAAAGCTGATTTTCCATTTCGGACGATTATATATGGCCTACGGTTAGAGAAAACTAAAAAAAATAAGTAGTAACTTAGGATTCTAGATTATTATACCTGCATAGACGACCACCATTGCAGCTGATGTAAACCGCTCTTGTTATAAGAAATGCGGATAAATGGAAACGAAGGCGTTGATATAGCCGTCTTCAACTTGTATGACAGTACAAGTCGTTAATTTGTAGATAGTGTCGACCTTTTTAGAAGAAAAAAGTGATTATTTTTTTTTTGTTTATTTCTCTAACATGTGTTTTGTTATTACCTGAAGTTTGTCGACCCATTTTGCCGAATTATCACGCTAGGCCTGGACGCGGATTTCGGCAGTCCCGTCGACGAACAGGAGAATGAGTGTGTTGACTTTTTCGGTTGTCGTCGGTATGGGGTTGAGAGTAGATTCGCCTCTGCTGCACTGGAAAGCGACAAGACTATTAAGTTACGGCCCTCGGACACGTAGACGGACCCATCTTTGTGGAAACATACCAATTTAAAAAAAATGGCAAATGAAATGTGTTGTTGTTGCGTGTGCTACTTTATAGGAGAATTTTTGACCAAAAAATTATGTAAGCAATGTTGTGATAAAAGAAAAAAAGGTGCCCGGCATTCTTGACTTCTCGTGGTCACTCTTTGTCGACATTACGTTACTTTTTTTTTAAATTGAATTTTCGTCTAATTATCTGTATACAAATCCTTAATTGGGGGTGGTAAAGACGTTGTGAGATACGTTCCATGTTCATCGTGTGGACTGTATGGTAGTATATGATGTTTTTCTTTGCGTATTAATAAACAGAATGGAATAACGACAATAGTTGATTAAAAGCACTAGTAAGTGGTAACGTCTGGTAAGCATGTAGGCTGAGATGGAAGCGGGCTGAAGTGAGGTAATGTGTTCAGTGATACAGGCAAGGTGGAACGCCGAGCCTCGTTGTGCATTCTAAATTGTCTGGAGTATGCCAGGCACATGGGGTGGCTCAGTTTACTGGTAAATCTGAGTTCCATAACTTAAAGAAAAACATGGAAATGAGACATCGTCAAGTGTGAAAATGTCTTACATTTTTACTTGTGACTCGTACTGTCACGGGGCTACCAAAGCATTGTCTGCTGTGGTATGTCAGACACAGTGGGTGGCTCAGCTTGCTGGAAACTGAGTTCCATAACTGGGAAAAAAAACACTGAAATGAGACATGGTTAGGTGTAAAAATGTTTTACATTTTTACCTGTTACTCGTCTTTTCACGGGCCGACCATGAATTGTAAAGCGAAGGATTAAACGTCGGCTGACTAATAGAATGCATTACTTTGTTCTGTCGAATGCGATATCGTTTCCGGTTGGTAGCAATGGCAGCAATTAATTTTCGTTGAAGCTTATGCTACTGAAGTTTCCATCATCCGATTACGTGAGAATAATTTCCCCACAGTGGTCCTATGCTAATAATAGGAAATTTTAAACATTATGTTCACTGAAACAAACAAACTTTGCATATTAAAGAAACAAACCATGTTTGTTTTAGTTCAGAAGTGGATAAGGGGGAAAAATCAGATTGAAACAAACATGGTAAGAGAATATGTGACATCAAACTGACTGAAACAAACATGGTTTCACATGTTCGTTTCATTTTAGAAGACAATATGAGAAATAAACTGACTGAAACAAACATGGTTACTCATGTTCGTTTCATTTCAGTGCACAATAAGATAGACTAATCTGACTAAAACAAACATGGTTACCCATGTTCGTTTCATTTCAGAAGACAATATGAGAAATAAGCTGACTGAAACAAACATGGTTACCCATGTTCGTTTCATTTCAGTGCACAATAAGATAGACTAATCTGACTGAAACAAACATGGTTACCCATGTTCGTTTCATTTCAGAAGACAATATGAGAAATAAAATGACTGAAACAAACATGGTTACCCATGTTCGTTTCATTTCAGTGCACAATAAGATAGACTAATCTGACTGAAACAAACATGGTAACCCATGTTCGTTTCATTTCAGAAGACAATGTGAGAAATAAACTGACTGAAACAAACATGGTTACCCATGTTCGTTTCATTTCAGTGCACAATAAAATAAACTAATCTGACTGAAACAAACATGGTTACCCATGTTCGTTTCATTTCAGAAGAGAAGAAGGAAAATAAGACTGATTGAAATAGTCATGATTGTGCATGTCCGTTTCAAATGGTCTGGAATGAAAAGAAAACAAAAAAATTAAAACGATACTGCCCTGCATAGACGAATTAGACGTATGAAAGTGAAATGAATGGCCATATGATAACCGGCATCTGTTTGCCATCCAGTTACATTGCTAATATGCTAAATTGGAAGTATGAGTCACAGAGAAACAAAGCCACAGATTATTGTAAGGAAATTGCGTTAGAAAAGTATTACTTACGTTGTGGAAACACTGGGGACTGCTGACTGCTGAATGCTGATTTATGGTGAAGGTCAACCTGTACGACGACGGCGATGTAGTGGTGACGTCTACTTCACTTCAAGGTTTCGCTATCGTTTGCCTGTTGCCAAGTTTGATATTAAAACTACTAAAACAGAGCTGTTAATAATAATAGTTGTTAATAATGAATAAATTCAATTGTTTAATAAAACTTCTAAATTTTAAAATTTTAATCTATGAAAACGAACACGAATAGTTTTATATCGTTTAATTCTAAATGTAGTGAAGAAAATGACAGAATAATAAAAAAGAAGAAGGGAAGTACTAGGTAGCGGAGAATAGTACGGGAGAATTGAAATTCCTTAGGGAATCCTGCATTGTAGCACCAAAACCTGAAACTGAACAACGTCACATTTCAGTTGAAGTTGGACTGTTTTACGTTGAACATGTCGCTTCAAGACGCGGAATGTTTCCTAGGACGTGGCCGCGGAGAATCTATGGACGACACGGATTACGTTGTGGAGGAGCTCCTGGATCGGCGGTAAGTTTTGTTTACCTTAGGTGTCTTATTTAAGTAGGTAAAAAGAGCATTTTTTTTGGGGGGGTGGGCTTTCTTTTCAGTGAGGTTTTGTCCGAAACTGGGAGAAAAAAAGTCCAGTATTTTGTAAAATTCGCTGGTTACCCTGATTCGGACAATCAGTGGGTGGACGCCAAAAAAGCGAAACTCCGCAGTTTAGTGCGACAGTTCTATGCAAAACGGAGGTTGCAGACAATCAAGTAACTATTCACAATTTACTTTAATCCAGTACATATGTTTAATGCTTAGTTTCTATAGAACACCAGAGATTGCAAACGACGACGGACAACCTTGTTCAACGGTCACGTCATCAAGTGAAGCAGTAGAAACGTCATCTAACAGCAGTCTTGATTTGAACGTGGAAAATGTTGTTCTTCATCTATCACCGGAGCCTTCATCAACCACCAGGACTCCACCATCTTCACCTACAATGTCGTTAAGACGGGCTCTTCAATCAACGTCAAGTACGCCACAACGAGAACAACAATCTCCGATTGCTGGATCAAGTGGTAACACAGCGGTCACCATAAAGGAGAAGAAAAAAAAGAAAAGAAACACAGCTTTCTTGATAAGACATAAAAAGTGTATCATAGTAAGGATTTTTGTACCGTTAATTAAATTAAATTTATTTTCCTCCTTTTACTTATTATATTTGTCTCTTTAGTGCAAAGTGAAAGGCCATACAGTAAGCAGCTGCCCAATAAGGAATAGAAATACTGAAGGGCCAACCATCGCACCTGAATCGCCGCATCTCATTCACTCCATGTAAGTAAATTTCCAATAAAATTTTTATTCATGTAACCATCATTTCATTTTTCCATATTAAAGGGCCGGTATTACTAACATTCGATCTGCTCAACCATTAGCGGTTCCTCCGCCCCCACTGCTAATGGTCCATCCGTTTCCGCCGTCGTTGGCTCAGTCATCCAACACATGTGTAATGCCTCCTCCTTTACCATGGATGGCTTTCTCTCCACAGCCATGGATGGCTTTCCCTCCACAGCCATGGATGGCTTTCCCTCCACAGGCATGGATAATTCTCCCCCCTCAATTTCGGATGCCACCACCCAGTAGCTCGTTCACGTTTCCGCCCCAATGATGGTTCATAGAAGTTTTCAAAAAAAAAAAATGAAATGTAAGGGTAAGGTGTTTGTGTTGCACAATGGTTTTGATTTTCCACGTAACGAGTGCAATTGTTGCAATTGAAAACGGCTAATGCATATATGTTGCAGTCAGTCAAAAAGAGAAACGGGGTTCTTTTTCTCAAATTGATATTAAGATGGACGATAACATCATTGAGCGTATCCGGTGGTTGTAGTTCGTTAGTGACGGGGTCCAAATTAACGGCAAAAATGGGTTCCACCGTTGTTGCATTCGTAGGTAAATGAGGATTGTTGTATCTACATAGATTCCTTCCATTCTTGAAACACCTTTCTCTATGTTTCCAATCGTGCATGTTGACAAGTAGTTGGATGGACGAGAGATGTAGCAACCAACAATCAAGATCAAGAGTATCTCTTGCTGGTGGTTTTGCTCTCAGCTGCTGCCAAACAAGATTTATCGTTTCTTCTTCCGTCAATTTTGAGCGGCCGAAACAGCGTTGAAATCCACGTTCTAGTGCTGCGTCAATAGTTTCTGTAATCGAATATTTGTTGTTGCATGAATCGCATTTCAGGGCGCTTGCTTCACTGGCAGGAACCACTGGGCGATGGCGCATCTTAAACAACACTTTTTCGCTGTCGAGTTGCAGCTGGCCAGCACAATTGACATCTAAGCAGTTAGTAATAGTTTCGGCTTCTGTAGAAGGTAGAACAAGCTCTCCGACGGCAAAGGTTTCGATATTTTTCTTCAGCCGTTCCACAACAGCCTCGAACTCGTTCAATTCTAGGGGAATAAAAGATATTTTAGTATTTCCTTGCGTTATGTTTTCATCCGTAGATGCTCTTTTACCTGGCGGGGAAACCTCACAATTTACTGGAATAGATGTAGCCGACAGCCTCTGAGCTGCTTTTAGTTGATTTTCAATTTGTTGATGTCCGTGAAGCCAAATCAGATGGTGAGAATGTAGAGTCAAACGGGACTGCTCTTCGACGATGCGCAAATGTCAACTGGGAATGCCCCACACACCACGATTTTTCAATGGAGCATTAGCCTCACAGTCCCATCCGACGAGGTACTCGATAGCTATGTTCAAGCATCTCTCGAAGTTGAGTGCTCCGGCAACTGGTCGGTTAGCTAAAGTCTCAAATCTAATTATTCCGTCTGGAATTTGATCTTTGTAGATAGCTGATTGTTCTGGACCCAGTGCATACCACAAGATTTTGAATGATTTCGTGTCATCTGGGCAAAAAGTAAACCAGATGTGCGCTTTTCCTAGGGAATTGTGAGCTGCGTAGACTCCGCCTCGATTTTCAGCTGCGGCGGCCATAGAATGTTGATTGTGTTTTGTTGCGACGGTGATATCATTGAAAAATTCAGCTGCTACGCCATGAAGGCTCACTGGAGGAGGAGGCAGCGTTCCGCCTTTACTGGCTGTTTTGGCACAATTAATTTTGTGCTCACAGACTTTCTTCATATCTTCGAGGGATACTTGACCAAACGCTTCTGCTTTAGTAGATAAAGTTCCATCAGCGCCCCTGCGACGAGACGGAATTTTCGAGCGGACAAATCCAATAGTTGATACTTGTTGGCGGGTAACCATGTCATACAACGGCAAAACAAAATCGACTTCTTGAAATTGTCGTGTGCTGAGATTCAGCATGTAGGCTAATAAGGCTTTACGTGAAATTTTAACCCGTCTCGTTTCACCTGTTCCACCTCTGCCGAAAGGTAGTAAATCAGGAAAATGAATTTCAAGGTAGTTGGGGTTCGAGTCTGAAACAAAACTGTTGTCAGGTCTCACGACGTAAATGTCTGAAGAAGTATCGCTAGGGGAAAGAATTTTGTTTCCAGACAAGGCCTCAACGACTTTTCCGTGGATGTTCGATTCAGCTGGCGTGTCCTCACCAATTGTAACAGTCGCTGCTGTTACTACAACTTCTTCTACTTCTTTGTTAGTGCGTAATAGCGAAGAACCGCCGGATGAATATTCTTTCTCCTCAGCATCTTCGTGTGAACTTCCATCGACTTCCGGTTTAGCTTCTTCATTGTCTATGGACGTCATGGTAAACATGGATGGAGAAACATCGTTGATAGGAAGTTGTTCACAATTATCCTTGTTGAATTCAACTTTCGCCATGACCTTGTTACCGACTTCTTTCCAAAAGTTCAAAGTCTGTTCGATTGCTTGTGGGTCAATGATGTAATTTTTCTTCATGGCGGCAATTTTGGCTTTTTGAATAATTGTTTCGTCCTTGGTGAACGGTGATACGACGATAACGCGAAGGGGCACCTCACTTGGCTGCAGAGGAAGACTCATACGCACTAGCGGAGTGTCTAATCGATTCGAGTAGATATGACCAGTTATTGACGTTCCTCCGACATAGTTTTTTGAGCTGTAAGCTACCATATGCCCAGAATTGTGAACCGGACGAACGAGGCTACGAGTGCCCAGTGTCATGTTTCGCAATTGCGCCGGTAACTGACCGAACCAGTTGCCATTTGCGATAGCCAATTTAGGAAGCGCGTTTCTTTTTAAACAATCGTAACATGTTTTCTTACAAATTCTCAGAAAAGGCTTGCAGTCACAATCCGAAATTCCATCAGTTGTGCAAGAGAACCGGTGCTTCTCTATTCCTCGCGGAGAAAGAAGCAATTTTGCAAATCGGTTTCTTTCACTGGGGAAAAATTCAGACACGTCGTACTGGTGCACCAACTGAGGATGAAGCACATCAGCGTCGCCGTTCTTGCCCGTTGGTTGCTGCAGTTTTTCAAAAAAAGCCGTTGGAAGAGAAGCAGATGGAACCAGCTTTGATTCGGAGATGCGTAGAAACTGGTCGCACACACAACAAACTACATCGTGTTCATGCACTGCCGCGTGAAACAAGCGCATGATGTCATCCAGCTGTTCTTTGGTCTTTGGTTCGGGTAATCCAGCCAAATCTAGTTGGTCGAGTTCCTCGGGCGTATACACAAACTGATTTCTTGATTTTCCTCTTCTGTAATGAAATAAATGCATAAGTTTTACCTATTGCGAGAAACTGTTCATTGTAGACATGAACTAAATCTAAATTCAAATAAAACCTCGCAATTAAAGCAAAGGTTACCTCTCAAAAGGAGAGTTAATCAAAGGATTCTGTTTATCAACAGCAGGAACTCGGCTCGTAAGAAGTGGAACTGATGATTTCAAGATTGGAACAGATTTCAGAATCTTTGGTTGAATCGGTAAGTTCGGTAAATCCAAAGGAGTTTCTTCTGGCTCACTTTCCATTCTACAAAAATAAATTATCAAATAGATGCACTAAATTTTTCTTCTTTAGTATTTTTATTTTTCTCTGTCTTTCTTACCTTTGATCACCAAATAAATTAGTAATACAAATGTCATCACAGTGTTTCTTAGCTTTTCGATTATCATCAACACTTCTTTTCTGGCTCCTTCCCAGAAAACCATAACTAGACGTAGGTTCAGAATCAAGAGATTCATTGATAAGAACTGTAGCTGTTTTCTTGGGTGGAGCAGGTACAGGAGTTTTGTTTTGATTCTGTACATTGTTCAGAGACTTTTCTTTGTTCAACAGAGGTACAACTACCCTATCTTGTTGTACAAATCTGCCAATAATTTTTTCTTTATCAGCAATGCGAGAGTTACCTGAAGAGCTGCAAAAAAAAAAAAATGTTAAAACACCTTATGTTACTAAAACTAAACCAGGTTTATTACACAAGTACCTTACAGACGGCACAATGTTAACATTTGACACCAGTAGATCTATAGGTTCACCTCTTAGCATTGAACGTGATGGTAACCTATGATACAATACAATTGTCATTTTCAAGAACACTAAATAGCAATTACTACTCCTAATTGAATTTCACCTGTCGAATAATTCCCCAATTTTTCGGGATTCATCTGCTTTTTTGGTATAACACTTTTTCGATGTAATTTCCTATATTTTGTAACACGTGGTCACATATTTGTTGTTAAAATAAGTAGTAATAAAGAATAACAAAAAAATTTCTTTTGGATTACCTGATCAATCACATTTTCTTGCTTTAATAGTTGTTTCTGTTTCACTGAAAACTTCGATTGATCCAAACTCTCTCGTCGGCGAGGCATTTCGCACAATTACAATACAAAATCTGAAATTAAAAGCTAGTCTTCAACACTCGCCATTAAATAAAGTTAACGCAATGGACCAGTCACTGTCTACTTTCCATTTCCCCCCTTTTCCATTTCGTCGTCTGCTTTCTTTTATTTTTACAAGACTGAAATCGTGGCTGCCGTTTATTTGTTTTATCACTTTAATAAATTAACTTTCCTTAGAAGAAATTGAATGCTATCCCGTGTAAAAAGTTTCAACAAATTTTTACCTGTAATTTTTTAATAATAACATTCTTTCTCCAATAAGTTCTATGTACCTTAAGAAAACTCAAAAGCCATCTATTGAGCTTAGCAGGCGAATACCTTAAGAAAACTCAAAAGCCATCTATTGAGCTTAGCAGGCGAATACCTTAAGAAAACTCAAAAGCCATCTATTGAGCTTAGCAGGCGAATTTGATTCGTTTCCACTTTTCCCTCCGACCCAAAGTGCCTCGCCCTAAATCCCTTCGGGAAATTTTAGTACTGGAAATTTCTGAGATTCTTGCCACTAGATGGTGTTTTATGTCTGTGCCTTCTCTCTCCAAATGCTGTTTATGTCATACCAACACAAAAACAATGAGCAAATGTTACATGGCTGAACAGATACATCAATGACATAAATAGTTGTACCGAATTGCGAATTGTCACAAAGCGACGCGTTCATCGTGGATCGCTATCTGTACAATGACAAAGTGTTGTTGCTACATTTCTTACAGTGGGTTTTCGTTGTGTACAAGCAGGGTACAAGCTGGTACAGTACAAGTATATCACTATAGTATATCGTAATTTGTAAATGTTTAATGGTATAGACTATAGAGTGGGCAAGTCAGCCATCGTAGATTTTGAAGAATCAAGTACACGAGCGGATTGTTTCGGCAAGTTGTACTGCAAGAATACACTATGTCTATGTAAATAGGAAAGGGTATTTTTAGTACCAGCACCTACGATGACAAGTTTCTTTCGGATGGCAGCCATTCCTGCCTTGAATTTCAAAGGAACAAACGAAAGTTATTTGTCAGTTGTTTTTGTGCGTTATTATGAGAACTTTTTCCTATTAATTCAACAACTGATTAAAATGCATATACTAATTTAGTTAACATATAACCAACTGATAAATATAATATCTGTCGGGACATGTTGTCATTCTTGTAGAATAGAAACATGCCAATAGCCATCGCAGCATAGAGATGAGAAAACGAATTTCGTTTTTACTTCCATTGAACATTGATACTAAGACAATTACATTTAGATGAAAGGGAAGCGGTAGTAGAATAAGGTAGGCGAGGGTAGGTTTGTGATGGGCTATAACAGTCCACAGAAGCGTCATTGCAACGCAATGGTAATACCGAGAAACGACACGCGTCCTCTCTTAATATCAGTAGAATCGAGCACGAGGTGATGGGTTTTGTAGTAGAACTCATCCAAATTGGACGACGCGTTCTTGGAGGTGTCGTCATTGACTAGAGTGGTTCTACTGGACAGTTCCGAATGCCAACTGAAACGGGGTTGGTTTTTAGATACTACTACTATACTACTACTACTATTACTAGATCGTGATCGCCGTCCTATCGGGAATTTCCTGAACGGAGTGAGGGCCCCTAGTTTCCAGGATCGTGTATGATGTGACGGCGAAACCAGTCGGCAACTCGGCACATCATTTAACTTCTCTCAACATACAGTCGAGTCGACCTACTTTTCTCCGAGACTTTGCTCCACAGATGGCGCTGGCGGCGCGGAAATCTCGGTCTGTGCACACAAATCTCTCGTCTTTTTTTTATGTCGACGTCATGTGGCCAGTACTCCTAAATCTTCACTATTATCACCTGGTGAAATCCTGGGTTGTACCTCACCTTCAATCGACACAGAAGTTATCATTTACCTTGGAGATGGTAGATTGCATCTGGAGTCGGCAATGATAGCAAATCCAAAGTGCATAGCTTAACATTATGAGTTATGACCCGTACAACAAGGAATTCTCCCAGGAGTTTTATGATGAAAGCCAACCGACAAGCAACTATTAGTCCAGCAGCCAAAGCTTCAAGATTTGGTTTGATATTGAAGAACATTTATCGCCTCACAATAATATCTTTTATTTAGTAAAAAATGACTTGTTTTCGCTTTGTTCTAGGGAAGTCCCAGAGTATTGCAAGAAATCAAAAAGAAGATGTTAAAATCAAATAAGAGTTTGTTACTGTGCGTGTGTGTATTGTATTGTATTTAGTGGTGGATATGTGTGTGGATGGAGGGACATTAAAAAATATTTTTCAACAATTATTTGGTATTTGTTATTATTAACGCAACTTTAAATACCTGGTTAGGGGTTCGAACCTTAGACTATTACAATACGAATCCAGGGCTTTACCAATAAGCCAACATTGCTCTATTCCAGTGTAGTAAGCATTCTTTACTACTATTGTTAGCAGTTCGTACGTCGATATGCCCTGAAATGCTAATCTCATTCAATATGGTCAGTTATGGCATAATGGTTAGAGTGATGGACTGGTAATTCTGAAGCCTGAGGTTCGATTCTCAGCATAGCAATTGACGTGCAAATTCTCTTTAAGAGATACGAAGTATGAAATGTGTATATTTACACATCTCGGTTAGAAGAGGTAGACTCTCAGAGTCTACCACTGCCCTGGTTGAACAACCCCCCGGGGAGATTACCCGGGGAGTGGCTAAGAGAAGCCGGAAAAGGATGAAGAGTGATGATCGGACAAGTTTTTACGTGAGCGATTAACCGTTAATTCGGATTTGTGGGTAGCCTCTTCGCCCTCCAAAGTTATCATCGAGCTGGAGGACCCCCAAGTCCCCTTTCCGGACAGCGCACTCACAACCTTTACTGCTGATCACAGTAGGGGCATGACCCCCTACGGGCTTATCACAAGTCAACGGGAAACGGGGCTACAGAAAAGAAGGGAGCCCAGATATGCACTTCAATATTTTTGTAAAAATACCATAATATGAGAGTTAATGGAAATCTTCGATGACCAAATCATCCACTTCTAAACGTCGGTTGAAATCTACGTGCGCATTAATGCTTGCGTCCTCATCTATCGTAGCTACAGCTGCAACAAAATTATCCAACATAATCCAGCCACCGTAATCATTGTGGTGATGTCACCTGCTGAACTGATGACGGTGACGTTGGATGTGAAGAATGTGTCTGTAGAAAAAACTAGCAATGAAATCAATGAAAATTTCAAAATGCTTGGTCAAAAATGCCTGTTACCGTTTGGGATCTGTTGCGGAGAGCTATGTCTTGCGGAATGTTCAGATTATTAAAAGTCTCTTCTACAGCGAGGTTTCCTTGAATGGTTAACTGCCCAAAGAGGAAGAATAAAGGCCGTTATTAAAATCCAAAGAACGTTAAATATTGATTAATTAAATAAACTTTTGTGCCAGAGACGTGGAAGTCTCATTCCTTCTTGGCAACTTTTTAGTTCAAAGACTTTAAAGTTTTACTACATTGATATCGGTCAGGTCATAAATCTCCATAACCCCGTGTTCGGTAACATCGTCGGCGAACTGCACTTCAACGTTGAACGTTTGATTGGTTCTCGACAAGAAGAAATCACGATCGAGGAAGCGTTCCATGAAGGTCCGAGGAGTAATACTTTCTTTCATTTCAACTTCAAAGGGCATTCGCACGTTAACAGGGATTGATTGATCTGTTCATTTTGTCCAATAGTTTTGGGGGAATTTGAAAGATCAGTCGTATTGATCTTCTGGACATACATGAGCAGCGTGCGAGGCTAAATCACCGTCTGCGTGAATGTTCAAGTCTGTCCGCGAAGATGGTGGATCCAACAACGTGATGATATCCACGCTGTTAAAACTTCCTTTTCCATGACAAAATTTTTGATGACCAAATCGTCTGAGATCCGTACCCAAACCAGCACAATGTGTGTATCACCTTCATCAGTGTGCCGGAAGACATCCACATTTCGTCCGTTAATATCGGGACAGTCAATGTTTCCTTGGACACCTAGGGCGTCGACTTCAATACTTATTACTACGTTAATCCAATGACTGCAGAAGCATTCAATTACCTGTACATGACCGACGATCCGCACCGATCCGGTGAAACGCTGCTCTTTCTCGCTTATCTGTAGAATCATTTTTGCCAACTGCGCCCTAAAATCACGTTGCAACACTTTGTTGATTAAAACAAAGAATATTGAATACAAATGTTATGTTAGCGAACCTCATAGACGTTGGTGGTTGTAAAATTGTTTCTAACTTCGATAGCGGAAGATGATTTCGTCCCTTGAATGACGAGGCGTGAGGCATTCTTTCGCAATGGCAATTCGCCACAGCTACACCGTTGATAGTTATTACCAAAGTCGATATTGCCTCGGACATCCAAACTAACCAAATCAGCACCTCCATTGATTTTCACTCCGGATTTCAGTAGACAGCGAAGGTCAATCCTATGGTGAACAAACCAAACATTTTCAGCTTTAAGATCTCCGACCCACCCATGATGTACCCATGACCAACGTACCATTCCAATAATTTCTTTCTTCTGGTTTCAGAAAGTTTTTCACAGTAATCTAGTTGGCTTAATTCAAAACTTTGTCTTGGATGATGGGTGTTCAACAAATTATGAATTGTTTGTTTTGATTTTTAACGGTGTAAAGTGTGGACATGGTTAATGCCCCTCGTCCCTGGAACAGATCAGTGTAGCATCCTAGCGGGAAAAAAGTGGATTTGCTTAATAATTTGAAAACAATAAATTTAAACAATTCCCAAAAAGGCATCTGCATTTTGATCATGGAAAGCAGCAAAGCCATAGTGATCCATGGTATAATTAAGGAGTAATCAAACAGTAATGGCTGCCAGCAACAAACATCTACTGGTCACTCACTACATGCCAGGTCATAGAGCTGGCCTGTACCTGTTGGATATTCTCAATCTTTTGGTGTTTTAATACTACACTGACATCATTTAAATAATTTTTAAGAATCCTTAAAACTTTAATTACCTTAGTTTTGGTGAGGTCTTGGAACATCTTAAGGCCTTGGTGATCATTAAGGTGAGAGTGACCTCATAAAAGGTCTCTCCATTCGTTGGTGTAACGCATAGCCTACTACAATCACGGCCACTCAACGGGCTATCTCGCCTGCGCCAGGGTGCCCCGCCTTTTCAGGCCACGTGCTGGATTCTGATTGCTGCCCCACCTAAAGTTACGCACCCTGTATCTTCGGTTTCCAAAGGGTCGATTCCATTTTCCGCATGTTTTTTCCACTATATTTTTTTCCTTTTTTTATCAAATCGTAACGTGGATTTTCGTTCGTCCATGCTTTTGGTGTTTTTGGTCCATGCTTTTCGCAGTCCCTAGTGCTTATGCTAGTGCTTCAAGAAATTTCAGGTGCCACACACTTTTGTTTTATTAATTATTAATTGTTACTGATTGATATTGATTAATAGGATAATGAAAGTAAAGTGTTGTGTTGCACATTGTCCCAGCAAAAATTATGGGCCTGTAATGTGTAACGTTTCTTGGCACAAATTCCCAAGCGATGAAAATGTTTGTGAACGATGGATTAGAGAACTTTCCAATAACTCAAAAACTGAATTAAAGGATGTTGTAGTAAAACACTTACGAATATGTAGTCTACATTTCAAAAAAGAAGAATTAAAAATGAGTGGCACGGGAAGACATTATTTATTAGGAAATGCTGTTCCTTCAATTTTTCAATCATATGAAAAGGTATAACGTACCTCAGGGTTGTTATATTTCAACGCAATCTCCTAATGTTTATTTTCCTGTACAGAGTGTTGGCAGTAATCCTCCACACAGAATACCAGGAAACACCGATCTGTACAATCTGTAAAGCCATTTATTTTTTACACCGCTAGATAGCAGCACGGTCAGGCGGAATAGCAATCGTGAAAGAAAATAACCATTGTCGAAAGCTAATAGCTTTAGCAATTAAGAAATAGCTTTAGGTTAGCTTTTTAAAAATAGTATTAGAAAATAGCAAATAGCAATAGTTGGGGGATTCATTATATAGTTGGGGTCGGTCAATACAGTTGCTGGTTGAATGCGGATGGTGGGACTGAAAAAAATGGCTCTAGATAAATGTCGATTTGTAACACTTTTATTCGCAAATGCATTGAGATGGGAAGACAACTAATTGAAAATTTTTAAAAATAAATTGCCACGAAAAAACGCAAAGTATTTGGTCCATTTGAATCGCCGTATTATTATTCTGTCCAATAAAAAAGGTAAGAAAAAACACTTAGGTAAGTAAACAGTGATAACCGGGGTAAACGCCATGGGGTTTTTCACGAACTTTGTCAGTTGGAAATCACAACAACTGCGTATCCGCATTCAGGAGGAGAGATAAAGCATTGAAACCGGTCCCAGCTGGGCGATCCGTATGAAAATGTAGCCTGGGCAACGTAGTATACAAATCCCACAGATGAAATTTCTTAATTTAAAAAAAATTAATAAGTCCCTTACAGAAAAAGGTATTAAATGCTAATCAATCTTTCAACATGTGATCACAAACAGAACACTACTGCGATTGAATCAGTAAAGTAAAAACAAACGTGAAAACAAACAAAAGTTTGCTCTGTTAAAATCGTATCCATAAAAACGAATCTGATCGCGTTTTATTCAAAAATAATATTTTATTCCGAATCTGGATTAAAATTTGGTTATAACAGGTTGGGTTTTTAAAAAATTTAGAGCAAATTTAGAGCATTCAGTTTGTTAACGGAAAAGTCGGGCTTAAAAAGTCGGGCTTATTTTGTGTGTGAAGAGGGTGAAGGGTTTTAATTCGATTTCTAAGTCGTAGTGCCTTCATTGTTGGAAAGATGATTGCCATTCGATGGTGTTTAATCACACTTCACACGACCTCTTTTCATTATTAAACACAGCAATCTATCAAGGCCGAGGTATAAGTGGGTCAAGACATATTGTACTCAGTATCTCTAAACGAACAGCATCATAATGTAGGATCAGAGATGATAATACAACACAATGTTGAATGTTCCTTACCTGGGAACTCATCAACGCTTGATTGGTGATACGACTGATACCCGAAGTAAAGGAAAAAAAGGCATAACTCAAAAATGAAACGCGAGGTAAAGTGACATGCTATGAAAGAAATCAGGTAAAAATGAAAATTCTGAAAAGGATTTTCATCCACTAATATTTAAAATAGCATTAATAGTCTACTCCTTGGTTTCACGTATTTTGTTTTGTTTTTTTCCTTTAGATTTTTCACCGAGTTTTCCCTATCGGATCAAAGCTCATCATTGGCGATCCCGCATCATGTGCGCGCGTATCTCAATTATTCGATTATTTACCTTTACGACTCGCAAATGATAATCTGAATATACATACCCACAGCACAAATCACGTGCTTGATCAAACAATCAAAAGCTGGAAACACGGCCTATATAAAAGCCGTTGTACGACAACAGAAAACATTAGCTAAACGCAGCTAGTTTGAGTGTCATCCTTTTTCTCTACAATGGACGAAATTGATTTGTCTCCAACACCACAACCAACTAAAAACTCAGCAGGAAGCGTTCCACAACAATCTAATGGGTAATATCAAACGTTAGATTGCCGTATGGGGAAATAGTACTAGACTACTACACTTTCTTCTGTTTCACGTTAGAATCTCGATGCTCCTCGATGTACCACTGCTGGAAGAAAAAGCTCACCTGCGAAACAGTATCCGGAACACCAAAACCTTGCAAGATCATCTACAACGCGAAACATTACCATCAGCCGACAATTATCATCCGCACTTTATGAAAATCGGATCGCGAGCAACACTGACCGAATTGTACCTTGGCGAGCCCTACGAACAAAAGGTACCGACATCATTCATTTTCTGGCCATAAAGTTTTCTATTACGGGGCAGCGGAAATTAAATACTATAGCACGCAAAAAAAAAACTATTCCAAGTTATTATCAAAATTGACTATAGACATTCCTTTGTCTATATCAGTGCATGCCTGAGATTGTTTGCCTCCAAAATAATTTGGGTTTTATTCGTTGAGCAACCATTTAGAGACACGTAAAATCAGTTACTAGTGATACAGCTTTGATTATCGGGGGATTTAGCTAACTCCCTGCGACGAGTTAAAAAATAGACTGGCGATAAGAAAAAAAATGTATCAAAGGAAAATATCTTGTTGTTACGAAATGTTGTACACTGTCATCTCGATCAACAGTAAAAGAGATAAATCCTTGTCAGAACTTGATACGTTTAATCTATTCTGATTAAATGAAGCTCTATAATTGTTTCAGGAAGGGGATCATGGACCTGAAAAAGTTGCAGGCGGTGTGAAATTCGGTTGGATTCAAGGTGTTCTTGTCAGATGTTTACTCAACATCTGGGGTGTGATGCTCTTTCTTCGCTTGTCTTGGGTTGTCGGTGAAGCCGGAATCGGACAAGCTATTCTAATCATTCTTCTGGCCACGAGTGTCACGTCACTGACAACCTTATCCATGTCAGCCATCAGCACGAACGGCCAAATCAAAGGCGGGGGAACGTATTACATGATATCTCGTTCACTCGGTCCCGAATTCGGAGGTGCAATTGGAATCATCTTCGCTTTAGCCAATGCCATGGGCATCGCACTTCACACGGTTGGCTTCTGTGAAGCGCTTTCTGACATGCTCGAAGACTATTGGGGAGTCCAAATCGTTGACGGAGGACTGAACGATATCAGGATCATCGGGTGTATCACGCTTGTCGTCTTAGGCATGATCGTTAGCATCGGAATGGAATGGGAAGCTAAGGTGTGTACTCTTAGATAAGTGTAGCTTCTGCGATGTTCTTGATGTCTTTTTTCTATGTTGGCAGGCCCAATTGTTATTTTTCTTGATTTTGATGTTCGCCTTGGCCAATTTTATCATCGGAAGCATTTTAGGGCCCTCCGGAATCGACGAAGTCTCCAAAGGATTTGTGGGCTACAATGGTAAAACATTTTGTGATGATTTAACAGCCCGAAAGTTTTCCGATTATTGACTGAATATCTTTTCTTTTAGCTGAGATTATTACAGCCAACTTCTATTCCGACTATCGTGTTTTTGATGGGTTCCAGCAAAACTTTTTTTCTGTATTCGCCATTTTCTTCCCAGCTGCGACTGGCATCTTGGCTGGTGCAAACATCTCGGGTGATTTAAAGGTATCCACTGTTCACATATAATCAAACATCTTGACACATTTCTTTTTCTAACGAACGCAGAATCCTTCAAAAGCTATTCCTAAAGGAACCCTGCTCGCCATTTTGTTCACTTCAAGCTCTTACATTTTGTTTGCCGTCATTGCGGGAGCTACAGTTCTTCGTGACGCTACCGGAAACCCGGCCAATTATAGCGAAAACGGAACTGTCAGTGACTACATGAAGCTTTGTCTTGACGAGGATTGCGAATGGGGACTGCAGAACAGTTACCAAGTCATGACTTTGGTATCGGCTTTCGGCCCGCTCAATTACCTCGGCTGTTTTGCTGCAACCCTCAGTTCGGCTCTTGCCTGCTTCGTTTCCGCTCCTAAAATCTTTCAGGCTTTATGCAACGATCGCATTTTTCCCTATTTGCACGTCTTCGGCAAAGGATACGGCAAAAATAACGAGCCTCTTCGTGCCTATGCTCTTGCCTTCCTCATCGCTTTGATTTGCGTTCTCATTGGTATTATTCAAAATGTTTTGGCTTAACTACTTTTCAATATTTAACGTTCGCTTACTTCCTACAGCCAATTTGAACACAATCGCTCCACTGATTACCAACTGTTACTTAGCGTCTTACGGGTTGGTTAATTTATCTACCTTCCACGTCGACCTGTTCAAACCTGTTGGATGGCGTCCTACCTTTCGCTACTTCAACAAATGGTTGAGCCTTTTAGGATTTGCTCTCTCCGTGGCGGCCATGTTCTTGTGCAGTTGGCCAACAGCTCTCGTAACATCTGCCTTAGTTTTCACTTTCTTTTTCATAGTCAGATATCGAAAACCAGGTAATTGATTCACGCACTGATTATTTATTTTGATGTCGCAATTGTTTCATGCGAACGTTTCTCGTGCGATTTTTTTAGATGTAAACTGGGGTTCGTCGACACAGGTGCAGGTTTACAAGACGGCGCTTACTAATGCTCAGCAATTTTGCAATATCGATGATCACACAAAAACTTACACGCCTCAAATTCTTGTTATGACTGGCCTGCCCAACATGCGACCCTCCCTCGTCGACTTTGCCTATCTTCTCTGTAAAAACAATTCACTGATGGTGTGCGGCGACGTCCTCAAGGTATTAACGTTTTACTAATTTCAATTGCATGATTGTGTTCGTTGTAATGCTGCATTTGGCGTTCGACGTCTGACATCGTTTTTCGGATTTGTTCTGTCCAGGAGCGTCAAAGCCATAAGGATCGTTCGTACCGGATCAGAAAATCCCTGCATTGGCTTCGAGCCCACAAAACAAAGGCATTTTATTCACTGGTCGACAACTTATCATTTGCCAACGGGGTAGGAGCTTTGCTACAGGCCACAGGAATCGGAAAAATGAAACCCAACATCCTTTTGCTTGGCTATCAAAGTGCATGGCGTACCAGCAATAACGAACAGATTGAAAGCTATTTCGTCGCCATCAAGTCAGTTGATAAGTTATCAATTGTTGAATTCAGCTAAAACTGAGGCGTCTCTGTTTTTCTTATTTCGGTAGTACGGCTTTGGAAATGCAGGTTGCCGTAGCAATTCTTCGTGTCCAAGAAGGACTCGATTACGAGGGAATCATTGCAGACTACGACATGGAGAAATCCGGTAGCAAAAAACAAAACGCCGAAGGAGTTGACAACCCTTCGTTTACAGATTCACCTGACGGCAGTCTTTCTTCAAAACCATTTGGTAAGAATATTATTTTAATGTTCTTTACCCTGCCTACAGGGTTTTAAAAACAACTGTCTTTTTACAGTGATCAGTGGAAGTATAGACACTGGGCTAACTGATGATTCAGTAGAAAACAGGAAACCTATTCAGGCTAATGAATTACCTTCATCTGGTGATTCCATATCTGCTGCACAGAAAAAGCACATGAAGAAATCACGAGTTATGTTCAAGTAAGTTGAATTGCTGGGTTGATTGAAAGAAATCACTAATTCACATTGCAAACACACAGGGATCCTCAAGGAAACGAATTGTCCTCTGACGTACAAAACAGCATCTATCGTTTCCGTATGAGGCAGAAACCGGGCACTATCGATGTGTGGTGGCTCTACGATGACGGTGGACTATCAATGTTACTTCCCCACATCTTGACCACACGTTCTACCTGGGCCAATTCCAAGTTACGCGTTTTCTGCCTGGCAGATGCAAATGAGGAACGAAACAACAAGAAAGAAAGGTAGGATCATTCTCTAAAACAACGCACCACACAAAGTAAATCGTTAAAATGTTTTGTCTTGTTCAGTATGCGACAATTGTTGAGTAAATTCCGCATACTCGTTTCGGATGTGGTCGTGATTCCCGATTTGACAGAGACTCCCTCTACGCAAACCAAGGCCTGGTTCGATGCTCTGACACACGAATTCGTCTGCAAAGATGACGATTCCAGCATCCAAAATTGCAATGGTATTTACATACAGTACATTTAAAAAATTCACTTTCTTAATGTGTTCTTTTAAAAACAATCAGCACCAGTCATCAAAGAGTCAGAGCTGATCGCTGAGAAGCCAAAAACCTTCAATTTCATGAGGTTGAGGGAGTTGCTGTTGCAGCATTCTACTCAGGCAAATCTCATTGTCATGTAAGTTATTGTTTTGCAAAGTTAGACATAAGGAAACAAAACAAATAGAATAATTAAAAATTGATTGGCTAATTAGGACACTGCCCGTACCACAAAAAGGAACAGTAAGCGGTCCACTTTACATGAGTTGGTTGGAAACACTGACAGCTAACATGCCACCTTTCCTCCTAGTTCGTGGCAACCACACATCTGTCCTCACTTTTTATTCTTAATCGATAAATATTTTTTAATGAACTAATTTGTTTTCATTCATGTCTCTTAATGTGTAAAAGAGTTCACTTACCTGTTGTACATTTTTCTTTGGTGTTCCAACAAATGTGTGATATAAAATGATTAGCATTATTCCTTTTCCATAATTATTTGTTTTCACCGCATCAACTAAATTGTATTTCACGCAAGATATAGAGGGATCGCAATCTCCAGAAGAAAATAGGTGGTTAAACATCACAAGGGTTTTTTGATGGAATATATGGGGGCCATTTTTGCTAACAGGATAAATTGGCATTCAAAATTTAGGAGACAAAATTTTTCGGGGGAATGCAAGATCTAAAGAGGAGTGAAGGGAATCACGACGCATATTATGCAAGGTGTGCCTTTGTTCACGAAAATTTTAAGAAGGCACAGACTGTCAAAGGGGGTTGATGAATACAAAGTCTGGTGATGAGCTGTCCAACCACAATCATGGTTAACAATAATATCTATGATGAGATTCAAAGATCATGCTCTGCTACACTTTGCTGAAGGTAGTCTTGGTACAGAGTCTTCTTTTTGGCTTTGACAACCGTCTGTACAAATTCACGGTGATCGGCCAATCGTCGTTTTTGACTGCGTGAAAGTGTCGGCTTCAGACGGGTTGACCAACGAGCCAATCCAAGTAGCACCACGGACAAGCCGATGAGCACCATCAGCGTTGTAAGATGGGATTCTTCAGGAACAAGATCCCAAAACTGACGAATCGGCGACTAGTAGAAGAAAAACAAATGAAATCTCGAATGTCAGTCATGAAATCGGAAGAAATTATTACCAGGTAGAGACGAAGTATATCAGCCCCATTTTCTCCAAGCAAAGAGACAAGCAACTCGCGAGATGCATTAGAAACCATAAAGTTGATGATGAGCATTACCGGTATGATGAGACCCAACAACATGAACATAATCCCTGTAAAGCCAAAGAAAACATTTAAAAAAGAGATTCCGTCATTTGCAGTTTAAGTTCAATCACCTTTTCCAGAGGCCCTCAAATTGTACGATTTAGCATTGTTATCATCCTCAATCTGCTTGTCGACAATCTGAGCAATTTTTTCGCAATCTTTCTCGAGGGTATTGAGCGTGTTTTGGATTGTTTGGTTGATAGTTTTTTCGATATCTTTGCACACGTCCTCAATTTGATTGACGCAGCGGACAAGCTGTTGATTAAAAATATTATCAGTTAGAAATAAGGAACAGGACTAAATATAAATCGCCATCAAACCTTGTTCGGGTTAGGAATATAGATGGTGGGCATGTCGAAGCCTGTTTTGTTAAGACCGGGTCGTTTACATAACTCCTGAACGATCTGCATCATGACTCTTTATTTTTTTAATGATAAAAAGAAATAAATATGTAAATAATAAAAAAAAGGGGATACAGCTTGTCAAAGCTATCTTATGCATTAAAGAGAACAATGAAACGAAAACGAACCTCTGTCTATCGGATTCCGTTCCAGCTTCATCCGCTTTGGAGAGATAAAACCGAAGGCGTTCTGGATGACGGATGTTTAACTGTTCCACGAGATTGAGGGTTCTCTTGCACAGCGCTTGACCAATCGGGTCAAAGAAAACAAATATCAAATCAGCTAGTTCGCCTAGAAAAAAAAAATGAAATGCAACAAGTGGTTAGTCAGGGAGAAAAATGAGTCATAAACACAAAGCTTACCAAGCCATTCGATTGATTCGTTGACATCAAAGGGATATTTCATATCACCATCGACAAGGCCGGGCGTATCAACGAACGTCACCAAACTAAATTTCTTTTGCTTCGAAGTCGAAATTTCGGTATTGAGATAATCCACCACACCTATTAACACAAGTGAATTGAAAAGCAAAATAAACAAACCATTACTTTTGCATTCCAAATGGTAAGTATTAGAATTAAGAAACAAAATAAAAAGCCTGAAACGAAACGGTGATCATTCTCCTGATTCGGAAAGCCCTTCACTGGGCAGCTCGCTTGCTCAACTACCTAACGGCAAGGTGCCCCGGGAAGGACCGACCCAATACAGGGACAAACTAAATAGGCAATTGCTACCACTCCAGCGGGCATTAGAACAAAAGTAATTCAAATAAAACGTCAGAAAATTTTGACATGAAACAACTATTAGGATAGAATACGAAAGTTACTCGAAAAACAGAAGCCATTTTCCCAAGCTGACGGTTTTGCTGTCGGCAAGAGAATGAAATAAATTCGGGTTAGCGGTCTGGCATTTATAAAGTATTCCTACGAACAGCGACATTCGGAGTAGGGAACGCTACAGCATGTTAAAAAAAAAGGGAGAGAAGAGGGTGGGCGGAGTAGGACATGGAAGCCCTTCCTAAAAGGAAGTGGTTGGCTACTGGTGATAAGAGAATTGGATCGGGGTATCGATAGACTGTGCTAACCGTTTATCGAAACAGTCAGGATATGTAGTGGATATAGCATGGGTGGGAGAGACTACTAAATAGCGCGAAGTGCCGAGGCGGATCAAACGAAGTGCTTAGTTGAAAAGGGAATAACACCGCAGTGCAGAACAGCTGCGTCCTGGAAGTTTGCGGTAGGAACGAAATAACAGAGGAAACCTCTTAGACCGCCAAAGAAACACCGATCCGGTTGCACACCGACCACATCCTCCGAAAAAGATATGCTAATACTGCGTTTTTCAAAATAAGCTGAATCTTTTGATGCTGTCAACCGATAACGTGTATACGATTTGCTGTTAACTTATGCTGTCTCAAACCTTGAAAACCGAAGAGTTTTTCGTTATCTGTAAATTCTTACCAGGGATTTCTTGCAGCGGCTTGAAATGGGGATATAAATGCAGAGTGGCATTGCCCTGGTAATTAAGAAAAGATGGATTTTGAATCATTTAAACTTTTGCTGGCGTTGGTGGAACATTTATTATTACTGTTAGTGATTCCCGCTTGCGTCCACTCGTAACGAAGGTAAATCCTTGCGTTTCAATGGCCACACCTGTGCGCTGAACATGTTCTTCGATATACCTGAAAGAAAGAAGCAGATAGGATAAGAACAAATGTTACAATCTTTCACAAAAATCATAGTTACCAGTTTATAAACGATGATTTCCCAGCAGAATGGTTGCCAATAAGTATTACGGTGATTTTTTTTCGAGGAGCAAGCAAATTCAAACCGACTTCTTCAGCAATGCGTACAAGGCCTAACAAAAAAGATAACTATGTTTTAAAAGTATTTTTTTTTTTCAAAAGTTGAATGCTGGTAATTCTTTCAAAGACGCAGAAACATAATCCTAATAAATGAGGATGAAATTTTACAGATAAGGAGATGAAATATGATATTTTGCTTTTCCGTTGGGTTAGTCTCGCCTCGAGTTTCCATGCCCATTTCGTACCCCTGCCTTTTTAAAAATCACTCCCCAAGGGTTAACTACATCTGCAGTATACATGATAACAACTTGCTGATTTTAATTTTGCTAAGAGGATGTATAACAAACTGTTCAGTGTGCAAATGTTAGATATGAAATCCTTGTCACATAGGAAGGTACCAGATACTTTGTTTTTCAAGAAATATTACTATCCCAGCCCCAGGTTGCTTTTTTTTTCAATTCCGAACTAGTTATTTGCTTTCCGTTATTATGGTGCTTGTGAGCAGAATATGACATATTAGCTCTACCTTCAAACCATTAAAAATCAATGGCATCTATCAGACTTAAGTACTTATTCTGTCTTCACAGACATTAAAATATTGTAGTACATACCTTTATCTGAGTCTGTGTACAATGTGTGGCACTCTTTCAGAATTCTTTCATTTATGGAAAGTGTAGCCTGCTCTAACACTGCACTGGAACCACCTTGCCGTGATTTGACTCTTCCAGACATGACAAAACTAGCTGCCAAGCAAGCAAAAAGATCTGAAAAACTTCACAAAGGGAGAAAGAACATGAAATTTCAAACTGAAATTTACTTATCAAATTAGAAAGTCTAAGAGAACACTAGAAGATTTCTCTTGCTCTTGTCGGTATAAAAAAACCGACACGAAACCGAGCATTTCCTCTATAGTTACAAAATTACGGAAATTGCAACTGAATTTACAAGGCAGGGTTAGCATTTTGAGACAAGCTGGTTTATTATACTAACTGCTACGAGTTTAATTCAATAATGTAAAGCTGTTAAATTGGGAAAACACTTTTGACAGGACATACTTGCTCTTGAAATTCAACAGACTAGCAAACTGTAAAAGTCTAGATGCCGGGAATGTTGCCAAATTTCGAGAGGACAATCTACAACTCCAGAGTTTGCCTAATCTATTTTTAAATATTTCTGTTACGTCTAGAGATGCTCATTGTTAGAATAAAGAAACAAGCCAATTGCTTGCACCGGTATAGTTTTTAGAGAATAAAGATAAAAACGCGATAAATACGAAAAAAAAATTAATTTATTGATACCCTGGGTTCATCTCACGAATTAGAGATTTAGTATCTCGAGTTGCGAACTGAAACAAGAGGCAGCAGAGTTTTGTATCATAAACCCAAAAGAACTTGACAAAACTTACACGCACAAATGTTTGTTCCAGACCGAAAAGTTGAACGGAAGCCAAAAAGAAAAAAAGAAAACAAAAAGAAAACAAAAAAAAAGAAAAAAAAAAAACTGGCAAATGGAAACAACCAAAACAGTTCAGAACGGATGAGCTACGCTACGAGGATGGAATCCAGGTGCACCAGACTCGATTGATGCGACGGATTCACAGTTCGGCAGGTACTTAAAACTTTGTATTGCCGAAGTAAACAACGATTGGTCTCGGTGAAATGGATTCGCGCCAACCAAGGGTAACTTGGCAAAAACCGGGGAGACTTAATCACTAGAATACTTCCTCACTGACGTTCTCAGACTCCTCCGTCAGCAATTTTATTATCTGTGGCATACAGCTGCTTGGAACAACAGTACCGACGATTCTAATACCTCCACTTCGCAACCGTACCACCTGAAAACAACACCATTCAGCAAAAAGTCGGCTAAAATAAATATAAATAAATTCAGGAATCCATACCTGCATTTTTCCTCCGAAATTTGCACTCAAAACCGCCTCGACTTTTGTCCAGACAGACAACACCGAGCCTGACAATACATTGTAAGTCCGCTGCCGAAGACCAAACTGACAATCAACTCCCAAAGTTTTTTGACGGCACTTTCCAAACCTAAACATTAAATATTATTTTAACTTATGTTGTCATTCGAAAAAGGCAGAATCACCAACCAATGGATGTGCATGCAGTTGGTTTTCGACGAGTTAAACAAATCAATCCACAATGGCTCAGCCTCGTCCGCTTCAATCTTCTTGTATTTCTTTTTTATTTCTCCTAGGGATTCTTGTCGGAGTTGCAGACCCGTGTTGGGCCGCGAGATTGTGTACAGAGACTCGCCTTTGTCAGCCCCACGGCGTGCCGCAGTGCCACTCTGCACGACTAAGGATGGAGTTTGCTTCAGGTAGCGACTCTAGAAAGCCAGCAAAATGAACAATATTTCAAAAAATCGACTGGCAGGGACTTCCAATTCGCCTTACCTCTTTCGATACATAGAATCCTTCGTGTTCCCCAAAGAGGACACTCGCTTTGTCTTTAGCCTCTTCCCACGACATTCCACGTTCGACTTCAAAAGTGTGTAGTTCAATTTTCGCCGTTCCCGTAGGATGGCGGGTGGTAAATGAGTAGAGTTTTGTGCGCCGGACATCGTCCTGACCGGAGCCCAAATCCAAAATACCCAGGTCAAAGCGACCAGATTTCTTTGCCTGAATGACTATGGCTGCCAGTGTGTCCGTGAAATACTGGAAAAGCCTGTTCTGCAGATCAACTGGCATGCCCAATATTCGATTTAGGAATTTGGAAATATTTGCATAATCTTTATCAAGAGCCAGCACGCCGGGATTGGTCTCGCTGTTACAAATCAAACCAACACCAACTAATGCTCCAGCAATATCTACACGAAAGAGACGCATTTAGTGTCGAAAATTGTTATCTAATCCAGAGATGATGAAACCCACCTTTGAAAAATTCTCCTTTATAATCGGCTGGTGGGGGTACAACGGGCACTTCATAGCCCATGACAGCTTTCATTATGGCTTCAAGAGCTGCCCTACCATATTTTGTATCAATGTTAAATTGACTGAGATCACGTGATTCCGTGGCACGCCGATCACCATGGGTAAGGGCTCCCAGGCTTTCAAGACGTTTAGCTACAATAGAGGCAAATCGCCGTTCTCCAGCTAAATTGGAGATCAGGAAAATATATTCTGGCGCACTGACCTACCAAATTCAACCAGATTATAACATTGCTTTTTAATGCTTTTTTACAATGTACACATACTTGATTACTCCTGTGGGTACGACCAAATTGCTGAACAGCACGATCAGCACTCCATGGCAACTCTAGAGTAATATGAACGCGGCGACGTTGATTTTTTACTCGTCGATCAGCCTTAAAGAGATGGGAAAAAGAAAAGAGAAAATTATACAAATTGAATTCTTTGCTTGGTAGTTGACATCGTGTACTTGAAGAGAAATTCCGCTGCTGGCAGCTTCGGAAATAATAGCCACGTCCTTCTCTCCGGCCATAAAGCGTTCTTTCTCTCGAATATTGAGAATTTCTAATGGGACATCGACTTCGGACCGAGACTCATATTGTACCTAAATTTTAAAAAGCGCAAATTAGAGAACGAGTTATTGATTTCTCGGTTGCAGCACTATAGTTACCTGCCCGTCGTCATTTTGGACGACACGCCCCTTTCGTCCTGTCATTTCAGCCACATTTTCAGGGCCTCCAAGTTCGTCGATCAGCTGATCAAGCGTATTCGGTGGAAGATTTGCTCCGAGCTGTTCAATTTGCACCAAAAGTCTATCTTTGATAGTCGAAGCCATGTCAAGAGCTTCTTTGGGCGGTGGGCGATTAAACATGTCTTCCTTTTTGTCTAGGACAGACGATGGTCGTGGGATTGGAATAAAAGGTATTTTTACTTCCTCTTCCTCTTCCTCAGAAGAATCTAGTTTTTTCTTTCTTGCTTCTTTCGCCTTCACCTTCTTGTCTTTCTTTTTTGACTTAGTTTTCACTTTAAAAACAAAAATAATTCAAAGGTAATTTAGCTGATTCAATTGAATAAGTGGTTGTACGATTAGAGTTACCTTTACTGCGACCATTTTTGTCGGATCGACACCACGGGTCTTCATTATCGCTTCCACCGAACGGGTTGTAATCGTCGGCTTCAGGATCCTCAGAATCAGATGCTTCAGACGATGAATCGTCCATATCTAAATCCGAATCTTGTTCTTGTTCACTTGACTCGCTTTCCGAAGTACGGATTTTCTTTTTTGATCTTTCAGTGACTGGACGTGCAGCCTTCCTTTTCCCTCCGCTGGTCCCTGCATAAAAATTGCATATCACGTGGTTTCAAGTTTAAAATAAAACTCCTATTTGGACTTACCACTGCCATTTCCATAGGATTCAGGATCAATCCCCAGCTGGTCAAGCAGCGAGGCCCCTTTATCTAATCCCAAAAGCCGAAGGACTCTTGAGCGATCGGGTGCTGGAAAGTGCTTGTCTACTAGAGCTTGCAGAACTCCTTTCGCAGTTGAAACGAAATCTGAAAGTTCACCTTCATTTTCAATTTGTTCGAGAGTGCGCGCTTCTCCTGTCGATTGCAAACCAATTACAACGCATTTTCCGCATTTTACAGCCTCGCTAGCGACTTTGACGGCATGTTTCACCTTCGCAGCAATACACAGGTATTTGAAAAACCTCTGATGTGCAGACCAAAATTGCGCCCACATAGTTTTACGCATTTTTGGATCAGCATTTACAAGTTCTGCGGCCTCGGTGAAGGACTGAAGCAGTTGAACCCATAATTTAACGGAATCATCGTATGATTTGATGAATTTGGTAGAAAGGGCAACTTCTTCGACTTTAAAGGTCACGTCTTTGAAAGAAAGTTGGCGGGCGATGTACATCCCTCTATGTTTCATTTCCATTGCCACAATTTCCATTGCGCCCACCCCACGTTTCTCGACAGCTGTGATGAAGTCGGTGAATTCTGCAACACAAAGAGTATGAAATTAATGAAACATATTTTGCGGATGAAATTGAGATATTCATTAAATTTTACCAACCTTTGAATGGAGTGCCCTGGCCCCACAGACCTAGTCGGACCATGTAGGCCATGTTACGAGGCTCTGATGCACCGGTAGCGGATGCATAAATGACTCTGGCTTTTGGTAATTTGCTTTGTAGCTCCAGAACCGTTAGACCCGTTTTTGTTGGTTTTGTCGAACCAGTGGGTACAAGATTTTTTGCCCTGTGACATTCATCAAAGACAATGACGCCATCGAAATCTTCGCCGCACCATTGAAGCAACTGTTTCAGACGCGTCCTGTACTTTCCTCCGGATTGTGATTCTCCGATAAGAGAGGAATAGGTTGAGAAAATGACACCTTTCCTGATACCGCCATTGACATCCGCGGAAATTTTGGCATATTTCATTTTGTTCAGGGCATAAACAGCGATTTTTCCGGCACCGATGTCACGTAGATCCCGTTCCGCGTCGTATTTTAGGTCGCTGGAAACAGACACCCATATTGCTCTCTTCCTTCCTCTCAGGTAGTTTTCATAGATAATTCCTGAAACGGTTCTACCCTTACCAACACCGGCACCATCCCCGATGAGGTAGCCAGCCCGTGAACCGTCAGGAAGAGTCTGTTCGTGTTGTTGGCAGGAATATGTGATTGACTCTAACTGTAGAGCAGAAAGCGATCCACTGTCTATGGTTTCTTCGGGAATGGCTAGATTGTACCAAACATCAGGAGGGGCAACACTGGCCAAGGAGGCCGTCTCAACAACAGGATCTGGATGTTTACGCCCAATTTTCACTTTAGTTGGCATATAATCGGCATATGTCTCTGCTACTCCCATGTTTTCCTCTTCCTCAATATTTTCATCATCAGCCTCATCTTGTCTTGCCTGTGGTATCTGCTGCTGCATATGCTGTAATTGTTGAAGTTGCAATGGAGTCCTAATCTGACCAGATGCAACTGGTCTTATTGCTGCGTTGAGCAACTGCTGGTTGGCGTTCTGCTGCATTTGCATTTGCACCAAACGACCCGCAACTCCAGCAATACTTGCTGGAGGCCCCTGCAAATTCTATTTTGCCGAAAAAAAATTAATTAATGATCAATGTATCACAATTATTTCTTACCCACCTGATAACTATTTGTTTTCAACATAGACTGAACAGCTGACAGTGGTACATTCACTCTCACAGCACCTCCAGTGGTAGGCAGACCACTTCGAATAAGATTAATTTTCTGTTGAATAACATTTGGTGTTTGCTGCTTAATTCCACCTCCTAATCCAAAAGGACTAAAACCAGGAGGTATACGAATGACTTCGTAACCTGGTTGCTGGGGAATGGGTGCTCTTAGTGCTGACGTAGGTGGGCTAGGAAGTATTAGCCCATCACTCATAGAAACAGTTTGAGATGGGAAACCAAGATTTGGCTCAATGTTTCCAATTTTTGTTATTGTTTGTAAATCTCTTCCACCACCTGGGACTTCAACACAATCTGGATCATCCTCATCATCAAAATCACTTTCCTCAGATGAAATGGTAACTTCTTCCTTAATCTTTGCTTTTGATTTAACTATTGGTTTTTTATTTTTTGATTCAGCAGCTGCTGTAGCCTTAGCTGTTGCCATCTAAATAAAGAAATGTGATTCAATATTTGTTTGTTTTTGTCTTTAAAGCACAAAAGCAACTTCAAAATCAGACTAAACGTGTTTTTTTTTTTCAGGTGAATCTTTGATCATTCATCAACGTGCGAAGTTCGTAAAACTTATCGAGCTCAAAAGTTCTCTTTCCCAAATGCTTATTATTGAAATACAGTTATAAATAACACTCACCGCCTTTCTCAATGACATTTCCTGGTCAAGTTTACGAAATTGTATTTCGAATAAAAGGGAAAAAACACGCGGTTAGAACTATAAACTCTCGCAGAAAATATTCTTGCTTTCGCAATTTCTCAATGCCGTCTGCAACTGATCATAAAGTGTGAGGGCTTAATATGATGTCCGGTCCCTTAGACTACGAGGATGAAGCCTCATCTCACCCTTGGCCTTTGTATTTCAATTTCATTTTCAAATCAAATCTGGTTTCTATTTCTACTGGGTAAGGTAGGGCGTAGGGGTAGGGCTCGGCCCCGGTTTCTACGACCAAACCAATTGACGATTTCAGAAGTTATCGTTGGCCGACCAGACAAGCACAAACAATTTGAATTGCAAAATGTATTGGCACTAAATGTAACGTTGCTTTGATTATGTTGTTTGCGTTTTAGAGGTATGTTTCTTCTTTTGTAGGAACAGTCGTCGTAATTCGTATACCAAGATACCCATGGCTACACCAGCATTCAGGCTATTTACTTCGTTGGCTAGTGGAATAAAAACCTAATAAATTAAAGAATAAAGAAAGAAAGGAGTTGGGCAGTGCTTCACTTTGTCGTAGATTTACTTCATATATGAGTTGTACCTTTAAACCACCATAGTCGTGCGCCAATTTGTGGGCTGCAGAACTAAGGCCATGAGTTTCTCCGCCAATAACTAAAGTAATGGAAGCAGCATCTAGATTTAATTTGTCATAGGCGCAATGTGGTAGCGGCAAATTTTTATAAATCCGAAGATTTTTTTCATCTAAATAAGAAGAATCGCGCAGTTGGGCATTTCCGTTTTCGAGAATTTCTACACTTTTAGCTTTTAAGCTAGAATCTCGTTCTAGCCATGACAGTTGGCTGCCTAAGGTATTTTTTTCCCCGGTTAGATGCGATGTCGTAGTAATTTCTTGAACACAAGAATCTGCCAAAACAACAGTATCATCCTCCGTAACGAAGTTTCCAGCAATCAAATCCCAATCTACGTTTAATGTTAATTTTGTTCGAAAATGTGCCCCAGAGGCAGCCCTAAGAACCTTGGAATCCCAAACATCAACGCAATCTGCAAAATTTATATCCACTGTTAGCACAAAACAAATAACCATATTTATAGTAGATTACCTCGTGTGGTAATAAGATTTTTACATCCTACAGCTGCTGCACATCTTATGATAGATCCCATATTACCAGGGTCTCTTACATTATCACATATTACTGTTAACGGGATGTGTTCAGAAAATTTGAGGTCTTGGAACTTGCTCACATCAAAGACACCTTCAGAGAAAGCAACAAAATAACTTTTTTATATCAGAATAAAAGTAGTATAACTGGTGCTATCCTACCCATGATGCCAGGACTAGTTGTCAGGTCTGACCAAAGTTGGATTTTATCTTGGTTAACCTGGTAAAGCTTGGTAGACATGTGATTTTTCAAGGGTAAGGTGGTTAATAGTTTAACATTGCTAAAGAATATTGCTTCGGCGTGTGCTCCTGCACACATTGCATCAGATATTAAACGCTCCCCTTCTAACAGAATTTTGCCTGTTGCCTGCCTTGCTTTGGCAGATTTGACATTTTGAATAAGTGAGCTGAAACATAGTGAACAAATAAGCAGAGAATTAACAAATACCAAAATAAACACCCCATTTTTTAAATAGCTTGTTACCTCAATGTCCTTTCTGCAACTAACTTTTCTGTCATGATATCTACTTCCAAATTTTCTCCATTTGCAAATACCGTAATTCTACCAGATTTTGGAACTTTTCCCTTTGTATTGATCATGTCATTCTTTTTAGGATTAGAACTGAAATATCTGTCCTTGGAACTTAATGCAGTTTGTACATCCCTCGTCGTTGCAGTAGAGTCATCGGCTTGCCCATACATTGGGATTTTCAGGTTAGTGTGTTTAACTCGAATATTTTTCTGTGTCGTTTGCTGTTCTTTTTTGCTTGGAGGATCACTGATTGAATCATGGTAAATCAATGATGGCTTTCTACTCGATTTTTTTGCTTCCTCCGATGTTAGGATCTTTATGGGATTCCTGTGGAGACTACGAGTATATCCACGTGTTTCTGGTCTTATAAACAAGACATAGATTTTTGAAAAGCAAAAAAAGCCACGTGGTGGAGAAGAAAACGCCATTGTCAGAACTTGTTTACGTTGCTATGACAACATTCACGATAAAAAATTTATCAAGCAGATATTTTAAACGTTGATCGATCGGAAAAGTGATCTGTGATCGATCAACACGATGTTCGAAGGTCATTTAGAATTTGACGTATTTCGTTTTTGGCTGCCAAAGTAATCAATAGTCCAATAAAACGTACACGAAATGTCGGGAAGGCGAGCACTTCATTTCGTATTTAAAATTGGCGATCGACCTACAACCATAACATTTTTCAAAGATGTTTTAGGCATGAAGGTGACCGTGATCTGTTAGAATCACATCATACTTATATTTTTGCTAAGTGCAGTTCTATTTCTTCTTCCCAGATATTAAGACATGAGGAATTTGAAGAAGGATGTAAAGCAGCTTGTAATGGGTCTGATCTGATTTCATTATTAACTGTGAAAACTTGTACATGTAATTTAGTTCCTTTTTGCATTTACATTCTATAGACCATATGATGGTAAATGGAGCAAAACTATGGTAGGATATGGACCAGAAGATAACCATTTTGTTTGTGAGTTGTAAGTGAATCATGTAAATATATTGCAATTCTTATTAAAGTCTGACTGAAGAAATTCCAACCATTATTCTTTTCAGGACCTACAACTATGGTCTTTCCTCATACAAGTTGGGTAATGACTTCTTAGGACTCACCATTAAGTCAAGCCAAGTCTTACTTAATGCAGAAAGTCAAAATTGGCCTATCCATGATCGAGATAATTCTCCTTTCGTGGAAGCTCCAGGAGGTTACAGATTCTACATACAAGATGAACCACAACCTACAGATACTGGTATGTATTTTTGATAATGGGAAGCATGATATTGTAAATATTAATATATATTTGTATATTTGTATAAAGATCCTGTGCAAAAGGTGTCTTTGGCAAGTTCTGACAAGGTCCATTCTCTTAAATATTGGTCAGAATTGCTTGGGCTTAAAGTATACAGCCAAAGTGAAAAACAGGCCCTTTTAGGCTATGCTGATGATCAAGCCAAACTTGAACTACAATTTATTGGTGGGATATTTTAGTTAACTTGTTATTAAAATATTTATGATTGCTTCCTATAACTTACAGGGCAGAATGTTGACCACGCAAAAGCCTTTGGCCGGATCGCGTTTTCATGTCCGTCGGTTCAACTGAAGTTAATCGAGTCCGAAATTAAAGCGGTTGGTGGAACTATTCTGACTCCATTTGTTAGCTTAGACACTCCAGGAAAGGCAACCGTTGAAGTCGTCATCTTAGCTGATCCGGTAGCTTCCCAACCTTGGATAGATTAAAAGAACTAGGTTTTTCATTTTTTTTTTTTATGATAGGATGGACACGAAATTTGTTTTGTTGGAGATGAAGGTTTCAGGGAGTTGTCTCGAATGGATCCTGAAGCTGATCGTCTTTTAAGCGAGGCGATGGCAGCTGACCATTCTGATGAATGGTTTTCAAAAAAAGGTAAAAGCAAAGCAGAAGCCTAAAAAAGAGAATGAAACGTTTATTCATTATTCACAACTGAAGTTGTAGCTCGTTTTTCCTTTCTTTAATTCCATTTTACTTATGTTGTAGTATTGCTTCCAATAAAGTCCGAATATACCATTAATACATGAAAATCGACAATAGCAGAAAATGGGGCAAGAGGTTTAAAAATTGGATATAACGAGTGTGACAGTTATTAACTGTGCTTATCACTTCATTTCGTTCCCAATCGACTTTGTAATTTGCTTCTCAAATCCATTTTGGCATTTTCGAGTAATCGCGCTTCATCAGCTGGTATAAGGGTTCCGTGTAGGACGACTGAATCAACAAGTGTTGTTGAGGAAGAAGACCCAAGTCTGAAACGCAAGTCCGTACGTTTAGAAATTATTGACGGCGAAATATCGATGTTTGGTCCCAGCCTTGTGTGTACTGGTCTAGAAGTTCGAGCTTTACTTGATTGGACGATTTTTTCTTCGCTGGTATCTACCAATCGTGAATTCAAAATCTTTTTTCTATTTCTTTCTTCCTCGTCGTCCGCATACATTCGCATTCGTATGCGTTTCTTTTTGCTACGCCCAGCCTCTTGATTAGAACTCTGGCTGCTACGTGAGCCTGAATCACTGTCTGTTGTTGCCCAGCCATCAGACGCATCTGATTCCGTGTCTCTTGATCTCGATGGGGATGGACGGGGAGGTTGGTGTCCCAATCGCCGCACTAGTGCTGAAGGTAATCCAGTTCCAATTACACGTTTCCCTGTAGAAAACAAAGCAATGCAGCATGCTCGTTAACAAGTGGTTAATTTTCCTTTTATGTGGAGATCAGATATACCTTCAGTTCTTCGCTCCCAATTTGCTGCTGGCTCGCTTGCTTCCCATGCTTCACCTGGCTCATTTGTTTCCCATGCTTCAACAGGCTCAGTGGCTCCCCAAACTTTGGCAAGAGAGCCCCAGGGATTTTTTGAATCAACTTGATCAGTGGGATCTGGTTTGCCACGGAAGCGTCGTTTCCGAGAGGAACTGATCAGTCCCGCCATGCCACCATAATTGGGATTGCCATGGTTACGATAGTACTGGCTCAAGCGTTCAGCACCTTTGATCTTGCGATCTGCTCTTGTGGCAAAACGCATGACTAAAGCTTTGGCATGCTGACATTCGAAACCTAATCGCCAAATCCCAGGCGGAGTTGGAATGGGAACCGCAGCTTCAGGTTCACCGACGGCCTCCTCATGCTCATGGTCCATGGTTTCTCCTTCTACATTGGTTTTTGTGGGTTGAACGATGACACTACGGCTCGAGCGTTCAAGCATTGCTCTAGCAGCTTGCCAGGGCTCTAACCATACCACATTACCTGAAGAAAGTGTAAAAATGAGTGAGGCATATGAAAATGCTTATTAAATCAAAATTATTTACAAGAATAATCATTTATCCACTCTATGGATGCAGGGGCATATCCCTTGAAATAATCGAAGACATTTTGGGTGTTCATTTCCTCTGTGCCTCTCAAATGGATTGCTTCAAATCTGTGATTTGAAACATGGGTAACAGGCTCACCCATATCAGATTCTAAAACAAGTTTTATTTCTTCTCCAGGTATTTCCAAGCTATAAGAAAAACATACATTAATTTTCTCAGTTGTTAAGTCACACATATTTTGATCCCACCTTTCATATAAATCTCTCATTTGATCTTTTGTAACTGGTGCCACCTTTGTAGAGTCAGGGTCAATTCCAAATCTTTCAGCTCTTTTCTTTAGTTTCTCTTCATCTAATGACGAAAACGAATTCCTCATGCTTTCTGAAACTTTTCTTTCGCGCTTAGAACTTGCCTAAACGAAAACAAAGGGGAGTTTGTACATAATACTAAAAAACTTTGGCTCGTCTACGCCAACAAACTATTCATTAGTGAAGTACTAGGAAAGACCCACCTCTGTGGTTTCGTCAACTTCTCCATCCTCCATCATGTCAATATTTTCGGTTTCCATGGTTGGTATAAGTAACTTATTCTGATTTATAATAAACGGAACAAACTGTCAAATGAAATCAAAATCACGAAATGTCCAAGTAAAGCTTTCTGAAACAGCGTTCCATAGGGAAACGGTTAACTCTGACAGCAGACGAAGTTTCGCCTAACGCCATCTAGATCACCTAAATCGGGTGCTTAATCGGGTTTGCTATATTCAAATTTTCGAAGATTACAATCGTTTAATCGTTTGTAATCATGCAACCCCGATTGTTATTAATCGATCCACTGAAAACTTAATCGATGTATAAAATCGATTATCATTACGGTAATCGTACTCGCATTGCATCACAAATCCCGTAGGTCAGCAAATTTCGCACTTTTTTAAATATCGCGCCTAAATCCGCCATTTTTGCAAATGGCGTCGGGGTAAACCTCGGTTTTAACTGGCTGACGAAATGCAAACGATTCACGATTGCCTTTTTTCGCAGGGCTAACGATTAGAGCCAATCGCCGATCTAACGCCATCTGCTTCAGTACTCAACCATCTCAAACTGTTTCATCTGGCAACGTGATGCATAATGAGGCGCTCGTTTTTTTTAAATTTTTCTTAAATAACAGAAGATTTCTCAGTGCAATACGATTGGCTTTTTTAGTTTTTATATTCTGAAAGCCTTACTCTCAACCTAAAATGCGGTTCTTTATTGTAGACCATCGCCATTTTCTGCCCAAAGATTGCCGTCTTATCACTGTTTGTCAGGTGATTCGAAAATGAAAGGAAGTCGAGTTCTATGACTACTTTATGGTGTTATTTCCTTTGGCATTTTTGTAGGTTCTAAGGGAAACTGCCATCTTCGGCCGAGCAACTTCATGGGCACATATTGGTATAGCCACTGTAGGAGAAAATATGTACACAGACGTTTTGTCCCTGCAAGACATAAAGCACATGTCTCTTTTCGCATTCAACAAAGCTTTTGATAATCTTTCCAAAATCATTTGTAACAATGTATGATGCTATTTCAACTCTTTAGGGATATAGTATTATGAAATTTTCTACTCATAGAATGCTGTTTTTGGAGCAAATTTGGCTGAAAAGAAGCAAAAGTTATTGAGCAACATTACTTTTGCACTGCAAAGTGCTACGAAACAGTTTAAAGCAAGTATTAACATTTTAAGAGTCATTTTATTGGTATTCTGATACATTTTATCAGGAAGTGAAGGAAAAAAAACAAAAGAAATTACTGGTGACCATAATAACTGTAAAATGGAAAGGAAATGTGGAACGTGAAGTGGCGGAATTTTTTTGTTCCAACGAAGATGCGACTAGCAATCAGATTCAGGTAGCACCACTTCAGCCTCATAAAATATCAATTTTATCTGGCTATCGGACATTAGCATCACTTTACAGGTCATAGAAATTGCCAGCAATAATTCACTGGAGAATTTCATGCTTACGGACAAAATTCAGATATTTTCGCTACCAACTAATGGTCTTGATATTAGCTTTCAAGCTATTTGTAAAGTATGTATCCATATTCGGAATACTTTTCACAAACTAAAATATTTTGCTTGAAGGCTAAAACGCGATCTTGTAAGCTAACGCTAAGATTTCCTAATAGCGGTCTCAGTATAACCGCAAAAGTTGAAGACTTATATGATATTGGTTTTTCCCGACAAGGTATTTTACAGATAATATCAATGTCATTTTATGCCGTTGACTTATCATGCTGATTCAGAAATTCCGCAAAATTTGACCATCATATCATTTGCTTCCTCAGCGGATCTGTGGCAAATCCGCATACAAGGTCAATGTCTTCTGCTGACTTGTAGTGATGTTGACACTCCAAACTATCACCGATGGGAAGCTCTAAGCAAATTGACACAGTAGTATAGACAAATGCTGCAATTTTCGAACTACTAAACATTTTCTTTTCTTTTCTTCTGAAGAAACAACGGGACTGTTTTGATGGCAAAAGAACACAATACGTTTTCAAACTACGTCCTTATTCCGTGTAAATATCTTGTTAACTTGACTGTGTTTCGTTCGATTAACCCTGCTATTTAGGTAGCAATCTCCGGATTCTCTTGCAACCGATGGCTTGTAGCGAATTGCTATTGCCAACTACCGATTCAAAGACGTCAGAGCAAATTTCGAAGGACTTTGAGGCTGTTACAAAAAACTGCGACTTGGTTGATAGGTATGGTTTTGGCCCTAGATCAAACCTAATCAACTATCTGATAAACGAATGGAACAGGGTAATAGTCTATTACCTTTCCACTAGGATAGCGAACTAATTACAATTCTTTTGCCACAGAACTTACCATACCACCCTGCTGATTTAACAAACCCTAAACAGAGGAAACACAATGTGCCCACCAAGAAATCACTAAATCCAACACAACTTCAGAAAGTTGCTTCACTTGCTCATCCAGCTCTTGGAATGTACTCAAATGAATAAATTTCAGGCCAAGAAGGATGTTTATTGACCTTAGTGACATATCAACTGCAATTTACTTCAATGGGATGAAGCGAGAGCTGTGAGTGGCACCGATACCCGGGCGACCGTGTTTGACAGGCTTGTAACAGATACTGAATTCACCCAAGTGATGTCCAATCATTTCAGGCTAATGAAAAATAAAATTAATACAATTGGTTAAAAATAAAACACAACCCCTACTTACTTTAACTTCAACACTGTTGAAGACTTTGCCATTGTAAACTCCAACAATTGAACCAACCATCTCTGGAACAATGATCATATTCCGAAGGTGAGTTTTGACAACAGCAGGTTTCTCATTCTCACTGGCTTCTTTCTTGGCTCCTCGCAATTTCTTCAACAGCGCCATATGCTTCCTCTTAAGTCCACGGCGGAAGCGACGACGGACTCGAGAACTCAGCATCTCAAGAAGCTGGTCCCTATGTCAAACCAAAATCCCATTAAAAGAATTGGCTAACTTTATGATACAAGATAACCTACATGGACATGTCCAGCAGCTGGTCCAAATCTACCCCGCGAAAGGTGAATTTGCGGAAGGTACGCTTCTTCTTGGTCTGATCTTCGGTCTGTTAAAAAATAATACATTTCTTTTAGATTAAGTCACTTCCACAATAGCACTCACAAGCCATGGGAAAAGCCGACTTATACGACTAGGAGAATGAAATTAACTCTATAATTTATTTCGCATCAGTGAGTAAAACTAAACCGACAATATTTTCTAAATATTGCAGATGTGAAAATCTAAGGATGTCTAACATATTTTCAGATTAAGCATATAAAAAAGAAATACTCACGTCAGCCATGGTTTTAACTGTAATGGACGAAGTGCAAAAAGAGACGAACAGAAAGTGAACACCGTTGGCAGACCTCGGCTCTGACAATTTAATAATCAAAAACTGTGAATGTAACCATGTTAAAAATTAAATTATGATTTTTACTTAATTAACAAATTTTTTGAATGAATTCAGTGGGAACAGTAATTAAAATATTTTATTAACTATTTCGCTGACAACATGTAGACGTGGTTTTCAATAAAGGGGGGAGTTTGCAAGTGTCTACTTCAGAGGTCGCTACCGTGTCTGTCTTTCTCTTTTTCGACGGTCAGTTTTGCTGTTCCGTCTTTTTGTTGAACTTCGCCAGCAGTTTATCCAAAATCATCGAAAATGGTAAATAAATTTAACTTTTGATTATAGCATTATCTTTCTGTAAAAACAGTCTTTGATTGGGTGTGAAAGATGGGTTTCGTAGAGCACTGCCGTTACTTAAAAAATAACTAAAGCTGCAACCCCCTCCCATGACATGATTTCATTGCTCTTGACACGTTGAAGTAATGTGCCAAATGGAATTTGGACTTCAAATGAGAGTTCATTTTCCGAAATTACATTTATGTGTAACCCAATCGATGTCTGCCATTCTCTGAATTGTTCTGAATTATTTAGTATCAGTTCAGAAATGAAAAATGTTATCTCTTCCGGCATCTCGATTGACGGATTGCATCTGGTTATGTAACCTGGATTTAATAAGCACATTCTACCTGACTAACTAGCTGCTATATGAAAATTTGGTGTTCCGAAACATGATGAGATTTATTAATTTCAATATTATTAATAGGTGAACTTCACAGTAGACGAAATTCGTGTCATGATGGACAAGAAGAGGAATATCCGTAACATGTCTGTCATTGCCCATGTTGATCATGGCAAATCTACTCTGACAGACTCTTTGGTTGGCAAGGCTGGCATCATTGCTGGAGCCAAGGCTGGTGAGATGCGTTTCACTGACACCCGTAAAGATGAACAAGAGCGTTGCATTACCATCAAGTCAACGGCTGTTACCATGTACTTTGAACTTGCTGAGAAGGATTGTCTCTTCATTACCAACCCTGAGCAACGTGAAACTACTGAAAAGGGATTTTTGATCAACTTAATTGATTCCCCTGGTACTATTACATATGATAGGGGACATAATTATGTGTACTAATCTTATCAAAATTACTAGGTCACGTTGACTTCTCGTCTGAAGTGACAGCTGCACTTCGTGTAACGGATGGTGCTTTAGTTGTCGTGGATTGTGTTTCCGGCGTGTGCGTTCAAACCGAAACTGTCTTGCGTCAGGCTATCGGTGAACGTATCAAACCCATTCTTTTCATGAACAAGATGGATCGCGCGCTCCTTGAACTCCAACTTGATCAGGAAGCGCTTTACCAAACTTTCCAGCGTATTGTTGAAAATGTCAACGTCATTGTTGCTACTTATGCTGATGATGAAGGACCCATGGGTGAAATCAGCGTTGATCCCAGCAAAGGTAGCGTTGGTTTCGGCTCTGGCCTGCACGGTTGGGCTTTCACCTTGAAGCAGTTTGCTGAGATGTATGCTGACAAATTCAAGATTGACACAATCAAGCTGATGAACCGGTAACTTCATTCGATCATTTGAAAAATTATAACGAGTTGATTATAATTATTTACAGTCTGTGGGGAGAGAACTTCTTTAATCCCACCACGAAGAAGTGGTCGAAGACCAAGGATAACGACAACAAACGCTCCTTCAACATGTACGTGTTGGACCCTCTTTACAAGGTATTAATTCATCTAACAATAATTAGAATGAATGTGATGGTATACATATATACATTGGTCAAGTTTAAAAATTTTGTAACTGAATTCCAATTTTGTTATCTAGTTTCTACATCTTCCCTTCCTTGGCTTAATTCGTTTTAATTCTTCCTATATTAGGTCTTTGACGCTATCATGAATTACAAGAAAGAAGAAACCGATTCGCTCTTGACCAAGTTGGGTATTAAGTTGAGCTTAGAAGACCGTGACAAGGATGGAAAGAACTTGTTGAAAGGTTTGCCAAAAACGAATAATATTTAACGAGATTTACTGATTCATAGTGAATTGCTTTTAGCCGTTGTACGCCAGTGGTTACCTGCCGGTGAGACTTTGCTTCAGATGATTGCCATCCATTTGCCGTCACCTGCCATGGCACAAAAGTACCGTACGGAGATGTTGTACGAAGGTCCTCTGGATGACGAAGCTGCTATTGCTATGAAGAACTGTGACCCTAATGGTCCACTCATGATGTACGTTTCCAAAATGGTACCAACTACCGATAAAGGTCGTTTCTACGCCTTTGGTCGAGTATTCGCTGGCAAAGTATGCACTGGTATGAAAGCCCGCATCATGGGACCCAACTACGTTCCCGGAAACAAAACAGATCTTTACGAGAAGGCAATCCAGCGTACTGTACTCATGATGGGTCGTTTCGTTGAAGCTATTGAAGATGTTCCTTGCGGTTAGTGTTGCTGAAAAGGTTAAAATTTTGAATTATCGTAACAAATTTCTTTTTAAATAGGAAACATTTGTGGCTTGGTTGGCGTTGATCAGTTTTTGGTCAAGACCGGCACCATTTCAACTTTCAAGGATGCCCATAACTTGCGTGTCATGAAGTTCTCAGTTTCACCTGTCGTGCGTGTTGCTGTCGAACCAAAGAACCCCGCTGATCTGCCTAAATTGGTATTTACTACAATGAAGTAGGTTGAACATGTCCTTCTGATGATAAAAATTTCTTCAGGTCGAAGGTCTTAAACGTTTGGCCAAGTCCGATCCTATGGTCCAATGTATCATCGAAGAGTCCGGAGAGCACATTGTAGCTGGAGCTGGTGAACTCCATTTGGAGATTTGCCTCAAGGTGCTGCCCTAGTTGATTCCGTGGGTTTTAGAGTTTTTCTTAATTCTATGGATCTTGCAGGATTTGGAAGAGGATCACGCTTGCATCCCGTTGAAGAAGTCTGATCCCGTCGTGTCGTACCGTGAAACAGTTTCAGAGGAGTCCGACCAGGTCTGTTTGTCGAAGTCCCCAAACAAGCACAATCGTCTTTACACGAAGGCTGTTCCCATGCCCGATGGTTTGGCTGAAGATATCGACAAAGGAGAAGTTAACGCACGTGACGACTTCAAAATTCGTGGTCGTTATTTGTCTGACAAGTATGAGTACGATGTCACCGAAGCCCGTAAGATTTGGTGCTTCGGCCCTGACACTACCGGACCAAATCTCCTTATTGATGTCACAAAGGGTAATCTATAAAATTTAAAAAATTCGCATACGTTTTAACGTATTTTTGTTCTGTTAGGTGTCCAATACCTGAACGAAATCAAGGATTCGGTTGTTGCCGGTTTCCAGTGGGCTACCAAGGAGGGTGTGCTCTGTGACGAGAATATGCGTGGTGTTCGCTTTAACATTCATGATGTAACTCTGCATGCTGATGCCATCCATCGTGGTGGTGGCCAGATCATTCCTACGGCCCGTCGTGTATTCTATGCCAGCGTTTTGACCGCTGCACCTCGTTTGATGGAACCCGTCTATCAGTGCGAGATTCAGTGTCCAGAGAACGTGAGTCTGGAGTTATAAATTTTTTTTACAAATCATGGTTTATCAACTTTTAATTTTCTTGAAGGCTGTCGGTGGTATCTATGGTGTGCTCAATCGTCGTCGTGGACACGTTTTCGAAGAGTCACAGGTTGCCGGTACCCCCATGTTCGTCGTCAAGGCTTATTTGCCTGTCAACGAATCATTCGGTAACTAATGCATTTATTCGTTTGAATGTTGTCGGTGAAATCTTAATTTCAACTATTTCGTTAGGCTTCACTGCTGATTTGCGTAGCAACACTGGTGGACAAGCCTTCCCGCAATGCGTCTTTGACCACTGGCAAATTCTTCCCGGAAATCCCTTTGAACCAACATCAAAGCCCGCCCAAGTTGTCGCTGATACGCGCAAGCGCAAGGGCTTGAAGGAAGGAATTCCAGCTTTGGATTCTTACCTTGACAAGCTATAGACTGAAGGTGATGCGTTCGCAGGGCCCTGTCGTATTCTCACTAAACTGAGATTTGATTCGAGAATCAGTTTACGCATTATTAGGTTTCTGGGTTTAAATTGCATTATGAAGATTCGTGTGCAAATATTATTGATATGGAGAAATACATGGGCTCTGGAAAAAAAAAGTTTGTGTTCTGTGGTTTGAAATTGTCGAGTTACAAATATGAGAATGTGATGGATGGGACTGTTCAAACGAATGGTTAAAAAGTTTGCGAAAATCGATATCCAAGATTTCTGACCTACAAAACAATTGAATGGGTTGAAAACCATTGTATTTTGGAACTTGCGAAAAGCCCTTGTATTTTCGAACATTGCGTTAAACGATTCTGAAATCCGGATTTGCATGAAGGTGAATTTTGACGAGTATATTACAGAAAATTTCAAGGCCAATGAACAACAGTCAATTATGAGGAAGATGTATGAAGGATAGATTAATGAGGAATGGTCAGGTCAAACACTGTTGTATTCGCCGGATTGTTCCGGAATCCAGTGCGCAAAGGTCGAAGTCGAAACTTGTGTTAGATAACTGATAGGCACCGCTCGATTTAACCACGTCAACGATGCGCTGAATCTCCTTGTCATTGAGACTTCCAATTTTTTGTTGCAACTCGATTAGCTGGGAAAGGTACTCTGGCGTAAACAGTGAAAGGTCTGGAAGTTCAACTTTTACCTTCTTACTATCCGTACCATCACTACATCCATTGTCTACTGTCACCGGAACTGGATTCGAATCTGCATCAGGACTCGAACTCCTTTTTCGCTTTATTGGCGGCGTGATGGTTCTTTTTTCTAATTTTGCTTCCTTTTTCCGATCGTCTGTCGTCTTGAGGCGAGGAGCCGAATTGAGATTATTGACTCTATTTCCCGAGTCTTCTTCGCACGTAACAGGTTTGTCCTTCTTTAGAACAGTTTCCTGTTCCACCGGCCGCAAATCGACTTTTGAGGGAGCAACAGAAGTCGTACTAGGCTGGATACGCTTGGAGACGTCTGATAAAGAAGAGGACGACGACGACGATGACGACGACGACGAGGATGATGACGAAGAAGACGACGAGGACGAAGAGGAAGCGGATGAAGACGCGGATGAGGTTGACGATACTCTCTTCCGTTTAACAGGCTTCTCCACCTTGCGAACCACCTCGACATCCTTGACCTTTTCTTCCACGCGTTGTACTGCCGGAGCCGGTAATGTTTCCTTTTTTGTTTCTGTTTCTGGCTGTTTTCTTTTAACTACTTCTTGCTTCACTTCGACTTTATCGCGACTTCGCTCATTAACTTTTTTTTCTACTGCTCCATTCTCTTTTGATTTTTTCTCTGAAGCTTTCGATCGTGACGTCGCTTTCTTAGAGGAAACTTCTTCTGGTATCGGCGACGGGGTTGGCACTATTGATGCAGCACTTTTCTTTTTATCAGGGCGCGGAACTTTGCCTGCTTCGACATTGTTCTTCGTCTCTCGCTTTTCCGGTTTAGTAGCAGATTTGTCTGCTTTTGAAACAACGGGAAGTTGAGTGGTGGCAGTGACTGATGCCGCAGAAGAGGGACGTTCCACCTTAATTTTTATTGATTCTTTTTTGTCCTTATGTTTTTCACTTTTTTTTTCTTTCTCTGATTTGCTTGTATCCTTAAACAAGTCGTTCATCTTGTCCAACTTGAATTTGCTGGGCTCCGATTTCACCAATTTGGGCTTATCTTTGTCTTCCCTGCTTGATTTTTTCCCCTCAGCGTCATCCTTTGATGCTTTGTGTTTAACTTCTGGCTCATCTTTAAACATTTTTCTCATCACATCAGGATCTTCCTTGATTTCTTTAGCTTTTATTTCGTTTTTCTGTTGGAGTTTGGTACCACTCGTAGAGCGGGCGTCTTTGTTCTCTTTCACCTCTTTAGCTTCTTTCGTTTCCTTTGGATCTTTAGCATCTTTACCATCTTTGGTATCTTTAACATCTTTCTTGTCTTTGCTGTCTTTGCTTTCCTTATCACGGTCTTTCGTTTTTTCTTTACGTTCCTTATCTGTTTTCTTGCTTTTTTCTTTAGATGATTTGCTTTTTTCTTTTTCCTCTCGAACTTTGTCTTCTTTACGACTCTTTCTGTCACCTTTTCCTTCTGATTCCTTGTCTTTCAAGCTTTTCGAAGACACTTTTTCATTTTCTTTCTTGGATTCTTTTTCTGCTTTGTCTGGTTTCTCTCGTTTAGAATCAGATTTAACTGTATTGCCACTGGAATTACCGCTGCTGTTTGATTTTGATTCTTTAGCTTGCGTTAAGGATTCTTTTTTGGTTGAAGAGTCTCTTCCGGAGGACTTCTTTGCATCGACTGACACCGATCCTACTTTTTCAGGTTTCGCCGGTGTTCCAAACAAATCATTGAAAGCTTCTGTTTTGGGTTCCTAAAAAGATAGTTAAAGGGGTATAATTTAGAAATCTTGTTGAATGCAACTGACGAACTTTTCCCACCTTATAAGACTTGTGCTTCTTTGACGCATCATTCGTTCCCGGAGGTTTCTTGGCACCCGAACTATAGGAACCAGCCGGGGTTGTTGTTGTTGCAGGTACAGGAGGAGGCTCTTCCACTTTTTCATTAGATGTCAACACAGTCCCAGTTTCCCCATTTATAACTCCAACCTTACCATTAATTCCATATTAAGAATAAGCTAAGTATTATAAATGACAAGTAAACTTACTCCACCACCCTTGATCAACTTCATCCTGAAATCTTCTGAAGGATTTTTAAAAGTCATTTTTTCATAGCGAACATGGCTGATTGGAGGTCCTTCTGATTGCAGAAATAAGTCATACTCAAACTTTACTTTTCGTGGTTCATCCTTGTTTTTAAAATAAACTTCAATGGGCAGTGAAAAGCATCCATAGCCAGATTCTCTAACCACATAAGCTCCCTCGGCATTGGCCTCCTTAACCACTGGAAGGGTTAAGCTTTTAAATTAAAATGCCTCATCTGTTCCAAAACTTGCAACTGACCTCGTTTAGGCTTTTGGAAGTCTTTATGTAGATAGAACACTACTTTGTCAACAAAATTTTGAATATTAGTTTTTTCCGGACCTCGGATGAAAACTTCCCAGTCATGAGTGAATCCTTGTGGAGTTCTCTTGGTCCGTAGACTTGCTTTGTGACCTAATACTAATTGGATCTGGACACACTGGAAGAAAATGAAAATAAAATCTTAGTTTACAAGCATTCTGTACCGCTTCTGGAGAAGCAAAAACAAGAATCTTCGCAACAAAACAATAATAATCCAGCGCCATAACTTACAGAAAACGCCATTTTTGGTTGCAGTTTAAAAACTTAAACAAAACAAGTATTTTTCACGCTGGATCACATTAACATTGATTCTTAATAAAAGAATTTCGTTGCCCGCGGAAGGAAACATTGATAAACAGCGAAATAGTCAATGGCCTAACACAATCAAGTTAACAGTACCACCATGTTGCAAATTAAATAAACGCCATCTCTTATCGTAAGACGAAGGAGGTGCTTTCGGCGAGCAACGAACCTACAGGAGACAAATCGCAAAGTGGAGCAGGTCGTTTTCGTCAAATGCGCAGCCTACGTATTACGTTTTTACACAAATCGCACATAAAAATTTTTATTAGTTGTAGACAATAAACACTCTAGAAACCTCCACCAAACTTTTAGGATATGGTTGCGGAAAATGTCATCGCCGTATGTCAACGCCAGACCATCGAGCTTAAATGCGGAATGCAATGTAGTATTTTATTTAAGTTACAAAATGTACATCAACTTAAGAGGAAACTTTACTTGAGGTCTCGAGCATTCTACTGAAAGTGAAGAAAATGACGATCAACAAACATAGATGGACAGGTTATTTTATCTGTAACCACAAATTTAAGGTACTACTAAAAGTTTTGTTTGCCACGTCGTAAAATCAGAAGACGAATGAATATGTAAAATACATAATATTTAAAAAATCTGACTTTTGTGATCACCCCTGATTCTTTTTTTCTCTCTCTATCCCTTCTTGAATCGACGTGAAGTTTTTGTCCCTAAGTATACACAATTTCATTTGTAAGTGCTAATAAATTTGATGAACTACAAGCATACTATCAAAAAATCATGGAGTGGTTAGCTTTCAGTTATTATTGAATAATCCTGCAATACATCGTTTTAGAACGGGACAACTGAGATATATCTAAAATCAATTTAAAGCGAGTGAAACAGCATTGTATTGTGTAAGAGGTCAGTACTGATTTTCCGGGGTGGGGTCGTTGAACGGACTTGAGGAATGCCACCAAAACGACCCCAGGGCTTTTCGTTTCGTTTAATGCCTACAAACTATTCCTTAATTTCGGGTAGCAGTAAGAGGTTGAAGCTTTCACTGAAAGAGCGGCGCCACATGTCAGACAGCAAGTCTCGCTAAGGGTAGAAACATTATGGCGGAACATGTTATGTACTTGAGAGCCTAGCTTCTATGGCTGTGTTAAGAAAAACCTGTTAATTCCATGTTAAAGACGGAATCTAGCTTGTTTAATGAAGAGTTGGACAAAACCGCGTAACAGCATGGCACAATTTGATAGCCAAATTCCAGAATGCAACCAAACATATTTGGATAATTACTATCGATAAAGTGAGAGAACTTCCCATCGATTCGTGTTGAGTGCCGTGCTAAGTGTTTATTGGAAGTGTTTTTTTCTGGTGCTAGACTACCAATAGGATTTATATGCTTAACGTGTAGTAGTCCGCAATTTGCTTCGGACTAACTCGAATCGGCGAAATGCTTCTGTTAAACACATTTCTTGGTAATGACCAAGGAATGTATATGAAGTTCTGATTGCATTTTTAACAAACTTCCACTCATGGTGGAAATTGACAGAGTAAAAATGACTTCTAACAGTAGTAAGTATATTTCTAAGGTTGTGATGTTTAATATTTATTACACAAATTTTGTGTTTAGGTGCAGCCGTAAAACAAGAGAAACGAGATGATCAGGAGGAGATCGATCTACTTGCAGCCAAGATGGTTGAAGCCAATCGGGCCAAAATGGCAAACTTGTCATCAGCAGCAACAACTGTTGGGCAAACTGGAACAAACAGCAACCCATTACAATCAGGGGTAGCATCAGCACCTCGAATGTTGCCAGGCACATTGTTGGGTTACTTTTCCAAAAACTCAGCTGGTGTTGGTTCCAAAGAAGTTGTTGATGCCATAAACAAAGAAAAAATCAACAGTGCTGCGGCTGTTTCAATTGATTTAGAAAGTGCCAAAGGACGATTTGGTTGGACGGACTCATCAGTGCACATTCCCTATATTTACAGAAGAGACGAAAAGAAATTCTGTTCTGTGCGCATCCTGGAACAGTGTATTATAAAAATGTTCGCGAACGTGTTGCGACCGGAATTGTCCGGCTGCGTTTCCATTCAGAGCTTTTACGTGAGTGAAATAGAATCAAGATTATTGAACGAAATCAATGTGAAGCACTGTGACTGGCAATATGGTAGAGAATTGTTTACCGTCCGTGACCTGATCATCAATTTGGATGATGCGTTAGAGCTTATCCAATTCCTGCAAACCTGCAAAGAAAAGTTGGTGCGGAAGTCGTGTGATCCACAAGACCGGTGTGGATTCTTCCGCATAGGCGGAGAATCTGTTGTGCCGTACACAGTTATCAGTGGGACCAAGTATGTTCCTCTGTTCTACTTCGAAGGAGAGACTGGCAATCTGGACAGGCGGGCTATTCAGATTACTGGTTGGGATTTAGCCTACCTTAAGGTAATGTTGTTTTTGTTGTATCAGTTCTTTATTTACTAAATTGTAATAAATTTTTGTCTTCCTTCCCTTTGTCCTTCAAAACCTCTCCATAGTTGTGCTGTAAAGTGCAAGGAATCCGGAATGAACTATTCTCGAACGACTCCTACTCAGCTGTGAGCGTAGAAGATATCAAACAGCAGTTCCCGGCCCAAACTGATTTGCAGCTCTATTGGCCCAGCCGGTCATCGCTAGATGTACCAAGCAATGGTGCATCAGGTGCCAGTAACGCTGGCATTAGCATGTGGATTCACAAACCTAGTGGTAGCCCACCGCCATTACCTGTTCATAGTAATACGACGGCCGTGACAATGCAAGCAAGTTCAGTCATTCAGAAAAACCCTGCAGCGTCAGCGGTCGCTGCTGCCACAAGACTGCCTTCCACATCATCTTCCTCCGCTTTACTTCATCAAGCGTCGGGTATTGTACCCCCGTCCCGGCCGGCTGTCATCCCACCAACCTGCACCAGTTCCAGCTTGTACAACGGGTGGAGTTCCATGAACTCTTATGCCTCTGTGCATCAGGTACGTTCTCTTTAGTTCTTCAAGCCGAATGAATAGGATAGTTAATTGCATATCTATTCATTTATTTATTCATTCGTTTATTTTGTACGTGAAGCAAATGCAACAACAGCAAAGTGCTTCGAACACCAATAGCTCTTCTAGTTCGTCAGTAGCGGCGGCTTCTGCACATCTAGCGACAGTGCTGCAATCACAATCCGCGGCGGCAGCAGCAAGGGCACAAGCAGCAGCTGTATCGGCCATGCTGATGCCGTCCATGCCAGTTCATCACTCCAGTATGGGCCAGGCATTTAATATGATGCAGTATGCACAGGCAGTTGCAGGCATGATGCAACAGCAACAATCGCAGCAGCAAGCTCAGTCGCATCGGAACCAAGCTCCTCCGCCGCCACCATCTCAGGCTCATGCTTCAGCAAGCTCAACGCTGGACAACCTTCTGCGTGCGAACGGAATTCACACTGACCACCATAGGTTCATCATCCGTATGGTGTATAGTTTATTGGATTGTGATTAACTCTTGTTTATTTTTACAAAAGGCTGCCCCATGGATCATCCTCGAATGCGTCACTGAATCATTCAGCCTATTCCAGCAGCCAATCACCTCTAACCGGAGCGGTACCCGGCAGTAGTCCGCACTCCAGAAGTAGCACAGGTAACAATCATATCGCCAACTGCTATTCTTTTCGGGAAAAATAGATAAAGAATTTGTTTTTATTCTGTGTTCCATTCTGATATTATAATAGTTGCCGAGAAAACATGCATTCTTATTTTAAATCCAAGTTTAATTATTGATCTTTTATTATTTTTAAAAATTTAGGAGCTTCACCTAGACCCGGTTTACCTGTTCCAAGTTCGAGCTTGGTTCACTCTTCGTTAACCTCATCTTCCTCCTCGTCGTCGACACCGAAACCCCCGCCTCCTCCGCTCATCCCTGTTAATGGGAGCCATCCTCTTTTCTCCTCTATGCCAAATAATAGCAGCATGGCCTCTCAGGGATCCAGTCGGCTCCATCAAGCGTCATCTGAATCAAATCCGCACGGACTGTCGCGCTCCTACCATCAATCACAGTACGAAATTGGGCAGCGACATCATCCCCAGATGCAACATCAGCTTCTCCAACAACAACAGCAATCCCAGCAACCTCCTCCGTTCAAGCTACAGTTGTACCAGATAGAAAATCAAACTGTACCTTGCGTTAATAGCCGGCAATACGTTTACAATAACCTGATGATTGCCCTACCGGACATGGCCGCTTATTTGTTTCCCCATTTAGGTCACCAAACTTGCAAGCAAGTTCTACAGGATGGTCTTGGTGTTACACTATATGAAGCCAACCCGTAAGTTTTTTAATTTAGACAGAAATCAAATTCCAACAGACGATATTCATAAAAAAATTCTTGTGTATCAGTCAACAATTGCAGGTTTTAAAATCGGCGGGAAAGGTGAGCAGTGTAAGTAGTCTCGCCGGAGAAAAAATATCATTGGTGAACGTTCGTGATGTCGTCCAGTACATGCCACAAATCCGTTACATGATGTCGAGGCTGGATGGCGGAGCCGAACTAAGCCACGCCCATTCTTCAAAACGGCAAAGAGTCAGCTGATTGGCTTTAGACTGAAGAGAGCCAGTGTTAATGAACCAAGTCGGATGACACAGGTCAATCAAGAAAAAGAACAAGACAAGCCTGCCAGCCGACAAAACCAAAAAGAAAGACATCCCCTTCCCCTTCCTGGAACAGGAAGAGCCTTCTTTTCTCCAGAGTTACTGGTTCTGCATGTTTGTTTCTTTACGCTCCCGTTTCTTTTTTCTCTTTTTTTTTAAGCCAATATCCTCCTTCCCTCAATTGAAAACAAATACCTTATTATCCTTGGATGTGGTTTCAGCTGCTGCCGTTTTCCATGAACGGTTGGGGAGAGAGACAGAAAGAGAGAGAAAGAGACCTTGTGGATTTTTGTCGTGTTCTATCCTTTCAACTAACACCAAAAAGGCAACCGGAAAAAGGAATTTTGTTCCTCACTTTTGTTGGAAGAAACAAGGTTCTCAACTATTTCTACACAGCGCATCTGCAGATGCGTCCAAACGTGTACCATTCTGAAGGAGTAAGAGAATCCTCTCCCTCTCTCCTTCGACTAGAGATAAATAAGAAATATCGTTGTACAGTATTGTGTGACTTGCAGTGCAAAGTGCGAGCCATTCGTTTGTAAAAGTTAGCTTTGCCTGGAAGAGCACGACGTTCCGCTGCCTAAACCCGCGTTTTCCCTTGTCTTTATTTTTTTTTTTTATTCCTATGGCACTTGGCACCTATCCTAAATCTCGACTTTTCTTCTCTCTCTTTGTTAATTCTCGCCTTCGCCCAATATCCTCTGTCATCTTTCCCTTTTTTTTTAATGTAATGTGAAGTTGAAGAGTTCGGCTGTTTAAATTGTTGTACCGATGAATAATGCCATCGATTTCCCTATCTTTATGTTTTTTAAGTTGCGAAAAACATTGTTCCATTTCCATATCTCTCTGCTGAAAGGAGGCATACACCCGCGCATGCGCGCGACTATTCTGACAAGTACTCAATAAGAAAAAGGAAAACTTATAAATCCGAAACCAAAACGGCGAAATTGAATATATTAAAAGAAAGATAAGGTATGTTCATTCACTAGTCCCTGTCTTTCTGACGCCAAAATTCTAACCAGATCTTCATTTGGCTCCGCAAACAGTTTTTTCTGAAGGATTTTGCCAGCCCATATTGCAAGAACTAATCAAAACTTCTGCGTACACATCCGTGACTCACCGCTTCAAAGACGCTCCTCCTCACGGTGAACACAATGCAGTTCTGGCTCTGCATCTTGCATTCATGTCGGAAACGCATATCATGTGTAATCAATGCCGCAAAAATGAAAGTCAGTAGAATGTAGGTCTGACGGCCGTCCCACAAAGTGGGTCACATTTCTATCTTACAGGACGTTTCAGATTTATTAAAGCTCGCTGATACATGGCGTCGTATCCAGCTGACTTCGGCAAACGCCAAGTTCCGCGAGACCAATAAATAGCTGAAGCGTCAGTTGGTTATGTTTCGTAAGCGATACGTTTCGGCTTTCGCTCTTCGCATGGCTTTGACCGATAAACAATAGGTATAAGTCGTAAAAACTCAAGTTCATGCCCTCGCGGCTAGTGAAGAAAACCCATTCACGATCCAATTTTTAAATCCTTCCGATTCCTTTCGTTCAAGAAAAGAGTTCTGCAAACGTTGATCAATGGCGCTTAGTAATTTATCCAACTACGGCCTTTCTTTCCGGATAGTCAGAGTTAACTGGGTTAATAGATGACGCACTGTTTTGCCGTGTTTACGATTAAACGAGGGGAGCAAAAATAAAATTATTCTAACGAATGGCAGCAGCAGAGTGGAAAGTATTTGTTCCATGAGCTGCAAACGAAACACTACACGCTAGCAAGGAAAGGGAGGGGCGATGATTGTTTGTACGGAATTCTATACTAACCAGTTGTATTAGCTCACTTGGCAGCACATATCGGGGAGCTGTAATCTTTGTTCCGCTCAAGGAAAGGAAGTTTTTTGTCACGAACTTGGCGTGTCGAGAACTCAAGATCACAACACAGTGCCTGAGTAAAGTCGGAAAATAGGTCAAGCTCAAACCAACTTTCGTCTGCTGTATGGTTTGCCGTGGGTAGTAGTTGAAAACAAAATTGCAGAGGCAAAACCATAAAGAAAAAAAAAGAACCCAACATTCAGTTTGAAGGTCTCTCCTTTTCACAGCAGCTTATTAGTAATCCAGAAGTTGTGCCGTTCGCGCTGAAAAGGTGGAGAAGCTTGACCTTGACTAGCGTGAGCGAGAGCCACTCGATTTGCAGCATTCACGTTCACGCTGTTTGTTAACGTCTCGTGAAATATAAAACCATTGAAATTCTAAATGAAAATGTCTTGATCGGCTGGATTCAAACTCGAACGTGTTCTTGTCGAATCACCATGTCACGGAAATCTTGCCTCACTCTTATTTGTACGACTGTTTTGTTCTGCTTCCTCTGTGTACAATCTTCTAGTTCTTATTGCCCAGACATTTGTCAGTGCTACAATAATTACCTGGAAGAAACAGTCTGGAACTGCACCAATCTTGAGTCGGTTGGTCAGCTTTGGAATGATGGACGTTTGCCTCTGTATGGTGACTTTCAGCAACCTGATTATGTGCAACATCTCCATCTCCGAGATTCAAAACTTGACTTCTCTGAAAACCTGCTTCCCCATTTCCCCAATCTAAAAACATTGGAACTATCACGTAACTTAATTAATTGTTCGAAACGCCTGGTCTGGCTACTTCAATTGAGTGACAAGCTGCAAGAGCCTGAAAACATACACTGCACTTCACCCCAAACTTTTAATGGGACTCAAGTACTGAAGGCTTTGCAGTTAATCTATGATGTGGGCAGCAGGTGTCCAGAGCGATGTGTATGTGAATTGGCTCATGTTCCCAAAGATGATCAGTATGTCACTGTTAGTGTCAGCTGCAATAATCTGGGGTTCACGGAAATACCTAAAATCCTGCCAGCCAATGTGACCATTCACATGGATTTGAGCAACAATCGGGTAAGTCTAAATATTAGACAGCTTTTCATTAAATTGTGTCTGATATGTTTCCAATTACCATAGATTGAAGATGTGAGTGAGCTGGCCAAAAATCCAAGCTACAGTAGAGTAACTGTTTTGTATTTGGCCAACAATCGTATCCAGTCAATAACAAGCCTAGAGAATTCTGATTGGATTGAACAGTTTAGTCTACTAAGTCTTCAAGGGAATCTTCTACAAGAGGTATTCCCGCAAATTATTATGAGGCTAAAATACATGTCAACATAAATTTCTTGTATAGATCCCTACCCAAGCACTAAGTAATGTATTTCATCACCAAGACATTAATGGAGTTCGGATGCTTCTAAGTAATAATCCGTGGAAATGCGACTGCGTTACCATTACCCGCTTTCAGGTAATTATATCAAAATCATGGTTTTCGTTGTCGAGTAATCACTATTACAGTCACTCTTTTATTATCCCAGCCGTTTATCGCCAAACACAAGCAGCTGATCAAAGACGTTAGCAATGTCACGTGTGGCCCAGAAGAAGGAGAAAGCGCTGGCAAAAAAATAATTTCAGTCGAGCTGAACAGTGTGTGTAACACTGGTGGAAACAACGCCATAAATCTGATGGACGTGTTAAATGTAATCTTAGCTCTTTTAACCCTGGTTACTATCGGAAAACTTCTATACGATTACTACGCTTACCGCAAAACAGGGCAATTGCCATGGATTGCTAGCAAATTGCCCTGAGTATGATCAGTCCTTTAAGCAATGTAAAAAAAATCTGGTCTACCTAAAATATTAGTTTTTATGATTTCTTTTCAAGCGTCCCCCTTTGATGCTCTTAACACAATTATAAATTTATATGTTCGACATAATGGTACAAATTAAGTTTTCTCTACTTTTCTAAGCAATTTTGCAGCGTTTTGTTATTTGTTGTGCTCCAACGCGCTTATACCGGTATTCAAGCATATGTGTCAATCTAATCATTGCCTCGTATCTTTCTTGTCAATCAAAATTGAAGAAAACTCATGAAATAATACAGATTAGTCAGGTTACCATTGGTATTTTTAAAGCCAAATTTTAGTGTGTTTCATTTTCCCAATCCCGTCACCGCGATAAGTGTAAGATTTCTTTCGATGTGTAGTTTACTAAGCAACTTGAGGAGATATTGTGAATAAAAATGGAAAAAATAATAACGAGTAAAAGGGAAACATAAACATTAAAATTAAAGAGTGTAAAACATCCCAACTTCCTCTGTGTGAAATATGGTGATCTACCTTCTAAATTCCGCATTTTATCCCTTCCTTACGCAATTTTTTGATATACTGCTAATTATCTTCTGTCGTCTGCACTCACGTGTATACTCAGTTTACTGTCCAAACCATATAGTCCAAACACACAAGAGCAAAAAGTATTCAAGAAAATGGATGAACTACCACCAAGTGTTAACGCAAATCTTGACATTTGCGAGCAAGCTGTAGTTTCACGAGCAAATCCTGAGCGAAAGGTTTACAGTGCCATGGCTGGGAAGACTAGAGTCATAAATCAAATTCCTGACGATATACTGAACGACAAAAAGCTAGCGCTCGCCATAGAGCTTCTTCCGAGCAATTATTCCTTCGAAATTCACAAGACGGTATGTAAAGTCACAAGATTCGGCCCGTAGTAGTAGAACGTATAGCTGATGTGCCAATGTTTGTTTTAGGTGTGGAAAATCCGTCAAGCTGGAGCAAAACGAGTTGCTTTGCAAATGCCTGAAGGATTACTTATGTTTGCCCTCACAATTTCAGACATTATAGAGGAGTTTTGTCAAGCTGAAACTGTGATTATGGGAGATGTTACTTATGGGGCTTGTTGTGTCGATGACCGAACAGCCATAGCACTAGGAGCTGACTTCATGATTCACTATGGGCATTCTTGTCTAATTCCAGTTGGTCAAACAAGTGGAATCAAAATGCTCTACATTTTTGTGGATATAAATTTGATTCACAACATTTTATAGAAACAATCAAATTTAATTTTGACAAAGAAACCCGAATATCATTTGTAAGTACTATTCAGTTTGTGGCATCACTACAAAATCTGGTGATGCAGTTGAAAGCGGAAGGGTATGTGGCCAGTACTCCTAAATCTGCACCATTATCACCTGGTGAAATCCTGGGTTGTACCTCACCTTCAATAGACACAGATGTTATCATTTATCTTGGAGATGGTAGATTTCATCTGGAGTCTGCAATGATAGCAAATCCAAAGTGCAGAGCTTACAAGTATGACCCCTACAACAAGGAATTCACCCAGGAGTTTTATGACCATAATCAGATGAAAGCCAACCGACAAGCAGCTATAAGCAGAGCAGCCAAAGCTTCTAGATTTGGTTTGATATTAGGGACACTTGGCCGGCAAGTAAGAACATTTATCGCCTCACAATAATATTTTTATTTATTGAAAAATGAATTGTTTTCGCTTGGTTCTAGGGAAGTCCCAGAGTATTACAAGAAATCAAAGAGAAGATGTTAAAATCGAATAAAGAATTTGTTACTGTGCTGATGTCAGAAATTTTCCCAGCTAAACTAGCGCTTATGCCTAGTGTAGATGCTTGGGTTCAAATTGCATGCCCACGACTGTCAATCGACTGGGGTCTTGCGTTTGCCAAGCCGCTTCTGACGCCTTACGAAATTAATGTGGCCCTCAAAAATGTAGAATGGAAGGATACTTATCCAATGGACTTTTACGCTTATGAAAGTCTTGGTGCCTGGACGCCGAATTTCAAACCAAAGTGTGAAAAGAAACAAACGTCAGACCGAAAATTGTAAATATTGTAATAAAAATGGAAAAATTTGAAATCCGGGATATGGCTAATGAGTTTCACTGCTATGTAAGATGACATCTCGTTTTAAATTTTCCCTTATTGAATCATCCTAACAGCAGAGAATTTGTAGCGACTCCTAATCCCTTTCCTTAACCATTCCGTTCTGCGCGCACTCCCTTCTGATTTCTTTGCCACCCACGCCTTTCTTTAATGTCTGTGCTCTTGACACCCAGCCCTCCATGCCTACGAGAATTCATCTTATGTAACTGATTATTTCATTCTTTGCAGATGTAGCCCATTCGTTGACAATTCAGATGTCTCCGGAAACGCGAATGACGGGTAAGAAACAAATTGTCATGTAAACTCGTAATTGATCAGGATAGATTGTAGTATAATCAATGGATATCAATGTAGTATAATCAAAGTATAATCAAAGCAAAATCATCACCTTCTTGAATTCGCGGTTCCTAGATAACAAAATGTCATGAAACCTTCCAGGAAGATTGGGTTCTGTAGCACGGGATGTGAAATGCAGGCTCTTTCGAACGTAATAGCTGAGATAATCCTCGAACGACAAGTATGTTCAGAAATTAAATTTTTTTTTATTCAACATGATTTTTGGGAATGGTTTTCTCTACTACCTTATATTGCTTTTGTTTGACGCTAGCCTTCTATTCTTTTGCAATATGAAAGGTGTCATAAAGATTTTAATGTTTTTTAACCGCATCATAGGGTATCGCATGCTCTCGTGATTATGACGTCACAGTTCAGAAATTGCCTCCCTGTAACCGTGTCAAATGAAATTGACTGCTATTTAAGCTCTCTGATCATCAATCGATACAATATCCGGCCGTGGCAAGATGTTGTACAATTGGAAGAAGTCTTCCTACAACTTGCCGACGAGCATCGCACCGTTAACGTTTTCGAGCTGTACGAATTGCCAAGGACTGAAATTGCTTACCCAATGGTGAGTTCACCCACTAAATGTCGACGACTTGATGATTGCAATTGAATTCTTTGATGTTCCTTTTTGTACAGGAAAATTCTCAAGCGTAACTGGGAAAGCAGAAAGCCAAATGAAAAAAGTACGGCAGTGAATTAAAGTTGATGAGTTATTCCAAAATGAGCGACAGAATTTGACTGCCAAGACTCAACAGCTGAACTTAAACGACATTGACTTCATTCAACTTTCATCCATTAATTTATGCTGCAGCAGTGCTCCGGACACACTGCAGAAACCACAATCACGGCAGAAACCGGCGAGATCATTGCAGCCAACGTCTTAAAAAATGTTAGTTAGTATTAGTACCCTCGTTTTTTTTTTGCTGTTTTATACGATTGCCAATTGCTTCCCTGGGTCACGTGTCACATGATTTAAGTCTCCTTTTGAAGTTGAGCAATTCTGTTTTCAACTCGCGTTGGTTGTAAGGATGACAGATGGCACCACTGTGTCCCAGTCATTGTTCTTCGAGAAAACTAAGTGTGACAACTGCAGTGAAACCTATGTCACAGACTACGAAGTAAAGACCGATATGCCCTATCTTCCTGTGTATACGATGCCTGGTCTGACCGCTAGGGGCATGGCGAACGTATCTCCACTTTTTAAAAAAAATTTCTCGTAGTAGTACTGACTACGTGCTTCACACACACGTATTTGCGGGAATTGTAGTAAACTTTATGTAACCAATTGTATACCTTAATTTTGTAGATTCCTTCCCGGTATCCCGTGAATTTTTTCATAATTTTATTCGAATGTGTAACTATGTATAAAAAAATATATATTTACCCCTTCTTTTCCCCATTTTCTGGTATTATATAGCCCATCGTGAAACCCTGTATTTCAAACAATTTATACAATACAGGGTTTCACGATGGGCTATATAATACCAAAAAATGGGGAAAAGAAGGTGTAAATATATTTTTTTTTATACAATAGTTACACATTCGAATAAAATTATGAAAAAATTCACGGGATACCGGGAAGGAATCTACAAAATTAAGGTATACAATTTGTTACATAAAGTTTACTACAATTCTCGCAAATACGTGTGTGTGAAGCACGTAGTCAGTACTACTACGAGAAATTTTTTAAAAAAAGTGGAGATACGTTCGCCATGTTCCCTAGCGGTAAGACCAGCCATCTTCAACTGGATTCCTCTAAGCCTTATGGCGATGATAGCGGTCTTTACTTCGTAGTCTGTGCCTATGTCTTAATATTTGTTAACTGTGTTACATTCCAAGTTACAGTGATGCTGATGAATTAGATGAAATTATATGGTGTGATTTCAACTATTTAGTTTCCCATTTTTCTGTTTTTTTTAAGTGAGAAACATCAAGTGGATTATTTTTTGTGCAACAGGTAAACTTGTGATCAGCAATGGAAACTGCCAAATCCGACCTATTTTTTGTACCCTCCATCATGCTTCTATCTATCAAGTGGCAGGATTTTGAGTTGTGGTGTGGTAATGGACTTATATATTGTCAATCAGTATGAAATTGGGATCTTTATACTTTTACTTCTAGCTCGTGTAACTAAAGTGGAAAGGATGCTGGCGTCAAATGAGGCCCACCAACACTGCAAAATCAATGAATTGGAAAACTACATTTCATTCTATACTCTTGGCCCACTCATTATCTCATGTAAGTTTCAATTTGGTAAAAGCAGCCAGTTCACCCAGTTCCTCTATATTGTGTTGTCAATGATTAGCAAACAATATTTTCACAGACCTCCTTCTATTTCTACCTTAACAGCCAACACGCGTCTTCGCCTCGCCCGTCGTCCCGTCTTCACCTCGCCCGTCGTCCCGTCTTCGCCTCGACCGTCGTCCCGTTTTCGTCTCGACCGTCGTCCCGTTTTCGCCTCGCCCGTCGTCCCGTCTTCGCCTCGACCGTCGTTCCGTCTTCGCCCCGCCCGTCGTCCCGTCTTCGCCCCGCCCGTCGTCCCGTCTTCGCCTCGCCCGTCGTCCCATCTTCGCCTCGCCCGTCGCCTCGTGGTCGCCTCATCATCGCCTCGTCATTGTGGTATCATTGTATTTTGTAATGTGTAATTGAGCTAATTGTGTAATTTTAACCAACCCGTTGGCTGCCACCCACTTTTCCTCCCCCCCTTTTTTTTTTAGCTCGTTAGGGACGGGCCGCGCTGTTCTGTCCCATGGTCTCTGCCATGGGATGGGACAGTTGCCACTGCCCAAGATTCGCCTTCGGGCACTGTAGGCAATGCACCGACAGGGTTTTCCCTTGTCGAGGCGGTGATGGTTGGCCCGGGTTGTGCATTACCATAACGGCTTCCATCATCGTTTCAGCCCGGGCTTGTCTTAGGACAAGCCCTCCTTTGTCGTAATCCTTTTGATTACGACTTAGCTAACGTAGAAATGTAGTGGCATGGCAGCCAACGGGTTGGTCTTATGTATGTATATATGTATTTATGTTTTGTATTGTATTTAGTGGTGGATATGTGGGTGGATGGAGGGACAATAAAAAATATTTTTCAAAAATAATCTGGTATTTATTATTATTGATGCAACTTGTTTACGCCTGGACAGGGGTTTGAACCCAAGACAAAGACGATACGAAGCCAAGGCTATACCATTAAGCTAACATTGCTCTATTAGAGAGTATTAAGCATTCTTTACTACTATTGTTAGCAGTTCGTACGTCGATATGCCCTGAAATGCAGATCTACTTAATCATAGTCAGTTATGGCATAATGGTTAGAGTGCTGGACTAGTAATTCTGAAGCCTGAGGTTCGATTCCCAGCAAAGCAATTTGGAGTGCAAATTCTCATCAAGAGATACGAAGTATGAAATCTGTATATTGAGGCAAGTTTATGAAAATATAGAGACAAATACTTTTAAGTATTTTTATTCTTTTCAACCAGCATTTTTTAGAAGTGTTCAACCAAGGCAGAAGTAGACTCTGAGAGTCTACCTCTGCCCTGGTTGAACAACCCCCGGGGAGATGACCCGAGGAGTGGCTAAGAGAAGCCGGAAAAGGATGAAGAGTGATGATCGGACAAGTTTTTACGTGAGCGATTAACCGTTAATTCGGATTTGTGGGTAGCCTCTTCGCCCTCCAAAAGTTATCATCGAGCTGGAGGACCCCCACGTCCCCTTTCCGGACAGCGCACTCACAACCTTTACTGCTGATCACAGTAGGGGCATGACCCCCTACGGGCTTATCACAAGTCAAGGGGAAACGGGGCCGCAGAAAAGAAGGGAGCCCAGATATGCACTTAATATTTTTGTAAAAATACCATAATAGCTACAGCTGCAGCTGCAACAAAATTATCCAACATAAGCCAGCCACCGTAATCATTGTGATGATATCGCGTGCTGAACTGATGACGTCGCCATCAACGGTGACGTTGGATGTGAAGAGTGTGCCTGTAGAAAAAAACTAGCAATGAAATCATTGAAAATTTCAAAATGCTTGGTCAAAAATACCTGTTACCGTTTGGGATCTGTTGAGGAGAGCTATGTCTTGCGGAATGTCCTCTACAGCCAGGTTTCCTTGAATGGTTAGATGCCCTAAGATGTAGAATAAAGGTCGTTATTAAAATCCAAAGAACGTTAAACATTGATTAACTAAATAAACCTTTGTGCCACAGACGTGGAAGTCTCATTCCTTCTTGGCAACTTTTTAGTTCAAAGTTTCCATGACGAAATTACTGCTGAGTGATGACCAAGTCGTTTGAGATCCGTACCCGACCCAGTACATGTGTATCACCTACATCAGTGTGCAGGAAGTGATTCACATTTCGTCCATTAATATCTGGACAATGAATGTTTCCTTGGACATCTAGGACGTCGACTTCTAGGATATACTTTGCTGGCCCGACGTGCTTAATAAATCTTTGATAAGGGGATCGGTTAGGGTAGCCGGTGAAATAGGACCGGAACGAAATAGGACTGGGAGAAATAGGACTACTTTTTTCAAATCTTTAGGACAGTCCTATTTCTCCTTTTACCAGTCCTATTTCTCCTTAAAGTCAGGCCTATTTTCTTCGTCCTTCTCTAAGTTGTTTTTGGACAATGAGCCTCCAAACCGGTAGGCCAAATTGGAGGGAAAAATTATTCGAAAAAGCGCTTGGCTTATATGCTTCAGCCATTTTAAATGACTGTTGACAAAATGTCAGCGCTTAATGCGTTTGCAAGTTAAGAATTCCGTATCCTTTTTTAATTTTAATTGCAGGATTTAAACAGAAACTTTTAACCTTATATAGTTCATTTTAAAAATTATGAATAGTTTAATAAATGTCAGCGTTGTTTTCATTTGTTTATTATTTATTCTTCATAGCGCTTGCATCATAAGATGGGGAAGGCGATGGGTGTGGTCGTCCCGGGTAATACCGTTCAGGGGAGGGGATGGTTCACCAAAGGGGCTGTGATTTTAAGCTGGATAATCCCCCTCAACCCCCTCTGTGACGCAAGAGGTATGAAGAATTCGCAATAAACAAAGTAAAACCACGTTCAGATTTATTAAATTATTAATTATTTGTTAATGAACAATATTAAGTAAAAAATGCTGGTTAATACTGTACAAAAAAAATTTTAATATGATAAGGAATTCTCAACTTGCAAGCGAACTAAGCGCTGAAATTTTGTCAACACTCTTTTTCAAGGACGTAAGCATATAAGCCAACGCGTACTCATATCAAATTTCCCCCCCAACTCTGCCTACCGGTTTGGAGGCTCATTGTCCTAAAGTTCTAACACTTCAAAAATAGGGACCACAATGAAATAGGCCCAATTTCTAGGAGAAATAGGACTGGCTAGAGGAGAAATAGGACTGTCCGAATGAATTTTAAAAAGCAGTCCTATTTTTCCCAGTCCTATTTCTACAGGAGAAGTAGGATTGGAAATTTTCAGTCCTATTTCGTTTCGGTCCTATTTCACCGCCAATCTCGGTTGATTGCGAATCCATTACACCATCCTCAACAAGCTAAGGATCATCAAAATCGACAAATCCTACAACAACAGATGTTACCAGACTGGTCTGATTGCATCCAATCCAATCAACTACGGAAGCTCTCAACTACTTTTGGTTGTCAACACAGATTGGTTGTCTTTAACTTCCTTCTTACAGGTAGGACAATACCTAAGGTTATAAAATTAGTACAAACGAAAAGATACAAAACTCAATAAATATAATACCATGTATAATCAGCTCCCAATATTTCAATAGAAATGAAGACATCATCAAACCATTCCTTTAGCAACAGAACATGCATTGGCATATTTACCAATTGTTCAAGTCCAAAGGGGAACGGGGCTACGGAAAAGAAGGGAGCACAGATATTCACTTCAGTTTTGTCTGAAATTTAAAAAAATGCTAACTTGTGAGAACATAAACAAACAAATTATTGTAATTCCTGATAGCTCTTCCAAATGTTATCAGTTGTTTTGGCAGCAAGCGTCAATGGAAAAATCCCTTCCAATTCCTTTTCAGAATATTGTTTCCTCAATGCTGTCTTTGTCAGATAATGAATCTGACAGCTTGGTTGCATGTACGACATAATGAACTTTTTGCTGTAAATCTGAATCCGTTAGATTAAAAGGAGCATTACTAACTAGGAAAATCAAGGTTGTTAACAAAAGTTATTGGTTTTCATTTATCTTTATGCAAAAGCATAATCCCGAAAGGCGCACCGGTATCATGCCGGTATTCAAATGTGAACATCCTTCGCCATCTCTTGGAGAAAAATCACTTCAAGTGAAGTGGTTGTAAAGAAAAATTTTCGTCTGTTATGGAATATATCTTCGGTTTAGTGCAAAATGTTACTTGGAATATTAACGTTTTCATCGAAATTACCAAACTTTTCCAGATGCTTCCGAATAACGTGGCTGAATAGTAGATCGGTACACAAAACGAGAGCGTTAGTGAGATCGTTTACAACTACCCGGTGTTGTAATAGTCATCAACATCGGTATCAGGGTGGAGTGAGAAACAAATCTACTGTTTATTATGTAATTGCCCTTGGAGTTCTCGTCGGTGGTCTGAGCTATGCAGCCGTTCCTCTTTATCGATTGTTTTGTCAGGTAGTAAGATTTTTCCACTTTTTGTGTGATTTCTAATTAAAGTCATATTCAGTCCTACAGCTACGGTGGAACAACGTCTGCTAATCACAATGCTGAAGGCTTGGAGAATATTGTACCCAATTCCAAAAGGATTTTAAAGATTAGGTTTTTATACTAACCATATTTTCACATGCCTTTACATACAATTTTCCTTTTCATACTGAACAGGTTTAATGCTGACACATCATCAAGTCTTACATGGGATTTCAAACCTCAGCAGGCAGAACTGAAAGTATACATAGTAAATGTCAAAGTAAATTTATGTCCTCCAAATTCATTTTCCTGTTTTAGGTTGCGCTTGGGGAAACTGCTTTAGCGTTCTATACTGCAACAAATAGAACTAATAGACCGATTGATGGAGTTAGCACATATAATGTTGTACCATTTGAAGCTGGACAGTACTTCAACAAAATTCAATGTTTCTGTTTTGAGGAACAACGCCTAAATCCTAATGAACAGGTAAGCCTGTAATCAACAGTTACCATCTCTTTGTTTCCTACAGCCCATGTTTTTGCTATTGTCATGTCAGGTTGACATGCCCGTCTTCTTCTACATCGATCCTGATTTCGGTGAAGATCCACGCATGGAAAATATAGAATCAATCACACTATCCTATACTTTCTTTGAGGCCAAGGAAGGTGCTGCCTTGGTTAAGCCTCCCTTTGCCAAATGAACTTTGTGTACAATGCAGAGTGATTGCCGGAGTTTATTAATGATTATAGAAACTACCCTCGTGGTCTACGTAGTAGTTTTCTAGTATTTTACGTTTAGTTCAAGAAATCTATTTGTTTCGATGTCTTCAAACAGCCACATACTTACATACGAATTCAAACATGCCGTGGGCATTGGCACAAGATTTCTTCGCTACAGCCACTATAGCCTCACCGGATAAAAATGACTTCTACCGAATTGCACAATAAACAATGGGACGGATAACAGCGTAGAGGAAATCTGGCGAAGAGAAAAATGAAAAGCAGAACAGACGGGTAAGAAAAAAGCTGGTGGTACAAGGCATAATAGCCGTTCTGTATGCCGTGAGTTGAAAGAACCTTGATACTTACTGTTTTTACTTCAATTCTGTTATTTCTAGATAGTCTTCTCTAGATGGTGAATTGAACAATAAGTCTTCATGCCCAAAGTTTTCACTGAGTAAATTCAGAGCGAGAAAGATTGTATCGTCAACAGTAAACCCTGAGGATGAGGCCAGCTTTTTCCTTGTTATCGCTATCAAACGAGTTAAGAAGCTTCATGCTTATGCAAGGAACGAGGGACATTCTAGTGTGCCTGGATGTAATTAAAACTCGTCAAACTTTCGGGTTGTCTTTTAGATCGACCACAACTTTTACTCCACGCTCCGAGCAATTTACGAGATTCCCCGAGTGTACTATATAATCGTTCGTTTCATAGTGACGAAACAATGGAGCCACCTCGTACCCAACGTCATCACGGCGCTGACTCAAATGATTTACAAACACTCGGTGTCTCCTTCATCAGCAAGATCGCTTCGGACCAGACAGTTGATGGGGGTGATGACGTCCTTGAGTGATAACAACGTAGCCCCAAAACAAAGGCTTAAACAAAAATGAAAATAGATCAGAACCCAATGACGTGACGGAAAGAGCCAAAGAATTTTTGGGAAGAAGGCAGCAATTCTGTAACATATTGAAGGAAAACGAAGGAAATGGAACACAACATTGGTTGGTGTGCTGTACGTCTATACATATTCGGTGACATTGAAGATGGTGTCTTGGCCATGTCGTCGATATAGAGAACATAGGGGCACAGGAATGTGCGCCAAGAAAAAGTGGGGACAAACGGTGGAAAAAGAAAAAAAAAATCGGAAATGATAAAAGTCCATCTTGTTCTCCTTGCAAACGGCTGGATGTAGCCTCTTGCGAACCTCCAGTATATATCTTTCTTAAACACTTCCAATAGCAATTTTTTTTTTACTTACTCGCATACAAAATATTTCTACTGTAGAATAAAAACTACAGCCGGAACAAACAAACCCTAGCAGGAAGGAGGGAAAAAAAAGAAAGACATCCATCGTCGATTATGTCCTTCCTGAACTCGCTATTCCAACTTACTGTCACCGTGTTCCTTCGTCCTGTTTACCGTATTTCTGTTCGATGAAAAAGGAAAAATATTCCGAAAGAACCTACGACACCATCGATTTTGCTCTTCCTCCCTTACCGTCATGTTTTACTACTTGTACATTCATTTTGAATAAACAAAAACAAGAGCCAAAGTTGGAATCAACCAAGGATGTTCCGTTTCTTATTGCCAATGCATTTCCTCCTCTTTCTGCGAAATTTCCTTTTAGTTTTAAATTCTCTCTTCCATCTTTCTTGAGGAAAACCATTCGGCCAGAGCTCTCTTGCGATGGCAAATCCGAAATGACGACGTAATAGACAGACGAAAAATAAGCCCATTGAATAGATTTAGTAGACGGCTACAGTATATCGTATATAGTATATACAGTAGTTGACTTGTCTTTTGGGCGGTATCAAAGTGAACAGCCTTCGGTTTCTTTTTCCTGTTCCGCCGCGTTGCATGGCCTCCATGTTGTTTCGTTTTGTGGCTGTCGTATCTTGGCAAATGGGAGGCCATCTCGCTGTCGCCGGACTCGGGACGCTCCAGTTCCATTTATGGCGTCCAGCGATTAAAAGGGAGGAGCTTTCAGCTTTTCGTCTCGACACGTAGCTAATCCACGTCGGCCAAACCAAGAGTTCATCCGCAATTTATTTTTATTCCGCCGGGCTATCTGCTCTTCTTTTTGTCTCCTTTCTTTCCTTTTTCCTTTCCTTATGTCCTTATTTGTCCAGTATTTTTTGAATCCGGCCATTTATTTTATTTTTCCCAATCCAATTGAATCTCTTACTTGTTTCCCTCTTTTTGGAATCTTTTATAGACTTTACTCAAGGGATGGCCAAGTGGTGGGTCCGAGTGGACTTCTCTCTCTCTCTCTCCTTCTTCGGTCTCTTTACTTGATTATGTCCGGCTAAAGTGTTTTCCGATGCGGCCCCGCCCGAATGGATTTCCAAACGGACTATGTTTAAGCCCGCAGCCTTTATTTATTCTCCTTCCTGTCTGTTTTGCAGCCTCTTTCTTCTCACGCACCACCTTATAGGACTCAGATGGCCCAATAGCGCCAACTCCGATTTTACAATGTTTACTCTTCCACCGCCAAAAGTAAAATCAAACAGAAATCTAAAAGAAAAAAGAAAAACCAAAGCAGCGTGAAAAGAGTTCGTAACTTTTCGAGCCAATGGTTGCCAAACTCACCCAACTTATATTAGATATTGATGGCTAGGCGCAATCACTTTCTTCGTAAACCAGAGCAAGGTACATATCTAACTAGGATGGATATGTATATTCACTTTTACAGCGTGATTCATCTTTACTTGCTCGCGGCTTTCTTGGCTTTGTACATTCCCCGCGAGTCTAATTGACTACATCAGAACGTTTAGTTTGGCACGTTTGACCTTTCTTTCAAAAAAAAAAAAGAATCAATGCAGAAAGGCAAGTAAGTTAGACTTACCAGGTATCGATCAATCACATGTCCACGGCGTCGGACATCTTTCTCCCGGAATTTTCCCTTTTTCCCGCGGTTCCATTTGTTTCGTTCATTTTCCACGGTAAGAATATGCAAATGCTTCGTTCTTTTGTAGTATTACACAACCATTCGGCGTTGAGTGCTATTGGAAACCGCAAAGTTATTGATGGACTTGCTATATATACCGACGTGAACATTAAACCTTGTGCGAGTAGCATTTCAGACTGATCAAAAAAGATGGGTCATGAAAAAACGAAACTAGGGATCGCTATATAGACAAGAATCATGCAAAACACGTTGGAAATATAAAAGATCCGAGTGTACACGAAGACGTAGATTCAGTTATCCCCATCTTTCTTCCGTCTGTACGTAAGAGTTCTCTTCGTGTGCCGGCATTGACGGTCGCCTTTTCTCTAACTGCGGAAACTCGATCTGATTATACATGACTCGAGTGCATTTTTGAACGAGTTGCTGAATCGGCGGATGATGCGCCAGCAGCAACAAATACAAAAGAACCCCCCCCCCTCTCTCTCTCTCTCGCTTTCCTGCCAGCTCTTTTCCGTTCATCTATACGATTACCCTGTCTATATCTGTATGGTTGGATAAAAGTAGACAGGAGGGAATAAGATGGGCAGATAAGAGAGTTAAGGCAAGGATAGAAAATCGTTGGATTTTTGACTATACGGCAGCCAAGTCTTGCGGAAGTAGTAAGAAAAGTCTTTATGACTGTCGAAAAACCATCGTAAAAAGGGAAAAAAAAGAAGAGGAAAACATCGCAGAATAGTGGGATCTACTTGAGAAAAATAAAAGGTTTGCTGTCTTTTTTAGCAGCCCCGTTTTTTTTTTCGGGTTGCATCCATTCAGCCCGTCCGGGGGGGGCACGGAGGCCGGATTCGAATATAGGGAACGACTCTTCTTCCCCTTTCGATTTCTTCTCATAGAGCTATACAGGCCCTAAAAAAAAAACAAGTATTTTTCTTGTTTTATGCGCACCGTGATCCATCAATGTCGGCCAAATAATGTCGTATAGACTATAGCTCCGGCATCATTTCAATAGAAAGAAAAAAAATCGCGATGAAAGAATTGAATATGTGGGGGGCTCCAAAAAGACAACAAAAACATTGGAGTGCTGTAGCGACAGCAAAGTCGATTGAAAAAAAAAACCCAGCAAACGAGACGTCAAAAAAAAAAAAAAAAAAATTGACGATGTTCAAACTCGACAGCTTCCTGTTATTCCAGATTGAAATCGCATCGCCGTGAAATCATTTCGTAAGAGCTTTCACAGTTTTGCAAAAAGTCATTGCGGCGCTCGTCAAACTCCCCATCCCCGTGCCAGAGGTGGAAAAAAAAAATAAATAAATAAAAACTCTGGTTTTACATTAAGTTCTTGTGAACGCTTGATCGATTACCAACCATCTCTCCATTTCCAAAAAAAAAAAAAAAAAATCGGGTTATAAGTATACATAAGAAAACGAACGGCAAAAAAAAAAAAAATTCATTTCGAGAGCGAAAGAATTTTCTTCTCCTGTCGTACGGTGTGTTGTGTGTGTGTTCGTCCTCAGATTGGGGTTGGTGGGCCGGAATGGGCTTGAGAGAGCGAACGGAATGCCGGAGCAGAGAGAACTTTAACTCGACCCGATCGATACGCCAACACACACACATATATACTCCTACAGTTCCGTTCAGCTAATTTGAAGGGGGGGGGGGAAAGAAAAATGATTGCTTTTATTTATTTTTTAACTTAGATAGCCCTACATCTCCCTTGCCCGTCCGTAGTCTTTTTTTTTTTTTTGCCCTCGTTTTCCCTTTAGGCAGCATCAAAAACAAGATGAACATGTTATGGCTATATAGCTCCTCTGCGTTCGTAGAGTTCCGCCCCGCAAGAAATGAAATAAGGGTTTCTATTTCCCATCATCAGAGAAAGATTCAAAAAGAAAAAAAAGAAACAGGGCCTGGAATGGTGTAAACGTAAAGCATCAGAGGCGTCGACGGATGTTGCGGATGGGGAAAACAAAAACAAAAACAAAAAGCAAACAAGGAAAAGGGCTTTGAAGATGAACGAGATAGAAACAGCTCTCTATCCAGTGGCTAAACACAGGCAACCACTTGTCGTTAAGTAACGATAACATGACCTTCCAATGGAAAAAAAAAAAAAAACCAAACCCCGAGCTGCCGGGGTAGAGAAAAATAATAGAAGAAAAAAAAAGCCGGGATCCGCATTAACACGTTCACGCCCGACGATGTTCCAACAAATTGCTCCGGCGCGTGCTGTATCCCAATTTGCCAACGCGATGGAATGGAAGGAAGAACAAAAAAAAAAAGAAGATAAAGAAAGACAAGACAGGCTATATACCCAAACGCGTGTTCTTCGTTAGATCGATTCGATGGTTCAATTATACACACGTTGCGTAGCACATGATAGACTTAACTATATACGGCCGGGGATATATGTACCGCAAACGATCAAAGTCAAAGTGTTTGTTACGTTTCAGCCTCTCTAATCCCGCGAGACAATTCGTTATATGCCAATGAGCCATCACAACAACGAGCTGAGGGGGAGGAAAAAGAAAAATCGAGAGCAAACGGATGTAATCTTGTTTTTGGTGGATCCTCCCCTCCTGTATGAGTAGGTCTTCCACGTCTTGCGCCTATTTTGCATATAAGATAAGGCGAAAAATTCGACACTCCTCTTGACATTTGACAGACTCTTTTTGCTTTGAGGTCGGTGTGCACTGCGTCAAAGTGAAAAAGAAAAAAAAACGAACGAAATGCGGGTTATATGTGACGGAACAGAAGGAAATGAAAGACGTCGAGTAGGTGGAGAATCGGCGTCGGAAGAATCCAAAGAAAAAAAAAAAGAAAGAAAGGGAAACCCCCCCAAACTAGCGTACATCGGTTTCTGTTAGCAACTCCCTCATTTTTGTTTTTCGGCTAACAAAACAACAAACGAAATGTACAAACGTCAATGTCGCAACGCCCCACTATCGAGCTGCAGCCCCTGTACGAATTCTTCTTGCTCTGTTTTTTTTTTGTTATTTCCCGTTCGACACGACATTTGAATACCGCCCAGTTCTGCGTGCAAAATGTTTGACCGGCTGTACACCAGTGACGGCTTGTTTTCAAAGTTAGCAATTTCGGTAACAATAAGATTGTATACGTTCAAAGAGTGATAAAGAAAAATTTCGTTGTTTTCGAACGAGCAAGGGGCTTCGTTAAGAGTTAAGCGTGTGTAGGCAAAAGCACGTACACCATACACCAAAAGTTTTGCCGACGGGTTATGTTCCAGGATCGCCGTGCACAAGGATTAACCTTTTTTATCCCCACCCCTAATTTCGTTGTGACAAATGATTGACAAGGCTACTGATTCAAGTTCTACCGGACCTGACTGCTTTTCACGGTGCACTGGTTTATACAGATTTAAGTCGGATTACAATCAACGGTGTTACCAACAAAAACGATGTGTATGGTCTTTCTATAGTTAACCGTTACGTTGTTTACTCGTCTAAACGTAAACACAAATTGATTCTGTTCGTTAATTTGACGGACCCGAAGTGACCGAGATCGAGGGCGACAGGGGACGATATTCGAACAATAAAATTCAGAAACGAAAGGCATTGAGAGATTTAAGGAAAAAAAAGAATAAGAACTCGAAAAAAATAAGAAAAGAAAGGAAATTTTTGTTAAAAATTTAACTTGAATCGATAAGCAAATAGAGCTATGGTGAAGAGATTCGTACGGCCAGCGAACTCGGACAAAAGAGGTCCGCGATTCCGCGTTTAAAATTTCATTTCGACTTGGCGAACTCTATTACGCATCTTCTATTTATCTACTCGGAACGCCAAACATTGGGACGCGGCTTCTCTCGCCAAACAGAAAGGAAGATAAAGAAATAGATAAAATAAATAAAAGAGAATCAATGCTTCGTGATAATTCAAAACCAAAAAGGCGTATAAATAATGCAGTTGGTCCGACGTCGCAGACGGTGAAGGTCTTTGTCAAAAACTATCGCATACATTATACGTCAGATGATCCGTGCAAGCAAGACCGAGTGACAGGCAAGAAGCTTATCGAACCCGAGCTGTGGTATTTTATACGCTTACTTGTTACGCTTTCCTCCCCCCCCCCTTTTTTTTAAAATCAAATATTTAAGCGCTAAGCCCCCTCCCCCACGTTCCGATTAGTGCTTACGAACAAACTCTTATCGGATGCATTAATAAACCATGTTAATTACCTTCAAGGTGGGCTAGTCTTTAGACGAATAGAAGGTACAAAAGCCCACCAACAATGTCTTCGCATTTCACCAGCGTCTAAATTGCAAGAGAACGCGATCTGACGGCCGGTCAATTAGCTTCGATCTCGCTTATAGTTTAACATCAAATCCTACCGAAAGCTTGTTATCAAGGGATATAAACGATCAACGACATACAAATGGCCGCCTGACGATAGAGCAAACACCGGAAACACACGATGGAAAATCGCTTGCACCGATGTTAAAGATTGAAAAGAGGTAAATACATAATTCTGTTATCCACCTAAGATAACGTGATTTGGATAATTGGGACATCATCGGTCATCACAAGAACAAACGCACAGCTGACGAGGCTTTGATGTTTTTTTTTTTTAATGCGAAGGGGATATAGGCAAATTCTAAAGGGGACATGAACACGGCAAACATTGACGCCATCCAGCGGACGGAAGGAAGTGCGTCACGTTCACCACTTTGCACTACATCACGTATAACTTTCACTTCCGCAAAACTTTTTTTTTTTGCGCACATTTACAACAATTAAAATATGAAACTTGCGACGGGGAAAAACTTTTCTTTTGTTTTTTTTTTTTTTTTTTTTTTTTGCACGCAAAGTTTATATCACGCTCAACACATCGCGAGAATCCGGGACCAATCGCGTGATTTTCGCTCGTGTTATCACCATTAATTTTGCAAGCACCGCTTTGCTTGCACGCAGTGCCCGGCACTCAAACAAGTTACGAATTCCGCGTGACACACACACACACAGGTAAAAGTTAAGTTTCTGCACTGACCTTATTTTTATTTTTTTTTTGAAACGACGGACAAAGGTTAGACTCGTGGTGGACTTCCTGGACTGCTTTTCAGCTTCAGTTGAAGCCTCTACTCGCAAATCTGGCCAGCCGTGACGAGGTGGACGGATGCTGCTGCCGGGCAGAACAATTCTTGAAGAAAAAAAAAATGTGTTTTCACGATGTCTCGTCTCGTTTACAAAACACAGCCTCGGGGATGCCTCTCCATGACGTTTTGTCAGGCTTCAATCGAAACATGTCCATCAGCTGAATAGCGTAATTGGGCCTGCATCAAGAGGAAAAAAAGGCTAGTTGATAAACTGCAAACTATAAAGTACACAAACATTCGATCTTATATACTTTGTCCATTATACTCAGATTTTGATTAGAGATAATAACGCAAGGATTTAAAAATAAAAACGGCGATTATTCGCGTGCGATGTAACTGTCAATTTAACTCAATCTGAAAGCCTTAGAGGGTAGGTAATGAAACAACATGATTGAAAAAAAAAAGAGAAAAGAAAGCGGCCATCATGGATATTTAATCGCCCATTTCCCCTTAGGTGATCTAACGAATTATCTACGTTAAAAATGTGCAGGGTTTTCGCAACTTTGACAATTAATAAGATTAAAAAAAAAAACACTCACCAAAAAATGCCCCACTGAATGAAAGAGATAAACACTCACATCTGGTTACACTTTGCACAATCGATAAACACGAAATAAGAATAGCAATCACGGAGGAAGTCACTAGACTATTACCAAGCCTTGCGCCATTGACGTACTGACTGCACTGGAAGATAATAGCGAACTGAACATGATACGTTTGAAATGTCAAACGATTACACAAAAGGATGGGGCAGGAAGCTATATGCATCCAGGGGATAGGGAGACCTTTTTTTTTTCAAATTATCCGTTCCACCACTCTGAAAAAAATTCTAAAGCTGCAGGTAATTTGTAAGGACACAGCTAAAGCGGGTAGGGGATAGGCGATCATTTTGTTTATGATAGATGTCATTTAGAAAATCAGGTTCAACGGCCGCACGTGATAACGCCCCTTAAACATCGCATATACTGTTTTTTTTTTTTAGCTTTAAAGTAAATTTGCTTTAGAAAGCCCATGAATCGTGCTAACGTCTCAAACATAAGCATCCGCCCCGTAAATAGCTCCGCGATGCATCGCATAACATCCAACACCATTTATGAATAGAAAAAAAAATGCTATATCGATCCGCACGGTGAATTTTGAAGGCACATTTACAACGTTCGATTTAGTAAATCCCTATCTGTCGTTTTCACGTGCAGGATATGTAGTGAGTAGAGACATACAAATTTTGTCTATACATACCGATGATCGTCTGTGTACAGTTTTATATATGGCTGGACTGCGATCACGTTTCCATGGCCTTTCTTTACTTTGATGTCTATTGGATTTTCTCCTCCCCCTCCGTGGAGGGGGGCAGTCGTGGCCGTTGGCTGTCATCGATGTCGCTCGTATCTCTCCATCACGTCCTTGCTATTTTGGCATCACCTCCGCGTGCGTGCACACTCGACCCAACGCGGCCGTCTTCCTATTCCGCCACGACGCCGATATCAAGATATAGGTTGACACCATTTTGTCTGATTACCTTAAACCTGAAAAAAAAAAAAAAAAACCCAATAGTTCAGCTCACAAAAACAAAAAAATTCAGAAATTATTAACATTGATTTCTTTGGTTTTGATTGGATTGTACTTCAGTGTTTTGTTTGATAAGAGCTCCGACTTTCCATCCAGTTGGGATCCCGACGGTTACAGTTGGCTAATGTAATTATCCAGCAAGGCAAGGAGTGGCTATATCCAAGTTGATGATGGATTTGACGTAACGGTGTAATTTAACGAGCCACACGTATAGATAATAAGAGGGACAACCCTGCTGTAAAACAAACAAGATGGTTATTACTCGTTGACCGGCCCCCATCATTATACGCGGTCATTTTTATCCAGCCGTTGAGTTGCACACATAAAAAAACAAAAGGAAAGAAACAAATGAAGGGAGATAATAATAACAATCCAAACTGACCCTGCCCTGTGTTATATATGTAGAATGGAGTAAGAAAAAAAATAAAAAGGGGAAGTGAATGGCAGTTAATCAAAAGCTCGAGAAACGAGGAGTCGGGGTGGATTGGGAGGGGTGGTAGGCAAGAAGGAGGGGATGGATCTCTTATCTATCTATATGCTATAAAAGAAAGGGTGTTGGGGGAACTGTTTGTCTGTTGTTGTTGTTTCTTTCTTTTTTTTTCTGAACGTTTCCGACAGATCCATCAGTCCGTCACGCACAACGGAGTGGACGGGCCGGTTCTCTATGAAGATTGCTGTTCTTTCATCTCCCGACAACAGCTAACTCACACACACACACACTGCGAAGAACGACAAAGAGGAACTCCTCCTTCCAACCCTCCCCAAAAAAAAAAGAAAAAGAAAAACGTACAAAGGTATTGAATAAATACGAAGCAAAGGTCGAAAGTTTAGGATGCACTCCTCGACGTACATAGAGTCTTTGATGCTCACGGAAGAAAGAATTTAAAGAAGAGGACACGTATCGTTTTTTTTTCTTCTCGGGAGAAAAAATTAGCGCCACATTTAAAAGGTATACAGTTATTTTCAAATATATATATATTTTTTTCCTAACAAAACTTGTTCCGGTTAAGTGAGTGAAAACCTTTCTGCGAAATTAGCTTTTCTTCGTGTAAGTACATGATCGGATTTCGATCGAAGAGATATACACTAGATCAACGGTGTATATGAGTCAGCGAAGACACACAGTTGTAAACTTGGCGAAGAAAAAAGAAAGTTTTTTTTTTTTTGGCTTGTCCGGATATATCCGATATCGATCGTCTAATATCCCCCCCCCTTCAAACACACACACACACACACATGCAAAAAAAAATAATGATAAAATAAAGATTTGAAACGGAAAGATGAGACGGAAAATGCGTCGCAATCATTGGCCAGTTTGATTTCTAAAAAGCTATATATCGATTGATTGCCTCTTCAATTTGCCATCAGTGTAAAGTGGATCGTAAGAGAGAGTCAATTCAATTCCGACTTTTCCTTTTCTCTCAATCATTTTCTCTCTGTCTCTCCCTTGTTGCTTTTTGCCCCATCGCCAAATAAGCGGTGCAACTCGCCCCCTCTCTCTCTATCTCATCAGCTGGCCCTGCCATTACATTTTATTGATCGAAAGATTTAGCGGATGTGATCATTCATTATCTCGGCTGACGGTTGCTGACTGCATCGCAATATCTACACACAACAACCGCAATACGGTTTCTTTCTTTTCTTTTTTCGCGTCGAGTGAGTTTCATACATCGCTTTTTCTCGGTCGCATCATGTGTCCTTTCATGTGAGTACATATACATGTAGTACGTACCTCGTCTATCTATGACATCCTCTTCCACCGTGACGAGCCAACAAAAACCAGCTGATCGGAGTGATGTCAAATTGCGAGCAAAGAACTCGTTTCTCTCCACGACGGTGAGTTCTCTCTTCGTGACCGGTGCTGCCTCTGTTGGATGATCCGCGTTTCTTCCTGGAGAAAGTCGTTAAAAAAAATAAATAGGAAATGAAATTAGTAAATACGAAGAGAAAATGGAAATGGGGGAATGTACTTTTCTTAATTTCTTATTTTCTATAAACGAAATTAGAAGGTGGTGAGGTATTCCAATCATGGCTGGCGGTATTACGTTCACGTGGGGGGGGGGGATATGGTGGAACGCGCTAGGCAAACGATATATGAACAGACCGACAAGTCGGATAATTACAGTCTATTGTATAAGGAAGTTTTAAGAGCGCGTTGACACGGGATTTCTACACATTAATTATTTTCGCTGACAGTCTTCTCCTTCGTGTTATTTTTACCTTCGTTCAAGCTGCGCGTTTTAGATTACGTATATTATGAAAAGAGCCTTTCTTTTTAATTTGCCGAAAGCGATGAGAACTGCGAAACTCGTCAAATCTTTTTTTCATTTACACCATCAAGCAATTCCTAAAAGAGCACTCGGACGAGTTTGTAGATTAATTTATTTTATTTTTTTGATTTGATCAATTTCCATTTATGGCCGTTTGAGAGTTTTCTTTTTGAGCGTTGCCAAAAAGGATGCGGTTTGCGTGTGTTTTTTTTTTTCTCCCGAACGATTCTCTCGAGGTCTTGGCTTTACACAAAAGCTCCCTATCCGGTTGTTAACCAATTCCGCGCTCTATACGCGCACACTCGGCGCGTCCCTTTTTTATTTTTTCAATTGTTTTTTTTTTTTTGTTTTCGTTTGAAAACATTTGCATATCTTTTTTTTTTCAAATTTTACTTCCAGATATTTTATCATTTCTTATTTTGGTTGCCAGAAGACGAGAAGTTCGCTTTTTGTGTGTGTGTGTGTGTGTGTGCCATTGATATGTCTTTGGAACGCTTTTGTTTTTTTTTTTCAGCTGAAAAACTTTCTCGTGCGGATGACAAGTTGGCAACTTGCACTCGCCATTCAACGTCTCGCTACGTTCGTAATCGATGAATAGCCAGCCTTGTGTGACGCTCTGTCTTTCAACTTGCGCCATAGAACTGGACGAAAACACACACACGACCCCTGTCAGACGCACACGAGAATCGTTTACTTCGTTTAGCCCAATTTCCTTTTTTCCGCTCTTATTATTATTTTTAAACAGAGAAATTGTATTTTTTTTTCTTTAAGCAATTGAATGTTGGGGTTTGATTCTATTTAGGTTCGCAAGTCCTCGTAAAAATTCGCGTGATTAATCTAGCCGTTTGAAATGTGGGGGGGGGGGAATCAAGAAATGGGGGGCGCGTTAGTAGTGATGCAACAGCCATTGATGCGGCCTCGAGTGTGGGAAATCGGGGCGACACGTCGTAAACATCTCCCCCCACAATTCTTGTTTGACGAGGGTTTTGAATTTCTCGTCAATATTGACGATCTACTTCGCGATGAAAAAGAATAAAAAAAAAAAAAAACACTCAAGCGTTTGTTTAGATTTCCGTGTTGATTAAGATCGAAATTGAGTAGCCTCTTTATATATCTCACTTTCCACGTTTCGACGCTCTCCGGCTTTTATTATTTTTTTTAAAGATGCCCTTTAATAGCTCTCTTCAGCCTAGTCTGCACGCTGTTTGAAAACACTTTCACCTCGTTCATTAGCGGCGGAAGCTCACGGTAAAGTGGTCGAGAACGTTACGGAAGAAAACAAAAAACAAGAAAATAGGAAGCGGAAACATTTTTTTTTTTTTGGCTGCTGCCCCTCCTCCATTTTTTTTGTTTTGTTTTCGGTTAGTTCTCAACGTGTAGTAAAGCCGTCGATCGGAGAGTGTGAAAAGCTCGCAACGCTAATTTATTATAGCCACAGATCTTTTCCCATTTATTTTTTTTTTAAGTCCGGAAAAGCACTCTTCGCGCCCTTGTATTTCCTTAATTTTTTACTTCCTCTTTTGTTTCACTCCCCCCGTGAGAACTTGCGAAAGCCAAATCTTAAAAAAAAATCGAGAGAATGGATCTTAATTCTTTTCCTTTTTTCATCTTGATTTGAGTTGAAAAAAGGAAATTGCCATGACTATACTAGAAGAGTATACGCATGTTACACGATCCAATTAAACAAAAGCAGAAATAAAGATTGGCAACAGTGGCATCCCAGTGGTATGGGATACAACAAGAAACCCCATCAACTTTTATGGAACATTTCTTTTTTTTCTAGGAAAGCCAAGAAATATTTGAGACAACATCTATACCGAAACAATCCCCTCTCCCCAAACCCATTTTCTAGCATGAAAATAACCCCCATTTGAATGTCAAGTTCGGTCGGGATATAGTTTTCGTTGACATGAAGGGGTCGGGGAGGGGAGAGAGCTTCGTAGAAATGTTACATTGGCATTCCTGTCATCTAATGTAACTAAAACATATTGCACACATCGAAGGCCCACCCCCCAACCTCCCTGTCATCAAAGTTTGTTCGCCCGTCAGGTGCAGACGGGAGGAAGGGTCCCCCCCCTCCCGGGCAGCAGGTGCTCTAACATCCGCACCAACTCGTGAACAAAACAAAATATAAAAATCCCGGCCCTTGGAAAACATGCATTTTTAGCGTAATAGTTCTGATATGTTATATATATATATATATATGGACAAGTGGCCGTTACAACGCACTAACACGCAATGGGCAAACACACAGCCCGGATGAATATAACGGGGACAGAAGCGGGGCAAAATAAATAAATAATAAGAGATGATTGTGCGTGGCGCATAATATGTTGGTGTTACGAGGGCCCATTCTGTCTACTTCTTCCCTTTACATTTCTCTCCGTTATTTTTTTTTTAGGGGGGGGGGGGACGTTCTGTTCTCTGTGCGTGAGTTGTGTGTTGTTTCGTCCTCACGCGTTCACTCCCCGCGCACTTATGGCCGTAACGCATTGCCCCCCCCCCCCATCTGTTAAATGGCGCCATTGTCGCCTGTTTTTTTTTCTTTGTTGTTGTTGTCCCTCTCGCACAGTTTTCGTGTCATTAATATACCGCGGGATTCCCATTTTTTCTTTGACGGCTTCATCAATCAAACGACTTCTTCTCTTCCTGTCTGTTTCTTAGGGGGGAGGGGGGGTGATGCGCTTCTATACTTTTAACTCTAAATTTGAGAAATCGACTTGTTTTTTATGGGACGTGGGCATTAAAAAAAAAAAAACAGGCTTTAATACACACCACTTTGAATGATTAAAAAAAAAGAGAAAGTTTTTTAGAAACGGAAGTATTCAAATCCGCTTTTGTATAAAACAAAATGATATGCTTTTCTTTTTTCATGATTTCGTGCTGGCCAATGACCCGCGCCGTGACACGCAAAATGTGGGACAAGTGGTGAACGACCCGACACTATTTTATTGTTGTCATCCGAATTAGGAACTGACACGATTGTCCGCACGAGTGTAAAGAAAAAAAAACCACACACCGGCTTATTCTAATTGGCTCCAGTTGGACACATGTTCCCTCTAACTTTGTCTGCCGTGCGTGCGCGTACATAAAGGACTATATTCCTGTAATCAAACTATATAATACAAGGCACCGGGCCGGCTTGTATACAGGTGTGTCTGCGTGACAGCTCAACCCCCCCCCCCCCCAAAAAAAAAGGCGAAGCCCTTCGCATTTTGTTTTTCCGAATTTCTCCTCAACTTGGTTCATATTTGAAATATTTAATTTGGATATTTTAAATATTTTAGGTGGAAAGCGATTAGGACGTGAAAAATGGAAAGACGCCCCCGTTTTTTCTATCCACGCGCTTGGAACAAAATGCTGGAAATTTGGAAAACAACGGGACCAAATAGAAGATGGGGAGCGTGTGTGTAGCAAGTGTCCCTTTGCTCTAATTAAGGCGTTCTTAGTACATATCCATTATAAAGTTCGGTATACTATACGATTTTTTTTTTCCTCCGTTGAAGTGCGCAAGTTTGCCACTACACATCGCGCTATTATCACGCTGCCGAAAATCCCAGTGTTTTATCAATTCGAATGCCAAAGTTTTCGATCCGCTAATGAGTCGGGCGTATGTATAGTTTCCGACGGCTCGATTGTTTTGTTTTTTTCATTAAACAAGATGTCCCAGTTTTTGTTTTTAGGGCTCCTACTACCCCCCGTGCTGCGTGTGTATATGGGTGTAGTAAATGACACGTTGCCAAGCGCCCCGGTTTTTTTTTTAGGATGATGGGGGGATTGCAATTTTTGTTACGATCGTTTTCATCACCATAACAGTCGCTCGTTATATATAAAAACAAAAATTTAGGCCAAAATGCAGAAATATCGTAAAGACGAACTGATTGGATTGCACATCACTAACCTAAACTTGCCCTAACCGGGGAACGAAAACAATCATTTGGCGGGCAAATTCAAACACCCTTTGATTGAATTGTTCTTTTTCGATTGGATAAAAACAAAAATAATTAAGAAAAAAAAAATTCGACTTACATTTTGTGGGCGATGTTACGAAGTCCTCTTCTTTATTGGGACGCCTCTACCGAAAAGCCTTGGAACAAATGGCGTCGATGTGCTCATCTCTAGAGCCGAATGTGATGCATGGTCGTGTCGGCTTTAATGTTGTTGCTCCCAGGGAGGTGCTGGCGGAGAACTAACGGCCATGAGAATTCTGCATAACTATCCCGCAGCTAGCAGTGTTCTTCTTTTGTTTCAAAAAAAAAAAAACTCTTCCAAGAACTCTATATAGATTTAGATGAACAGTTTAGAAGGCTGTGTGTGTGTGTAGTAAAAAAAAAAGCTATGATAATAGACGCCGTGTTATACCCATAGACAACACACGGCCCCATCTCTGCGATGTGGAGCAATCGTTTGCGTCCTGGCGTGACGTACAGTGTCTACACTTGCAATCCTTTTCGGGAAGGGCCTTTCTTTCACCACACACATAAAAAAAAAAGACACAAAAAAAAAATAGGTTAAGATCATTTAAAGGAAATAATAAAAAGAAAAGTCATAGAAATAAATCTATAAACAAAAAAAAAAAAAAGTCAACAGAGTTGGTCGTAGACTCTGCTGGATGGCTGCCCAGCAGCATCTTTCACTTTTTGTGTCTCTTCTCCCCTCTTTTGATGTTATATATCTTCCCTTTTTTTTTGCAACGGTTAACGAAAAAAAAAAAAAAAGGGGATGACACACATTTTGGGAGAGACGGACGAGCCGTGGAAACCTATCGGTGAGTGCACACACATGGACAAACTTTGAACAGATAGCGAGTTAAAGAGTGAGAATGGCGTGGGCAGGAATGAAGTAGAAAGGGCGTTGTGCTCGGCCCCGGCCAAAAACGTGGTGGGGATAAAATACAAGCATTCTTGTCAAATGAAATCGAGTGAAAATTATATGTGACTGGCCCTTTTCACCCACTCACTCGTTCTTTGGCCCGCCGTTTTCGTGTGTGTGTGTGTGTCTCTCTCTTCAAGAAATGGAGTGGCGAGAGAGGTCGGGGGCCAGGGCTTTGATGCAACGAGGCAGGTTTATAACCTCTTTGGCTCTTATTCCACACGCAGCTGATGTCACCCCTTGCTATTTGTTGAGTTTGGGATCCCTTTTTTTTCTTGGGTGTCTACGCAGCCAGCAAAGCAAGTAGAAAAATCAAAATGGCTGACACAACAAAAGTCAAGTCTAGGTGAAATCAAAGTTTGAATGAAGATTCACGAGCCTGTAATGCTTGTACTAGAAGAACAAATCAAGTAAAAACCGATAAAGTTTTGAAATAAACAACCTACCCTCCGCCATTTTCTTTTTTCTTTCTTTGCACTGGGTGCTCACGAATCTTTAATTGAATCTCGAAAACTTTAGTTTCTAAAAGTTTTCTCGTTACGACATCCTTTTTCTTTTTTTATTATTAAAAGGAAATGATCTTACCTTCACATCGATGAGATTCTCGAAGATGTCCTGATTTTGACGAATAATCTTTCAAAACACTATACTTTTGATACGATTGAATCGTTACGCGTCCACGTTTGGAATTTGGAGGGCCCAATAGCAGACGACATTTTCATCCCCCCTCCGGGGTTGTTTTTTTTCATAGAGAACAAGAGATAGAGAGGGCGCATAACTAATGTCGGTGTGAAATCCGTCACGTGCTGGCGCTCAATCTCGTATGGAAATCCCTTTTCAAAATCGAATCAAAGCAGCGACCTCTACGTGGAGTAGTGGGAGAGAGTATTAGTCATTGTGTTATTACGCCATAAGGCTCTTTTGCCTGTACTTACATAAAAAAAAAGACGGCCAATCGGATGAGATGAGAAAATAGAGGAACTGACGATGTGTTTTGTGTGATGTTTTGTTGAGAACAAAGTCACAGACTCCTTCGATGTGACGCCCTGTAAATGCAGAATGGGTTAGAAGTGGGCATGGTCAGAGAGGACACGTAAACGAGGTTTTTGGTAGGAACATAACACGATGAACGCGAACAGATGATGTGTCACGCATCGAATAGAAAAGCGAAGGCCAGGGATCGATTGTTATTCTATTTTGATTCTGTGTATAAAAAAAAAGCGAGAGATAGAATTTAGTTTGTTATTCTCCTCTTTTTTTGCTCGCTTTTCGTGAGTGAAACAAATAAGGACTTCCTCTCGGCTCACGACCTCACGTCTAATAGACGATGGTTGTCATTTGCCTTTCATGTTTCTTTCCCTCGCCTGTTTTCTGCTCTTTTGACTTTGATCTTTTTTTTTCCCCCTTCCATTTTTCATTGTCCTCTGATGACGGCGGCGCTAGTGTAGAAACAAAGGAGATCTATTTGTTTCAGAGAAAATCCTTGCCTTATTTCCAAGATTGCCCTCCAGACACAGACGAATCCAAAAAAAAAAAAAGCAAACAATCCCTTCCCCCCCCCCTTGGTTGAATCATCGTCATCATCATCATCCAGTTTTGTAACGATCTGCCAAGTACCTCCCCCCTTAAATAAAAACGAATCTAAGTTGGCCCGTTCTGCGCCATATTCTGCCCTCAATTTTCTCGTGTGTGTCGGGGTAGGATAGTATGGGCTATTACGAAAACCACCGTACGGCCGTGTCTGCCTGTCCGTTGGCGAGATAATGGCACATCACACAGACGGGCAAACGATACAGACGCACATGAACGGACACACAGAGCTTATTATACACATGGCGAATTGACGCAACCGCAAGAGGCTCTTTCGAGAGGTTTAAGTATTAAAAACTAGAACACTTTTGCAGACGTCACGCAGCTAGTTGTCCTACATCTTAATATTTTTTTTTTTTTTTGCTCGGCCGTTTATATATTGGCAAGTTTTTGTTTCTTTGCAGAAGGGGCTTCCGCCAAGCGGATTTGTTCGAAACAAAAGGTCATCTACGTTTTTTTCTTTTTCTTGTTGTTATACGTATCTTGGAACCCGTCTGTTGGGATGAAGCTTTTATTTTTTGCTCATCATCCATCTAGAGATGTTTTGATTTGAAGAGGCGAGAAAGTGTATAATATAAAGAGTGAGGAACACACACACGAAAAAAAAAATGGTGCGGAAAGAAACAAATCCGCGGCTGAATCAACAGTAAGTCGAGTTGCAGGCGTTCGGTCTGCCAACGATAACAGCCGCACTAACACAACGTACAGACGTCGCTAAATCGCAGATAGAAAAAAAAAAAGAGGCTTCACACACGAGGTAAGGAAATAAAAATATATAACTATAAAAATAAAAAAAGCGGATGCTCATCCGCAGATGGGGGGTCCCCGACACGCTCACAGCCGACGCCCAAAAGGCCCGTGGGACAAAAGAACTTTCACCTCCACATGCGCTTATGGCTTATATAGAACTATACACAATTCCTCTCTCTATAAAGCCCCCCCCCCCTATTTTGCCAGCCACTTCTATATTATAAAAACCGCTAGCAACCCACCAACCATTAGACAAAAAAAAAAGAATATTATCATATATAGTTGTCGGAGAATCATCTCTAGTTACTATAATGGCACACACATAACGCGCAAAAAAAGGGGGGGGGGGGCAAAGCAAAAAGCCGAGTTGATGTAACGTACGTCGAATCTATTGCATCTAAATAGGAGCGGATGAGATAAAAAAAAAATAATCAAAACAAAACAAAAAAGAAATTCGTTTTTTTGCTTTGCTTTTTCGCTCGTAGGAGCGTGCCCTTTTGATCTACCGTGCTGCCGCTATATTCATCCGTAATGACTTTTTCGTGACGAGGAGGCAAGTAGCAAAGAAGGGCCATGCTGTGTGTGTATATATACGTAAGGCCCGATATATAAGAGAGAGAGAGAGAGAGAAAAAAAAAAACATTGAGGGTGATTTTGCCTGTCTCATCTTCTTGGTGACGTCAAACCGACGGGCCCTTTTGCCCCTCAGATATAAAATGAGATACACACAGAGATTGATTTTATGACAATAAAGAGAACGCAGCACTAGAAGGGGGGGAGACTAAAGAATGATGGGGGGGGGGTGCCCTCTTTTTTAGGTATAGAATCAATTTATTATTTTGGGGGGGGGGACGATTGTTGTATTAATCAAATATTATTGTAGAGTGTTATATAGTACAATGGATGGGGTGGATGTTTGCTTTCGATTTCTCTCTTACTCTCTCTCTTATGGTGTTTGTGTTCTTCGTAGGCGGGATAGAATAAATACTTGTCCGCGTCCCATATACGTGTGTGTGTGTGTGTGTGTGTGTGTGTGTGTGTATCCACTTCGCTATAGCGACGCCCGGCAACGCCCTTTCTGATGTTTCTTTTTCCCTTTGATTTTATAATTGGCCCGCGCACGGCAGATTGCTCAGCAGCCCAAACAATAATATAACATATACCACACAGCAGCCTTGTGCTTTTGTTAATAGAAAAAATACCAAAATTGTTTACGTAACAAAAGATGGAAATGTTTTCCATTCAATTGTTCTTTTCAAGATTCCCTATTTTGCAATTACAAATAGTATTCTAATGTTTCATCCTAAAACAAGCTAAATGATCTAAATAAACAACGGACGAAACCAAAAAAAAAAAAAAAATAATTTTTTTTTGTTTTGTTCCGGTTCCGGTCGAGAACGGATGTGACTGTAACGGTTTGCTGATGACGCGTCCTCTTTTTCTTTTCGTTGGCAAAATGCTATTCAACCCATTGCTATTGTGCCTACTGCACTCCGTCGCTCAGTACTTTTTTCAAAGGATAGTAAGGGACATGATGATATATATGCTGATGATGGGCCAATTGTGAAAGCAGCTGAGCGGCACATTCTCGATGAAACGAGATTAGCAAATTTTGCATATAAAACACGAAGGGCTTTAGGGCAAAACAAAAATTAAGCTACCGCCCGTATAGACAGCAGCCAATATTATATCTTTATATACATAGGAAGGCCCGACTTCTCTCTACGTGTTGTGTATAGTTATATTAGGTGATTGCGAAAAGTGCTGGAGGGAAAATTGAAGATTTGAAATCGATTGGAAAATGGTTTTGATGTGCGCCGGCGTCAATACATAGATGTTTGATTTTTTTTTTCTACTTCCTCTTCCTCTTTTCGCACAAAAAGAAAGAAATAAAAATAAAAATGCTGCCAGTGTTCGACGAGTATGTCATTAGACCGCCAACAGAGAAGTGTGCGCTATAGAAAATCGGTTAGAATAGAATCGTCAACCCCCCCCCCCCCCCCTCCCATCCGCCCCAATATCGGAAGGGAGGAATTCGACTCTGGTCGATATATAATATATATATATATATACATAAAGATAGAAAATGTGGACTGAGTCCAAGTAAAAAAATAAAATGATATTTACTTATATCAATAAAAAATAAAAAAAAGGGGGGAGGAGAAGAGTTTTTAGTTGGATTTGGACAATCAGAAACTCTGTTGCCCATTAGGCCGAAAATAGAAAAGCGATGGCCATTGGCTCTGAAAAAAAGACATCCTATAGGAAATCATGGAGGGGGAAGCGAGAAAATAAAAAAAAGAAAAAAAGAAATCGAAATCATATTATGTGCAGCAGCGTTATACGTACCGCTAGGTGAGTGAGTGAGTAGATATGTATAGAGAATTGAAAATGAAATAAAAGAAAGAGCTGGCCCTTATTACACTATACGAACCGTCCGGGATATGTAATATTAGCTCGAGTGCATGTTTAGTAAACTGTACACGGAAAAATCTAATAACATCATTAGGAGAAAGGAGAAATCCGAATTTTCTTTCCTTTTTATGTCGCCAACGAACGGTCACCGAACCGAATGATGATTTGAGCCTGCTCTGCTTCGCTTTCCGCGGCACTTGTTCAAACGACCAAAGCGCTCACATTAAATAAACGCACAATATTGCGCGCACCTGTTTTTTAATTAATCATTTTTTTTACGAACCCCCTATTTTGAATTGACATGTCAATTGCTCCAGTCGACTATGTCTGGCTTTTATATCATTTTGAATTCAATAAAAAGAGGGCGATTTGTTTTCAAAATATGCAAAACATTATTTTTTTTTTTTTTTGCTTTTGCAAAACGGATCGTTTATAGCGCTTATATGTCGATCTAGTGGGCCGTAGGGGAGGGTTATGCAAACGTGACCAGTCCGAAAAAAAAAGCAAAAGAAGAGAGTCCTGACAACAAGGTGGGGGGGGGGTGAACACAGTGGGCGGCGGGAGTTAAAACCCGTCGACGCCGGCGTCTCTCGACAGAGTCGGCCCCATCACTCGCCCTCCGCGCTCCTCACCGTACGCACGCAATCCAACTAGCCTCTCCCAATTCCAGTTATAGTTCAGCGTCATTCACAGAACGTAACACGGACTCTTAATTTTTTTGCACATCGGTACGAAACAATAATTAAGTGTGTGAGTGTGTGTGTGTGTGTGGCAGATTATAAAGCAGAGTGTTGTCAGTTAAAAGAAAAATACGGAAGCAATCCAGAGACCATGGATTGAAATCGAGAGTTTCTGATTGAATAAGAAAAGTGGGTGGACGTTTAGTGGGGTAAAATTGAATTCATTCCTGGATATTCAAGAGAGAGGACACTGCTGTGACATTCGTGATTTTGCCATCGTTTTGTTTTGGTTCGTTCACGATGACGACTCCCTTGCACGTCATCAACTGGAACATCAATTGGCTTTTCTGGGTGCTCCTCTTGTTCACCTTTTGTCCAGGTACAGTTTCACATCAATCAATTAATTCCAAAACCCCATTTTTTTTTTCAAAACGTCAATGACCGTATTATCCCCCACGCCATTTGCCATTTCATCGACCAAAAACATTTTCCCCAACGTCCATAAAAAAAAAAAAAATTTATGTATATATATATGATTAGAGAGCAACACGATATATTCATCGCGTTACACACAATCTCTACGACTCTGGTATACTTTGACGGCCCCAGGTTGTTGTTATTGTCGCCTTCCCTTTTTATTTTCTTTGACGGCAATCATTGCAGCTCGAATGCTGCTGTATAATATTGCCCACCCCGCACCCAGCACCAACTTCTCTCCCTTTTCTTTTTTATATACATCCATATTTTTTTGTTCAAAGGGCATCCACAAAAAAAAAAAGAAAAAGAAAAGTCTGCATAAAGGAGAAAATCAACGCCATTTTGCCTTATAGTATACATGTGGGGGGGGGGGGGCTCTATCTAAAAGTGTGACGTTTCGCCCTGTTTTATGGCAATGCTTATCACATGCGTAACAGCTTTTTTGCTTTCTCCCATTTTCTGGCGAGCAACAGTCGACTTTTAACACCCGCCCTTCTTTTTTTTTTTTTTTTTTTTTTTAACTTGTTCATATTCGCGTGTTTATTCTATTTTTTTTTATGCGTTCAAACTTTTTTTTTGTGCCTTTTTGGATGTTAAGAAGTTAGGGAACTGTCGGTTAACCGTATACGCTTTTTTCATGAAAATTGTGAGCCTGACGTGAAAAACAAAATTCATTTTCGTGATCTTCGGTTGATTGTAAATCTAAACCATGTGTTTTGATTAGTGTTATTTTGATTTTTCAATAACAACAAAAATAAAATAGAAAAAGTCGGGCGTATTTTGCAAAACAATGTTTTTTTCGCGAAAAAGCGGTTTCGGCAACTTCGGTAAAACCTTTCCCTATAACTTCGTATTGCTAAAACGTATATACAAATAAATCGAAAGGAATCGGAGCCCATAATCTATAAAAATAAAAAAAAAAACCTATCGATATTTGCTTTGTTATATCGTTTTGGTTTTTTTTTTCGGCCGATCCAAGAATGAAACGGGATAGAGTGCGTCCAGCGGTTTGAATTGCGTCGTTATTGTTGATATGAAAACGTTACCTTGGAGAACTTTCCCAAGAGAAACGATGAAAATGAAGAGAAAACTTTTATTATTCTCTTTCAACCCCCCCCCCACTCACTTTTGCTGTACATTTTTTTTTTTCTTTTTAAAAAGTCAATGTTCGTGCGTGCCTGTATGCGACAACAAGGCCCCGGCTATGGGCTTTTCAGCCAACACACACGCATAAATAAAATATAAAGAAAAGAAAAAATGGGAAGTTGAGCGAGTCAATATTTTGCGACCCGCCGCGGATGAAGCAGCCGCCGCCCGGCTTGCCTATAAACAACTGCGGGCCATCAACTCATATATAGCCTCCCCCCCCCCCAAATAATGAATACTGCGGTGGCATACGTGCAAAATTACGTGAATGTCAAACGCTATTTTTTTTTTAAAGAAGCCTATCTCGAACGCCTATTCTAAATTTCAGCCATCAAAATTAGAGAGGATGATCGATTATTCCTTAACGATCGCGGCAATTTATCCTGTGGTTTGTAACTTGATTTAAGCGCGGGATTGTTTTAAAATTCAAAAAAGAAAAAAAATGAGAAAATCGACTTGTTTATGGTTTAGGCGAAACTCTGATGTGTGCGCAGGGTCCAATTTTGATTCAATCACAAGGCAAAACGGGCAACATAACAACCTTTTTTTCTTAGTGCTGGCCCTCCCCGCCCCACATGTGCGCTTCATTTTGCGGGCGGGGGGCCTTCTGCGTCTCTCCGCAACTGTTTTTGTACATTCCTCCCCATGGAAACATCACAGTTACATTGTTGTTCTTTCTTCTGTATTATATTTCTCAACTCTCGTGTTTCCCATTTTGAATCCCGCTTCAATTTCCGTTTCTTGCTGACTCGTTCCGTTTTTTATTTTTTGGTCCGTCTTTCATTGGCGTTTTTTTTTTGGACGTCTCGTTTTGCTAACACGGGCCAGCAATTCTCCGAGATTGCGCTTTTTTGTTGTTGAATTATTGTTTAGATTATGCAAATCAGTTTTTCCCCCTTTTTTTTATAAACTTTTGTTATTGATTCTATGAATGGGTGTATTGTTTTATTGTTTTTCTTCCCCCCCCCCTCTCCCTTTTTGGCCTGGATATAAAGTGGGATTAAGTTTATATCCATTGTTGATGTTTCATTTATGCGAAAGTATTGATTTTTTTGGGGGGGGGGGAGCGAATGAAAATTTTAAAAAAGGAATAATGGAGAAGGAAGAAAGAAAGAAAAAAAAAAGAAAGAAAAGAAGGGTTGGCTGATTTCACGACTGGACGATTATTCAAATCGTCCCAATTTGAGATGCGTGACATCTGTCCCGGTCTACGTCAAAGCGACGGTTGTACCATACGCTACGATATCGCCACTTGCTTTCCTATTATTACGTAATTTCCCTTTTCATTATTATTTTTTTTTAATCTACAGGGGACTGTATAGATTTATTTTTTTTAAATGACGAACGCAATCTTGTTAAAGTCCTAGGACTTTTCTTAAATTAAACCCCCCCCCCCCTCTCAAAGTAAAACGAAAAGAAAAAAGTGAGTCTGCAAGTCGGGTATAGAACAACTGAAAAAAAAGAAGAGAACCGACAGGTTAAACCGGAACCTATATAGTGCTTCCGGTAGCGTGACTGATGTAGAGCACCAATTAAATTCTATTGCTGGGATCTCCCATCGTCTTTGGCCTCCCCAATTTTTTTCTTTCATTTCCTCCCTTCGTTAAATTTACTAGGCGCCATAAGGCCAGCATGTAAATATATATGCAGATTGACGCTGACTCTAGGCCCCCCCCCCTCAACACATTTTTTATTTTCAAAAAAAGAAAGAAAGTAAGGGAGGGAAAGGCGTTATTAGTTACGTTCCACCCCAAGTGGCTCACTGTAGTAACGAGAACCGCTCTGCTAACAGCTCATCAATACCAATGTTCGATAATTGATTTAAAGAGCTCGTTACGTGTAACTCTGACTTTCCCCAACAGAAAAAAAACCCAAAACAGGATTTTTTAGTACAGCCATCGAGGGGCTTATGACACCCCCCCCCCCAAACAAAAAATGCATATTATTATACAGACTTTGAATAATGTCTAGACATTAAATCATGTTTTTCTCCTGCCGTGCTTCAGACTTGAAAGCGAAAACAAAACGAGGATGGATGCCGGGCACAAGAATGTCTTAAAAGAAGCACACACACACACATACACACACACACACACACACAAAAATGGGGCGGTTCTACGTAAGCTCATTTGGGAAAATGAACTTAACGTGAATTTCCTATTTTCTTAAACCCCTGAAAAATAAAAAATGAAAGGCAAATATTTTGTTGTTGTTCCAGCCTAGCCTAATCAACTTTGACGCAAAAGAAAAATCGAAGAAAAAAGCGATCCGAACTGGACGAAATATATGGATGCGTGTTACGTCATCGATCCTAACATCCTACACCGGGACTGACAGCTGTTGTTGACATACACAACTATATACATATACACTGCACATACCATGCTAGTGTATATATATCGGTTGAAGACACATCGACGATGTCCATGTAAGACCTCAAAAAAATAAAATAAAATAAAATCTACGGGCAATTCGATTTGCAGTGTCGTCCAGTGATGGACCTGCCCAGCTATTTCTACGTCTGTACAAAATATGTATGCGCCACGTCAGACGCACACACAGGCAGGCTTCTCTTCCTTCCGGTGTCCGGACGGAAAGGGGGGGGGGGGAAAAACGATGAAAAGGGACACGGTATGTCCATGCACACATGCAAGAGCGAAAATAAAAGGAGGAATGGATATGTAAGTACGTACCCCTTTGCGTTGCCTTCGTTGAGAGTCGACACATCACGTGCCCCTCTTCTTTTCCGGCAGTAAAAAGCTTCTTTTCTTTCGACTAGCTCCGTTTTAGCTTCAGCTCTCTCGCTCTCTTTTTCTTCTCCGGATGTGATTCAACAGCATTTTATGCAGTCCGTTTTTGGGTGAAGTAGTGACACACCAAGAGACGGATGAGAGAGCCACTGAGATTCTATAAGAAAAGAACGAACACAAATTAAAATTCGAAACCAAAATCAACGAATAAAGAAAGAAAAACAAATCGAACCGACAGTTAACGTTAAATACAACGAACAATTTTCGCCACACATTCAAATTTTGTTTTTTTCAAATTCTGCGCGCGTTCCCTTTGAACTTTTAATCACGCTTTCAATATTTAGGCGTTATGATTACGACACTCTCTCCCACGCAGCTCATCCCCGTTGCCACGTATAAACAAGTGGCCAGCGTTGCATCAGACTTATCGATATATACGAATTGCTATCCGTGCATTTGTGGTCCTCCTCTATAATATACACACACACACACAAACACAGACTTGATGCGCATTTCCAACTTATTCTATTTTCATTTGGCCCCTACTCTCTCGTGTCCCGAAGGTAACGTACGCTACGTCTATTTTATTATGGGGGGGATTTTCGTTTGACGTGAGCTGAAATTGAATCATCCGTCTAGACCGGCGTTGCCTCCTCTCTCAGCGCCCTCCCATATGCCGATAGATTTTGTATTCGTTTAGGCAAAGAAGCAAAATGGCGACGTTTCAAACCCCCCCCCCCCCCAAAGAAAATTCTTAAAAAAAAAACCCCAAAGAAAATTCTTAAAAAAAAAACAAACATTGTTTAGATAACAATAAAGGCCGAGAGGGAAGTGCTCTTAAAGTTGACGTAACTAGGCAATTGCTAACACACACGCACGTTATAAGCCTATATTTTCAAGGGTCGATAAAAGTTTGCAAGAGACGGACAAAAAAGCTTTTTTACTTGGACGAATTGAAATCGGCTTATTGCACTCGGCCTATGTAAAACGTTTGCAGAAATCGCCACCAGGAACGCTTACGTCCTCTTCGTTTTGGAACCCACACAGAAAATGAGGCCTTGATAATATTGGGAAAAGATCGAATGCAATCGTATCGATATGTTAGGGGTTTTGATGTCGATAAAAAAAAAAGATGAAAACAAAATCAAATCGGGACAACTGTAGATTACCATGTTCCAGGAAAACAAAGAGCGGGCCGGAAGCTATGTATATTGCCTTTTTTATTTTTATTTTGCGCGTTGAAATTTGATGTTTTCTTGTTTCCAACTCGCACTTTGATAAACCAAACAAAACAAAACAAGATTTGATTTTTTTTTGTTTCGTCTGCTTCCTCAGTTCAAAACTTTTTCATGTTTTTCCTTCCAATTTTCGCCGCTTATTTGAACGACGTTTTTGTTTTTATTTACCGTCAGCCACTGTGTTGCTCGCTGATTTCTCAGTTTACACAACGTGATTCGCCAGTTGAATTTTCTTTCTCATCATCTCCTTTGTTTTGCTGCACAACAAGCAAAATAGAGAGATAGACGAAGAGAAATCAAAAGAATCCTATTGCAGTTGCAGCATGTTTCTCTAATGAGGGAGAGTTCTCCTCTTTGCCTTCCTTGCCAAATCTTTCGTGCTTCGCTTATTATTTACACAAACGAGACTTTTAGCTCAGCGTTTTTAACAGACGGAGGAGAAAGCAAAAAAAAAATTAAACGTTAAAGGGTTCTCTACTTAAAGTGGACCGGAATTCTTTCCCCTGCGATTTGCATAGATTGTTTTTTAAACTCTACTGTTCCATGTCGCACGCAAGCGCTAAAAGTCCAAATTGAATAGCATTTAAAAAAAAAACAGAGGACAGGTGGTGAGCATGTGTCGGTCAAAGTAGAGATGTTTGAAAAATCAAAGTTCGATTTCCCAATCGATAAGAGTTTGAAAGCCAAAAATCAAAGTTCCGATTTCATTCGACATGAAAAGCGCAAAGGTTCTTGTCGCTGTCGATTCGTTAGACGCCCATCCCCACAATCTGATTACGGCTAACTCTTACCCAATTTTTTTCTTGTGTGGGGGGGGGGGTAGTTCTCGGGCGGGCTGTTGTGCGTATCCCGTTGGCCGCAAAGTTTCGCGTCCGAGCCCCCAATCCATCCCAATCATTGCAGAGGCTATTTCCACGTACACGTCACGAAGTACACTCGAAAATAATAATAATAATCATAATAAAATTCTAGCGTACTCCGTTGTCATGTTCTTTCCATCAACTCTGCAAAGATCAAGGCGTTCACAAGCAAAACTCTCTTGATTGAATTGTGCGACGCTAGACCGGCTGTATAAAGCGCTACTTCCGCCCCCCCCCCCAAAACTCTTCGTTGATGTTGTCCCTATACACGGTTCTAGAAGCATATTAACTATAATGATCATAAACTAGAAAGGCATACGTCTTTTTTTGAACGCACTAACACGGGGCACGGGACGTCTCCTTGTTTTGCCGCCATTTCACATGTAATTGAATTACATTTTTTTTTTTTTTTTGTACGTTACATCGTCGAGATGGGCCGAACAGACGGCCAGAGATGTTGAGTCTGTTCGAGCGGGCAACAGCCAAAACAGCTGATTTTATTTTTCCCCCTCCCTTCTAACGTTTGCCTGAAGCAATCGCCGGTGATGCGAATTACGTGCGCTCCGATGACTATGTGTCAACCCCCTCCCCCGTGATATTGTAGGAGAGAAAGGGGTGGAAATAAATGAATAGCGATCTGTTTTTATTAGAGGTGTGTGTGTACGTGAAATCGGGTGTCACGAGCCCCCCCCCCCTGCGTGCAGACTTCTTTTTTTTTTCGGATTGGATAATGGGGACCATTGCCGATGACATATTGCGTCATGATTCAACGTAATAACCCGCCAGACGCCATTGTTGTGTGTCTAGCCATTAATGCGGTTCTTTTCCGCGAGTTGATGAATAATTTCTTTGCTAAATTGCCCGTTTTATTTTGCGTTCCGGATCGATGGAGCTCCGCGCGTCTCGTTACGTACTATAGGGTTGTGCAACATACGTTAACTGTACACAGCGCCGCGGCTAAAAGTAGTAGAAAACGCCTACACTCACATACACCACACTGGGATTCTGATGGATGAAGGCCCATTTTTTTTTTTTTTTCAGGGGGGGAGGGGGAGGGTCTGCCCGTCATACGTTCCGATAACTCTCAGTGTGTGTGTTATTATGTTTTCCGTTCTTATCATTCCCCCCACTTCTATCTCCTCTCTCTTTACTCTCTGTTTCTTTCTGTCGTTAATTAAAAATGCTGGGTCGACGGGAAATATAAAAGGAAATTGCGACGGTAGAAAAGAGAATGCCAATATATCCCAACATTTGATATTAAAGGGAAAAAAAACGAGGCTTATATAATAAGAATGCGCAGACGAAAATAAAAAATGATTGTAGAACATGCACAGTTCTACATCAAGACTGTCTAGCGCGCTGATTATCATAGACATTGATCAAGCCAATCAAAAATTGATTTTAAAAAAGACGACACTCCCCTCGTTCTGCACGAACCGAACAGTTTCAAATAATAAGGAGACCCCCCCCCCTTTTTTTTGAAGGCACGACGAGGTTCGTAAAAGAGTTTCTCGGGTGTTGTTGCATGAACGTGTGCGTAAGAGGAGCTCGGTACGTGTTCAAAGCCCCTATCTCTCTCCTTTACGCCAAAAGAAATCGAGAAGGCAACGTCGGACCGTTGTTGCTAGTTATTTTTGAAGGATGGCACGAGGCACGTCAAAAGAAAAAAAAAAAAAAAAAAAAAAAAAAAAAAAAGAAATCCTTACTTGTTTTGTAGCGTGTTACGATCGTCGTCGACATCGTCTTGTCGACTCGGTGTCAGTTCCGATTCGGCGAACCTTTGCCGACCGTGGATCTATATAGACGAAAACGACGACAGAGTTACGTGCGCTATATACCTTTTTTTTTTTTTATTTTTGAATAAAATATATACTTACACGCCGGTCGATCTCTTTTTTTTGTGTACGTCGCTTTTGTTTGATTCTCTTTTGAGTTTTCTTCAAAAGCTTGTTTTTTTCCTCCTCGTATTCCTGTACAGGTTCGATGGAGAAAAAAAAAAATATAATAACATCCAGTTGCTTTTAAAAGAAAAAATTATTTTTTTTAAAAGAGTTGTTGTTCACCTTTTTTTCAAAAGGCGTTGTGTGCACACTTCTAGGTTTCAATTTCCCCCGGCTTTTCACGAGCCTGTCAACATCAGCATCACAGCGAACCCCTGTATGAAAAGAACTTTTAGTATGGTGCACAAGTGAGAATAACATAGATGAAATGGATACATGTGTAAAAGAAAAAGAAAAACTTAAAAAAAAAAAAATTGGTTAGTAAATATGACCCAACCGAGATTTCTTTTTTAAATGTTATTTGGCCTTAACTTTGATTTTCGCATGTGTCACATTTAAAAGAGAAAGAGTTTTGACAAACTCGCCCATGTGACCTAATAATCAACTTAGGGCTCAATCAGGAACGAATGAGCACGTAAAACTTTTCGCAATGAAATGAGCTCGTCTACGAGCCTATCTATACATATACACAATAAATATATATATATAACCCAGATGGAGAGGAAGGGAGGGAGAAATGAAATAAGCCGATTGAACACAAGAGAAATTGGACTATGCGCTATCGGATTAGACACACACAGCCATAACAACTGGTGTGTAACTACATATATACGCGTTAGACACAGCGGAATATACCGTATTAAGAAGGCAAGTTATACACACACACACACACAAGACGCAAAAACAGAAAAAAAAGGGGGGGGGGAACAGAAATTTAGTTTTTTGTTTTATTGTTCACTTCTTTATTGGATGCGTTTTGTGTAAAGAAAGTTAGTTGTGTTCGTTTGGCCTTACTAGTCAAGTTTTAGAGACGACAGAAAGTTTCGGCAACCAGAGAAAAGAGAGAGAGGAGTAATATGAGCAAGAGGACGTAATAAGCGTGTGTGTGTGTGTGTGTGTGTGTCGATCGATTCCGCTCCAATTCCGTTTGCTTATATATCTATATAGATATATAACTAGCACGTCCCTTTATTTGTTTTTATTCCCGCTTTGTCGTCCTTACGGATGTGTGTGGGGGGGGGGATGTAAAAAAGAAAAGGGGGGCCCGCACGGCACGTACAGCATCGGACCGTGTAACGCGCGTGCCCTGAATGAAGGAGCTACTTAGATTCTTACCGAGTTAATATCAATTGTTTTTTCTTTGGGGGACTCTTCCCCCCCCCTCTTCTAACTGAGCACCGTTGTCTACCTTTGTTTCGATGTGGATATATACGTTAAGGAAAAATGTACACTATATTAGGCCAACATTCTCCGAATAAGCAAACTGCAGGTAATTAACAAGCTTCCTCCCAAAGCGGAAATTTGTCTTTTTCTCTTGCGGTTGCACTAATTATTCAAAGAATAAATTCCTTTGCAATACGAGAGCTAGATTGCATTTCAATGTTTTTTTGCTATCTCATTTTTTTTTCTTTTACTGATAATCAAGTTCGCAAATGACGAAGGGCAATCACGGCCATCATCCAACTGTTGTGCGGGGGGTCTAGATCAAATGGATATTCACATCCAAAATCCCTTTTTTCTTTATATCTACACAACTGCCATCTAAAAATAGACACAATTTATCACTGTCTATACGAGCTCGTATAACGCCGTTGATGATTTTCCCTTCGCGAAACAGGGGATGGGGCCTTAGATTGCGAAATGATGATGAAGAGTGGATTGCGGCAACACACAAAGATGTTGCTCAGGATTTTGTCGCGTTTGATGGACAAAGAAAACGACGAAAAATATAAAAAAAAAATAAATAAAGATTAAAAGAATTAAAGAGACACGAGCCCAATCAGTTTGGCTCGTCTGCCAGCACAATCCCAGCACGTCTTCTTAATGAGAACAATACCATTGGCGTGTCCGTAAGAACCTGTATCTTCCGTGGTACCCCCCCCCCTTTCAATATATTGCAACGACATCGAGATAAAACACGAACAGTCGGCCCCGATCTGCAAACATCAATATAAAGATGTATGGGGCTTGCCTTTCTCTGTGTTTGCGCTTACATTCTTCTGGCCCATCTATTGATTTATGTGTTGTCTCCCCCCCCAACCCCTTTTTTTTTTCTTTTATCGGTAAAAAAAATAAAAAAATAATAATAATAAAAAAAGAAAATGTACATACTATGCTGAGATCGCTATTGCATTGTCGTCCCGTGTCACCCACACGACACGATAGAATTGATTTCGTTTTCTACGAACGGAAAATTTTTATAGATGTATCTTTAAGTATATAGATAGGTACAAGGCAAATGGGGCTTTCGGCATGTCCCTTTCTGTTATTTGTTATGTAATTCATTTCCTTATCTTTCAAACGAAAGAAAAAAGGTAGAAATGTAAGTCAGTGAAACGCATCACGCACGTCATCGAGGATGTGCGCTTCTTGTCTAAAAGGAAAGAAGGGGGGGGGGGGGAATAAAGAGAGCCGATTGGCCTCGAACACACACATCACCGAATCAATAGGAAATGGCTTGGAAATTGCCGGTCAGTTTGCCAATAATTCCCGTCAACGACTATTCCCCCGCTATCGTCTTTTTCTTCGTTACTTATGTAACCAATAATTTAAGAATTCGTTTATAAAACCAGATGGCTACGATGCAATCAATGAATTATACCCTCTTTTAAAAAAATATACATCGCCAAAAATTGTTCAAACGAAATAAGAAATCGATAGACGCGCTACGTGTTGCGATATTATACCGAGAGAATCTCAAATGTTATCCCATTTTGAAAATTGCGCACACACGTGTAGTCATAATATGCCGCTATATTTATTTTCAAAAAAAAAATAATAATAATAATAAGAATTGCATATTTTAAAAGCTTCTCCGAATGCACTCTATCCCTTCCTCCCACCCCTTTCTCCCCCCTCCCGTGTTTGATAGTTCTTACCGATGCGAACATGCATTTTTGTTATTAGCAATGCTGAAAAGCTACACACATACATTAAACTTTACTAGCTGTTTCCTTCTTTTTTTTTCCCAAACTAACGTTCTTTTCTTCCCTTTCGCAATCCGGGCACGTCTTTTTTTATTTTTTTGAATCTCTCCCCCCCCCCCAACCCACCAACAGCAAAAAAAGAAATCTAGCCCAACTTTTACTCTCGGCGCATTTTTCAAAGATTCCAGGCCCACACTTCGAAATGCGTCTTAACACACACACACACAAAGAAGGCCCCGCGGAATATAAATATATACATACATACAGTAGTGTACATCTAGTATATATACATATATATATGTATGTATGGATATAGATATAGTCAGTATTCATGTCCGTGGGGCTGTAGACAAAACGCGAGAGAGATAGTGAGACGGATAGAAACATAAATCGCATTGATGGCGAGGCGGCAAGAACACCGAAACGCGATGGAAAGTTAACTTGCCAAACGCAGTGCCGCATGCAGTCCCTAAAGTTCCAGACACACACACACACAGATAGATAGAGAGAGAGAGAGAGAGCGGATTGAAGGCACAAACGAGAGAAAATGTCCAAATTGCTAGACGAGCCAAAGGCCGTGGGATCCGCTCTCACCGGATCTTCTTCTTAGTCTCTCTTTCCCTTTTTTTTTGCCAGACGAACTTTTTGTTGCCCCCTCGTCAAGAGAGCCCCCCCCCTCTTTTTGCTATTCGTGAATATATATACGTCTACGCGAATTTGGATGCCTTGTTCACCATCAAAAGACGCTACAGAGACTTTGAAACACGGCCAAGTCTCACAGCAATGCCCTTCTTATCCTCGAGGCCCTTTGCCGGTTTTTTTTTCTTAATACAAAATGCCATCAAAAAAAAGAAGAATGGAAAGGGCCGGGGGTAGAAAAAAAAAATAAAAATCAAAGAGACTGCAGTAAACCCGTTGTCCCATGGAAAAAAAAAAGTTCGAGTATCAGCCATGCTGATGTTAATGATGATAGAAAAGTGAAAGACTATATAGAGACTCGACTTATTGTACTACGCGCTCTGGTGAACTCTTTCGGCTTAACGAGCGTTCTTTGACCCGAACTGTCAGTTTCCCTAACTCTGCGGGGACACTGGGCCCGTCACTTCAAGTTTTGACGTCCCATTTTCTTTTTTTTTCTTAATGATTTTATTATTAGTATTATTATTTATAAACTTACCGCAATTTCGGCGTGCACGTTATTTTGGCTATCCTTCGCGGTTAGACGTGCTCCAATGGGCAAACAAGCAAACGGATGCGTACATGACATCTGTAAAAAAGAAAGAAAAAAACATGAGACTAGACACCCATACGAAATCCTCGTTCTACTTCCGCCCGACCGCCCTACGCACAGATGATTAGAACGAGGGAAGGGATACATAAAAAAAAGAAGGAAGAAGCATCTCAAAGGACTCGTTATCTATCTAGTGATTACGCGTCGTTTAATGGTAAACGAAGCTCTGTGACAGAGGGGGGGGGGTAGTTGATGGTTAAGGAAGAAACCCATGTTGATAATTAGAAGCACAGGGTTGTCGTCAAATATCTAAAAACGGGGCAAGGCTAACAATGAAACGCACTGACGACTCATTACGTAAAAACGCGCACGGTCGGTTTAGTATCTAATGACTTTCGAGAAATGCACGACCCAAATTAATTGAACTGGCCGTTGTCTTTTGACCTTAAGTCCTACAATTTTTTTTTTTCTTTCATAATAATTAAAAAAAAGGGGGCTCAATAATTAAGTATAAAAAATGCAATTTCGCTGTTATTTAGGGAAAGGTAAGAGCCACTCGTATACGTCAATGTCGTTCATTGCACGCTACTTACAAACTATTATAGTTGTCACTTTACAGTCGATTAGCTCCAGTTACTTTCACGACGTTCCAGCAAGCTCAAAAGTTTTTGCATGCGGCTGTCAACTTTGCCTTTCGACCTTTCATTTTTTTTTCTCTCTAGAGTTTCAACAATGCTCGACTCTTGCATTTCGTTCGTTTGGTGTCATTAAAGCAAAAGGGAGGGGAAACAAGTCTAACATACGTGTAACAAAAGGCCAATAATGAAGACGGGCATGTATACAATTTCTTTTTTTTTTATCCCGAGAATAGCAATACGTGAAAACTGAGAGCATTTCTCATTTGCTTTTCAAAGACATTCGATTCACTTCGGGGCAAACCCTACAGGCGCAGCGAAAAGAATGGAACTACTTTAAAAAAAGAGAGGAATGCTTTTGATTAGAAAATAACTGAGATTCAAGGAATTCAAGTCCCCCCCCTTTTTTGTTGTTGTGAAAAGTGAAACTCTTTCGATTCTAATATATCACTAACTTGCATACATGGCCCCACCCTACGGGGGTAGGAAGCGTCTCTCATTATTGTAAAGCCATAGATTCCATACTACGCCCCGTAGAGCGCTTCCGTTACCGAATTAGCGTATTGAAATCGTATATTACCTCGAGTTTTTTTTTTTTTTAGAGTCATCGTGGACACGTCCATTGCGCATGTTGCCAGTTTAGAGATTCAAACGTAGACACACACACACGAATGTCGTGCTTAGCTAGACACTTGATATCCGAATCTCGTATGCACGTCCGCCTGGAAGGGGAAATAAACACACGGATGAAGAGGCATATCACAACAGCAAAGGGGTTAGGGTTTATGATAGTACTGAATATTCCCCGTGAGGAAGGAACAAGTCATCAGTTACTTACAACTGGCAGTGGTCGAATAGGTAGAGAACGTTCCGGGGGTTTAGGACGGCCATGAATAATTGATCTTCCTATTTTCACTGCTTTTCTTCTTCTTCTTTTTTTTACTGTTGCCTATAAATAAAAGTAAGAATGTCTTTTGTACATCGTAGAATGGCTAAATAAAATAGAAAAGTTTTTTTTAGATGTTCTGTAGCTATAGTATGCCAAATAGATGGACAAGTAAAAAAAAAAAACTAACTTTTCTCATTGTATAGAGAAAGAATAAAAATAAATAAGAAAAAATGGATTTTTAACAATTTTTGCAAGTAGAAAATAAAACTGGAAACGTACTGTAAAAAAGCGATGGAGCACAGGGACCAAGTGGATACCCAACATTTCCAGCCGGATTAGCATAAGCCCCCCCCCTCAGCATAGTCGACTTCTTTTTTAACCAGCATATGTTTCAGATCCTGAAAATAAAAAAGATGGCCATTTCATTTTTGTTTTGCCTCCTTCAAAAAATAAATATATACATCGATATGCAACAAGAAATGTGCTGTTGACAGCGAGTCTCTTTGCCGTGCGATCAATCCATCACAGACGGCCAATCTATCTAGTCCCTAGTTTCTTTTCTATCTAAAGTACCCAGACAACTCAACATCGCACAACATATTGCGGAAATGCAACGTTGCCGTTTTGCAGCAAGCCACACAAAAAATTATATCCGTCCTACGCGCTGTCCAACTTCAAATAAAAAAAAAAGATTGGGATTTAAGATAGAAAAAAAATCCCCCCCCCCTCAAATAAACACATCCCCTTTTTGAAAGGTCGGAACGTTTATTCCGAACGAAGCGGCACTTTCGCTTGGATAATGTTCTAGTTTGTGTCTCTATAGAAGTAGAGCGCTTGCCCCCGTGTTGCTCGTCTATTTGCCAACGACAAACAAACTGATGAAGGATAGATGGTATCTAACAAAAAAAAAGGGCCGCCGTCACGTCACTCTACCGACACGACCGCAACGATCTCGGGTTCGCTTCCAACGTGCGTGTTGACTTATCGATCCAGCGCATTTTTTCAACCCCATTTTCTTTCTCTTTCTGTCCGCCTTTTATCTTTACATATGTACACACACAACCAACGGGGGGCACTGCTGATGTATGGATGTATACGTATGTGTGTGTACATGTCGACGGTCTGAGTGTCTTTCTGCAAGAACGGTGAAAAAGAATGAATGCCTACATGGTTTGCTGATGCGAAAACGGAGCGAAGGGGAAACGGATCGTCTTGTTTGAAAAATAGTGAAAAGAGGGGGGGTTTCGATTTCGTTTCTATTTCCGTTTTCTTTGGAAAAAGAAAAAGAAAGGGGGGGATTATACATCCGCGTACGCTTTGCCGCCTTTTCAGCAGCAGGAGGAGCAGCCAATCTTATTGATATAGTTGTCTACCCTCCCTCTTTCCGTTTTTTTTTTTTTTCAAAGTGGATGTTAATATCAACTGATGTGAACCGTGAAATTTGTTGCCTCTTTTAACGCTCTTCAATCCTTTTCTTCTCCTAGTTTATCACAAAATAACACGTTTCGAAAGAAAACTCTGGGGGGGGGAGAACATCCGATCGATCGCTTTTGCCAATTTTCTTAGTCCATTTCCATCCCAAACTATTTTAGCGGGCAATCGGCCAATACAATGTTCGCCCCACTTTGTATATAGCATTACACGAATGTAACCCCCCCCCCCATTTTCGGCTTAGCGTTTAGGTGAGATACAAGAGTTTGTTGCCTAACCCCATCGCCAAATGAAGAAGAGCCACGATCGAAACCCCCCTTCCCACAATGTCCAATGATTTAGGACGTGTGTGTGTGTGTGGCTATAAACACACAAGAGAGGGTGGTGAGAGGGGGCATCGCTGATGCTTTCGGGAACGTGCACGTCACGGACAACCGCAATAACAATCTCCCGACGGAGTAATGCCAACGGGCATTTTCTTGCGAACTCGGCCCTTTTTTTTTCTTTTCCCAGGTTGTGTACATTCGATATCCGTTGCAATGTTGACGTTTCACTTTTTAAAAAAAAAATACGGACAAGTTCGATTTTCAAAGTAAATAGAGAAATTATTTAAAGGTTTTTACGTCAACGAGTTGTTTCACGTCAGGGTAGACGGAAAAAGAGAGCGCAAGGGGCTTTGCAATTTAGAAGTAAAGAGAAATTTCTGCTTGATCTCGCCACGTGCAGATATGGACGTTTTGAAAGGGCGATTTTCACGTTGCGGTGGTTTGCGTTTGACAAAAGGAAAAAATAAAATAAGAGGGGGAACGATGGTAGAGCCAACGAATCGTGAATCACGAAGCTAACAGGCTTGCTTGACAGCAAAGCCAAAAAGCTTGTCGATAGCTGCTGGCTATCGCGTTTCAACGACACGTCGAATTCGTCGGCAAAAATCAATAATAATTCCCCCCCCCCCTTTTGTTTGGGTTTCGTTTCTTATAGAAAAATTACCGTCGTCAGTTTCAGCGGTGGCCGTTGTTTCGGATTTATGGAGTCCTAAAGAATCCGGCAGCTCGGCCGTCCACCATTCGCACGAGAACAAGCAGCTGGCGACGATGCCTTCGTTCGACGTGTCCTTGCCACTCAACGTGACCACTCAATACGGCGCTCACGCTCATCTCGTCTGCCGTGTCCAGGATGTTGCCAACAAATCGGTTCGTCTACTTATCCAATAGACTCGTATTTCACGCCGGGAGGAAGTGCAAATACTCTTTAAGGAACACGCGCACACACACAACAAAAAAATGAAACTAGTTAATTCAATGTAAACGGAATTCGTGCGCGAAACGTATCGTTAGTGCACTACCTTAGTCGGCGTTTATAATTGATTGGCCGTTGCTAGTGCTCACGTTTTTTTCTTCTTCTCGGGGTCTCCTATTAGGTCTCATGGGTGCGGAAGAGAGACGGCCATTTGCTGACGGTCGATACGGACACGTTCATAGGAGACGGCCGGTTCCAAGTACACCATCCGGCTAATTCAGACATTTGGACGTTGCATCTGAGAGCCGTCCGCGGATCCGATGCGGGCAAATATGAATGCCAAGTATCCAGCGAGCCCAAACTAAGCCTCGTCTATCAATTAAACATCGTCGGTGAGACATTCAGAAGGCAGATTAACTGTCAATTGATTACACACACATATACGATGGGAGAGGGAATTATGTTAATTTGTTCGATGATTTACCCCCACAAAACAGTTCCGCAGGTGGAGATCAGAGGAGCTCCGGATATTTACGTCATGTCCGGCAGCGGAGTCGCTTTGCATTGCGTCATTTCAGGATTAATTGAGACCCCGCCGTACATTTTCTGGTACCACAAAACCGAGAGGATTGCAGGCTCGGCGCTCGAGGAATCGCGGACGTACGACGGATCCAAAGAGGTGGCAGCACTAGCGTCATCTGGTGAGTCTCTTACGACCATATCTATTACCTCCTTGTTAAACAGAGAAAAACAAATAAATAAAATAAACAGACTCGTGCGTCGCATCTCTTAATACCGAACGTTTGCACTGCAATTTCCGACAGGCGCTACGAAATACGGATGGAGCGCTCGCGTCACCCGCTTGGGACCAGATTCTCTCCTGGCAGTTTTGAATGTTCCTCCAGCTACGCCCGACTTTGCCGGCAACTATTCATGCGGTCCTCCAAGCCTCCAACCGGCCAGCGTCGCACTTCACGTTCTAAATGGTAAATAACGAAAAATGGAGACGCTGGTGGACAGCATCCAGCTGTTTTCTCCCGCTCCCTCCTTTGCCTATCCGAATTTCCACGAAAGTCCGACCGTGGATATTGACGGAACGTTGGCGGAATTGCTAAACACCGAGATGGGCCCGTCTTTTCAGCCTCTCAGTGTAGGCACACGAGCCTTTAGCTATTCCTCTATTGTTCCAGTACTCCCGTCATCTCTCAAGACTGGCTTGAATTGGCTTAATTGGCCTATAGCTGCCTCCATTCCCCAATCCGCTTCGTAAGTGGCACACGTTTGTTCCGTTTCGCTCCTCCTCCCGCGTTTGGGCACGAGGTACAATCTCACTCCGCAGACGGTACGCGGGAGTTCAGAATGGCGGAAAATGTTGCGCGATCCGTTATACGCGGACAAATCAGTCGGCCAGTCAGCGGCCAATTCTAGCTGAGTGAACGCAATCTTATTAGGCAACGGGACGCGTTACACGGATGAAGTTTTCCTGAAGAAACGAGAAAATAAAAATAAATAAAAAGGAAGTTTAAAAAATAAAATAAAAAATACTTTCTTTTACACTCACGTTTATGGCCCACTCTGCGCGCGTGTGAGTGTGTCACACACTAGCCCATTCCCGCCGTTACGTCCATCAACTCAGTGGCGGGTTTCTCTAAACAAGTCGGTCGTAAAAAAAAAGTTTTTTTTTTTCGCTCCCCCCTCCTGTTCCGCACGGTAGAAAACAGCGAACATGGTAAAGGCTTGAAATGATGGCGTGTCACCGGCGCTCGTGATGTATTGGAATTTTGATGGACGCCAAAAAAGAAAACCCGTGCGCTGCTGGAGATATTCCGTCGCACGTCCGGGAATTTCTCTCTCCAAAGGCCAAGCCCCGCCTTTCTTTTCAACATTTTCGTGCGTTGGCTGCGTGTGTGTGTGACGAGTTATATTGTTTTGTTATGGTTTTGTTTTCTCCATCACGTTGCCTAAAAAAAAAAACATTAATAAAGTAACTTCGTGCTCTTGCCATTTTTTAAGTAAAAAAATAAAACAACCTCATCGACATGAATTTAATGTCTGGCACGAAATGTTTGCCAAGTTGGGGGGCCCTCGTCGTTCCTTGAAACCTCCTCGGTAAATAAATCACGAGAAAGGAGGGGCTAGTAAAATCTACCTGGGATTTCTGCAACGAGGTATTAAGATGGACAGTAAAAATAGGTTGGAGAGACCTTTATCCTGAAAAAGAAATAAAAAATGTAATTGAGAAGTGACTACAAGGAGAGCTGGTGCATGTTTCATACCGACCCCGTTTCCAAGGTTCCCCACTCCACCAGTCCGGAGTTGTTCATTCTTCCCACTCAATCTGAAAATGAAAGTTTTTCTTTTTGTTTCACGTATCCACTGCAACGCGCAATTCAGAAAACGAGGGCAATTTTCGACCTCCACTTTTCTACCGTGTCTCGAGCGATTTGCAACTGTTTTCACGGATCAGTCCAATTTAAACTCTTCCAACGAGTCGCCCATCTTGCAGTTGTCCAGCGTTTTCTTTTCGTCTATTCGCCTGCAATCATCTGATTCGCGTGTCAGGGTTAACTGTGACTTGACACTTGTTTTTCTAACCCAACACCCGCCATTTTTCTTTTTTTTCTCTGAAAAATCCGTTTGTTTGCATGTTCTACAATTAATTCTCTTTTTCCCCTCCGACGATCGAAACTTTCGATTGCCTTTGACAGGAGAGCAGCCAGCGGCCATGCAACACGGGAAAAACGGCGGTGAAGGTGCCGCCCAATTGGCCAGTTGGTGGAACACAGCGTTCGTGACTCTGCTCTTTATGATGGCCGCCAAATGGATGTCCACAGCAGCGATAGCCAACGAGAAACTAGACAATGAAGTCGCAGCGGTCGATGGTAATTCGAAACCGAACTGTTCGACCGATTGGACCGCTTTACCAATCTCGAGAGGTGGAAACGAGGTGCCGCTTTGCTGGACTAAAGACGTGCCGTCACGATGTCCGATGATGACTGTCTCGACACGCAGTTCGTGATTGCTGAGGGAGAAAGGAGAGAAGAGGGGGGGAGAATGAGCTGGAAACCGGAACCGAGGGGCGCGTGTGGGTCTGTAAATATATGAACAACGGTCGCTGGAAGCCGATAGGAAGCGCTTGAGAGAAAAACAAGACCTGTGTGGTACAATATTGAGCGTTATTTGACTATCTAGGTATTCTAGACACATTTTCATTGCATAATTAACTTTACCAGCGATGAAACTCGATCCCTTCACCATCTCGTTTCTATATTATTACCTCTTCTAAAAAAGAAAAAAAGAAATTAATAAAACAGAAAAACAAAAAAAAAAGCATTTCGAATGAGTTTGTACATTTCATATAATGTTTGGCATTGTCACATATATACACCCAGGCACCCCTATTCATTACTTGTCACCCTCTTCCTATTTGTTGTGTATCATTATGTTATGAACTATGTTTGTACCAGGCCGAAACAAGAATGGTGACAAGTATACTATTTAATCATTGTTACGAGTCGCAAAGCTTAATTACAATCCGCAGACAACGATTCCCGTTAGGGTATATTGGTGAAAGATCACAAGTTGGGTTAATGAGAAATAACTATGACAGTGATTGCTAGCCTGGCAAAGAAAATTGAATGAAAAACATGTGAACAAATATGATTCCAATAGAGTACCCTGTAAAAGTTTGGGAAATGTGGCACTGCTTGCCAATAAAAAATATTGTGCTCATGTTGAGGCTCTCACTTTTAGCGATGTGACACTTTGAACTGACATTAAACTAGTAAAACGAGCCCCAACTCGAGTTGGCGCCCAAATTATTGACATTGCACTGACAACGTCATAGGATGCTAAATTCATAGGGTAATGTTCTTAAATAAAAGCATTTACCTGTTGATGCCGACGATCAGTGACCACGAGGTTGAAGTGCGTAGACCACACAAAGACGTTCTACCCAAAACCATGAACGAACTAATTGTACCGCCATCGCCATGATTAACTTCCGTTTTCGAAAACCATGATAGTCCTTGACTTCTTACCCGTCCTTACGTTTTTCGATCTCGTGGCGACGATGCCACTTTTTAATAAATGCAGCAATGAAGCCACTGTTGCCAAATAGGGATCGGCCCCGACCTACATCGGGGTGCTTTTTTGCCAATCGGGTTTTGCTATTCGGGGCGCGGGGCGGGGCGTTCGGGGCGGAAATTTTCGAACCCCGATTACAATCGGGGTTTAATCGGGGTTTGTAATCGGGGATGCAACCCCGATTGTTATTAATCGATCCACGTGAAAACTCAATCGATATATTAAAATCGATTAATCATTACGGTAATCGGGGTACTCGCCCCGATCACAAACCCCGTAGGCTAGCAAATTTCGCCCCTTTTTTAAATATCGCGCCTCAATCCGCCATTTTTGCAAATGGCGTCGGGGTAATCGGGTTTACCTCGGGTTTTGCCCCGCCCCGCCCTGGTTGACGAAATGCCAAACCGATTCAGCCCCGATTGTCTTTTTCCGGGGCGGGGCGGGGCGGGAAACCCGATTAGAGCCAATCGGGGCCGATCCCTATTGCCAAACCATGACAAAATATATTTGTAAATTTCTTTTTTCCCATAGCCTGCGGGCGTCAACCGCGTCATCCATAGCGTGTGAGCGTCCATGGCAGTCCATGGCCACCAGCCATTGCTAACGGTGTAATTGAGAATGTTTATCACTAGAAGTCATAGACGAAGGAAAAACCCTTTCATTTCCGTAAGCAAAGCACTCCTAACGCATGACCAACACTATTACACTTTATGGTTCATCAAAAATAATCGGCCATCAAGATCAGAATCAATCACCACAGAGTGAGTCTCTCTGATGAATGTTTCCCCTCCCTCCGCTATTGCTTCACCCATCCCAATGACCCAGTCACCGATGGATCTAGAAGGCCCAAAGAGCTTTTAACCCTCGCCATCTTGTACAACGAGCGCGACGCCATTCTAGAGAAGAAAGAAAAAGTGCGCGAATGTGATTCTCAAGATCCCAACTCAACAGCTTTTACCTTTTTGGTTTTCGTGTTCGCGAAACGCCAGGTTCCCGATCCCGATAGCCTCGGAGAGAAAAAGATCACTCGATTGGTGTGAAGGCTGATTTACTTAATATTTTCACAAGACGCCATTTGAATGGTACAGTTTAGTATATTTGCATATTATTTCTTTCAGTTTTATTTGCTGTCTGACAATGATTTTATATCTTTAGGTACATTTCCCATCCACAGCCGTAAAGTGTGCAAAAATAGACACTGGAAATATCTCCATCGTGCTGATCTGCACAATGCTAGCTTCATGTATGACAGTTCATGTAAGTTCATACCAGTATAGTATAGTATATACCAGTAGTTCATGCCAGTTCATGTAAGGAAATGACCTATCAACAGTAATTTTGCTTTATAAGTGGCTTTCGAATGCAAATCTATGACAAATATTTATTTATATTAGCTAAACTGTTATTGAACATGAAGACTACGCTGTACACTGAATTAAAAAACTCTTCCCTTAAGGAAATTTGCAGACCTTGACTTTCTTTTGATGACTTTTGAAGCAAGAAAAACGTTAAGTTGGAGGACGATACATTGGTTTTTTTGTTACTGGTTTTGTTAAACAAATGGTTAATTGGTAACATGAAATAACACAACTTATTACTTTAGATCAATTGTTTTACGAGTGGACATTGACTCAAAATCTTCAGTTTCCCAGGCAGACACCCAACCACAAAGCCACAGGTGATAGACAATAAAAACTATTTTATATTTTAAGTTATTGATTGCAGAATCAGAGAACAATTTATGGAATCTGATATTATAGTGGTGCTCTGGTAAACACAGAGTCGATTCCGCCGTTTATACTGCCCTTCTCAATAAAGCACTTCTACAAGGAGACGACTCGTCGTGAGTGCAGACCATCCATATAGGAAACGGTTTCCTGAGTTAAGACGACTTTGGGCAGGTCATCACTAGATTACAGCAACTCACGCCAAATCTTCAAGTTATTTGAGATACTTTTTCTCTTTTCTGGACCGTTCAGAATCTTATGATTGGCCAAAATTTGAACCGATAAATTGATACGCCGTCCTTCTCATCTTAAATTCTACGGTTTGTAATACTTTTTCTATGTTTAGTTCTTTTAGAGATATTGGCTTCTGATTTTTTCTTATACCAGCGATCAAATTTTATGTTTCGAATTTTTTTTAGGTTGTTAAAGTAAAATTGACTTTCGTGACGGGCTGTTAATCCGGAAGAAAAACGGCGATTTTTGGCGATACATTTGCCAACATGGGAGAACGGCAAACGATTTAAATCTAACTTTGGATGATATACATCTTGGACAAAATAGTAGCAACCCTTAAAGGTAATTACATTAAGGTGTTTCTTGCGTTATGACATTTCAGTAAGACTTTTAGTCTTTTCGCAATTTTTCCCAACCGACTTCCATAAAGATGAAGTAGAAGCCTTAGGTCGCGAGCTGGGTATGCCCGCAGAACAATGGGAACGTCACTAGGTTGCTTGTCTTGGTTTGTCAATTCGAATCATTTGCGCCGAAGAACCGTTCATGGAAGCTGATTTCGCTGCGCCGCAAGTGGTGATTCGTTTGGTCGATTATGCCAAGGAACATACCTTCTTACTCAATCGGATTGAAATCGCGACGTCGGAAATAGAGCGTCTTCTTCTTGACGAACTGTACAGTCGCAATCAGTATTGTGCCGTGCTTAGACGTACCTTACTGCTTGCCAGCGTCGGGGTTGTGTGCAGTCGTCAACAACTTAACTCTGTTTCAGCCGTAAAGCGTATCAATCAATTGCACAGGTTACTACCGAAGATGAACCTTCAACCCGAATCAGTTGGCTATTCTTCTGGATACCATTTGTCCGAATACCAACCCAGTGATCAGTACCAACACGGCATTTCTTTCTGGAGCAACTGGCGCCCCTTCTTCCTATCCATCTTCAGATGAATCTTTTTTTTGGAGCACAGGTTTTCTGTTAAACAGCACTAGATGTCCCACACCAGATTCCACAAAACGACAAATGGTAGCTATTTAACTAATTTAACTATTTAAAATGTTTTATTTTTTATTTAAATAATTTAACTAGAACGTCGTACCTTGGCGTACCTTGCCGACGAAAGGGTCATTCTTAAAGTCATGTTTTATGTACAAATTAATTTTATTTCCGTGACATAGACTGGAGATGTATTGGGTGGCATTGATACAACACTACAGTGAAGGTGATCCGTTTTCAGATCTTCTACTTGAAAGGTTGTGTAATTCATGTTATTTGTTAATCGTCAAACAGTGCTATCACTTGTCCTCAGTTGCAGTAGTCGAACGGCTCATTCACGGTTAGAGTGCACAGAACTTGGGAACGTCCTACGCCTTTTCTTCGAGAAATAATACACTACAAAAGAAACCACTGAGCTAGAGCTACCAAAATAAAGTAAAATCCATTAGAGCTCAAAGTATACTTGTGCATTCAATTTTGAAATGTAATCTTTTGTCTGTTACTAAGCTGACATGTTTTGCATTTTCTATTGCATTTAGGCTCTGGTCCTGCTACTGCGAAAGAGAGGCGCTACAAAGCTGGACACAATTGCCAGAGATGTATATGGATGGTGATTCATGTATTATTCTGTCTTCAATTAGACTTCCTCAACATGAACTAATAAGTGAGCAAATCTGTGTAGTGTGCACCATGATGCATACCATTGGGATACTTCGTCTACCTCAACTAATGAACACATTTCTGTGGAAGCCAACATTCTTCAAGTCGTCACAACTCACAAGATGTAAATTTAGAGTAAGTGACTCTTCCTTTGCCAGTGTGGCCATAGGACATGGGAATGTTGTCTTGTTCAGATTAATGTAAACTGTGAAATGAGAGACTTGGGGAAAAGGCCTGATAGAATGTGTGGGCCCCTTTGGTTATGTAGATAGGAACTCAAGGTTTTTTATGTTGGTTACACCAAGCTAGTAATAACTGTGCTGCAAACAACCACATAACATGCCTATCTGTTCATCTCTGTGACGAAATGGCATAGTTATGAAGTAAAACTAATGAAGCAAAGATTCATTAACTGACTAAGAAAAAATTGAGGAAGCAAATCTGAGAAGTGTGCCGTAAAGCAACTTGTGCTCCCACTGAGATGTTATGGCAATCCATCATTTATTTCAAATATTTTTTTTTATGAAGGTACAACATAGAAGGTTGGCCACTCTTTACAGTAGAAAACCATTTGGGGTGCACCATTCCGATAAATGAATAAAAATTTATTGTTTTCCAGGTATTGGAACTAGTGATCATCATACAGGGAGCTCATATGTATGAAAGGAATTTTCTTCAATAGCATGGGGTTTTTTTTTCTTTTCATGGCAGGTGAGTCAGCATTCTCAACTGGTTCAAGGTGATACAGGAGTGTTCCGACAACTTTTTAATCGTATCACGGAGGATATTTTATCCTGCAATGTACAACAATCACGCAATTAAGCTGAACTAAAAATTTGCTTCTTTTTTTTTTTTTTAAGTATCATTAGGATGGTGGTCATGTTGCCGTGTCAAATGAAATGAAATTGACTGTGATTTAAGCGCCTCCGATGATTATATGGATTCAATGACCGGACGTGGTCAAATGTTTGCACAAAAGGAGACAGTCTTCCTTCAACTGGCTGACGAACATCGCACCGTTAGAGTTTTACGAATTGCCCAGGGCTTGCGTACCCAATGGTGAGTTTCACCCACTTAATATTGGCGACTTGATGATAGCAATTGAATTTCTTAACCTTCCTTTTTGACAAGGACACAATTCTCATGCTTAATTGGGAAAGCGGAAAGCCAAATGAAACAAGTACGGTATTGGCTTAAAGCTGAAGTGTTACTCCATAACGAACGACAGAATTGAACTGCCACGACTCAGCGTCAGCAAGCTGTAGTTATTTGACTTCATTAAACTTTCAACCATGAATTTATGCAGCAGCAGTGCTCCGGACACACACTCACGGTAGAAACCGACGAGATTATTGCAGCCAACGTCTTTAACAAAGCAATAACGTGCATATTTATATTATAGTACCCTCGTTTTTTTGCCTTTTTATACGATTGCCAATTGATTCTCTGGGTCACGTGTCACATGACTTAGTCTCCTTTTGAAGTTGAGCAATTACCCGAAGGGTTTCTAACCACGTTTTTTTTTTGCTGGTATGGTTTTTTTTTCTGGTGTGGATGGGTTTAGTTCACGATTGCCCCACTAGATGATTTAGTAAAGCGAAAATAAAAAATAATAGGTTTTCACGTGAAGGATAGGGGGTGTATTATTGAAAGAGAGTCAAATAGCCATTTTAATTCGGAATGATGAATAGTATAGGATCACTACAGAGTGATTAAGTGTAATTGTTTTTTTTTCTTAGCGCCGCCATTTTACAAGACGGCGGTGGGTATACCCGACTAGCCGGCTTACCCATCAAAACCGGCCCAGCATAGCCTACCCATCTTTGCAAGTAAGCTACCCGGATCGATTATACTGAATATTTTAGCCGAAACAAGCTGCCTTTAAAGTATCAACCAGTGTTTCAACTCGAAATTTAAGCGCTGAATGCACAAGGTTGACAAAGCCCCAAAGTTTTGATGATCTATCCATCGGTAAATTAGACCATTTGACTTTGAATTTTATTCGATTTACAGTAAATGCAATTAGTAGCAATTTTTCAATAAAATTGCAAGTAATCATATAATATACATGTATTAACTACCCTATTTAAAATTGTATTCATTTGTTTAAAATGTTACCAATAGTTGTTTCGTTTTCTAAAAATTCAAAAAAATTTGTATTTTATGATTAAATAAAGATGGTCCTAAAATGAAAAGAAAGAAAGTTTCTCTACATTCGTTACCAGTCAAATTGAACTGCTCAGATGTTGCAGGCCAGCTGTTTTTCAGCAATCCCGAGCTTGTCGATCTTGATAGGAATGGTTTACCCGAAGCTATAGCTCCTTCAACATTGCGAATGATTACTGACAATCTTTACCGATCACACCATGAAGTTATGGTGGTTTCTGCTGTGTGCGATCAAATTTGCCGGGAAAGCAGAACTAATGCCATATTTCAAAAAAAAACACTACAAACAACTTCAACTATTTTTCTAACTATTTCTTTAACAAAATATTTTTCTAACTATTTTTTTAGCAAATAACACAACAGCTCTAATTCTAGCATTTAAAAGCCGATAGAAATAAAGATTACAAAAAAACCGAAAATAGCCCTTCGGGTACCTTGCTAACGCAGGTAGCTGACAGTTCTGTTTCCAACTCGCGTTGGTTGTAAGGGTGACAGATGGCACCACTGTTCCCCATCCTTTGTTTTGCGAAAAAACTAAGTGTGACAATTGACAAGTGAAATCTATGTCTTAATATTTGTTAGCTGTGTTACATTACAATTTACAGTGATGAATTAGATAAAATTATATGGTGTGATTTCTAATTATTTAGTTTTTCATTTTTTAAAGTGAGAAACTTCACGTGGATTATTTTTTGTGCAACGGGTGAAATTGTGATCAGCAATGGAAACTGCCAAATCCAACCTATATTTTGTACACTCCATCATTCTTTTCTATTGCACATTGAGAGGTATTAGACATTAATTTGGCACTCAAAATCCAATAGCCATGATTCTACTTTTCAGAAATAGTTGGTGAAACCAAATTAGCTAAAGATACTAATCACGAAGAAAGGTTAGAAATGCCACAAACCATGCGAGTTGGAATACCATCATGCCAATAACGTCATTCTGCTACTCTTTACTCCTTCCTGATATTCTTTCAGTTTTGATCTGACAATTGCATCATATTCTGTGTAGCCAACCATTTCAGCAGTCGTCTCAGTATTTCTATCTAAATGATCTCTAAGGTAATGGACTTATATATTGTCAATCAGTATCAAATTGGGATCTTTATGCTTTTATTTCTAGCTCGGGTATCTAAAATTGTAAGGATTCTGGCGTCAAATGAAGACCACCAACAATCCAAAATCAATGTATTGGAAAACCACATTCATACTATACCCTTGGCCCACTCATCTTCTCATGTAAGTTTCAATTCAGTTTAAGCAGCCAGTTCACCCTGTTCGTCTATATTGTGTTGTCAATGATTAGCAAACAATATTTTCACAGGCCTCCTTCTATTTCTACCTTAACAACCAACACGCGTCTTCGCCTCGCCCATCGTCCCGTCTTCGCCTCGCCCGTCGTCCCGTCTTCGCCTCGCCCGTCGTCCCGTCTTCGCCTCGCCCGTCGTCCCGTCTTCGCCTCGCCCGTCGTCCCGTCTTCGCCTCGCCCGTCGTCCCGTCTTCGCCTCGCCCGTCGTCCCATCTTCGCCTCACCCGTCGCCTCGTGGTCGCCCCATCATCGCCTCGTCATTGTGGTATCATTGTATTTTATAATGTGTAATTGTGTAAATTTAACCAACCCATTGGCTGCCACCCACTTGATCCCCTTTTTTTTAGCTTGTTAGGGACGGGCCGCGCTGTTCTGTCCCATGGTCTCTGCCATGGGATGGGACAGTTGCCACTGCCCAAGATTCGCCTTCGGGCACTGTAGGCAATGCACCAACAGGATTTCCCTTGTCGAGGCGGTGATGGTTGGCCCGGGTTGTGCATTACCATAACGGCTTCCATCATCGTTTCAGCCCGGGCTTGTCTTAGGACAAGCCCTCCTTTGTCGTAATCCTTTTGATTACGACGTAGCTAACGTAGAAATGTAGTGGCGTGGCAGCCAACGGGTTGGTCTTGTGTACGTATGTATGTATGTATGTATGTTTTGTATTGTATTTAGTGGTGGATATGTGGGTGGATGGAGGGACAATAAAAAATATTTTTCAAAAATAATCTGGTATTTGTTATTATTAACGCAACTTTTTTATACCTGGACAGGGGTTCGAACCCAAGACTTTCACGATACGAATCCAAGGCTATTCCACTAACCCAGCATTGCTCTATTTGAGTGTATTAAGCATTCTTTACTACTATTGTTAGCAGTTCCTACGTCGATATGCCTTGAAATGCTGATCTATTTCAATATGATCACTTATGGTAAAATGGTCAGAGTGCTTGCCTGGTAATTCTGATGCCTGAGGTTCGAATCTCAGCAAAGCAATAGGAGTGCAAATTATCGTCAAGAGATACGAAGTATGAAATCTGTATACGGTACTGAGATAAAATTATGAAAACATTGAGACAAATACTTTAAATTTTTTTTATTCTTTTAAACCAGCATTTTTTAAAAGTGTTGGTCTGCAACCCCCGGGGAGATTACCCGGGGAGTGGCTAAGAGAAGCCGGAAAAGGATGAAGAGTGATGATCGGACAAGTTTTTACGTGAGCGATTAACCGTTAATTCGGATTTGTGGGTAGCCTCTTCGCCCTCCAAAAGTTATCATCGAGCTGGAGGACCCCCACGTCCCCTTTCCGGACAGCGCACTCACAACCTTTACTGCTGATCACAGTAGGGGCATGACCCCCTACGGGCTTATCACAAGTCAAGGGGAAACGGGGCTACAGAAAAGAAGGGAGCCCAGATATACACTTAAACTTTTTTTTGTAAAAATACCATAGTGTGAAATTAATGGAAATCTTCGGTCATCCTTGAAATACATTTTTCCTATCGAATGTCCATCAATATTTCTTGCAGTTATAATGGTTACATTTTCTACATAAAAGGAAAAAAAATAATGAGTAAGACATTTCTTTTGGTACACTTGTTTAAGATGGTGAAATACCTTGTCAAGTGTGGTAGTGTCCACAACAAAGTTTGTTCATTAAAACTCTGAAAAAAAGCATAAGATTAATGTAGGGACAAGCACCAGAAGTGGGATAAACAACAGTTGCAACGGTGATAACCAAGTACTTGATTGCAATAATGTTCAAATCGAACATTTGGATTACTGTTGACTTCTCAACATTTACAGTATCATTAAATTTCACAAGTAAGAATTAACCACCATCTATCATCATCTATCACAGTAATTAAGCCTGACTTTTTAAGCCTGACATTTTTACAGTCAGGCTTAAAAAGTGGGGCTTGTCAAAAGTTTGACTGTACAAAAAAGTAATAAACAAAAAGCACAGAAAACAAGCCAAGGCATTCAACAACAAGCCATTATAAAATACCTGGTTCATATGGTCTGGTAAAGCATTCGGTCATGAATAAGATGGTGGAGGTCTAAGTGTTCCAGACTTCGTCGAACTTCCTTCAGCATCAACGTTCCTTACAATTTTGGTTCCACAAGTTAGTTTCCAATAGATAAACTTTATATCGCGCAGTATAAAAGAAACATTTATAAGAAGGGTTATAACCTGTTCATTGAAAAAAAATCCAGATGACAAACAGCCTTTCTTAAATTACTGGTTCAAGTCTGGCATGGCTGTTAGCCGCTGACAACAGAGAAGAGAGATCCTGTTCAAACTAAGGAAATGTATTAGAAAGATTGCTCTTCCAACAAATAAAATAAACAGAATCTTTTGAAAAGTAGATTATTTTCCGTACTTTTCAGAAAGCAATCTCTTGAGGCACAGCAAATTTCAAAACATTACAAACGATAATTTTAACCAGATTAACTTGTACACAAACAATAGAGGTATCGCAACGCCATCTAGTTTTACTGTAAAAATAATTTTAAGCCCGATTATTTTTTTTTAATTATTTTTTATTCCTTCGTAACGAATATCGTACCGGTAGATGGCTATACCGTTTGGGGGTCCATATTTGGTAAAAATTCATAGTCCAGGCTTCCATGGGGCTGGTAACCTGTTACTCATTGTCTATTCCTCGTGTAGTAACGTTGAGTACGGAACGCCGGTTTTGCCGGAAGAACATACGGTTGTCCGGGATTTATGGCGACCAGGCAGGACCCTACCGGGAACTTCCCGAACGGAATGAGAGCCTCTAGAATGTTTGTAAATTTCTCTTATCCTATGGCTAATGTTCTAGTAGAGAATGTTATCACTAGATTTCGTTGACAAAGAAAAAACCTTTGATTTCCGTCAGCACTCTTAATGCATGAGGGATGACTATCACTTTATCGTTCGTACAATAATTTTCTCGGATGATAACTTTTGGAAATCGGCAATCAAGATCAGAATCAATCACTAGAGTGAGTCTCTGATAAAGGCCCCCACAACCATTTCATCAATCAGCTTTTCATCCATCCCAGTCATCGTACTCATCGATGGATCTTCTAGATAGCCCATAGAGCTTTTAGCCCGCGCCATCTAGCACAAACAGTCGGCGCCATATTAGAGAAGAAAAAGCGAGCGAATCCCAATTCTTTCACGTTTCCCCTGTTGACCATGTTCAGAATTCTGCACGAAATCGCTTAACTGATTGACGTCTACTACTGTGCATTATTTTACAATCAGGATTTAATATTTGTCATATTAAATTCCTCGAGATTTTACGGTTACATAACGAAAGCTTGATGAGTATGGAATTTCACCATAACTTCCAAGAACCATCATTAAACCTGCAATGAAAAACATTCCTATCATTCATTCTATGCAAAGATAATTCCAACCATTCAAACAAAGCTGAGCAAAAGTATAGCTGCGACACAATAACGGCGTCTGGAAGCAATTTACAACAAGACGAATGAATATTTTAATCATTGTACTGAGGGGGGGCTAAAAAAAATTACAATTATAATTGAAGCGGTTGAGACCTGCCATACATTTCCGTCTTTTTTTTTTGCACACAATTATACTTACTTCAGGGACACTGAGTGAAGAATGATCGAGGTATACAAGACAAAGAAAAAAAAAACCCATAAAAGGGAGGAAGGTTATACACACGTACATACACGCTCGCACGCACTCGGACACATACACATTATTGAGTTGTTAAGACAGTTAACACATTTCCACAACGGCAAACAGCCACTCGTATACTGAAAACAAGACAAGCGGGTGTGTCTTGATGTCAGTTCAAAAGCCTTTCTCATTCCCTTGTCTGGCGAAGACATCAGCCATTATTCTCGTGGCAGATACTTGACCAAAAGAGATTTCAGCAAAACCGCGATTATCATAAAAGCGCGCATGTCAATTTATCACGATCAGCTGAAAGAAAAGGAAGAAATTTTATGATTGGTCGAGGGGAGTGGATAAGGGTTGATGTGGTGTGGATTTCATTTATCGTTTTCATCTTTTTTTTTTTGTTTTTTCATAATTTTTTTAAATTTTTTTGTTGTTAAATTTCTGTCCCTTTTTTATTCAAAGGGTGACCCCTCAGTAAATGACTTCGTACACGGTGGCTTTCTTATCGCCAGAGCCCGTGACGATGTACTTGTCGTCGGACGATACGTCACAGCTCAGCACCGAAGATGATTCCTTAGACTGTTCATGAATTTTTAAGAAAATAATGACGTTAATGCCATGAAAGCTGTTACGAATGGGGCGGAAGTAATTTACCTGGAAGATGGAGGCGCCATAGGGTGTCCGCCAAGCGTTCAGGAGATTATCTTTTCCAGTGGACACAAACCACTTGCCAGTGGCTGCGAATTTCAGTGACAAGACGCACGATTCGTGCAAGTGCAGTTGGTACTTGTCCGGCTTCAACGTGTGCAACACCTGAACGTGAAAAATCATTGATGACTCATCCTAAATTGTGCCAATACATCATCGATTTATTAAACGCGTTCGTTTTACCTCGACAGTTGAACTCTCCAATCCGACGGCCAGCCAATCTCCAGCTGGGCAATATCCCAAGGAGAAGATTTGAGATGCGAAATCGTGCTGGGCCAACTGCCTGCCCTCACGAAGATCCCACGACCGCACCGTGTGGTCGAGTCCGCCCGTCCACAATCGTGTGCCATCAGCGCTCATGTCGATGCAAGATGCGCCGTCCGTGTGACCTTGGAATTGCCGCACCAGCGTCTGATTGTGCAAATCCCACACGGCAATGTTTCCGTCCGAACAGCAGCTGAAGCAAACCTGAATGGACAAGAACAAAGCAATTAACTATCCATTAAAATAAAAAAGAGAACAAGAAAGAGTGGGACAATACCTTGCTGTCGGGGCTGATGGCCAGCGCGTAGCAGGCCGGCGCTGATGATGTCAATTCGGCCTTGATGCGCGGAGTCGGCGCTGCCAAGTCCCAAATGGACAAGGTGCTGGCCTCTCCTCCCACAATCAATGTCCGTCCGTCGGGTAATAGTTTGACGCTGCGAATGTAATTGTCCCTCTGCAAGCAGTCCAGCTGCGATACGGGGGTAGGTGATTTGCTGCCATTCATGCTTCCATTAGCTTGTCCACCACTGCCGAAAAATTGGCTAATGTCCCAAACTTTGACACATCCTTTGCCTCCCGTGTAAACGTATTTGGTCGGCGATGAAATGGTCACGGCGCACACAACCTCTCCGTGCGGCAGAGTGCTAAGCGGACGCGCTGCTCGAGGAATGCCCGGCCCGACTAGTGCATCAGGGGGGAAAGGTACTGGCTGGACCACTCCATCTCCACCGACATGGAACGAGTAAGCCGGTTTGCCACCACTCTGCGACATCGAGCCCAGCGGTCCACGCATTTGTGGATGCGGATCGTAGGCCATCATGGGCCTCGGAGGATATCCGCCGTGCATGGGAGGTGGCCCGTACGGTCCAGCCACTCCAGCCATATCCGGCGGAGGCCCGCCCGGTGGCATATAAGGCGGGTACTGTCCAAGCGGAGAAGGTTTCGGTACTCCCTTAGCTCCCGGTGGTCCTGGCGGCGGGATTCCGCCCAATCCCGTCGGAGTGGCCGGTTTCGGAGCAATTCCGGATGCGCCATTATTCTTGTCTCCATCGTGTTTCCCTTTGTTCATCATATGTCCACCGCTACGTTAGAACCGAATCAAAAAAAAAAGATAAATAGAATTAAAAGGGTCCAATCCTTTAAAACGGATCCACTGAGGTAAAAACAATTGAGCGTACCTGTGAGACAAGTTGTGATCCTTTTTCGATTTATCAATTCCATTCTCCCTGGGCGAGTGATTGCGACTGGGAGGAGTAATAGGATCCTGGTAGTGAGTAAAAAACGCGCATCGTTAGTTATGGTCCGTAGCTTATGGCTAATAAACGATCAAATGTCTCTTACATCTCCGCCGTCGTCGACCACCAAGTCCTGATCGCTCCGTTCGCCATCGCTCATCTGGAACAAATTGGGAGAAAAACAACACATGAAAAAACGAATGTAACCGAGATGGCCATTGACCGTAGATAAAAACTATTTTTTTTTTCTTTTTCTTTTGGCTTGTTCATATATTTGTTTTTATTACATGTCCATCTTTGTCTTCACGTTTGATCTTCTTCATGTCGGGCGCGTGCGGATCGCCGCTGGACATCGGTGAGCGGGCATTGCGGTATTTTTCGCGTTCAGTCGGAGAGATTGAATTCCTCTGCAAGAAAGAAAACATTATCAGAAAATCTTTACACATTCACAGGAGGAGAAAGTAAAGAAAAACAAATTGGAACCGACAGCTTTAAAAAAAAAAATCTGCAATGCCCCCCCCCCCTTTCCAAAAAGACATTGGCAGCAGCCGAAGGGTTCACTGAAGATCCACTTTCACAGTCTCGCTCTTCCCCTTTCGTTCGGGCGTCATCTCATTAAGGAAACTCTCCCCTCTTCACGTTCCCCCCCCCCCCCTTCTTCTTCCACTTATGAAAAAAAAATCCCCCCCTCTGGCTCTTACAAAAGTTTCTCCTCATCTGCACTCCCCAAACTCGGAGAAAAAAAAGGGCGAAACACAAAAGCAGCCCCATAATTTCCATAGACAATAAGGGCATGTGTGTGCGTCACTTTTGTTTCGAGGCTCGCCCATTCTCTTTTAATTCTTTCTAAACAAGAAAAAAAGAAACGCTTTAAAAGTTATAAAATATTCACACACACACACACACAAGACAGTAAATCGATTATAACGTTCCCAGAGGCGGCTAACACCGTCCCTTTTTTTTGGTACTTTGCTACCGACGATAGGGAGATCGTGTCCCTTCCCGATGTAACGAGCCAAGTCGTAACTAACACCAGTAGAAAAAAAATGCGTTTAAAGAGAACAAGCCAATCTGCTGTTGTTCGCCTTCACAACTGATGGCCGAAAGATAATTTTAAAAAATAGACGGAGCAATTTTGATTGGTGGTAGGAAAAGGCTGCGGGAGTAATAACGGCTCTATCGAGACCCACATTACGTAAAGATTGCGACTGAGATGAAGAATTCTGAATTGGACAACAACAACAAAGAAGACTTGGGCGGATGTTTCTATTCAAAATGGGGGGGGGGGGACCCAATTGGATTGGAAACCCATGGCAACGTTATTCCGCTCGGCTGGAATAATAATACGACCCTTTCACCATTTTCCTGCTCTGCCCAAATATGATTTCTAGATTGAATGCGTGAGAGGGGAAAAATCGATATTGAACGGTCCACATCTCACGAAAAAATAATAATAATAAAAAGAAATCCACTTACGTGTCGCTCCTCGAGGGGGATATCTGTTTAAAGAAAAGAAAAAGAAAAGCAATTAGTAAAAGCCTTTTCAATCTTTTTTTTAAAAAACGATAGACGACATGACATTGTTTATATATAAAACACGACGCAAAGAGTGAAACGGGGGAGCGTACAAAAATAAGAAGAAAACAAACCGGCAGCCGCTGGTTAGGTAAAAAAAAAAGAGGCTAGACAAACACGAAAACCCATCAATATTGAACTCCCCCCCCCCCCCTCAACATACACAGAAAGAAAAAAAAGTAGAAGCCAAAACCGCTCGCCGATGTTGTGCTTCGCCCGGCGCCGCCAATCAATCAGCCCCCCCCCCTCCTTTCCACCTTAACAACACAAGTCTCGTTTTTTTTTCTTGGCTCACGCAAACAGCTCGAGCATTATTCAAATAGCTGGCACAGACACTTTGAACACAAGAGAGACAGACTTGAAAAGAGGAGAGATATGTCTGAGTCTGTTTCGAAGCGCGTCCCATCCCCCTTCAAAGATCGGATCGATAAGGGACCCCTCGTGGAACGCTTGAAAAATTGTCATCTTCCCCCAAAAGACACGATAATTCACTTTTCCATACAATCGTCATCGTCTGCTACAACAAGAAAAAAAAAATTAAGAACAAAACAAAGATGGCGGATGGCACAATTAGCGGGAATGAGGAATGCAAAGCCGCTCACAGCTGTTTTTTGAACGCAGCTGACACGAAAAAAATTCGATCGTGTCTTTTTTTTCTCAACAAAACAGATCCGTTAAGAGACCGACAAATGATTGGTTGAAAAAAAAAGGGATGAATTTAATTTACGATACGGAAGCCGATATACTGGTGGAGGAAGGGGACGGGAAAAGTGCCGAGCAGAGTCAATATTGGTTCGACGACTTTTTTTTTTCTGTGTGTGTAAACACGCACAGGAGCCCCTCACCGCCCACTCCCGTCATAAAATTTTTTTTTTAAACGTTAAAAAAAAGGAAGCTCTCAATAAAGTCAACAGTGCGTCATATTTATCCAGGGTCCGCAGCGTGTTGCTCTTGTTTGTTGGCTCTTTTTTCTTTTTTTCGCTACGCCCCAAGAGGTCTTTCACGCTTCAAACGCCAACAGATTGCGATAGTCGTGAGACTAGCGTGAGTTGAGAAAACGGGGGGATGGTTTTTTTTAAATATATAGAGTGTAGGTCGATAGATTTTCTCCTACACCCAATGTTAAGCTCTCTACTTCTTTAAATAAACATTTTGTCACGGATGAAATTGAAAAAGAAAAAAATCTTATTTACTTTGTTTGTCATCACGTTCAGCAGCGGCGGCGGCAGCAGCAGCCGCGTTGTTGCGTTCACGCTCTCTTTCACGTTCACGGTGTGACTCGTGCTTGTTGCTGCCCATCGGAGGACCGTTGGGCTGTTGCTGCTGCAGAGGTCCTTGAGGAGGCTGCGGAATGCCGGGCGGCATTCCACCAGCGCCGCCAACTTGCGCTGCGGCATTGAGCAGCGAGAGCGGATGAGGCGGGCCACCACCTGGCCCGCCAGTTGGAGGAGGTGGCAATTGGCCGGGAAGACCCATCAATGCCGCTCCGGCAGATGTCGGCGGCATGCCCGGATGACCACCCATGCCCAGCGGGAGCGGAGGCGGGTGACCGGCGGCTGCGGCCGCTGCAGCCGCCGCGTGCGGGAGCTGCTGGGCGTGAAGTTGCTGCTGTAAAACAAAATAAAAGAATTAGAAAATAAGCAACAAACGTGTAACATAAAAAAAAAACAGGTAACCGAGCTATTAAGTAGTTTTCCCTTCTTTAAAAAAGATAAATCCACAAACGGTCACCCATCCATATAATGATCGATCGACCGAGCAAAGGCAAAAATAGGGGGGGAATTAAAGGAAACAAAAGAAAGGGCAACCGATACATGTTGGGACTATCTGGCCCTATGTTTGCTAACCCAACTGTTGTTTTACAACGTCCACCACGTTTTTTGCTGTCACGCGTGTGGAAGTTGGTTATTTAACGGTTGGGTAGGCACAAAATGAATATCATTCAACCGCATTTTTTTTTTTAGCAAATGAAATCAATGGCTTTGGGAGGGCGTTCACATTCCAAAAAAGCAAATTTCCCTTGTTTTTTTTTGTTGTCATAGTTCTTTCCCGGATGATCGAAATGGAAGGAAAAAGACCCTCGAAAAAAAGAACGAGAGATTGGACGGAAAAGATAATCCTGACCACCCGAAAAAAAAGAGGGGAGAAGAAAAGATCTGTCCGCTGCACGCACGAACAGATGGTGGGGAATGAAAGACGGGCGTTATATGTGTAGATAAGAGACGTTCCCCATCCACTCCAGAAGAACAAAAAAGAAAGATGAATCGATTCTGACAAGGAAAAGAAAAAAAGAGACAGTCCAATCCCTCACCGTTCAGCATCGCTAATAATCGACAAAGCCGCAAGGAATTTTCCTTTTTTGAATGAAAATATTGCCCCCCTCTTCTTCACCACACAATAATAAACAAGAGGTTGGGGGGTATAGATAGCAAAGATCTATTCATTTTTCTTCAATTATATTTACCCCGATAACCGCATTCAGCTCCGTCATCGTCACTTGTTTGGCTCGTTCCACGGCGCTGGCCACTTGTTGTTGGTGCTGATAATAATCAAAAGAACCAATCAAAATGTTATTTCAATGCGGCAATATTAAAAAAAAAATCTTTTTTAAATATCCCACCCTCCTATTTTATCAATTTAAAAAATAACAATAAAGCGATTTTTCTATAGCAACAACTCACCTCTTGCGATAAGAAAGGCAGCACTTGAGCGATGATGGCATTCAACCGCTTGGCGATCTCCGTCTACATGGAACGAAGAAAAAAAAACCCATTAATTCTTGAGTTCATGCCATACAAGAGCTAAAAATGACCGAGGAAGAGAAAACAAACGCCCGTCTTTTTTTCTTTTTTTGGGGTTCGTTACTCAACAAACAAGGAGAGTGTATACACACTCGCCGTGGGTGGTGTGTAGTTCTTTTTTCCCTACTACCCCCCTCTTTCAAAATGTTAAAACAACTGTCGGAGCAGTTTAGATATCCCGCAATTGTCGAGTTGAGATAAAAATCCATCATATCCTTTTCTTTTTTTTTTCAGACTGGAAAAAAATGTAAATAAATACATGATCTTCCTGATGATATTTTCCTAGCCTCTCGTTTGTTGACTCGACAAACAAAATAAACGAAAAAAAAAATTGAAAAGTCAACATGTCGAGCAATTTCACTCAACAAAGAGAGAGAGTCCAGTATATGAAAACGCTTGTGTCTATACAGACCAAAAACTTGTTCAAATAAGAAACTCTTGATGCAATGGCTTACGAGGGGCTCGTAAATCCCTTAAAGTGACAGTCCGCTTATCCAAACGCTGACTCAACGATAACACACACACAAAATCACGTCGGCCCCCAAAAACGATATAGCGTAAGCAAGTGGTTTTGATAAATACCCAACAAAAAAATCAATCTATTTGCGCATTTGAAAAGAATTGATCGAAATGAAAAATTGACGGGATAAACTCATCCACCTGGCACATGCACGCATGGAATCCTTCCCCTCTTTCTTTTTTTAGTTCTTCAATAGAAAATTCTTGTTAAAAAAAAGTGGACGACAGCAACAGCGGAACTGATGTGGAGCTGCTTCTGTGGTTTTAAGGTCCAGTCGAGCGCAACGGAATTTGACGCACACACACCGGAATTCCCTTCCTATCTACTTTTGTGTGTGTGATGGCAAGCGATTAAATTTTCAGCAAGAAACAACAAAAGGAGGGGGGAGGTTAGCGACGGCCAAAGATTTTCGCCCTGTTTGCTTCTCTGTCCATCTGGAAATGATTCGTTTTTCTCTGAAAATGGGCGTTGCAAGAGGAAATGGCAGGGAGAACATCTTCCAGCGCGCGCCTACCATAGATATATACCCCTTTTGGGGTATTGATCGTCGACATCAAAAGCAAGCCCCATCTTCTTTCTTCCATTCATTTCCCAGAGAGTTACAACAACAACAAAAATGTTAAAAGGCCAGACAAGATAATCCCCCCCTTTCCATTTTCTTGTGTTCCAGTCTTTTGTACAAGAAAAACAAATTAAATTCTAAATATTTCTTTTTCCTTCTTTACATAAAAGAAAAAAAGATCCCTGCGGTCTATACGCTCTCCCGCAACTAATCATCCATCTTATATCCATGTCCCGCCTTCAATAAAAAAAAAGAACGAAAACTCCCGCGGCCAAAAAGATATCCCATTGGGTCTTGTAAACAAGACCTCCATAAGTCGCTTGTGGGAACCGAAAAAAAAAAGGCATGAACTCCTTTTTTTTTTTTGAGGTGGAAATAGACAACAGGTAAACCACAAGACGTTTCGTGCTCGAGTGGTTTTTCCCTTCTCTTTTGTTCCTCCTTTTTATCGCTTTCTTCTATTCCTAGTTCGCCGGTTAATGGAAAAACGAAATCAAAGCAATTTTACCTGTTTGTGCATCTCGACGTTGAGTCCGTACGACATCTCGTAATACTAAATTAACACACACAAGAAAAAGAAAACGGTTAATTAAATTATGCAAAAATCCTAACGAGGCAAAAGATCGACTTACCATGACATAGTGTCGTTGGATTTCAATCTTCTCCGATGCCAGTTTCTCACATTCCAACTTGAGGCTAATAAAACAATAAGAAAAAGATGTTAATTTCTAAGAAAAACAAAATGGCGGCAAATATGTCAAAATCCAGAGAACAAAAAAAAAACTCACTTGTGATATTGAGCCTGAAGGAAAGAGAATTCTTCTTTGATCCGGTCACACGACTCGTTGATGGTAAACTTGAAAGGCTGACCGGGTTGAGGTGGACCCTATAACATGGGGAGGGGGAAGAGAAAGAAACACGTTCAAAAAATCCCTTCCAATCAAGTCACATGTCATGTTTCAAAAAAAAAAAAACTCTTTCTTTCTAAAGCCAAAGAAGAAAAACCCCCATTGGGATCGTGTCTTTTGCTTAATGAGGTTGCAAGGTCAACGTGTTCAACCGGCCTTGAGCGGGATTTCGTGCACGCCGACACATTGCACATTTCTCACGCCAAGGCGACACACACACACGCCGATTGCCAAAACATACGTTAGTTCTTTCTTCTCGACAATAATAAAAAGAAAGAAAGAAAAATAGTTTCTTGGAATTAAAAAGAAAAAATATAAAAGAATGGTCTTAACCGGTAGAGCGGGACTGACGGGATGGCGAGCAGCGGCGGCAGCAGCAGCTGCAGCGGCTGGATTCATGGCCGAATACATCCCTCCTCGATGTGAAGACGAGTGATTCAGTTTCAAAATCGATCAAGTTTCTTTCGCCTTCCAACGCAGAAAAATTCGGCAGATATTTTTCGCTCTATTCAATACGAATGATCAATCACACACACACACTGAACGCGATCGATAGTTTTCGGTATAAATTTAACAGTGAATTGTGCCGTTGCATACGTGTTCCACTACAGCATTTTAAACAGTAACCACGCCGTTGCTTTTTCTCTTCCACTTCTTTTTTTTTTCAAGATGGCAAATTCCACGCCGCCATTGTAAAAGAAATAACAAAAAATGGGCAGGGGGGAATGGAATACAGGGGCTTCCTTTCCACTCGGGCGCCACCACTCCACACACACACACACTGGGTATATATTATACACACTCACACACACACTAGACACAGACACACACAAAGAAACTGTCCCGAAAAAAAAGGTTTAATCCTCACGAGTTTAGTTTTTTTTTACTTTAGTGTGCGTGGCCTGATGTCGTCGATTCTTCTTAGGCCTCAAACAAAATGGCAGCCGTTGGAGGCAGAACCTTCGTTTACTTTTCACATGACAAGTCGATGAAACGACGCAGAAAAAAAAATGGCAACACAGACACGAGTTGGTACGTTGAATGGCGGATTTTTCTACACAATTATATCTCGTAAATGTGGAAAGGAATAGTCTGGAACGAAGAAGAGAATTACGAAAGCCAAATAAAAAAAAGGGGGCCCGTCGAGAGAGAACGAAAAACACGAACGTCTCTCCTCTACCTCGCAACAGGAACCACTGGAGAAGCGCGCGCTCAGCGAGGCAAGAGGTGGGGGAGAAGGGGAGGGTTTCACTTAAAAGATTTACATGGCAACGTAGCAATTTGCTAGAACAGCCAGTGGGGGTAGAGCAGCCAGCCGGCGGAGCCTATGGCAGCACATAAAACTCTGCGCTGTTATATAGTGTAAGGCCACACAGACGTGACTGGTAGCGCCACTCGGACGTCTCAAAACTCTTTATTTGCTATTCTTTTTTTGGGCACAAAAAATAAATAAAATATTCAGAGAAAGAAAAAAAGGAAATTCCATTTCATATTTCAATTACCTCAACGGTTTTTTAAGTTGTACTTTTTTTTAAACAAAAAGAAAAAAAAAACATGTTTCAACAAAGCAAAAAATAGGAACCAAAAACATGTTTTTATTTCTTTTTTTTACAACATTTAGAAAATCTTGTTCTTTTCTTTCTTTTTTTTTAATGTTTTCTTCTAAAAACATCGTGATCAAGCGGGAAAAAAGGGGGAGAGAGAGAGAGAGAAAAAAGTGGGCGGACGGGTTGTTGTTGTTGTTCGTCACGGTGTCCAACAACAAGAATGGAGGGTTGGCGAGGGTGGAGAAGGAGGGGAAAAGGAGAGAGAAGCTCTCAAACAAACAACCGAACAAAACTGCTGCCGCCGCCTGGGCCAAACCGACCGACGACGCCATGACCGACAGGCAAAAAGGCAAACCAACAGCAGCAGCAGCCATCACGTGAGAAAGATGAATCGATAGAGTAAGTAAAAACGAGTGTGTATACGTGCGTTGCAGTGTGGGGGATGTCGCATGGAGGCAACCATTTTCTCTTTTTTTGTGTGTGGCGTCTGCACAGGTGGCGCCGCCGCTAGAACATTTCAAGACGTTTGTCAGTTGATTTTCCAACATCTTTTTTCTTAATGTGGGTGGTATTCTTTTGTCGATTCTTTTTTTTTTCTTACTTCCATGTAATATATAACAAGCAAGACCTTGAAGAGAAAAAGAAATAAGATGCTGTTGGATGAATTCGAATATCCCTTTTCGGAATGACAAGACCATGCCTCGGGCCTTCAGTTTTTTTTTTGCAGTGATCTTTTTTTTTTTTGTCTCGTGGTGTGTTCTGCAGTAGGTTTGGCTATACACAGAATTTAACAACAGTAGGTAATAGTAGTAGCCTCTGAAAAGTCTGTGTACAACAACAGCCTCTACTGGAAACACATTGTGTGTGTGTTTAATTCTTTTTTGGGGTTTTGAAATAAGAACGTACGTTTCCGACACCATCATCGCCGTCTTTGGAATGTTGCCCGTCTCAGCACACACAAACATTGGCCCTCCCCAAATCATCTCTGATGGCGTCTGAAAAAAAGAAGAAGAAACATTCCATGACGTCATAGATCTTCTGCACCGTCAAGAAACATTAGATTCTCTCGTTGGTGAGGGGGGATTTTTTTTTTTTTACTTTTCCCCCCTAAAAACATTTTCTCCCCTCCATTTTTTGTGTGTGTTGGATGACCCTTGAACCCGCCATCTTGTTCCCCCTTCGAGAGGCATCGAATTACCTTTTATTTTGTGTATAGTCGAGGGGGTTCATTCACACATTCCAGGATATACTTTTTTTTTTAAGAGGGAGAGAAAGGATCAACGGCCATTTTTGACCCCAGGTATATCCAACAAAAAAAAAACTTTCTTTCCCCCCCCCCTCGTGTTCCAGAACACAAGAGAAGATCAATATGGAAGAAGGGGAGGGTTGGCATGATAAAAAGTTATGACTTTTCTAGTATTTTTTTTCTTTTTCTTTTTAGCCCTGGTCAATTTGTTAATAGGTCGTGGGGGTGGAAACCGGAGGTCAAGCTCAAAAGAAAGAATAAAAAGAAAATACATTTCTTTTTTTTTCTAGGTATCGATGCAATTAGATTCGAATACAAAAGATCGGCCGATTGTTTTTCTCGCAATGGCCCACAGGAACCGTTGCAAATCGAGTGGCGCTAGCTACATACCCTGGACACGTTTGGGGATATACCTGGTATTTTATCTCTCTTGTTCATGGTTTTAAGTTTTTATTTCTTGCTTTCTTTTTAATTTATTTTTTTTTTTCAAATACGAAAGAAGAGGGAAGAAAAAAAAAACTAGATTTTTGTCTATACATGTGTGAAGGGGAACGGAGGCGACGAATAGATCGTAGAGAAATAAGAGAGGGGGGACACAAAACGAAGAGACGGAAGAGGGGGGATTTCGAATAGGGTGGATTTTTTTTTCCTACCACACAGCCAAATGCTCTTTTATATTACAATGTGAACCGTTCCTCCTTTTTATCTGATCATCCGTAAAAACACCACCATTTTTTTCTAACATAAAAATGGCGCCCTTTTGATCGATTGTTATTGCTTAAAAAGATTTAATTAACAATAAAAATTGATTTCGCGAAAATGAACATTGTCCAATTCGAAATGATTGATAAAGTTCATTATTTCAAACTTGATTTTTATTCAACTGAAAATGGAAAAAACCTGTAATACAGTAATAAAGGTAGGGAAAAAAAGTAGTAGAAGAGTAATTGTTTCTGTCAATTTTTCCAGTTCAATTACAGCACGAGGAAGAGAAGGATGAGAAGATTTTAGGGGAATGGGGGGGGGACAGACACAAATCCACTCGAGCGTTGACAAACACTTTGGTACTCCCCCCCTCCTGTTCCGACACATGCGCGCGTATCTAAGCCCCGAATATAATGAAACCGGGCCCCTTCCCCTCCCCCCTTCTAACGGACGGGAGTGTGTAAGACTAGGGGGGGGGGGGAATGAAACAACCGCAACTCGACCCCTCCTTCCTTCCGTATAGTCCCATATCCATTCGCACCCCATACACATAGTACTACACAGTGCTATACTACTGTAAAAACTTACTTCGTTACAGCTTATGTAGTGGCTGTCCTTCCCTTCTCCATGGTAGTGTAGTATTCTATTGTGCACACATCCGACCCCTTTTTTCCGAGGGTTGATTTGATTATCTGGTTCACTCTCTCCCCACTGCTCCCGTCCGAATAAGATACATGTGGATAGACTTGCTTTTTCAACCGACATTTTCGTCTTTCATCGGGATAGAACAGATAACGAAAGGGGGAGTTCCCTCGCTAATTGGTTTAAAGAGAAACTGGTTGCAAACGCCATCTAACGGAAACAAATAGAACTACCAAATTTTACGCAACATTTGTTTTTCTTTTATTTGTCGTTTCTTTTCTTTTTCTTTTACTGCCATCACGTGAACCAAAATAATATAATTATAATAAAATTGAATCCAAAAACACACAGCAATAAAAAAAAAATTTGAATGTTGGTGGGTGTAGGACACGGTGGAAAAAAAATGGGAAGAATTGGGTAAAGGATTTTTTTTGTTTACGTTTAATTTTTTTTTATAGACACTCACCACATGTATGCACACATGGTTAAAAACAAATCTGAATGGAGAGTGAAGAAAAGAACCACAGGAAAATTCAAATCAAACGAGACGTATTCATCGACACATTAAACTTTTTTAAGGGTAGGATTTAAGTGTGTCGACATCCCTTGAAATGAAAGAAACAAAAGAGTGAACAAATAAAGATTCGTTTACAATGAAAATGGGATTAAACAAAAAGAGAAATATGGGTATTGTTTAACGAGAATCCTAACTGAAAAAAAAAAACAAACGCAAGAGTGACACACACACACACACACGCACAAGATATAGAGAGAGTGAATCCATCTTCGATTCGCACTGATACTCCATTACACAGCTGCACACACTGACGGGATCAAGACAAGACACAAGGAGGGAAAAAAAAAGATGAAAGGGGTTTAGAAATGTTTGAAGGATAAAAAAAGAGGATTTAAAAAATCAGGGAAGAGTCTTTGATGAGGTACACTGGAAAAGTTTCATCTTCTTTTTCTTCTTTCCGAAGTAAACCTTTTCCTACACTCTTGTTCAGCTGCGAGAGACTTTTCTTTGTTGAATTCTTCTTTCTTAGCGGGTAGGAAGTTCAAGGAACTGCAATTCTCTTTTTTTTTTGTATTATTAGGGTGGAGAGCATGGATTGCTGATTTCCAGCACTTTGATTTGGCCAACGTTTTCAAGTGGCCTAGTTCGTCGTTCAAGAGGGGACAATAACAAGATAACGAAATGACAACAAAAAAAAAGTAGGGGGGAGTGTTGGGGTCGTTTTCACTGCGACGAATACACGTATAAAGGTAAAGATTTCCGGTGGGTTCCACCTGGCGGCCTCTCTCACTCAATATTAGTCAAATCGACACACAGAAAGTACTGTATATATATATACGTATATATATGTTATGACGGAGGGTTGAAACTTCTTGTCTCTGAAAAATTTGATAACTTAAAACGAAAAATAATGGCTTATCTCTTACAATCTTTCTTCCCTTTCAGCTTGTCATTGTTCTCATCAAAAATACGCTTGGTCAGATTCTAATAGATGACTTCGTAGACGGTGGCCTTCTTGTCGCCAGAACCAGTCACGATGTACTTGTCATCCGAGGAAATGTCACAACTCAACACTGAAGACGACTCTTTTGACTGCACAATAAATAACACGAATATATTACAAACATGGTAAGTGTTTTATGAATGGAAAACAGACAATAAATTTTACCTGGAAGATGGAGGCGCCATAGGGGGTCCGCCAAGCGTTCAGGAGATTATCTTTTCCAGTGGACACAAACCACTTGCCAGTGGCTGCGAATTTCAGTGACAAGACGCACGATTCGTGCAAGTGCAGTTGGTACTTGTCCGGCTTCAACGTGTGCAACACCTGAACGTGAAAAATCATTGATGACTCATCCTAAATTGTGCCAATACATCATCGATTTATTAAACGCGATCGTTTTACCTCGACAGTTGAACTCTCCAATCCGACGGCCAGCCAATCTCCAGCTGGGCAATATCCCAAGGAGAAGATTTGAGATGCGAAATCGTGCTGGGCCAACTGCCTGCCCTCACGAAGATCCCACGACCGCACCGTGTGGTCGAGTCCGCCCGTCCACAATCGTGTGCCATCAGCGCTCATGTCGATGCAAGATGCGCCGTCCGTGTGACCTTGGAATTGCCGCACCAGCGTCTGATTGTGCAAATCCCACACGGCAATGTTTCCGTCCGAACAGCAGCTGAAGCAAACCTGAATGGAAAAGAACAAAGCAATTAACTATCCATTAAAATAAATAAGAGAACACGAAAGAGGGGGACAATACCTTGCTGTCGGGGCTGATGGCCAGCGCGTAGCAGGCCGGCGCTGATGATGTCAATTCGGCCTTGATGCGCGGAGTCGGCGCTGCCAAGTCCCAAATGGACAGGTGCTGGCCTCTCCTCCCACAATCAATGTCCGTCCATCGGGTAATAGTTTGACGCTGCGAATGTAATTGTCCCTCTGCAAGCAGTCCAGCTGCGATACGGGGGATGGGTTTTTACTGCTGCTGTTGCTACTTCCTCCGCTACCGAAGAATTGGCTGATGTCCCAGACTTTGACACATCCTTTGCCTCCCGTGTAAACGTATTTTGTAGGCGATGAAATGGTCACGGCACACACAACCTCTCCGTGCGGCAGAGTGCTAAGCGGACGCGCTGCTCGAGGAATGCCCGGCCCGACTAGTGCATCAGGGGGGAAAGGTACTGGCTGGACCACTCCATCTCCACCGACGTGGAAGGAGTAGGCCGGTTTGCCTCCGGGTAACGAGCCCAGGCCATTTGAGTTTAACGCAGCACCTCTAGACTGAGAATGGGCATCGAAGCCCGGCGGTCGGGGATATCCGGCTAGGCTGTTATGCACGGGCATAAAGCCGACAGAGCCCGGTTCCGGCAGTCTCGGGATCGGTTGTCCCGGTAGACCCATTCCGGGTGGATAGGGACCGTAGGGACCAGGAAGAGCTGGCCCACCAGCTCCTGGCCGTTGTAGCGAACCCATCAACGGATTGGCCACGGCTCCAGGCGGAAGCGCCGGAGTGGAAGTCGATGTGGGTGTCCCACCTTTGGAGGTCGGCGTCGTCGGTTTCTCCATGTGTTCTTTCGTTTTGAGTGAGGGCGTGGAGCGAGCAGACGACGATCCCGAATGAGACGGAGGACGTTCGGCTCTCTCCAACTTGGATCCTCCGACCAATCCCATTCCGGAGAGTCCGTGTCCGTTTCCTCCCCGGTCTCCGTTCTCTCTGAGGTCCACACCACCGCCCCTGTGCTCGCCATTGGCCACAGGTGAGTTGGGATCTTCGTTGGCCACATCCACCACTAAATCAGGGTCGCTCTTTTCACCGTCGCTGTCGGCTGCCCGTTGCTCGTCTTTGCGCCGCTTCGACTCCAAATCGCTGATGAACGCGCCTGGAGAACGGGTCCTCAAATGTTTGTGTTCCAGCCTTTCGGCAGCGGCGGAAGAGGACGGGGAAGCAGCAACCCGATCGCGATGTCTGTCCTCGCTGCTCATCGAACTACCGCTCACTTTCACATGCTCCTCACGGTGGTCTCTTTCGCGATCCCTCTCTCTTTCCCTCTCGCGTTCACGATCACGTTCTCGCTCTCTTTCACGATCACGATCGCGTTCCATTCGTTCACGTTCTCTGTCCCGCTCTCTGTGTTCCCGATCGCCGCGACTGCCGGACGATGGGGCCGACGTGGAAGGCGGACCGGTCGGTGTGCCCGGTACGCCACCGAGACCTCCCGCTCCGCCCATTTCAGCGGCTTTCAGGAGTGGATGCAATCCGCCCAGAGCTCCAAGTCCAGCACCACCAGCTCCGCCTGCTCCGGGAGGTAGGCCACCAGGTGGCCCACCACCTCCACCACCGGCCAGCGCTCCGAATGTCAACAATCCTCCGGCCATTCCTGGCGGCAATCCAGGCAATCCGGCTAATCCCGGGTGCCCAGCACCTAATGGCAATCCGGCTCCATGGGGAAGCTGTTGTGCGTGCATCTGTTGCTATTGGGGACGCAATGAAGCAAAACAAAACAAAAAATGTAGTGTCAATAGATTAATATAAGAAGCCATCATCACGATTTCATAACGAAAGACGGACAAACAATATCTACAGGACCAGGATGATCCATCAAGAGACAATAGGGGGACAAAAAAATGACAAGCAAGACACATAGAAAAGACAAAGAACGTGATGGATTCCTCCCCCCTTTTGAAATTCCCGACGGGCAACTACGACGATGAGACGCGATATGCCACACCGAAGCCGGGCGGATGGACAAACAGAAAGAGTAGTGAAAAGGGGGAAGCGAAACAAGACTAGGGGGTGAGATTAATGACGACGAGCGACAACTTGGACAATGAAAAATCAATGCAAGGAGCGCCAACAACGTAAATAATTCATTCGCTGCATTGAGCAAAGAACACACACACACACCCGTCCAATTGGGATTCCCCCCCCCTTTTTTTTGCCCAGCGTGTCACGACGGATGTCTTCCCCCACAACCATGCTCGGTTATGTAGAGCGCACACAACAAGCACAAAATTTTCGTGCAGGACATTGAAAATCGATTTCGGTGAGAAAAGAATACGATCCTTTACGTCAACAACACCAAAGGGGGGAGCCAAAAAAAAAATTCTATTTGGACAAAACACACGGAACTATTCGACATGCACGCGATAATCTCCTATTGAGAAACAAGCAAGTCAAATGCAATTGGAATATCGAACCACAAAAATAGAGGGAAAAAAAACATTTAAAAAAGAAATAGGAGCAAGAGATTGAGAGATGTTTTACTAACCAGCAGCTGCTGCAGGCCGGCCTGCTGCTGTTGCTGCGCATTGTGTATGTGTGTCAATACCCCCCGAGTGAGAGAAAGAAATGAACAAGAGAAATAAAAAAAGGAAAGAACAGGAGAATCAAATACCCGATAAGAGAGCAAAAAAAAAATAAAGGAGCCTAACCGCTTGAATAATTATTAAAATTTATGAATTAAAAAAGAAAAAAAAAATTATTGAATTGATTTCTTTAGTTTACCCCGATTATAGCGTTGAGTTCCGTCATTGTAACTTGTTTGGCGCGTTCAACCGCTGTGGCCACTTGCTGTTGATGCTATACGTTAATACAAAAAGAATAAAAATTATTATTTGTCGGGATCTTTTGGGCGGAAAATTAATATGTTTTCTCATATTTTGAGTTGCGGATCATACCTCTGCCGAAAGAAAAGGCAAAACTTGGGCTATGATGGCGTTAAGCCTTTTGGCAATCTCCGTCTAGAAAAAGATAGAAAAAAAAAAAAGATTCAATCAAGACGGGCATGAAGCCTCAATAACGCAAACAAATAGATAAACACAACGAGACGGAGCACACACACGCAGCTCGGAATAAAAAAAAAATAGGGCGTCAGCCATCTGCGGGAGAGGCCCCAAAATGGGGGGAGGCAAACAACTTGGCGGATGATACACTTCGGCGAGATGAGAGAAAGCGAGATGGGTGGTAGGGTGGCAGCTGGAGGGTGACGGGGTGGAATGACAACAATCAGACCTGTGCTCGGGTTAGGCACTGGGAGGGGGGGAGCAATCCAATAGAAAGCAGTGAGCCTTCAATAAGCGATCCATCTCGAAGAGTTAAAGGCAAGGAGAATAGAAGTGGGAAAACTCGATGGAGGAGGTGGGGTAGGCAGCGTCGGCGTCGGCAAGGAGGGGAAAAATCAATGCAGCATCATTCTCTTCCCCCCACTTTCCCCCTCCAATTCTCAGCGCAACCCGCAAGCGACACCCGACATGGATCCACCTCCTCCTTTTGCGCGTGCAGGTCACATCTGACACGCGACGGTGTTACAATCACGACGACGACGCCGCCGCACCTCCTTCCGCACAACACGGAAAAGCCGTATTTGTTGTTTTCGCTTTCCTCCTTTTGTCATAACGTGCGGATGGAAGTTTCTTATTACCTGTTTGTGCATCTCGACGTTGAGGCCGTATGACATTTCGTAGTACTGAATTTCAATAGAGAGAAACAAATTAACAATCAAATAGTAGTGAATGATTTTTTAAACGTAAATACCATGACGTAATGACGTTGCATTTCCGTCTTTTCCGAAGCAAGTTTCTCGCACTCCAATTTCAGGCTAAAATTTAAAAAAAAAAGATAATGATTATTCATTGTAATTAAATATGCATTTGGCACCCATTTTATGGGTACACTTGAGGTTGATAAATGAGACCCATCCGTTCTCCCCCCTTTTTTTCTCGTTGAATTAGTTTCTCTCTTAACTTCCGGACAGTTTTTTTTTAAAGGGGGGGGGGGAGTAAAGAGGAAGGAAGTTAATCAAGTGAAAGGAATTCGATTTTCAGAAGGCCGGAAAAAGATGGCTGAGAAAAGAGCGACTTGCCTGTGATACTGAGCTTGGAGGAAATTGAATTCCTCTTTGATGCGATCACACGTGTCGGCCACGGTGAATTTCAGCTGACCCGGCGGTGGCGGCGGACCCTGCTAACGCACAAAATATCAAAAAATCGATATCACAATCAAGAAATGATTCACATTTGAGAAAACATAGTAAATATGAAAGAAAAAAGTTTGTGTACCGCCGAGGGATGCCGCGCTGGTGCCGGATACATTTTCTTCTTTTTGCTGCCCAACTTGACGGTTTAAAAATAACTACGTCGTCAAACAACAACAAGTCAAAAAAAGAAAAAAAAAATTCCCCACCAACAACCGTCTTCTTGCTTTCAAGTCTACGTTGTTGTGTGCATTTAAAATTTGTTTAGTTGGTCGACACTTTCGAAAGACAGGAGGCGGATCATTGGCGTCAGGTTAATCGGTTTTGATGACGAAATTTGTCACAACTTCACCCGCCGTGTTGATGAGCAACTATCACGAGACGAACGTTTCTCTCGGATCATGTCCGCGTGCAAACACCACAGGCACAACAAACACACACGACTTCACAACACGTTGAATTCTAATTTTTTTTTTCACTAACGCGTAGCACTTTTTGAATTGGGCATCAGTCAGGAGAAAAAAATTTGAAGAGATACGAGTTAGTACAACACCGGATGGATCTTGAGGCCTGTAGCCACACTGTTGTTTGGTTGGTGTTGAAACACAAAATGTTGTACAAAAGAAAGCAAAATGTGAGCACAAATGTTTTCACCAACGAACAGGGTTGATGTTGTTCACGTCACGAAATTAAAACGGACTTGTTTTACGTAAACGTTGGCCGGGAACGATCGTTTTAAACGGAGCGTAGAGGGACGCAGCCTAGTGGATTGTACACAGCCAGCGCCATGTTGGTTTTTTTTTTTTGTCAAGCGGGCCTTCCCTTTCGCCACACACACACCAGACGGCGTCGTTTCCCCTCCTTTCAGTGTGTACACGAAGGCGGCAGGGGGATGGGGAGAAATGGTTTTGGGGTTGGGAGAATCATCCCATGATTCCTAGCCGACACCACACCAAGCTTCTCTTTGTTTAAACTCGGAACAAATCACGCATTCAGAGGAAGGGAAGTGGCAAGTCACCTAGTGTCCATTTTCACAACTATGATGTTTCGACGTCGGATGAATTTAATTCAATCGGTGCATCGAAAGAGATGCAAAGAGCGTTGAATTTTCAAACCGAAAGGAGTAAATGTTAAATAATCAAATCAATCAACAAATTGGGGCTACTCACCGTGGCCCTCTGGCGGATGAGTCGTTCGTCAGGTGCAGCCATCTAGGAAGCGATTCGAGAACTGGAAGGGCGGTGTTCCTAAAATCCCCGTATCGTCAGCAGAAAGTTTTTCTTGTTGCATTGTGTACAGGGTCATACGATTCTCGTGGATGAGCTCTCGAGATCATCACCAACCCAATTGTTGACTAGGTTTTCACTGCTTGGATTCGTCAAACCGAAAGAGTGAAGGTGAAATATTGTGCAAGTGATTCTCCTAGCCCATTTTACATGGCGTAGTGTCTGGAAACAACGACGTCAATGCCCATATGTGGTGACTTTGAACTCGTATCCCCCAACTGAGGAAACTCGAACGACGACAATCCATGGCGACCGACTGCATTGTGAAACAAAAGAAGATCGCCGAGCTAGAAAATATGGCGTAGAATTTCGCCAACAACAACACTAAAAAGCAAAACAAAAAGCTGATTAGTTTTAGCCCCATGATGGAATATCACAGTGTGGTGTTCAATGCTGCTCGTGATGGTAAACTACGACGCTTAAAGGTAATGTGACACACAGTTAAAAACAAAAACAAATTAGTTTCTCATGTTTCTTCTCTGAATTCCCCGTATTTCTCGATAACTATCGATTCAGATAACTAGAAATTCGTCATTGTGTGCACTAAAATCATTTAGCTGAATCATTTCTCGGTTATCATTTCCATAATCCGACATACTTGATCGCCCAATCGTTCTTGACTTTTTGCCTCGAGATTTATTTAATAAGTCAATAAAGTTTGCCCACCACAATGAAAAAGTTTCTTTTTTAGGCAAAACATTGTATCCCTCAGCCAAACAGCTCTTAATATTGTTTGGGCAAACTAACGAGGTCGTTTCATAATTTGCGTCCTTGGGAAATATTACAATGTGCGATCCCTACGATCTTCTACAATTAACGTACCAGAAGAAACAGCGTAGCTATTTTTTGGCACATCGTAAATTTCTCATTTTCGAGCCTTGGTGTGGATAACCATAGCACCATCAGCAATCCACCGAAATTGTTGAATGGCGGAAGGCCTTCAAGGTCAATTACTCCGGAAGATTTCTGTATTATCTTTTTTGGCAAGACACGTTGTCTTTTGTTTTTAATTCTACTACTAGTTCAACCACGCGCTGTTACCAAGTGCCTGTTTTTCTACCAATAAACCCCCTTTTCGGCAAAGAAATCCTTTTTGCTGGTAACCTTCGCAGGGGGCCTTCACTTCCTCGCGAGTGAAAGAAAAAGGCACTAGTATCTAGATCGGGGAGCTCAGTCGTTACGTGGCAACCCACTCGCCTACATCGAAAATCAAATAGTTGTAAAAAAAAACGAATGGTTTTATTCTTTTGTGGGTCGTGAATCAGCACCCCGTTGTGTTGCAAGTATCCGTGATTGTTGCGTAGTAATAACAAAATATAGAACAGGGTTTCCGTTTGTGTGTGCATCATGGCGGAAGGTGGCTGGGATGTACAAAAGGAAGAGTCCGACTTTACGGGCATTAACACAGTGGCACCAGAGGAGCAACCGAGATTGCATACGGAGCGATTGGTGTCGAGCCGATCACGTGACAGTGAACGAAAGTTGAGCTTCCCTGAAAGAGGATTCCGGCAGCAGCAGCAGCCTCCAGCTGGCATGCAATTAGTCAGAGCGGCTGCGGTGGTAGCCGATCCGTTTGGCGAACACGAGGAAGATGTTGAACAGGAGGAATGGAGGCTCGAAATGGCCGAAGAAGAATTAGTTCAAGCTAGGAATCCACATCCTGTGGCTCCCGTTGCTGGATTTGCCGATAGGCACCATTTAGACGGTGTGGTAAGATGCCGAAATTGTTTATTATTATCGAAGCCGGACACGAAGACCATCTCATTTGGACCACGAAATTTAAATGTATAGCCGAAATTTCCCGCGCGTCATTTCACGGCCTTGATAGCGTGACCGAGTTTTCTAATCCTATGTTGTTCTTTGCGACCGTCCTTCGTTTTCAGTCCAATTTCTGTTTAAATTCTCTAATGTTTCATTCCCACATCCATTTCACGCGTGACCAAAAAATGCGTCTCCAATCGAAATTCCATTTTTGATGAAACTATTTTCAAATCCGGTTGTGTGTGCGTTTCGGCGATTTTCCAGTGACGCATATAATCTGATTAAATGACTCTTGATCAAGGCTCTTGTTGTTGTTGCACGACTTTCTACATCCCAAATCGGGATTTGCCAAGGTTGTTCGCTATTTTTCCACGCGCACATTTTCTCTTGATGGCTGTTATCGATCAATTTCTTACGCGTTTTGCTTTTTACCTTGGCCATTTTCTTGTTTTCTTCTAGTGCAAATGTCTTTATTCGCCATAGCGATTATTCAAATTTATTTCAAATTTTACAGGATTTCCTTGATCATCGTGCACGAAACGAAGTGGCACTTCTTGTTTCGGCAGTGACGAATGGCGCCACTCCGATGCTAATGGCGTGCCGCAATGGACACCTGGACGTTGTTGAATACCTGGTCGAACGTTGTGGCGCCGACATTGAACAGGCCGGCTCAGGTGAGCAATTTAAATCAGGGTTCTCTGTCTCGTGAAATAATAAGGAAATGATCTCGGTTCTCTAGTGACTTTTGACGGCGAAACGATCGAAGGTGCTCCGCCGCTGTGGGTGGCTGCCGCGGCTGGCCACGTGCACATTGTCCGCTTCCTGGTGCGAGCGGGTGCATCGGTGAATTGCACCACGAAAACCAATTCGACGCCGTTACGTGCCGCCTGTTTCGATGGTCACTTTGAAATCGTAAAATACCTGATTGATCACGGTGCCGGTAAGCGAGAAAGAAAATCAATGATTGAAAAATTACTCACGTGAAAAATAATCGGGGGCATTCATGCGTGATTAGACATGGAGGTGGCCAACCGTCACGGCCACACTTGCTTGATGATCGCCTGTTACAAGGGCCATCTGAAAATCGCCCGTTACCTGATAGAGCTAGCCGCCGACGTCAACCGCAAGAGCGTCAAGGGTAACACGGCCCTGCATGATTGCGCTGAATCGGGCTCCTTGGAGATCCTCCAACTTTTGCTGTCCAGCGGAGCCAAGATGGTGGTCGACTCGTACGGCATGACCCCGCTGTTGGCCGCCGCCGTCTCCGGCCACACGCACATTGTTGAATACATTGTCCACAATTTGGACACTGTCAGTCGCAAGGAGAAGATCGACGCGCTGGAACTTTTGGGCGCCACATTCGTCGACCGCAAACGCGACATGCTCGGCGCCCTCGAGTACTGGAAACAAGCCATGCAGATCAGGTAAAAAAAAACATCATCACTCTCTTAGTAGTGGATTCTGGTCGTTAACGGCGGCATTTCAAAACCGATTCATTTCCGTATGTCGTTTTTTCAGATACGAGAGCGGCGTGTGTTCGTTGCCGAAACCGCAAGGTCAGTCGCCAATCGCCGCCTTTGAGAACACGCTAGAAGCGACGACCGTCGAGCAACTCGAGGAGGCCGTCTCCGATCCGGATGGAATGCGGATGCAAGCCTTGTTGGTTCGCGAAAGGATTTTAGGTATGCAACTCTTTAGCTCGTGAATAAGAGCAACCGTTAAATTATTCACGTGAAAACAGGCGCAGCTCATCCGGAGACTTCGTATTACATCCGATATCGCGGGGCGGTGTATGCGGACACGGGCAATTTCAACAGGTGCATTCGATTGTGGATGTACGCCCTTGAAATGCAACAGTCGATGTTGGAGCCGCTCAGCCCTATGACCAATAGCTCGCTTCTTTCGTTCGCCGAGCTTTTCAGTTTCATGATGGCCGAACGCGATGCCGAAACGCGCAATAACAATAACGGGCCAGCCGTGCAGAGTAACCGGCAGCCAGATGCGCAACAGCAACAACAACAACCGCCGGCGGTGGGTCTGATGGCTCCGCAGAGAAGTCCGCCAAACATTCCACCTCTGTCGTTTTCAGACGTCATGGCCGTCTTGAGTCGAGCAGTGCGTGAAATCCGTGCTGGCGCGTTGCAGCTGTCCAAAGTGGCGGCGGCTGAACGCGATCTGACCTACTTCCATCGAACACTGGGCATCATCGTTCATCTCATCTTCCTTTTAGCCAAGATCCAGCCGGCCCTCAACAGCCTGCAGGATCATGCGCTGAGAAAGTCACTCTACGATCTGGTCCGGCTTAATGCCCGCAGCCGCAATGGCTACACGTTGCTCCATCTGGCCTGCACAAGAGACAGTACCTTACTTAGTCGCTATCCCATCTGCAGTTTTCCCTCCACCGATGTCATCCGGCTTTTGCTAGACGTAGGAGCCGACCCGGAATCCACCGATCATGTAATTATTCTGCCAAGATTTTCCCCGAATATCATCGCTAAATTTCGTATTTGATCATACAGGACGGCAACACAGCATTGCACATCTTGGCTCAAACCCAGCCGTGTCCGTCTTCGGCTGTGAGTTTGGTTCTTCAGCGTGGATGTCATCTGGATCAAGTCAATATGAAAGGCCAATCGTTCGCCCAACTGATGCAGAAGGTCCAGCCCATCCACGAGGTTGTCAACACGCTTCAATACACAACGCTCAAGTGTCTGTGCGCCCGAGTCATCCGTCAACACCGGCTGCTTTTCAAAGGACTGGTACCGCAGACACTTCAATCTTTCGTTCTTAAACATTGATCTAACCCAACAGTTCACGCTGGTAACATTTTGTTTTCCTCCTTCTCGCAGTTATATATCTTCCTGCAGGTGTAAGACACTAACATTTAGGGCCTTCCCCCTCAACATTTTTTTTTTGGTTGGCTTCCGTTTGGGAATCTATCTTCCCCCCTTCGACTATTCTCCCGGTTGTTATTCAGTTTAGATGTTGTTTTTTTTCGACGTTTCTAGCGCTTTACTGGCGGCTTGAAGCGATGCAACGGCAGTTGGAGTAGGTTTTTGTTTCTGTTGATTTTTGTCGATTTGTGTACGCCCTGTCGAATAACTCTTTCGTTATCTCGTGCGTGCGTTCTTGCGTGCGGATTTTTTTTTTCAGGGGGAAAGGTTTAATTTAATGCTATATGGTATATACGGAAAGACAAAAAGAATAACAGAAGGGTATTCTGATCTTTCTGCGAGTTGATCTGTCTTCGTAGTAGCTAAGGGGTTACATATACCTTTGGTTGCCTATTTCGGGAAGGAAATGAATATATAATTTTTGTGCGTTTCGGTACTTCCATCATTCAAATGTACCGAGAAGTCTTTTTAAATGAAACATTTTGGTGGCCTCGTTGTCAAAGGTCCCCCCGATGCTTCCATCTTTCTCGCTATATTCCCCCCCCCCCTTTTCTGCTCTGAGTCACAAAAAGTAAGGATTTGGGATGTGATCTGTACATTTGTCTGCTTCTGCTGCAGGACCTTGTACCCTGTCGTTGTACATTAGTTTTGATATTTAGCAATACACTGCATATTACATTGGAAGTTGGATTGCCACTCATTTTGTTGTTTTGAAAAAGAAAACCGTTATGTTTAAAATCTGTAATTCTTTTAATCTTGAAAGATTTAAGAAAATTGAAAGGCTGTAGCGGGTTCAGCATTCTCTTCCTGTTCTTGCAAGGTTTCCGGTAAGTTCTTTTCTCTCATCGGCATTGACATGTGACGTTGGAGCGGTGGCCTTTTCTGTCCTCCATACGGGCTCTTAAGGGGGGGTAGTACATTCCTTTTAGCGACCACTATAAGTGAAAGGACAATCAAAACAAATTAAAATATTTTTTTCGAGTTTTTTATCGATTCTTTTTACGTTTACCTGCTGCAGGTGGAATTTTTGGAGAATACCTGTTGCAAAATGCATAAAGATTAGCTGTTACGACGTTTGATTTTTGAATATTCTTAGCATACTGATTAAGGACGTGATCTTGCATTTCAGTCGGCATGGAAATCAAAAGACGAGAACGAAACTGTACATCCATGGCTGGTACGTATCTCAGCTAAAAGAGAAAAAATAATATTTGCTAATTTTTGAAAATGAAAATGCAAATGGATCCTTTAATGTATAATACCAATGGCTCTGTCCCAGCGACAGCGTCGACCATGTCGTCAACAACTTCGGTTATCTTTCCTTCAGGTTTGGCTCGGTTCATGTGAACACTTAGGGATTCCTAAAAAACGCAGATTTTACGTTAATGTGTAGATTGTTTTCCTTTATTTGATCATGTGCTCACCTTAAAATGTTCAAAATATTCTTTCCCATATGACGATTGAACGTCGTCTGAACACTGATCCCAATAATTCTTTAAACTGTTGTACAATGGCTCCAGCACAGAGATGTTGGTTCTGAATTATGCCAAACATAAAAAAAAGAATTAGAATCTTTAATTATGCATTTAAACTGGGCTCATTTTACTTGTAGAGACTTGGCTCAATGCAGTGAACGCTGATGCCCCATTTTTGCATTTCACGACGCAGTCCATCAGCGAATGCTACAACGGCGAACTTTGACATGGAATACGGCGTGAATCCTGGAACGGTAACTCGACCTATTTTTCAACAGATAAATTACATTTTCTTCAACATTATAAGAGATATATAAATTAAATATCTATTTTACCAGCCATGGATGCAACGCATACGACTCGACCCTGAGATTGTCTCAGCAGTGGCAGAAAAGCTTTCGTTACACGAACTGTTCCTATTGTGTTAACTTCCAGCATCTTTCATTAGGTTTACAATTATATTAATTCATGATTTTCTTCGACTGATTTTTGTTTGGGTCGTGTACTTTTTCGAAGATGTCGATGGGGCACCATTCTATCTCGGACGAACAGGCAACACCGGCATTGTTCACCACAGCCCATAATTCTGATGAGCACACAAATAATTAAGTGGTTAACTCGACGATTTAACACGTTTTAATGTTACGACATACTTCTGTCTTCCAAGGTGGAAGCAACCAGGTGAGTGGCGGCAGAAACCTGTTCCTTTTTTGTGACATCTAGCGGAATCAGGTGCAGCCGGCTAGAACACTTTGCCTTGAGTTCTTGGGCTCCTTCGCCGCGCACGTCGAGACAACCCGCGTAAACTTTGAACCCAATACCGTCTAATTTGATTGCAAGTGCATTACCAAATCCAGAGTCACAACCTGAGCCAAGTCATTTCACAGATAAGTAAATTTTGAAATTTGGGTCGTAAACAAGCATGCTGCTGATAGAGCCTTAATGTGTGAGATTACATACCTGTGATCACTACAGCTTTGTCATTGGTGTTGTCTATCAATCGTCTGGGTAGACTGTTGTAAATCAATTTTGTCATTAAATCACTGAGATGGAAAGCAACATAAAGGATTCCAAAAGTTCCCAATATCTTTATGCCAATGAACTCGTACCTGCAAGGGAGACCAATAACTAGTTACAAGTTTGAAAAACATGTGAATAATGAAATGAATGTTTACATAGCAGCACAGAATGCAGCTCCAATTAAACTCATTACGACGTTTCTTCTCTTAGATAACATTTGCAGCAGGAACGTATCCACCATTTTTGAACCTTTGGAGGCCACAGCTCGTCTACGATTACGATTACGAAGCTTTAACAAATGGGTAGAACTGGTAAGAGAAATTGTTGATTCATGCTGACGAGAGTTACCTGTTACCGGAAAGCACGTACCGCCGAAGGCTTTTTTTTTTTGCTTATTGTGTGCGATGGAAATTCACATCCACCATAGAAAAAAAAGTTGTAAACAAACAGATGAGACCTTCAACAGAGATGATGGCGCTGTCTGCACGAATTTTTAAAATCTCCTTGAACACGCCAAAGGGCAATTAGAAATAATAATGCAAACTATTTTAAACTATATTTCTTACTGTTTCGTGCAAAATGTCGCTCGCCAAAAGCCACAGCTGTACTGAAAGTATTAATGGCGAGAAAAACTTTTGGCGCCTGATTATGTAGAGTTAAAAATATGCTGACTCTTATCTCTCTCTTATTTGTTTTTTATCGCCGTTTAGACACAAAACATAACAACACGAGGACTGCAAATGGCTAAAGGAACCATAAAATGCAATTGAGGAGATTTTTCTTGGCTGAGCGAACGCGGGTTAAAGTCCTTGTTGTAGGCGGAAACGTCCGGAGTAACAGCAAGTGTATAAGATACGTAATCTCTGCCTGTGATTTTTTTGTTTACCATTTGTCATTAACCACAAAAAAAAATTAAGTAGTTTTTCAGCCTTCACAATTATGTAACCACAACCTTTGAGACCATTCCTTTAAAAAGCAATCATAATGGCCCTTCTAGCCAGACACTCGTGATAACCGCTTTTCTTCAACAAGGTCAGTTACTATCCGATTAACTAAAATTACGTTTAGCACAGATTCAATAATACAAACTCCGTGCTTTTAAGGTAGTAAAAAAGAACCAAATCCGCTGAGACGACATCCATTTTTCATTCTAATCAATCAAACAAGAAGGGCAACAACACTAATTTGAGAAATACGAAGGTAAAAGGAAAACTAAATTCTAATTTAATTTATGGTTTCCGACCCTGACTTTGAAATTTCTTTTAAGGTTTTTCAACCTTGATGATCTGCTTCTCAAAAACCGAGATTCAGTGTTGTGAAAAGAAGAAACACCTATGAAAAAAGTCTCAATAACACAAGCTAGTCGTTTATCAGAGACATAAATCACTATGCGGATATGCTAGCTTTATTTCCTTGGGCGAAATGTGCCGCTCTCGCTCACGATATCCTTGCGTGGCGGCGATAACAGCAAGCCAAAAGTAAAAAGCCAAAGCTGCACAGGAAATAAAAAGATCGATGAAAAAAAGAATGAAAGCAATTGCATTTTTATCATCCTGGAGCAGATTTACCTATCACGATAAGCATGAGGACGCTAAGGAGTATCGAAGTACCATCTGTAAAACAAAATCATGTCAACGTCGTGCTAATGGGTAACATCATTTCACAAAGTTTTACAATCCATTTGCTTATTACTGACGAAAATTGAGAAGCACCAGACTAAGAAAACGAATGCGGTGAAAAACAGGAGCTGCCTGACAAATTCGGCTATCGTCCACACCATGAGAATACGCCAAGATTCCTACATGCAAAAACGATTGGAAAGTCTGAATCTGCAACACATGAATCGCCAATACTGACCTTCACCGCGCCAATAAACAGGAGCAGACACAGTAAAAAATAGAGTGAATTGAGTACAATACTCGCAATTATCACGTTCCGCGTGGCTGCAAAATCAACAATGGAACACAGTTTTACTACATCGTAAGTGCAATTATTGGGTTAATAGTTTTTACCCGTCGCGCTCGACGTTTCACTCGTAACATTTGAGGTTATCAGGTCGTTGGCTGGCCCGTCACGTACGATGGTATCCAATAGCGGTACCAAACTTTTATTGAAGTAAGCCAGTAGTAAACCCAGCCCAAGCAAAACAAGTCCGGTGAAAAGCTAGTAAGTAAAATTAATAATTTAAACGAATTCCATAATAAAAAATGAAATCTTTACTTACCATGTATAGGGCAGCGATTAACAAACTACCCGTACGCGGACTGCAGCAGCAACAAGATCGCATTACGACCATTTTTCTTTGGATTAATTTTCAATCAAATGACCGAACAACCGATACCTACAAAGCTGTGCGGCGAAATGCGTATTTGATAAGGTACGTGAGACCACTGTAGCAAGTAAGTGACATATGATCGATAGCATATGATATTCATAGCAAGTATTTGCTTGCGAAACTTGACGAAGCGAATCTATTAATATGCAACCATGGTAGCAATTTATATTTTTTTCTTTTTGCAGCAGCAAATACGCTAAAAGAGGTGTTAGCAGCAAACGTCACATTTAGATATAGTGAGTTCTCTTGTCAAAGCTTTCAATAATTCAACGACTTTCTTCATTCAACTTTGTCTATACATGTATCGACCACAGGGCAGCATGAACACCAACGGTGAAGTACGTAATTGAAAAAGAAGAGGACAATACACATGTGAGGCAGCATACTTCAAACTTCACTGGAAACAATGATAAAGGTAGGAGTTCTTTTTTTCTCTCATTCCGCTGTCATTCCACGAGGTTCTCCATGTTTCAATTGCTAGAAAAACAGTTAAGTTAGTACCTTAGCAAAATTCTGAATACGTTATCGACAACGTACTTTATCGAGCTCCTTTTTTACGTGGTCTTCAAATTTGCGAATATCTTCCATGGACATTTCACACCATTCATCCAACAAACAAAAAATTTGGCTGTTGGATTAAAAACAAATGGTGATTCGAGACCACTCCTCTTATAACTGTAAATTGATTAACTATTTAAAATCCAATTGTGCTTACCGGTGAAAGAGGGTAAAGATTCTTTGCTCAGTGTTCATAATGTGGTTCTCCACCCGTCCCTGAAGTCCGAACCATTTAAATTCAACTGTCACTAGTTTATAACATGTCATTAAAGGCTTCTGCTTCCGTCAATAGGCCGCATGCGAAAAAAAGCATTAGAAAATGATGCGTTTATCTTGACAATAATCCTGCGTTATTGTTTGTTAGGCAATAGGCATCTTATCTCTTACCGATCTCTGCCACGTTCCTTTTAGCGGTCCGCGCCCGGTCTTTTTCGAACGGTAGATAGTCGGATCGAGATCAGCTTTGTAATCCTTCGATGATATTTTATCGTTAGCGATGTCAATGTGGACGACTTCGCGTTCTTTCAACATTTCTTCGGACAAACCCAAAATCTGTAGAAAATTCCAAACTTGTAACTCGTAGAGAAAAACAAAAAATAGTCTTTAGTATTACATTGTCCACATCGGATCCACCGGGGTGATGAACCGATTCGATTGTCACTTGGAAATTTTCCTTCATAAACTTGGGATTCTGTACAATTAGTCAAGAAAATATGTTAGTGTCCCTTCAGAAACAAAAACGTAAGAAATTCCCGTTACCGTAATAACAGTTTTAGAATAGGGGTAAGCGTTCCAAGATTCTTCATGGAATTCCAAACTGCCTTTTGGCATAAAAGCTTTGACGAAACCTGGAGCTTTGCTATGAAAGGAAAAACATTTTACGTCATTGAAAAGCGATTGGGGTGGAAATAGGACATTCCTAATGCATAACCTTACAGCAAACGTAAGAAAACCTGATAGCTTATCCCTTTTACGATTATGCAACCATACGAATCCGGGAACCCTGATAATGTCATTCAATTCTTTTGAGCTCATGGGTCTATGATACTTGGTTTATGCTATAAGATAAATTTTGACAACCCAATCTATCACCTTATCTTGCGTAATGATGGAAAACACATTGTAAATTTAATGGACACATTGTAACAGTCCCAGAGGGGAAAAATTTCCTTTCAATCAAATCCGTCTTTTGAAATGTCTGCTTGATTATGCCATTACTAGGATCTCAAAAATCGACACTTACCTTCCCATGTGATAAATTTTGTATGTGTACTGGCCGCTGTGACGTGCGTTATTCATTTGAACATCCTTGAACGGCTCAGATCGAATGACTTCGATTCCTTCTCCGCCACCGGTATTGTTCAAGCTTTCCACAGAGAACGCATACAGCTGACCAAACTGATACTGTAAGAAACAAAAGAGATCCTCATTTTTTTTTAAACGGTACACAGTTAGTTAACGTAGTAGACTTACCTCGTCGACAGAAAGCGGCATTGGAATCCGGCTTTTCAAAAATGTTTGCACATGTTAAAAGCAAAACCATGATGAAAAAAACATTTGAATTGTTCACATTGTTTATAAGCCAAAAGTTGCACAATCAGTTCAAACTTCTAACGTAAAGAAAGAAACAAGTGGGAAAGAACAATTAAGAGAGCACTTACAATTCTTTAATCAGCATGATTGGTTCTCTGTGGCAGACTTGAACGAAGGTGTGACGAAAGATGGTCAACTTTCGGTGTGTGCGACAGGATATTAGTAAACCAGGTAACTTTATCATGTCCGTTATCAGATCATGACACAGGCATATGGAAACGAAGTACCCGCCCCTTTTTTAATATTTGTATTGCATCGTGTTTAAGGATATTTTCAAAGATTGCGACATTTTTCTAGGTAAACGTGAGCAATTTGAAGCGATTTCCAACCAACTCAACATCACTATCATTCACGGTACTGTATTCCTCGGATGACGATGACACTTGTTCCGCCGCCGTTGATTTTCCTTTAGATTTCTTGGTTCGTTTTTTCGGCTTATTTGGACCGTGCGGTACCCAATCCATCAGACTTGAAGGGGCAAGCTCGTAGACAATTTCAGTGTACTGCTGGAAGGTCTTGAACAGTAAGGATGTGGTTCCGCTAAATAATTTTTCCGCTAAACTTAACCTCTCGTAACCTTTGAATAGGCACACAGCGTTGTAAATAAACGTCCCCCAATAAAAATCCGATGGAGATGCACAGGGCAGACCGCTGTCTAGAACTCGATTAAGCGTGTGGGCGAAATAGAACGTTGCTTGAAATTCGGCTAAGACGTGCACGATGTCACGATCAAAGTTGATGTCATGCGACAGCATTCTGACTGGAATTTCTTGGAATTTAAAGGTGTTTTTGGCCATGTTGACGTAATCCACCAAAGAATCATCCTTTGCTTTATTCGCGTTGTTCTCTAGGCGCTTTAGGCTGCGAACACGACCGATGCGTGGTTCAACCATGGACAGGTAAATAAGGCCCACAACTAGTCCGTCAACATGGTAGCTCCGAACGCGGCAATGTGAATGCCTTATCCAGTGAACAACTGTGGCAAAAACCAATTGCCATTTGGTTGGCAACTCCAGGATGCGGCCAATGTTTTTGTCAAGAATGATATCGAAAAGCAGTTGCTGCCTCTCTTGCGGTTTCATGGCTTCAACAGAGGACAGTCCAGGCAAGGTTACCAAGAAGTCTAAGCGTGATATCTTCAGGTTTTTGAATACTAATTCCGAATTCTTCCGCCATAATGTCTTGAGTTGGCAATCGATTTTTGAGTCCCAGCAAATCAAAGCGATCGCTTTCAAAAGGTCGGAACAGCAGCTGAAACTATTGCTAGAACCCACTGCTTCCACTTGAGACTGATATGGCATTTTGTGGGACAGCATCACTTCCAGGACCCAGGGTGGAATATCTGCTGCCGCATAAAGACTACAGAACCATTCTGGTAAGCCTTCCTTCATTAAGCTTGTAACTACTTTTTCTCCTAAAATATAACAAGTACAGTTATCGTAACCCATCAACTATGCAAGTGAGAACTAAATACTAAGGTCGATGACGGAGTTCATCTGCCCGTTGTTTTCATCTTCGTACGCGTTTAGACTGGTTCGAATAGCTACTTCCACTTCAATATGGTGAATCTTCTTGACGAACATAAGAATCTAGAACAGAAAGAGGAAATAAAGAAATTCGAAAATCAAAGATTAAGTGAAAATATACTCGATCAATAGCTTCATCCACAGTCTGGCCCTTCAACCATTCCAAAAGTCCCTGAAGTTTTCTGTGTTGGTCATTCAAAGATTTACTTTTAGGCAAGTGAATTTGGGAGAAAATATTTTCAAAGAGTCTTCTGTCAGCGTAATCGTTTCCTAGAAGAGTACCCATTAGCGGGAAAATGGAGGCATCTTCGTGACCTATGCTACATTTACCGGATAATATATGTTAAATGGACAGTATAGGTAATAGCAATAAAAATTTCTTACAATTTCAAGAAGTTGGCCATGTAAAATATTTTACATTGTATGGCGAATCCATCATCGCACTTCACTTCGCCAGTGAGTTCCATCAGGGATAAAGGAATGACAACCACATCCATAACATAAAAATCTGAGTCATTACTCACAATAGGACATTTTAAGCCACGTGCTAGGGAAGCCAAGTCTCCATCAGCTTCATACTGGCACTGGACAATTTCAATATTAAACTCCTTTAGCACAGTAAGAAATGCAATTTTGAGTAGCAAAGGAAGCACAGACATCCTGCAAAAGAAATAATTATATGCTGTAGTATTGGGAAAACATGGTAGCATGCCTGTGCTGATTGCTGGGTTTAACTTTAATGGAAGCAACAATCTTTTGTTTTGCTCGAAGTAGCCTGGTTTTCTGTTTCCTGTCCTCCACATCCATCCCACCATCAAAGATGACTATTGCATTGATATTGCATTTCTTCAGCAGCCGGAATATTTCTCGAACATAATCACAAAAAATATTGTAGTCACCCCCAAAGCATGCATTCTGTTTTGGACAGGCGAGGTATAAATAATGTAGCAAATTGCTCCCTACATGTAATAAATTTTCAAATTGAAATCAAATTTGAGCTGGATCATTAGTTTCAATTCTTTACCATCAATGACTATGTTAGAGTTACGAAGCTTGTAATCTTCAAGACACTTCTCGCATTTCGCCTGAATATATGATGACAGGCCTTTGATACCCATTTTTCAAAGTAGCCAACTAACGCAGCAACGTCTTTAAGCCGACATTTGGGATTTTTTGGCTTAACAAAAAAATAACAAAAATGCGAAAAACATGTCGATCACAAAATTATTCACGTGGATCTTATTGTCGTCTGCAACTTTTTCTCGGTTGCTAGGCAACAGTGGTAAACAAATCCATGCAGCTTCCATGTCGAATTGTCGATACGACACAGTCATACAGAGGCTCCCCCTCTCTGTAGTTGAGCCCACGTTTCTAATCGTAAAGGAAAAACTTGACTCAGTAAAGTGAAATCTTGGTCAATTTAAGTCGTTCTAATAATCGTTATGCTCATTGCAAAATAGTAGTTACTTTCGTGTGATAAATGGGGGATTGGCTTCACAGTTTCATATTTGCCGCCTGGGATAATGTTGTGGGTCCTAAAATTCTCAAGAAATGGCCAACTTCAGGTTTCATGTCTCCTAGTGAAAACACATCCTTTGATGACGAAGTGGATGAAGTAGGAACTGAAATTAAAGAAGAAAGAGTCATTGATTCAACTAATGAAACAAACATGTCAAGGAAGACTTTTTTCATGCAAGCTGATGAAGATTCAGTTGCCAAATATATTTCTGTTCATACACTGACCGGTCACTTAGCCAAAACAAAGTATACCGATTATGATGGAGTAAATGAAATCTCTTTGAATGTCCCAGCTCTGGGTTTTGCCTCCCAAACTGCAACATTTTACTGCCTGTGCTTTTCAAACAATTACGGAGAAACCAGCAATATTTGTATTGAAGAACCTCATATGGTGTCACTTAGCATGGTGTTTGATTACAAGAAGTGCCTTGATGCATTCTGGAACCTTCAGCCTCTTATAGTACACCTTCTGAGCAAAACAGTGGAGAGGCTTAAAGTTGGACTTTCTCAGGTTTCTGGAGAAATTGTTTTGTCTTGTATTTATTTTTGTGAATAATTCAGAATTTGCTCATTTGCCAGGATTTAAATTACCATGAAGAACCAATTGTTTCTGAATGGCTAGGAGAAATCCATCAGATACTGAAAGACAGTTGCAGACTAAGGATTAGTAGGGCTCCACCAACTAGCCCCATCTCAATTAAACAAACAATGTTTAAAAAGTCTCAGATAGCTTGGGATGTTGTTATTACTTCAATGCTAACTACAATGGGATCCTGCTGTGTTGTTGGAAAAAGCGAAGAACAAATCAATGGGGTAACACACTGTATTATTTTATCACAAAAAACACATAGTAAAAAATCATTTCACAATTTGTTAACAATTTTAGGCCATAGATGTTTTGGCATTTTTTCTTCCAGACCGGCATCAATTTCTTTGCTCACGATATGCTGCCAAAAGATTTTCCAGTGGTCTTTTCATTCAAGTAAGAGGAGAAAAAGCTAATTTTCCTGCTTTCAGATAGAAGTAAATACTACTTTAAAAATTACCGGTATCTTCTCCTAGGGACTTTTAGAAAACGTCAATGGAGTTAGAAACATTAACTCAGCCGACATTTTGTTGAACGAATTCCCGTTAACCCTACTAGACCTTACGCAGAAAGGCAAGATAAGATTTTCCGGAAACGTTCACGAACACTATCGGTGTAAACAGCGTCATGCACGAGAACAAGAATTCAACATTATCCAACGAAGACAACCAAACATTCCTTTTTCTACCGAGTAAATTAGAATAGTAACTTTTCTCTATAGGATTCGTTAGTACCTTTTTAAGTTATTACGAATGTTCTTTATTCATTCCAAAACAGAAGCGTTTTCCGTCCATGTGGTGAGTCAAGTCGCTACGTTCGCTGGTGTTTGGAGCAGCTAGCAACTCATAATACTGAACACTGGTCTAGGATTATTGCAGCTTTCCATCAAGCATTGGCATTACAAGCTCATGATGTGATCAAAGCGTTTCAATCAAAACCTTTCCCGTAATAGCCTGTTGTTCACGAAATTTAAGCGTTATAGTTGTAATCTAATGGTTTTGTAATTCTTTTAGAAATGGGGAGAGTCTGAAATTGATGAGAAGTCAACTCAAAAAGTCAATGAAGATAGCCGAGTCAGATTTTTGGCTTCTCGTTTCCACGGCGGAAAGACTTAAACCTGGATTTTCCCGCATATTTGCCAACTACAGGCTTTGAGTGGAAGCGTTCCTCTGGGTCATTGTCAAATAAGGTCAGTGCTTGTTAGACAATGATATAAAATGTAAACATGAATAATGCGGATATGGTGTGCGTGAAACGTGTCTATCTGCGGATGGTAGAGACACTGTTCCCCCACAACCACATCGATTAGTTAGCAGAATTATTTTTGAGACGCGTAGAACAATAAAACAATTCGCTGCAATTTTTTTATTGTTGTAATTAGTTTAGTTTTCGATAATTGATAATAGGACATCGTAATTTATCAACTTTTAGAATATTTACGTTGATCACCCTAACTCTTTGTAGAATGAATCGTTCGGCTTTTGTTTGCTATGTCTGTTAAATTATTTTCGTGCTCCGGAGAGAGAACGAATCGGTGTTACTAAATCAGACTTACACAGTAGTCTTTTTTACTTACGAAATGTTCAAACTCAAGGGATGACATTTTCTTTCCTTGTTACTTCATTACCTACTAAATTGCATTATAAATGCAATGCTTAAACAAGAATCATAATATCGAAGAATATGGTTCTTCAAAAAATCGAAAGTTCACATTTGTATTGTATATGGAAACAGTTTCATTTTTTATTTTACTTTTAGTTTTTATTTCCTGTCCGTTTACCGCCTTTCTTTGCAGGACCACGTCCAGCGGAACCTCCTTTTTTCCCACCAAATTTCTTATCCTTCGCTCCTTTATGTTTTCTTTTGCCAAGATCTTTTTTCAGTTGAGTTTTGGATTTCTTCTCGATTCCTTTACCCTTGTAGTCAAGAGATCCTGGCTGATTTAATTCTCGATTCACAGCCTTCTCAATGTCGAGTTTTGGTTTCTTATTTTTAAGCTTATCCAAAATGTCAAGGCTAGAAAAGAAGATTTGATATTATCGTAATTCCCGTTATGGGTTTCAAAAGCATCCTTTTACCTTTTGGTTGTTTCTTTTTTCAGATCACCTACTAGTGGGTCGAAATGTCGCTTCTGTCCACTCTTTAAAATTGGCTTTTGTTCCTTTAGATTAGGTTGAAATTTGCCTACTGATGCTGTTGCAGTGTGTGCAATGAAAACTGATCGATTAAGCTGGTCGATTGTGGGTCTTTCAGTGGGCTCTAAGCTGATTTTCGATTTTGCCTTTGACTTTTGCATTCGAGCGGAAATGTTACGTAGTCGTTGCAATTCATTCTTGGCCACGGACTCTTGTTTTTTTGTTTTACGCAAAGCAATGGGGTCCATACTATCATTTGCATTTCCTGGCACTTCAACAACCCAATTCTTCTCTTTTTCAGCAAGAGCTTTCTTGTAACCAAATCGTGGAACCCATTTCTAAACAACAGAATAAGAACTATAAGGTTATTTTGAAACACAAGGAACTTCTGTGATCTAGCAGCGTACCTTAAGCTCTTCATCCCAAGTTGCTTTAGATTTCTTCCGTTTGGTGATTCCTTTCTCTTTTGCATACTTTTCCCACTTAGAGAGAACTTTTTCTTTTGGAGCAGGCTTAGCTCGAGGAAGTCTCGTAGTTCCAGCTGGCAATTTTATTACCACTTCATTGTCTACTTTGAGAGTTGGTAGTTGAAAAATTTGATTGATCAGAAGCTGAACATTGTCTCTTGAAAGGTTTGCAAGAAATGCCTCTTTGTCGGATCTAGTCAAAACAGTATGACATGAAAAAAACACGTGAGGGTTAAATTCAAGTGACAAACACATTACCTGAGCTGGTTAACGTCAATGTCATTAATGTCATAAGCTAGAAGATTTCCCAAGTCATATTCTAGTTCAACGACTTTGTCAACTTGAATCGATTTCAGTTTTTCGGCCTCATCTTCTGCTGCTTTCAGGAGCACGTTTTGAACGATGGAAGCAGCCATCATGAATGAGCGGTGATGACTGGTTTTGGCCACTTAGTTAAATACTACGCCGGCAGGTGGGGACGGAGATCGTCAACATTGTATTCACGTGTTCAGCCCAAAGATATAAAAAATCTCTTTTTGATCTCTAAAGACTTTGAAGATATTTAATCTGTGGCGGATATCTTGTCAGGTCGGTAGTCTGTGCAAACAAGGCAATTTAATGTAGTTTATATCTGAGAGATAGAGCTCTATTTCAATTGTCGATCAAAAAAATTTTAGTAAAGTGACAGTCACATGTTTGACAGTGTTTTCTAGAAGTGGACAAACACTTTGTGAAATTATAAAAACTTAGAAAATGGTGAAAGTTGATTCATTTTCTGTGATTTTTCCTGTATTTTTTTTCTAATAATTATTGTTTTTTAGCATGTATTTTCATTATCTCTTCTGCTGATTTCGCTACCTGGCTGTATCGTGATGTCAATGGTAGAGGCTACCAAAAATTCTGAAACAGACAGTCAGCTACCTTTGTACTGGGGTTGGTTTGTTAAACCTGAGTACTCTTCCAGTTTCTTGAGCAGAAGTCGTAAACTTTTAGCAGACACTCTACAAGATATTCCAGATTTCTTAAAAGATGTACAGAACTTTACTCATAAAGTGTACATATCTGACATTTTATCGCACTACACAAGAGAAAATCCAGAAGAAGTCCTTCACTGCACAGCAATGTATAATGGAGTTTACCCCAACTACAGCCCTGGGGCTGAAGAATACTCTGAAAAACAAGTGGTAAAGGTGAATTGAACTTCAAATTAAAAATATAATATCTGCTATATTTTTATACAAAGTATCTTATCCAATATTAACTTTTGAAGGATAGTGTAAACCAGGTTTCTACCCTGCATTCTATTGGCTGGATATTGACACCTCGCACCTTCGGTGCCCGTATCAAATTGACAAATGATCAACTCTTGCTTTGGAATCAAAACGACACGGAAGGAAACCCTCCACAATCGGCAGCGAATGCAAAGGAGCCAACGTCTCCCGTTACCTATTACCAAAGTCACACAGTCTTTAAGGAAAACGCTACAGATCAAGATCCCGATGTTATGGGTACGTTTTAAAAAATTGGTTAAACGACGGCATTTTATAATTTAGTTGCACCTTTTTCTTCAGGAAATTTTCAACCAACATCCGGTTTTGGCAGCAAGGCACATTTGACATTGGGCTGCTCCCCGGGAGTCGCGGCTGTTACAACAGGTTACGATCTTGTCGATCTGATTCGCTTGGAAGGTATCAACAGTAGCGAAGTAAAGACCTATAGTCTGTCAACTGGAGGGTGGCTAAGAAATTACGGAGAAGGACAGTGGATATTCTACCCAACTAAACAGTTTTTGCTAGAGAGTACCTTTCTTGGTTATGGTAGCGGAGCTCATGGACTAGAAGCATCGTTTGCTTTGCTATGTCTGTTGTGTTGCTCTGCTATAATTTCCATGTTCAAAGAGCTATCGTAAATGTGGTTCTACAGGAAGCATTGTAGGTTTTGGCTTGACGTTTACTTTTTGCGGCATGTCATGTGATAGATTGTGAGGAAATAACATTAGAAAAGGGTACAAATGTGGAGGGCGTTCACAATTCCGAATCACTCACAGACGATGGATTACATCCGGTATCTCTTTGCACAGAATCTAACTGGTTAAAGAAATTGTCAAATACTGCTATCTGCCTATATTTAGAGAACACGATAAAGAAACAAACGACATTTAACGCAACGAGAAAAATAACCCGATGTACCCATTATTAGTAGAACCCATCAGGCAAAATTTTGCCTTTGTGCGAGATTAGTGAAAATGGGAGACGAAAAGACAAGCTGCATCATGTTAGGGAAAATACAAAATGTTAAAACACTGAGAAATTCACGCAAATTTTGAGAGTGGAAACAATTACAAGAATCATTTCAAGGCAACGGTAATTAGGAAAAGTAAAGGGATGTGGTGGAGATTAACCGTAGTAAGGACGCAAATACGATTGCGAATCAAACGCTATGTCCTCCGCTATGGCTAGGTACAGGCGAAGGCTGTAAATATAACGAGGGCACCTGCGAATAACTCGATTCATCCAAGTCGCCGTGACAACTGGACTGGTCGTCAAAGAAGATTATATCCGAACAGAATGAAGATGCTAGCGAAGGGGAAAGAGTTTCTGTAGAAGCGAGAGGAGCGCCGATTCGGCCTCGCTTGCAGAAGCGGCTGGGCGTGCTGCGTTGGCTACGTTTGGGAATCGGAGGGGCTTCAGCTTCGGTGCTAAATGAAAAGAACGGTAATGTATGGTTTTTAATAATCATTTGTGCCGGTAAAAAATTATCTTTGTTTTTTACAGAAAATTATTCAACATGATAAAATCAAGCAAGACACGGGACAACAAAATGTTAGCATTTGCGTAACAGTTCACGTACCAAACAAAATAACTAAAATACGGTAACATACTCCTATTCCAATAGGTATCTAAGGTAAGCGTTTGGGAATGATGGTCCTATAGGCCAAGTTTACCTTAGTATGAAGGTATGGGATGAACGTGATTTTTAGTGGTGGATTTCTTTTTGCTTTGTTCGATCTAGGCCTCTTCCGCCGTGCGGAGTGGCTTGAGAACGATACGTGGATCGTCGTCCATCATCCGCTCTGTATCCTCACTGCAAAAAGGTGTTAAATAGTAGTAAAAAACACAACACTCACTGATGTCTAATCCATGCGGTCAGTACGTTAGTTTTCAACGCCAAGTCATGTTAGGGTATTAATTTCAACATCAATAAGCTAATCAAGGCGATCAAGTTACCTCTGAAATTTACTATCCATTAGAGAATGTCTCTCCTCTTCAATTGGAGCAGCAGGTTCAAGATTCAGTGCCCCTGGTTCTTGCTGAAAATAGGAAACAATTGTTGGCATCAAATTGCTGAAGGATAGGTATTAAGTTACTCAGGTCTAGGTGAATTCTTTTGATTTACCTGTACTCCTTTGTAGCTAATAGCTGTCTGATGGCTGGTTTCACTGTGAACAGGTTGTCCAGCAGAAGTATTCAGGTTTCCAGATCTTTGACTGTGGTGCTGTGGCAAAATACCTCGACACATCCCTTTAAGCTGAAGAAATACCACATACATCACAAGACTAATGAGGATCAGACATATGCCAATTGATCCAAGTATGACATTTGTTTCATGATCATGTGATTCATTTGTTTCTGGGACTTCTTCTTGTTCAATGTTCTCATCCGAGTTGTCATCGAATGTTGGCATGGGTTCAACATCTGCAGATTCATCCTTATGTGTGTTGACATCATTGACTAAGGCATAAATTGCAAGACCCAATCCTAAAATGGCTAGAAGTATGGCACCAGCAAGCAGTAACCGTTGAAGGTGTGGCTTTTGGTAGCAGCCAGGAAATACACGTTCTGTGATGTAGCTGGTTGACCATTCTTTGTGCCTTTCATATGTGACTGTAGTAGGCTGGTACACTGGATTAGAAGAAGGCATTTTCTCTGCAATTGTAAACAAAAATAAATATTTAGAGAAATAAAACTTGACACTAACACATTTCGGCAGTTTGAAACTGTTTTAATACAGCGAAACTCAAAACGTTGTTCACACACGATATTGAAAAGTTTCTTTTTTCAACAAAAGTTAAGCGTTCAATCGCGACAAAACCAATAGCCTACCTTGATACGACTGACGCAAAGAAAACACAACTTAACCGGCTTGATGACGCTACCTCTACCTTGAATACTAAAAAATTGGCTCAAGGATAAAGTTTATCTTTCCGAAAGAGTCCCTGTTGTGTAAATTTTTCCAATAATTCTTTCGCCGAATGCGCCCTAGTCCAAGTCCTAAACCACAGAAATTCCGTGCGTCACCTTGTGCCTTGGGGCTAAAACCTCGAAAAAGCAAATAGACTAACACTAGTGGCTGCACTAAAACGGGAAAACTATTTGACAGTTGTTGATGAATGACGTATTGACGAAGTTGACAGACAGTCGTTTTCAGATTACAGTTTACAAATACTTTACTGGATTCACTGCCCGCAATACTACAACTTAAATTGAGCCACAAACGTCCACATCTATTTGAATTCCTGATTTAGTACTTCAACCAATGCAGAATTGTTTCACCAGATGAATCTGCTGACTGCTGTTAGCCGGCATCAAAACTCGAAAGAGGTATGTTATTATAACACTTTCCAAGTATTAGTCACGAATCAATGCCAACCCAAGCTTATTTTTCTAACACGGCAAGTTTCCCAGTTTCAAAAATAAATTTGGGGGCGGCCACGCCGAGTTGACAATATTTTATTGGCCACTGATAAGAAACCAAAACAAAGAAATGTTTATTGCTGGATTGCAGCTGTTTGAAGGCTTAAACTGACTTAAATATTTAATGTTGATAAAATATGTCAAATAGATTAAGTGTTTACTTTAGCTAGGAATCCTTACATCTAGTCTTTACGAACATAAAGTGACCTTGTCTGGCATTTGGCTGTGGTTTTTGATGGATTGCCTGACAACAGTAACACCTATATTGGTAATTGGATTTGTGTAGTTTAATAGTGGTTGGGCAACAGAATGGCTTGATTAACAAAGGTTTGAGCATCAATGCTTCTGGGCACACATCTCCCCCCTCAACCAAAGAAAGTTATTTATAGTTAGCGAGGGTGCAAACCAGCCAACGATGATCTAAACACGAACACTAGTAACACAGAGAGTGTTTTGGGAACAAAACTCACGTCACACGAGTTTCATAATCAGAAAGTTTTCTTAAGGTTTTCTATTCAAAACAAGTAAAGATTATACATTTCTTTTTGGCGCCAACAGCCGATAGTTTTCTCTATGTCCCTGCTTCACAGACTAAAGATATTTCTTGTAACAGGGTTCTGGAATGTAATTTGTTTATTTCTGAATCTAAATCGAATTCGAAAGCTTAGACACTAAGTTATTAAGGCACGCGTTAATTATTTTTCTCGCAACAGAATAAAATAAAAACAAACAGTCCAGTACCCTCCCTTCTTCCCCATTAAAAAACAAAACAAAACAAATGTATGATAAGGAACATCTGGTTGAAAATGTTTTGTGGATAACCAGTTAAAATCAAGCTTTAAAAATATTTTTGACAATCCGGGCTGGTATTGAAACAAATGGATATGTCTAAATGAAACGCACCACCATGAAAGAAATAATTAAAAAAATAAACGTTACCCTACTGAGTTCTAAGTACACGAAGAGTCCGGGGGGTATGAAGGAGCACTACAGAAAATGTAGTCAACTAAGAATATTGTGTTGATGTTATCCGACGATACAGTGATGTTTGCTCAGACTCGTACCACATACTGCACCGAAGTATTCATTCTCTAGCTTTTCCCCTCGTCCCTCTAGATCAGGGCGGCGGCTATGCCGGTAGTAATTTCCCTCGTCGTTTCTTTTTACGAGTAGAAAGTGAGGACGGATGTCTGGTTACCACGTACCAGCAGGAAAGGAGGCATATTGGCCGTCAATAACTCCAGCCAGGCCATGTAAAGCGGAGCGCTCACTGTTCCCTTTCGAGGCATTGGCAGTGTCCTAGAAAAATGTATTGAAAAAAGAAAAGAATATAACCACAAGATACGATATCCTGTCTGCTGTGGGGGAGAGAATAATTACATGACAATCAGATTAGAAGTCTTGGAGTGAAGAAGCAGCTGTTCACGGAGCCGCATATGGCGGTTAGTCTTGTCGCGAAGGGCAAGCATTTCGGATTCCGTAATTCTGGCATCTGCTCATCAAAGATTGTCAGATTCTTTCCGTGCGATACGATTCCGTAAATATTTAAATGACAACTTACCCTGCCCGTCTTCGTTTTTGACAAAATTTTTGATAAGACCGTCGAAATAGTTGCGTGTTGATTCGGACGACTTCTTTGTTATGTCGGTGATGACGATAACATCCGAAAAATCAATACGGAATTTAGACAGCATAGCGGCCATCCTTAAGGTCAAGGAAAAAGAAAGAGAAACTTGATTTAACAACGGCAATTAAGATATACATTTATTAGCAATGGAAACGTCTAAGTTACCTCCTTTGTTCACTATCCAACTCTTCTTTGCGGTTGGCCAAGCAGAAGACTCTCAGTTTGCACGAACTCCAATTGGGGCGGGTTGTTAGAATGTAGGGCAACAACAGCGTCAAGCCTGCAGATGTCACAGAGTATTAAGTTTAAGGAAAAAGTGGAGGAAAAAAATAGAAATTGATCGAGTCTTGTTCTTTTCAAACGAACCTCCATCATCGTATAGCCACCAGACATCGATAATGCCTTTCTTTTGTTTGCGCTGGAACAAGGTAACATTGTTGAGAAGTTCCTTTGGCAGCGGATTGCCAGCCGGATCTGTAAAAAGGTTTTCGCGAGATCCCTTCTTCTTCTTCTTCTTCAGCCCTAATCCTCCTTGATTGACGACGGCAGTGGAGTCGGCCAAGGAATCAGGTTGCGAATCGTTGGCTCGCTTCATTGCAGGAGTGCCCGGCGGGGTTTGCTCGGAGCTGCTTCCTGATAACATGACAGCAAAAATAGCGTAAGAAGGAGGATAGATGAAAACAAATCCATCTTGAACGGATGGCTGTCACGAGCTTTTCATGCACTTGGGTGCAACGTAAAACAGGTCAAGTAGAGGAGGGGGGAATAATCATTATTAACGTATAAGTTGGTGACACATTTAGTACGCCCATACTGACACACACGAACAGGCATGCGTACTTTGTTTTTTTTTTTGTTTTTGAACGTCTTTTTACCTCGCCAATTGGAAGAGGGCGAAAAACAGAGGAATCGCGAAGGCTCTACAGAAGATATAGAGACAGCGATCGTATTGATTTTTGACTAAATGGACTAATGTCTTTCTTTTCTTTTTTTTCCAGATAACAGATGCTTAAGTAGAGCAATCCTTACCCTGTGAATGAAGAGATTCCTGGGAATTGGCTTTCTTTTCACTCCATCCGGAAGCGGTACTGGCCGATGGCTTCAGAGTGGCGGGTGCAATGCCGGGTACGTCGAGCGAGCCGGACGGTACGGCAGATCGGTCTGCTGGTCCAGAAACAGCTATTGGTATGGGAGAGATGTACGATTCGGCAATCAGACCAGAAAAGTCTAATCCTTCTGGCGCCCGGAGAATAGCCAGAGACAAGTAAATGTCAAAGGCAGCACTGTTCCAGGAATTCAACAAATCAGATACTGAATGTCAAAGGTAATTTAGCAATAGTTTAGTGTTACTGAATCACTCCGAAATAGGCATTCAGCTCTTCTTCAGGGCAGGTGTTCCAGTCACGTTTGTAACCCATCAGTACCATATTGGGTTTCATTTTGCCTAGGCCGCTAAGTTGCATCAACGCCTGAGCTCCCTCTGTACAAAAATAGATTTTAAAAACTTGCAGTTGATCGAGAACTTATGCGACATATACCTTTGAAGCCTGTATTGTCGGCCAGGCTGTAAAAGGCTTTGATTTTGTGATCGCGCAGCCAGTGGTACATGCGTTGCGTGTAAGATGTACGGGTACGTTGATTCAGGGGAGTTTTAACGATATGACCGCAAACCATCATGGACAAATGTTTGCAAATTGAATAGCCGAAATCGACTAGAGGCGGCCGAGCGCTCGGCAATCCTGAAAGGACAAGGATTTGGGGTCGATAGTTTTTCACGTGCTCTTCAATGTGCACCAGCTCTTGGATGCTGTTTAGAGCTGCTTTGTAAGTCTGGGCTTGCGTCGATGATCCCCAGTTAACATCTGATACATTGAAAGGGAAAAAATGTTTTCATTTACATAGAAAAACATTTCTTTTCCAATAAATGTGGGACTGACTCGTACGTACCGGGTTTACGATAGATGACAACAAGATACAGAGCAAACAGACAGCCAAACGTAACGAGTGCGGTGGGCCAATTCATCAAAAACATGACGGCTACGCAAAGGATGGCTCCAATTAAACTCAGCCATCCGTTGTAATACTAAAAGAATAGCATAAGAGTTATCATTATGATTCTTACTAATGAGTTATTGATTATTCTTTACTCTGAATGTAGGCCTCCATCCAACAGGCTTCACCATTTCGGCGTGGAAAGTTGAATAATTGACTAATCCATAGGCAGCCAAAAAGAAGTTGGAGATGAGGGGAGCAATGGCATTCAGCTCGGCGATAATGATGCAGCCCAAAGCGATGATAAATGTCAAGATGTAACCATTAACTGGCTCGTTGTTTTTACCGTATCCACGACCGAAAGGACCCAAATAAGGATAGAGTTTATCCTTGCACAAGGCCTGGAACACTTTGGGTGCAGACACGAGACTGGCCAGTGCAGAGCTGAGGGTAGCCGCAAAACAACCGGCGTAAATCAAAGGGCCGAAAGCCGAAACCAGTTCAATAACCTGTTTTCATTTGAATCATTAGGTTGTCTTTCGATCACGAAAGCGAACAAGAAACTGCATATCTTAAATAACATCGTAATGACGACTTTACTTGGAAACTGTTTTGGAGTCCCCATTCGCAACCCTCGGTGCAGTTGGTGAGCGTGCCGTTGTAGAGATCTTCAACGTTGCCGGTGGCCTGTCTCATAACCGTCGCACCGCAAATGATGGCGAAACCGACGTAAGTCAAACTTGTAATGCCGATGGCCAACATTGTTCCTTTAGGAATTGCGTGTTGAGGATCCTAATGTTGAAATCAAATTGAACATCTTCTGATTTCTTTGTAGATGGAAAATTGTAAAACTGACTTTAAGATCGCCGGAAATGTTGGCTCCAGCTAAGATGCCCGTCGCAGCCGGAAAGAAGACGGAAAAAACGGTAAAGAAACTATGTTCTTTGCCTTCGCTGTATTGGTAATCGGGTGAAAAATTTTCCACAAATAATTCACCTTTCAAAGTTAAAAAAAAATATTCATTAATTTATCCGATTGATTTGACTGAACAAAAACTTACCGCTGTAACCTACAAATCCTTTAGCCCTTTCTTCATCGTCCATTGGGCCCATAATACTACCGATGACGAAGGCGACTTGAGCGATAACCAAGATGGCCAGCAAAACAATTTGTGCCTTAAAGAAGATCAAAAAGAACAGGTAAAATTAAAAAAAAACTATCTATTTAATAACATGAAGGTGGTTACCTTAGTTTCCCATTCGAGACCGATGACGACGATTCCGGTCAACAAGACGATGGTGATGGTGCCAATAATACGGACGTCGTTGACACCGTTGTCAATGATTTTGAGATCAAAGGTCTTCAGCAAATCGTTAAGCGATTCACAAAAGCCGATAGTGTACATGGCTACCGCTACTGCATTTGCCACGGCGAAAATGACGCCAATGGAAGCGCCAAAGTCCGGACCAAGGGAACGTGATATCATGTAGTAAGTACCGCCGCCTTTGATGTTGCCATTAGTGCTGATGGCACTCATCGATAGGCCAGTTATGGTAGTGACGATGCAGGCTAGCGTGATAATAATAACGCCTTCACCTGTGTTCGCCAAAGTGAATATTTACTCTAGAGGGATATCGTTTTACCTGTAAATGGTTAACTTACCTATTCCGGCTTGCCCAACTACCCAAGAAAGGCGAAGGAAAAGCATTACGCCCCAAATGTTGAGTAGACTTTTAAGAAGAATATTGAATTTTAGATAACATAACATTTGTTTTGTATTTTGTTTAGCATTATCGGAAAACTCACCATCGCACCAAGACTCCTTTGATCCAGCCAAATTTGACGAAGGTGTCAGGGACGACCTCGGTGGCTTTCTCTCCTTGAGGCTATTTGCCAAAGAGATTGAATTACAAAAAACGAAGCCAAACAAAACGGTTGCTAAACTAGTACAAGCAAATAAAGGGCGTGTGTAAACAAGATGCCGCAATTGGAGTGACCCCAGCGTCACGGTTCGCGTTCCGTGTTCAACAGAACGCCCGAGAAAGGTGAAATGAATCATCAGAGAGGTAGGAAAATCTGATACTTATTACTCCTATAAAAGGTAGCGCAACTTGTTATTACGTCGTAGCAGTGCAAAGTGCACTTTAATGGGGAAAATCGTGCTGAAGAAAAACAAACTGTTGATTTTTTTTTATTGTCTTCTGATATCCTATTTCCATTTTTAATGGCCAATGGCGAAATGTAGGAAGCCGGGCACACCCTCAAAAGCAACTGTCTTATCCATAATTAGACGGGCCGACGTTTGATGGCCAGACAATAGGGAGATGTTTCACACATCAATATTTTTCTCATCGATTACGTGTTTCCAAAAAGTGAAAAACTGCGTGTGTTACGAGGGTTCGATCAAAAGCGGGATCGATTGATGGGTCAAAGACGAGCGATGGGGCAGTGGTTAATTTAAATTGAATGCGCTGCCTCCGAATACGCGATTTCTATGCGAACGTCGTATTTTCACACGAGAGTTTAAGTAACGCCGTTTTATTCTGCGGACTTTGGCTGCAAAATAAAAGGGCGCCCGCTTTCCTTTAAATTATGATGAAAAATGGGAATTCTTTTTTTGTTTTCTAAAATGGAAATTGGAGATCGCAAACATTTTCTCTAGTGTGAAAAGAAAAAAAAACGGGAAGTCTCGCGTAGTCATTACGCATGATATCAAGTGACGACAACGTTTCAAAGAAATTTAAGCTAGAATCATTTTACGACATAAAACCTTATAGGGATGGGTGTGTTTCTTTTTAGCCAGTCTAGCGCAATCCCTTTTTTTTTTCATACCAGGTCATTAGACTTGTGGGAAGGGCTGTTTTTCTTTGTTTTTGTTAAGTTCGACAGCCGTTACAGCAAAAGCAAAAGAAGGGGAGAAAAAACCCGGCGTTCTACGTTTTTCTAGTTAACTCCGTTGGCTAATTTTCTTACAGGACGTTGTCGACAGCTTTAGATTTTTGTTTTAGTTTGGTTTTACAAGTTCGCGTGTGGTCGTTGCTCTCTATTTGGGGGGATAGTCACTGACGGATTACTTGCAGTCGTGGCTTTTTTTTGTTCTTTCACGGAAAACCAATAAAGGCTCAATGACCGCAAACTGCACAGGACTGCACGATTTCATTATTCAAATTGTTCCGGTACGCTAGTTTATGGGACGTTGGATTCACAAAAAATGAAGTAAACAAAATTACCTTTTCATGAATGGTTGCATTGTGAAGTTCGTCCAGGGTCGGTCTATGCCCGGCTTGAATTGAAAGGATGTTGCGGTAGTTGTCGAGCCGAGGCAACGCTTCACGGGTCAGTTGATGGCGCAAGCTCTTGGTAGCGGCGTATGTCCGTTGACCACTTTCGTTCATCGTCATGTAAGTACCTTGCGATAAAAGGGCGGTCGGAGAGGAGGCCCGTTCCCCGTCATTGGAAGCGGCCGAACCAGGACGTTCGCCCATTTCAATCGCCTCCGAGCTATTGCCCTTCTGTAAATAATAATCGTTCAACCAGACCACACGCGTATTAGATTCTACTTCAATATTTCTTGTTTTTAAAAAAGGGAACGTATATGTAGGGAACAAAAAAGAAAAATGGTGTGGTTAGCATAGGTGTTGCATACTTCCGAATCGTCGCCATCTTCTTCAGAATTTCCGCCTCCTGAGTCGACTCGGTTTACTTTGAAACGATTGCGTTTGGATAATGCGTCAGTCATGATCGAAGCACCTAAATATACCCAGAAGCAAAAAAAAAAAAAAATGTAGACAATTCGATAATCAATATTCGCCATTGTAAGTACGATCCCTGTGGAGACAGCGTGCACTTTTATCTAGCATTTTACGATGCGATTTACAGTTGCAATGGAATCGACAGAAATGTCGAGCGATATTACTCGTATCATCACAAAATCATAAAGGTACATACAGAACAAAGATGATGTCGGTAGGATTCAAAGCAAACTCAATACATAATTAATGTAGAGTCATGGTAAAGAGAACAAAAATCCTACTTTAAAACTTTAAAATAAAAGAAAAAATGTCTGTTGTCTTTGAAATCAGAGAAGAATGACTAGCAAAGTTTGAACAACGCATCTCAATCGCTTAAACTGAATCAACGCTGTCAAATTCAACTGCTGCTTTCACTTTTCATACTAACCCAACTTAATCTTAGACAACTAATCACCATTAAAAAAAATCTAATGTTTATCAATAATTGTTTAGTTTACCAGCAAGGATGGCAGAAACGGATAAGTTGAAAGCGTCTCAACGGAAGTACGAGAAAGACACGTGGGGCACTTGAAGTTAACGGCACAGCTACGAATGGTGAGACCGGTAGCCGGTTAACGAAGAGGAACAGACACAAGCATGCAGACCGACCGGTAGGCGAAGACTACAGACTGACGAAGCTCAAAGTGACAGCATTGGCTGTTTATAAAGCGAAAGGCCCCTCCAGCTCCAGCACTCTCTCACACTCGACGGAAACACCAGATAGGATGGTGCCAGCCCCCTCTTGCTTCTATCCAAAAAGATCCGGGGGTTTCTATTTAGCCACCCTTTTGTGTATCCGAAAAGAGGAGAGTAGGTCTCAGTTTTTTTTGCTTCGTAAAGAAGTGAGGTGGTCGTGGGGTGGCTAAATTCCTCTTTTTTTTAGTGCTGGAGGCTGTCGAATTTTTAAACATAAAAACCATTTTGAAAACAACAGGCCAATTTAAGCTATGCTGCGATGAAGAAAGCCACTGCCAATCATCTTGTCGAGAGAATGAAAACGTTTGATATGCAACAAGAACAACTCAGGACAATAAGCAGGCATCAATAAAAACGAGGAAAAGTCAAAACTGTGCTAAGCAAAAATTAAAATCTAAATTCATTCGACCTCTTTTAATCCTGTTCAAATATGGATGAATCCTCCCTATCTTGGCTGTCACATTTCAGAAAGTTGGCGTTTCATCACGGCATAGGGAGCAGTAGGTATTGTACATCTTTTTATCCCGTGGGATAGGCAAGAACGTGGTGCAAATGTTTCCTCCTCATGTAGAGACTGCACATGTGAAACTCGACTGTCTATAATTAGAATTTCATTCGAAAAAAACTACACTTTTCCAGACATTAGAGTCAGACATCTTTTCAAAGCAGCCGCCCAGCAAACATGAGAGTTACCTAGTGAGCGATTCTTGTACTTCATAGACAATAAACAAAAGAAACGCGCCTATTCTTAGTAATATGACAGATCACGAAATCAACAGTCTTGTGGAATCGAAAACGATCTAGATGTTTCCTTTTTAGAATCCATTGTTCAACGTGTTTCTCAGTGTATTTTCCAGCCCAAGGTTACATCGAACCCAGAGACGCAGATCCCTTTAGTTGATTGATGAGATTAACAGTTTTCCAAGGTACGTATCTAACGAGTGGTATAACGAACAAGTTACACTGCACGTTTCACACGCGATCAATTATTGTTTCCGTATCTTTCTCATCAATGGACGTTATACAGCATACGTTTCCAAAAGAGAAGTGCGGGTGGTTTATGTATTTGTTTGGTTACCATAGCTACTCTATTTTGGTTTAGGAAAGACGAGAATAGCACGTTTACCCTTTGCATGTTCGTCGCCATCAATGATGTCACCAGTCAAGTATTGGGGGGCAGACCTTCTCTAATTTCGGCTCGGCTTGTTCCTTATGATCGAGTTGTCACGTCATGTGATGATTATGCTTCATCGTTTGAAAGGTATCGTTTTTTTCTCGCGGCCCATAATTGAACAAAATATCGTAAAATTTGCTTTTAAAAAATTATTTCTAAATATGATGGGTGTGGTCAATGTAGCGTGTTTATTGACCATTGAGACCCAGGGATTTGTTGAATGAATTAGAATGTTTCAAACCCTTGACTTTTTTCGAGGTCGAAGGAACTGTTTTATGATGGCACCCGAAGTGCATGTTGTGTTGTTGCCCCGTTATCTTTAATCTTCTTTTGTTAGTGCTTTTCGTAATTCTGTGGCTTAATCGAGGAAGCAATCGTCTGCATCATAAAATGGAACCAAACTATTTGGTATTTAATTTTAAGACGGTGGGCTTTTTTAATTGCTAAACAATCCAACACACTCGTTTGTTAATATGTTTCTTGGCATATTCCATGTACAGTAAAGAAGGCTCTCGATCACCCGTTCGAATGCTAGCAAGTCGTAAAGTACCTAACGTATAACCTGTAGTTTTAAAAGATTTCGAACGTATTTTGAGTTAATCTTGCATAATACGTCGTTTCCAGCCTAAATTCACTCGCAAAAATCAATATTGGCATAAGAACCTGGTAATCAAATTAATGAAATATTAATAGCCGAAATGACGTAAAGTCGTGATGATGGGCAGGCTTGTCTCTTATTCTTAGTCTCGTATTCTTATTAAGTTTCGTTCGTTGCCTGGGCTACGTCTTACATATTTTTATACTAATGGATAGGGCCTACAGAGGCTTAAGGAAAGAGCGGGTAGAAAACATCTTACCTCAATTCTTAGAAGTCCTGCGTAGGGCTATGTGAACGAACTAGACAGATGTGAAGAATTCAAGTTTTTAACAAAATGGAACCCCAGCAATTTTCCTGGCTGCTGTGTAGTTTCAACTGGGGCTTTCCTGCACGCAACTTTGATCAATTGTGGTTGGAGAGCTGAAACTATGAACTTTATAACGCGCGTAAATGTATTTGTTGATTATGTGTTTGTTTCACCCGTGTGAGCACTACTTCAATGGTTTTGTCGGCGTATGGGTTGTTATTTTGGGGCAAAGACCCACTTCAGAAGCTTTAATTGGTTGGTTAAAGCAAAGGGCGATTACGACACGACATACGCGACTCACAGCACGACGCTGAAATCCATGTTTTGTAATTCAGTCACCTTCACGACTGCATTCCGTAACACATGTTCTTTCGACAATCTCCACTAGACATGAGTAGTGATCTTTATAATATATCGAAGTTTTATTTCAATTGAGCTGCCAACGCCATCTGAAAAAGGGACATGTAGCTAAAGGAAAGGAATACAAAGTTTTGAAAGGGAAAAAAGGCCTTTAAACGTATTGCCTCGCTCAATGGTGGGTGCATGAGCCACAGAACACCAAATGAATTTGTATGCCATGCATTGATGTTTACAGAATTCATTAAAGCTATTGTACGTGAGTCACTTGCAAAACTAAAAGAGTGCGAAAAATAAGACATTCAGCTGCACAGCACACTTGTTCAATATTGAAAATTGACTTCGTGAAGGTTGCTTATTGCAAGAGTTCTGACTTCTGAGAATGAATTTTGAAAATATTTTTGAAGAACGACACGATTGGAATTCTATCTAGATAACAACCGATGTAACTAATTTTTACAATTTTCTAATACCCGATAGGAACTCAATCATAGAAGGAAAACGTAAAGCCGTCGGAAACCAACGACTTATCTTATCAAATCTGTTTAGCAGCACCCGGCAGTAATAGTACGAGAGACAGCGGGGTCGTCGTGCAAAATCGAGTATCCTACGATTGGAACACTGATTTTTATTAATTATGACACGGCGAGTCCGAATATCCAAGTCTGTCGCCTGGCAAATGGTGCAATCACGCCGAAAGACGCTCCCGAAGTCGGCGTGATTGCATTGAAAGTGCAAAACCGGGTATCCCGAAAATTTTTTTTTTATTTAGATAGGGGTTAATATGGGGATTATAAAAATCGAGAAGCAGACCATTTATTTTGGTGCAAAAGGCCGGGCAGACGCAGGTGTGTAACACCAAAATTGCATGAAAATGCAAAATTAGGTATGATAAGAACTAAAAACACAATAAAATAAAGCAAAGAATTCTCTATCTAGTGGTACGGGAGCAGACCAAATTAATTGGTGCCAAGTACCGAACAGACGCGGGTGTGTAAGCTGATTTTCACACCCAAACACTATTTTACGTAGGCGGCAACGCTGCTTTGCGACGCGCTCATTCAAAACTCATTGACATCAAATACTAAACAAAACGAATGGCTTCGTCGAACGTCCACTCGTTGCAGATGCCGAAAGAATAGGCCAAACAATTGTTCATATCGGGTGAGATGCGCTTATCAACGCAAACAGCTTTGTGGCCATCGAGGGCGGCCACGCCTTGATGGCCGCCGATGTTGAATCCAAAATCGACCGCATTGTGGCACGAAGTGCTGTTGGTCCAACGCAAATATCGATACATCTCTTCGGCTGACATCGATTCGGTCGCTTTCATGTTGCTGGTCCAAGTGTCGTGACCATCGACACAGACGGAGATTGATGATGACACGCGATCCTTCCGCGCCTCGTCATCATAAGGCGAATAAGGGTTGAGAAAAACCACCGACGTTATAATGAAGACCAAACTGAGCGCCACAAGAATCCGGCCGGCTTCTCGGCTTCTATGAGCCAATCTGAACACGCGGACCGTCATTTCTTCCATGAAATATGTAAGCACAAAAAGCAACCGCTCATTCAATTCCTCGCCGTCTGTTTGAGGAAGGCTGCGCACAGGCCAACTTTATACATGTGTTTTCGTAGACTTGACATGCCATTAGCTCATGACCACGCCTCGGTAAAGTCTAATAAGATGGCGTTACGTAGCATCCGTAGCACCTACTTTATATTGACTCGTAGTCTACTATAGTAGCCTATCTATACACCCGCCTGCCGCCTCCATGAATGTGCGCCCCAACTTTATAGTTCCGCTGCAATTTTTGAAGACGGGTGGTAGTCTAGTCTAGCTATTCTGCTGCAGCGGCACGAGCGAAGAATGAGCTTATATACATTTATAACAATGTATATTTAGTCTACAGTATTAATTAAGAAATTCATTTATCTGCTGTCAGGCTGGAAGGCCGTGGAAAAGGAGGTTATTCAAGAAGCAAAAGTGCTTAGATGGTTGGTCGTTGGCGCGGTCGTTGGTTGGTAAAGCCGGGTAAAGCTTATGAAGGACAGACATTTCTTTTTTGGCGAGGCTCAACATCACGAGAATACAACGCTGTTTGCTTAATGATTGCGAGACAATTACCGTCTAAGTGTCAGTGGCAACATCAAGGTCTTCGCCAACAATAACATGTAATTTGTGGTGCAAGCTGCACTAACGGGTGCCAAAGTATAGCCTAATTAAAATCTCGTCAAAAACCGATTTATGCTAGCAGCTGCACACCTGCACACAGCATTTGTGTATTGGGATGGCTCAGTTTTGATTCGTGAGTTGATACACAGTGATGAATATTAACACAGCCGGGAAAACCCCGTGAAAGGACGCAGTGAACGTGGCGCAAACTTCCGCAGGGGAACGAACACCTGATGTTCTAAACTAAGGTTTGAACCGAACCTTCGTTCGACCTTGAAAATTTAATATTATTGGGATTAGACTGATATCAACAGCGTAAAGCAAAATTTAATCTATACGCATGTGTGGCTAGAAGACTACTATAGGTAGGATAGGCAGCATAGGCTATATATAGCTATAGGCCTATATAAGCTACTACTGTGTATTCATTTCCCCCGAATCGTGTCTGCATATAAAGACCGCTAAGAAAAATACAATGCGTGTGGCACCGCGTTAATCCGAACAATGGAGTGCAACCACTTTTTTCGACTTTTTTTTTCCATGTTTTAGCAGGGGAGAGGGGACAACTTTCATTGGCATAAGTCCAGCAAGAATTCATTTGCAAATCATTTTTGGCTTCCGTCATCTCAGTCGAAGGTAAAATGGACGAATTCAGTGCGATCAGCTATGACGTCGGTTCCATTAACAGTGCCGGACTTGATGATGCATTGACTCGTGTTGCGATAGAAGCTGTCTGTCAACAAGTGGGATGATTGCATGATTTCTCGTACTTTGGTGGCATCCAGATGGTCCGGCCGCCAAGCAATGAGCGTGCGTAGCTCACACGTCGTTGGTGCTCGAATGATTGAGCCAATCAATGCCTTGCTTTCAATGACAATGACATGCTATGTACTAGTCTACATATTATAGAATTGGATATCACAGAAATTGTATAGCATCGTCGTAACAGCACAAGTGAGCACAACAGAAACAAGTATATAGGCTAGTATATAATGAAATTGGTGTCTAGAAAACTCCGTCAGCACCTGTTTGGATTTGCAGAGTAACGAATTCGAACGTCAGCTTTGGTTGCGCACAAGCCGTACAAGTAGACGTCTTCTAAGGGGATCATGGGCGTCGTCTGGCAGGCAGCCAGTAATGGAAGAAGGGCATCTGTAGACATTAAAACGATCGCCCCCAACAGGTAAGAAGGATACTCCTTCCAAGGCCACTCTTCGTAAGTCATTTTCCATCTACCATCTTTTTTTTTTTTTTTTTTTCAATAATAACAAAATGTCTAAACAATTGAGTGGCAATGCAAAAACAATTTACTCGCAAGCGTAGGTCTACCTCTATCTGGCCATCCAGCCCTTGGTTTGCCCACGCCATGTATGCTTTTATTCGATTGGTAGTAATAGGAACGAACGAACGAAGCCAGATTGCGAACATTAACGTAGACATCGTCATCCACTTTGGCGACGAAATCCATCTTGCCAGCGCAATTTGCGTGCAGCCAGTTTAGCAAACCGGCGCCTTTTATCGGCAAATTTTGATAGTAGGCTAATCAGGCACGCCTATCTGAATGGTATCTGCGTGAGCCTGGCTTTCGTCTTTGATTTGCTGTTGCATCGCGTTATTGTCTGGCAGTCCCAAAATGAAAGCGAAACCTGCGATTTCCAACCTGCGAGACCCTCATCCTGCACGGCTTTGATATGCTGTTTCCACGTCTGCCGGATCGTATTTCGCCTCTGCAAATTTTCACACGCCGACACGACGGCGATGAAAACCGATTTGGTGACAGTTCGATCGCTATTGCTCTTGCTGATGCATGGCGCGATAGCGAGCGGATATCGAAAAGAGAGGACATCGTTTATGACCGTGCCAAAACCAGGCACGAGTGGCTCGATATGAAGAGTTGATGGCAATAAACCAAAACGGGCCACGGCGTATTGGGTGTAATACTCCACTCCCGGATAGCGAGTGTCTATCAAGTTGTTAGCCATGTAGCCTAATTGAATAATTCTCGATTGATCAGCATCGTTTGAGTTCCGTCATCGTCCCCGCTGTCTGCTAGTTTGTTTGCCAGATGATGGACAACTTGATGTCTCATCGAACCACCTTGTCTTATTGATGCACTCTCGTTCAGCATTGGCCTTGATTTCGCATTGCCTTTTTGGAGAAACGTTGATGGAGTTACCTCGAATTCTTTTGGCTTTTTGGTTCGGCAGCACCTGTTCAAATTGAACGGCAAGATCTCGTTTTGCTTCATTACTCCCTTCATGCTGGTTTCTTCGATCACATCATGTGGCTCGTGTTGATCATCAGTATTATTCGCATTTCGGAACGTTATGGAAATTAAGTTTAATTTGGCCATGAAAAGGCTAAAAATCACAAGAGTCATCAATAAGACGGGAAGGACGCTGACCAAAGACGTCGAACGTGTCGAACGCCGAATGGGACGCGGAGTAGGCATGATGGTGTCTTTATTAGTTGTTGTGCTGACGATGTTCGAAACAGGATCACCTTCAACGGTGAGACTGCACGTATGATGGCGGAAGCTGATCGCGTTCAAATGAAGCATTAGCTAGAGATTAGCTACGTGCGTAGCCTATAGAGGTTAAAGACTTGATTGTCAGAAAACAAACAAACAAACAAAAAAACATTAGCCCATCACATAAAGTGTCTCATTTGCTTCCATTTCTAATTCGATCAACTACAAATCGTCACAGTTACCTTGATAGCGATAAAGAACTCTGTCGGTTTTCATTAGCCGACCGAGCCGTAATAAAAGACTGGAGTCAACTAGCTCGGTGTCGATCGCATCACACCTTGAAATGGATACAGCCAAATGCACTGTGATTGAAGCAACGAGCAGATATTTTCCTGTTTCTGTGATATTCTTTCTTGAGGGCTTTACAGTTGTTGTTCATAGCAATCGATGCGATGGGAATCCACCTGTTCCAATCAATCCATCAGCACCTATAGCGCATCTCAAACTCCGATTTCAACCCATATATATCCCAATTTGAAATGTGAAAATCAGCAACAAAACAAGAATAGAAAAGAACGAAGCCTCTTTAATCAGGAACAAAACAAAGTTAGTGGCTTGGTTCGTGGCTTGAGCGACTTGGCACTTTGGATAGCGACCAAATACAGAATAAATTTACAAAGAATAAAACCAATTTAAAAGTTAAAACGCATTCAATTGTTTAGTATTTGATGTCAATGAGTTTTGAATGAGCGCGTCGCAAAGCAGCGTTGCCGCCTACGTAAAATAGTGTTTGGGTGTGAAAATCAGCTTACACACCCGCGTCTGTTCGGTACTTGGCACCAATTAATTTGGTCTGCTCCCGTACCACTAGATAGAGAATTCTTTGCTTTATTTTATTGTGTTTTTAGTTCTTATCATACCTAATTTTGCATTTTCATGCAATTTTGGTGTTACACACCTGCGTCTGCCCGGCCTTTTGCACCAAAATAAATGGTCTGCTTCTCGATTTTTATAATCCCCATATTAACCCCTATCTAAATAAAAAAAAAATTTTCGGGATACCCGGTTTTGCACTTTCAATGCAATCACGCCGACTTCGGGAGCGTCTTTCGGCGTGATTGCACCATTTGCCAGGCGACAGACTTGGATATTCGGACTCGCCGTGTCATAATTAATAAAAATCAGTGTTCCAATCGTAGGATACTCGATTTTGCACGACGACCCCGCTGTCTCTCGTACTATAACGCAAATATACATTTTTGATTGGCTTCATCATGGCTTCATATAGTCAGTGACACTCGGTGACACTACTTAACAAGAAGGATTTTAATCGCCATTCAAACACCGATTTGTGTGTGAGTATTGAGTAATCTCCTTAACTAATGTACATTATACATTTGTCATATAACTTAAATAACTTACCATTCTATACCTTCCTTTTCCTGTAACCCATCAAACACAACTTTAGGCTGCTTTAGGCTACAGTTACATTTCCCTGCAAGCGATTCCTACTCGATAATATTCAGAAGACACGATCATCAATAAGCAACAACAACAAAAACTTGCAAAGCACACAACAGGAGCAAAAGTGTAACATAAGCTAAAGAGACAAGAATATATTTATAATAATAGAGCTTCCATTTGATTTGTTCAGGTTGCTAACTTGGCCAATACCCAAATACCACACTATGTCAGAACATCTTTATTCTGTTATTCCTCTTCTGAAGAGTTTATTTTAACAGGTGTGTTCTATCACTATCACAAATAGCACAATAATCACAAATATTCTGTATGGACAACAGACAATATTAAGTTGAATAATGCAACATTTGAAATCTACACCACCTACAAACCCTGCAATCGGTAATATCATCATGACAATAAATTGAGGCAATCCTTCAACCTTGACTTCACCTTTTCCATTGAGGCTTGCTGCCAAAACAACTGATAACATTTGGAAGAGCTATCAGGAATTACAATAATTTGCTTGTTTATGTTCTCACAGGTTAGCATTTTTTAAATTTCAGACAAAACTGAAGTGCATATCTGTGCTCCTTACTTTTCCGTAGCCCCGTTTCCCATTTGACTTGAACAATTGGTAAATATGCCAATGCATGTTCTGTTGCTAAAGGAATGGTTTGATGACGTCTTCATCTCTATTGAAAAATTGGGAGCTGATTATATATGGTATTATATTTATTGAGTTTTGTATCTTTTCGTTTGTACTAATTTTATAACCTTAGGTATTGTCCTACCTGTAAGAAGAAAGTTAAAGACAACCAATCTGTGTTGACAACCAAAAGTAGTTGAAAGCTTCGGAAGTGATTAGATTAACGGAATAAACGTATCCATGCTCCCCGGAGTACCTTTGACCAAAATGCCCACCAGATCGTCAAAGGTGTAATGTCAAACTCATAAATTGTAATCAGTCCAGTCTGGTAACATCTGTTGTTGTAGGATTTGTCGATTTCACTGGTCCTTAGCTTGTTGAGGATGCTGAAATGGATTCTCTAACCGATCCCCTTATCAAAGATTTATTAAGCACGTCGGGCTAGCAAACTATATCCTAGAAGTCGACGTCCTAGATGTCCAAGGAAACATTGATTGTCCAGATATTCATGGACGAAATGTGGATCACTTCCTGCACACCGATGTAGGTGATACATCGTACTGGGTCGGGTAAGGATCTCAAACGATCTGGTCATCACTTAGCAGTAATTTCGTCATGGAAACTTTGGACTAAAAAGTTGCCAAGAAGAAATGAGACTTCCACGTCTCTGGCACAAAGGTTTATTTAGTTAATCAATGTTTAACGTTCTTTGGATTTTAATAACCATCTTTATTCCACATCTTAGGGCATCTAACCATTCAAGGAAACCTGGCTGTAGAGGACATTCCGCAAGACATAGCTCTGCTCAACAGATCCCAAACGGTAACAGGCATTTTTGACCAAGCATTTTGAAATTTTCAATGATTTCATTGCTAGTTTTTTCTACAGGCACACTCTTCACATCCAATGTCACCGTTCATGACGACGTCATCAGTTCAGCACGTGATATCATCACAATGATTACGGTGGCTGGCTTATGTTGGATAATTTTGTTGCAGCTGCAGCTGTAGCTATTATGGTATTTTTACAAAAATATTAAGTGCATATCTGGGCTCCCTTCTTTTCTGCGGCCCCGTTTCCCCTTGACTTGTGATAAGCCCGTAGGGGGTCATGCCCCTACTGTGATCAGCAGTAAAGGTTGTGAGTGCGCTGTCCGGAAAGGGGACGTGGGGGTCCTCCAGCTCGATGATAACTTTTGGAGGGCGAAGAGGCTACCCACAAATCCGAATTAACGGTTAATCGCTCACGTAAAAACTTGTCCGATCATCACTCTTCATCCTTTTCCGGCTTCTCTTAGCCACTCCCCGGGTAATCTCCCCGGGGGTTGTTCAACCAGGGCAGAGGTAGACTCTCAGAGTCTACTTCTGCCTTGGTTGGACACAAGAATGACACCAAAAAAAAATGCTGACTTAAAAAAATAAAAAAAAATATTTAAGTATTTATCGAAATATTTTCCTATCGTCTCGATATACATATTTCATACTTCGTATCTCCTGATGAGAATTTGCACGCCACTTGCTTAATAAAATTGTTAAAAATATTTTTTATTGTCCCTCCATCCACCCACATATCCACCACTACATACAATACAATACATACATACATACATACATATATACATACATAGGACCAACCCGTTGGCTGCCAAGCCACTACATTTCTACGTTAGCTACGTCGTAATCAAAAGGATTACGACAAAGGGGGGCTTGTCCTAAGACAAGCCCGGGCTGAAACGATGATGGAAGCCGTTATGGTAATGCACAACCCAGGCCAACCATCACCGCCTCGACAAGGGAAAACCCTGTCGGTGCATTGCCTACAGTGCCCGAAGGCGAATCTTGGGCAGTGGCAACTGTCCCATCCCATGGCAGAGACCATGGGACAGAACAGCGCGGCCCGTCCCTAACAAGCTAAAAAAAAGGGGGGAGGAAAAGTGGGTGGCAGCCAACGGGTTGGTTAAAAATACACAATTACATATTACAAATTACAATGATACCACAATGACGAGGCGATGATGGGGCGACCACGAGGCGACGGGTGAGGCGAAGACGGGACGACGGGCGAGGCGAAGACGGGACGACGGGCGAGGCGAAGACGGGACGACGGGCGAGGCGAAGACGGGACGACGGGCGAGGCGAAGACGGGACGACGGGCGAGGCGAAGACGGGACGACGGGCGAGGCGAAGACGCGTGTTGGCTGTTAAGGTAGAAATCGAAGGAGGTCTGTGAAAATATTGTTTGCTAATCATTGACAACACAATATAGAGGAACTGGGTGAACTGGCTGCTTTAACCAAATTGAAACTTACATGAGATAATGAGTGGGCCAAGAGTATAGAATGAAATGTAGTTTTCCAATTCATTGATTTTGCAGTGTTGGTGGGCCTCATTTGACGCCAGCATCCTTTCCACTTTAGATAGCTACACGAGCTAGAAGTAAAAGTATAAAGATCCCAATTTTATACTGATTGACAATATATAAGTCCATTACCACGCCACAACTCAAAATCCTGCCACTTGATAGATAGAAGCATGATGGAGGGTACAAAAAATAGGTCGGATTTGGCAGTTTCCATTGCTGATCACAAGTTTACCTGTTGCACAAAAAATAATCCACTTGATGTTTCTCACTTAAAAAAAAAACAGAAAAATGGGAAACTAAATAGTTGAAATCACACCATATAATTTCATCTAATTCATCACTGTAACTTGGAATGTAACACAGTTAACAAATATTAAGACATAGGTTTCACTGCAGTTGTCACACTTAGTTTTCTCGCAGAACAAAGACTGGGAAACAGTGGTGCCATCTGTCATCCTTACAACCAACGCGAGTTGAAAACAGAATTGCTCAATTTCAAAAGGAGACTTAAATCATGTGACACGTGACCCAGGGAAGCAATTGGCAATCGTACAAAACAGCAAAAAAAAAAAAAAAAAACGAGGGTACTAATACTAACTAACTTTTTTTAAGACGTTGGCTGCAATCACCTCGCCGGTTTCGGTTTCTGCCGTGAGTGTGGTTTCTGCAGTGTGTCCGGCTCCGGAGCACTGCTGCAGCATAAATTAATGGATGAAAGTTGAATGAAGTCAATGTCGTTTAAGTTCAGCTGTTGAGTCTTGGCAGTCAAATTCTGTCGTTCATTTTGGAATAACTCATCAACTTTAATTCACTGCCGTACTACTTTCATTTGGCTTTCTGCTTTCCCAGTTACGCTTGAGAATTTTCCTGTACAAAAAGGAACATTAAAGAATTCAATTGCAATCATCAAGTCGTCGACATTTAGTGGGTGAACTCACCATTGGGTAAGCAATTTCAGTCCTTGGCAATTCGTACAGCTCGAATACGTTAACGGTGCGATGCTCGTCGGCAAGTTGTAGGAAGACTTCTTCCAATTGTACAACATCTTGCCACGGCCGGATATTATATCCATTGATGATCAGAGAGCTTACTTAAATAACAGTCAATTTGATTTGACACGGCAACATGACCACCATCCCAATGACACTTTAAAAAAAATAAAAATAGTTAAGTGCCAGGGCAAAGGTAGACTTTCATTTGCCTTGGTTGGACACTAAAAAAAATGCTTATTATGAAGAAATAATTTTTTTTTTGGAACTAATTCGATATTCGAAGCTTTGTGTCATTCATTTGTATCGGTACACATATTTCTTACTCGGTACCTCTTGAAGAACTTAATGTTCGATGATTTTGAGTGACCTGAACTTGTAAGCTTTATTCAAAGCTGATGAATCCTACGGTACTTGATTATGACTTCTGCGATTTTCGAACCCAAAATCTTCGGCATACCATGCAGATGCTCATCCTTTGAGCTATGATTTACATTTTCAAAATGACTGTATATCTATTTGATGTACAGGCGATCTATAGACACAAAAAATTCGGGCTTAATTTTAAGTTTTAGGTGAAAAAGTCGGGCTTATTTTGTCAGGCTTAATTTTAAGTTTTGGGTGAAAAAGTCTGACTAATTATCAAGCCTGACAAAATAAGCCTGATTTTTTTGTATTTGACTAGGAATATGATACATCCTAACCTCTTTGTGTTTAATTCTGAATCAATATCATTCATTCCATCTTATTCAGACACCTAGATTTTTTACACAATACTCAAGGGAACAACTGGCAATTCCTGCCCCCAAGTCGTCTTCTTCTAAGCCTGCTGTCTCTACTACCCATAAAGATCTTGCTGGTGTAGAAACCAGATGTAATTCCCAAAGTGTTGATGATGAACCTGGATAAGAATTGTTCGAAGCAATCTGATGAACTGTATACTAATGTATACTAATGTTTGTCTCTTAATTCATTCTCACCTTGAAATCCTTGTGGTGCAATAAGCCACAGTCTTCTCTCGATGGCTATTAAATTAAAGCATTAAATACATACAGAAGGAAGATTTCTCATGAAGTTCCTTGTTGTCAACTTATCCGAGCTCTGTCCGGGACTTTCAGGGAGTGCGGGGTTCTTGAACTGTGTCGTAATTACGAGAGCATGCGATAGCGATACCATGGTGATACCATGGTATAATGACGATAGCCTATGTATGATGTTAAAAAATATGGCCCATGGCCACAGGTGTAAAACCAAAAATTGTTGTTCAGATGCAGAGTCACGGTGTCTGAAGTCTGAGCAGAATACTTTGTTAAATAACGAGAAAAAAACGAATAACTTTCCCCACAAATTTTGCTTTCGTTGTCGTTATTCGTTGTATTGATTTAGGCCAAAATTGGCCACATTAACGTAAATTTTGTTATTCGTTATCGTTAACGACACAACACCCACGTATGAGTGTACGACCATGATATTGTTAATTGTTTGCACGACACCACACACACTACACTATTGAAGTTTGAACAGCAGACGAAATAAATTGTGTTGGCTCATGGCTGTTCGAGTGGTCAGCACTCAGCAGTCTGCTCCCAGTATAATTTAAACTTTCTTCACACTTTGAATAAGAAAAAGATGGCATTTACGTTGTGGGGCTTGTTGGAGGCCTCGCTACTTTTGGTTAATGCTATCTGTATTTTACATGAAGAAAGATTTCTTGCAAAAGGTAAAGCTGTTTAAAATGATAACTATGTATACGAGTATACCCAAGATGCTTCAGGCCTTCAGATATCTAAATTAAGATATTTTGTCTCGTCTTTTCTTTAGTTGGTTGGGGAGGAGAGCAAGTTCAGGCTTATGGAAGTGGACCAAGTGTCAAATCCCAAATATTAAATCTCATTCGCTCTGTGAGGACTGTCATGAGGAGTAAGTTAAACTACTGAGATTTTAAAACATGGTCTTTATTGTGTTTCTGTTATTTTCAGTTCCATTGATATTCATCAACATAGCTGTCATCTTGATGAAATTGGTTCTTGGATGAAATTTCAAAGAAATCGTTTTAAATACAAATTTTTGCACGAATTATTTGTGTTGGTTATTATAACAGATACTTTTTCATTGTTTAGTTGATAATCTTTTTGGATTATAAAATGCTCAAACAGACAACAATTTAGTGATGTATGCAAACTACATTCACTGTTTTTCTTCTTTTTTTGCATTGCTACGTTACTGCAATGTCAGCTCTTTTGCCAGCTTGTGGTAAAAAAATCTCCTTTACATTTTGTTCGCTTTAGACAAGCATCCAAAGAAGGACAAGAGAAAGTTATAAAATAAAATGACAGTCAACTACAAACACTGGATTGAATTCTGCGTTGAATACATTTTTTCGCTAGCATAAAAAAAATAAATAATAGCAGTGATAGTCCGTCTGCTAGAACTAATAAGTTCGACGCAATTTAACTTCATATTTTGACTCGGACGTCGGACGTTACCTGCATATCTCTACCACAGACTACGAAGTACTTCGTATAGGCTGTGTCTCTACCTTGGCCATATTTTGCTGAAAAAATTCCAAAACCACGCGTTTGTTCAGGGCTATCATTTAAAACTGGTGGTCTCTCTTGTTATGCTACAGAAAAGAAGTAGCATAACACTTTATACTTAATACGGCATAATTGAATTCATTTGGATATTTAATTTGAAAAAAAGATTATTTGATATCAGCTAGTTCTAGTCCTAATGGTTGCAAGGTCTAACTATTTATCTTGCTTTGCATTGACCTTTGTTTTCAAAGTGTTATCCAATTGGTAATAACAGACAGTGAAACACATTTCACTGGCTTGTATAGCTACACTGCCAATTCTTTAAACAAACATGACTCTGCATCAACAAGCAGATATTGTTGTCTTGGGTTCGTTCATGACAGATGTTGTGAGGTATGTCATATGCTGAAAATATTTTGGGGAAAAATGTAATCTAAATTATTTAGTTCAAATGAAAACATTATTTGTGTCTTTCTAGCTATGTCAGCCATCTGCCCAGAGTTGGCGAGACACTGTGTGGTTCTAAACTTGCCATCTGCTGTGGAGGAAAAGGTGCCAACCAAGCTGTAAGTGCTACTCGGCTTGGAGCAAATACTGCAATCATAGGGAAAGTAAGAACATATCTACATTGCAAGCGTAGTACACCCAAAAAAATGTTGGTCTTTAATGTTTAAGTTAGGAAACGATTCATTTGGAAAATCCTACTTAGATGCTCTTAAGAAAGAGCAAATTATTACAGACTTTGTGGGCCTCACATCTGAAGCTTTAACAGGTAACATGATTGAAGATTGATTTTGTGTTAAATCTTCTGCTTAGATTAATGGACATACCTGTGTGAAGGGTTGGCTCAAATTATTGTCGAAGACAGCGGCCAGAATAGTATCGTTATTGTTCCTGGAGCAAACAATTATTTGACAACTCAGGATGTGAATAATTCGAAAGCTACGTTTGTCAAAGCCAAAGTCATGCTTTCAGTTCTCGAAATTCCACGCGAAACTGTTTTAACCGGGTTAAAACTGGCAAATGAGCTTGGAGGTAAACAGTCAACGTTTTAAAATTATGTACGGGCTTTAACATCGTTATTGGATTGTAGTTTTCACAATATTAAATGCCGCCCCCGCTGTGGAAAATTTAGAGAAGGATTTCTATGAGCTCGCAGATATTTTCTGTGTCAACGAGACGGAGGTACTAAGTTGTGTGTACACAAACAATAAAAGAAATATTTAAAACTTACCACTCATTGACAGGCCGAAATGCTCATCGGTCAACCAGTTACAAACCATGATGAAGCACTATCAGCAGCTCACTGTTTAATGGGAAAAGGATGCAAGAAACACGTACTCGTCACCCTGGGGAAACATGGGGCTCTTTTGCTTTCTAGAAATGACAAAGACGGTTTCCTCGATCCTGTGTCTGTTACAGCTCCTGAGGTTAAGGCCATCGATACCACGGTGGGTTTGATGCAGGTCATCAGAAAGAGCGCGTTAAATTTTTTGTGTTTCTTAGGGTGCCGGAGATTGCTTTTTGGGAGCGCTTGCTTATTTCCTGGCTTATCATCCAGACTTCCCGTTGAGCAAAGCGGTGGTAAATTCGTGCCGTGTTGCGTCGAAGAGTGTTCAAAAGGCCGGCACTCAAACTAGTTTTCCTTACAAGCAAGAGCTTGAATGCGATTTATTCGTGTAGAGCTATGGAAGAAAAAACGCATGGTTTTTGAAATAACAATTGGTTCCATAAGTTGTTTTTCTAAGTATTTTGACAACAGAAAAGGATGAATTTGTAAAAGCCAAAAATAGCTTTATTTCATCGAAATCTGTGTTGTAAAATTAGAAAGCAAAACGGCGCAGAGCACGATATCTCTTGAGTAACGGTGTCATACTGTAGCGAATCATTTTATAAAGGGGACATTGTTATACATATTGATTGTACATACACAAAATTCCATGAGCTTCGCGTCAACAACGCGTACGAGGCTTCTTTTGGAGCTTCACAATTCAAAGTGAAACAGTAAAGGATTTAGGATTACCAGATTGGCTGATGTATACAGTATGGTAAACGTACAGTAGAATTATTAAACATAAAAAAAAGAATTCTCCGTGCAATTGCCTATCTATAGTTCCTTATTCTCTAACACCGATCGTCCCCATACTTTTTTAACACTCACCAGTTTGTGGAGCAATCGATGAAAACAGAATTGATTTCGCCAAATGAATTGGAGGACGAACAGGTGTCAAGACCAATAAGGCGATCGTTGTGGCTGAATTGGGATTACCTGTTAATAAAAAAGGCATATTAGTCAAGGTTTTCGCATTTAAGACAAAAAGTGACTAACTGTGCTCCAGTTATTGGCTGGACACGTAATCCAACGGTGTTACTCGGCGAGGTAGTCAAGGACATATCCGAAGAAGTCAGAACTGTGTAACCCAGATCAGCAGGTAATGAAGCATTCTGGCTGGTCTTCACTATAGAGGTGATCTTTCTACTTTGGCTAGGAGACCCGTTCACAGCCTTTATCATGGGAAATGTTTTCACTCAATTAACCAAATTTGCTCTAAATTTGAGAAGGAAACAAATATAGGTACCGCAATTGACTTTTGTGGAGAAGGAGTTTTGGATTCTAAAGAAGTATTGCAAGCTTCTGCTTCTGTGACATCCGCTTCCGTATTCTGATTAGCGTTCGCACACGTGGCCATGTGTTTCGGCCAATGGGCTTGTTGGCAGGGGTAGTCGCAGTACGCTGTGTTCCAGCAACTAAACAATCGCCAGAAGTTAAATTTAATCTATATGATCTGTTTGTTTTTTTCTTTTGCCTGTAACGTTACCAATAAAAAATCGCTTCTTGACTGCAATGGGCGCACCACTGCTTTTTCTTGATTTCTTCGATCGCTTTCTGCTTTTCTGTTTCGAGTTGACGACGTAGCTCAGCTAGCGCTCGCTGTTTTTCTACCTCGGCAGACGATTGTTGAGCTTCTAGGGTCTTTTTCATTTCAGCAATCTCTTGTTGGTGTAACGAACGAGAACGTTCTAGGTCCATTTGTAACTGAACGATTGTTGCTTCTAAGTTCCCAGCAGAACTCATCTCCTGCATCAATGTCTCCAACGTGTTGCGCACCTATTTCAAACAGGAAGTATGAACATTTTTGTCTACGGGAAATAACAAGATAAATCTGCTGGTACCATCTCCGAAATTTGCTGTGTCCTAGAAGTTAGTTGGGCAGTAAGCGGCCCACAATCCCCTTTGCTTTGGACGAGCGCCTGAGAAGCCGATGGGGCCGTGCTGGTTGCTGCGGCAAATGCCGGTGTAGTGCGATTAAACGTGAGCAGCAGTCCACCAGTTCCAAATCCTGATTCTGGCCCAACGGTGTGCATTGTATTTAGCGTAAGCGTATTGTTCCCCGTACCACTGGTTGCCGTTGATGATGACGAATTCGTTTGTTTCATCGCAGCAGCGATGGCGTTAATGGATGATGTATCAGTCGATCCTGGCTGAAGAATGATACTAGGCTGGGACGCAGGCAGCTGTGTCACCGGTCGGACGGTAATTGACGGAATGCGGGATGATGGTGGTTGCTGAGTTGTTGGTCGAGCTATTTCCATACCCAAATGGCGACTGGGAATCGACACCATAGGAGGGGCGGCATGTTTCTGCGAGGTTTTTTGCACTGACGTTTGGCTCGAATGGCCAATTGGGCGCGCCTTAGCAGGGAACGACTTCCGTGCCTTGGCCGCTTGGCCCGGTGCTTTCGCCTTTTGAAGCGCAACAGGATCCACTTCAATTACCATAGGCTGTTCTACAGCTTCGTTCTCCTTAGATCTGCTCCCGCCCGTAGGGTTCGACCCCACTTTTCGTTTAGGTACAACAGTGATGGATACATTCTCTCCTAGAGCATTCAAGGCCTACAGTAGCATTTAAAAATAAATTAACATAGGGATTACAAATTGAGACATACAAAGTGAAATACCTGAAGATCGCTTGAGCTAATAGAGCTGGCACTTGCGACGTCACTGACATGTTTGCTCGCTGCTTTTTTCTCATCGCTGTTTATCAAAGTGATCGTGATCGTAGGATCAAGGTACATAGCAGGATCGAGTTCATCCTCCTCCTCATCCCCAGCCAGACGTCTACTAGTCTTGGCATTTGTCTTAGAAGCCGACATAATTTTCACAGACGATGGCCGATTTTGCATAGTTTTAGGCGTGGATCTAAATTTTTGCGTCGACGGTTTCGAGCCCGGTGGTTTCGAAGGGTTGGGTTTACTAACAGACTTCGGGGTAGACTTCGCGGATATTTCAGGTTTAGGTTTTACAGCCACCGGGGGTTTGTAGTTGCCTACAACATTATCGATGGCTAAAGATATTGAACACGTCTTGGATCCTGTTGTGGAAGAAGCATCATCTTCTTCATCGTTTTCAACAGGTTCCGTTTTAACCGGTAACATTTCCTTCGATGTCGATGACCTTCGTAGCGGCTGAAGATAAACAATGATTTAATTACGTGTCTCTTTAATATTTTCTTGAAAAAATTAAACCTTTACCGAAGAAGGATGAGGATTAGCTATTTTAATAATTTCACAAGTGGCTTCGCTGCTACTATTATCGTTGATAGATGCAGACTTAGTTCGTAATGGCAAATCGTCCGCCGTTTCGCCAATGTTTACTTTGGGTGTCGAAACACGTGATGTTTTACTATTTTTGCTCTGCAAAGTTGAACGAGTCGCCAATGAAAATTTTTTTTACAACGTTTGCAAAATAAAGAATATTTTGTACCGTAGGATGGAATGTATCTACCTTTACGGCAACAGTTGAAGTTGCGTTGGGAGCTGCTAATTTAGAGACTGTTACAGGAGCCATGCTTTGGCTCGGGGTTGGCGATGCGGAAGTGGAAGTTGAAGTGGGAGTTACAGTTCTTGGAGTGGCAGCTTCTGCAGAAGAACGAGGCGCAAGCTGTAACATGGCCAAGAAATTTCGACCTTCAGAATGATCTTCTGTCCGGTCCCCCTCGGGCAGGTCAGCGTGAGCGGCTAGGTCGTTATCAAGAGCATCTCCTGCATCCGAATCAGAGTTCATTGATTCTGTTTCACCAGATTCCCCTACCCTGTCAGACTTGCAACGCGAGCTTTGTTCCGGCACTTTATAACTAAAGAAAAGAAAAAGAACAACATAAAAATTGCACTATAACTAACGCGATATGACGCTGATAAAAAAAAATTGTTTAGTTGGTACCCAGGAATAAGTTGTTGTAATTGCTCGTCTTCTTTGCTTGGGTTGTATGCTGTGCGTGGCGGTGGGTACGTAAAGGAACCGTAGCGTTCGATAAGCCTTTTAATGTGCTCGTCGACTTCTTCAACTGAAGCGATTAAATTTGCTTTGCGCTGATTTTTTAACTGCATTGGCATCTCGCGGCTGCCAAATTGGAAAGTTTAGATTATTGAGATAACGCTCAGTTGTCATTTTGTTTCACCTGTACAAAAAGCAATCTTTTGCTGGCACCCAGGCACGATCGTGCGCACCAAAAAAACGGACATCCACGTTTCCTTCTTTATTGGCTTTCATCGCTTTTGCTGGCCAATGTGGAAAACCCTAACGAAAAGGAAATCGATTACTTCATTTCCAATACTACTACTTTGATTGAATTTACTTTTAGTTTTGCCCAGAGTAGCAAATGAGGCCTTTGACATGGTTCCAGGAACCAGGTCTCTCGTTTGGTGTGAGCATGGACATAGCAATCTGCACAAGTATCAATTTCTGCCATTTCGTGTTTACAAACCTGCAATTTTCAATTGGGCGGTCAACACTCCAGTAAAATTATTTATTGAATTTTTTTTACGGTACCTTCATTAATGTTCTGGCTGTACTAGTCAATTTTGAGTGGGACGAGTTGAAAATGATGCAGTTATGCAAGATCCATCGGAAATCGGCAAGGAAAGCTCTTGTGGAAGCGTAAGACTTCCTAGAAATTTTTTCCTCTAACTGGCTGATGTCGACTGGACTAACAATATATTCGGTGTAGTGAGGGAATTCTTCGGTGTCAACAGGTTTAAAAAACGGTTGCGCATCAGCCACTGATTTTATTCGCTCCATAGCGAAGTTGAGCATTACGGTGAGCTGATCCATATCGAGTTGGTTATGTTTTTCGGCATTACGCACCGAACCACATTCCGTGCAAATCCAATTAGGTGGAATGGGGGACTGAAGTTGAACGCATCTTTGATGAAACACGCGCGGACACTGCCTGCATTCTAGTACCTAATCAGAATTACGAGAAATAATTCGATATGGAACTATCACTTATGTTCAATGAAAATAAAGGTAACTTCCTTACCTGTCCATCCATGTGGCAAGCCCAACAGAAAGTGTCATGGCGCGTAAACGACTTGCTCTGCAATTCCATAAAGTGGCTTCCAACTTTAGTCGTCGACGGGGTATTTGTTACTAATCTAGATGAAAATTGAAAAAAAAAAAAACTAATAAATAAAATTTCGCTTTGGGATACGACCTTTATCCTATTTACTTTTTGCTTTTTTTGTCTTGTACTGGAGACATATGAGGAGAATTAGCCGAATCCAAGCCCCCTGTGTCTTCCCATTTGCGCTTTGTGGCTTGATGCTCCACTTTTACATGCTCCACATCACTGGTTGCACTTCTGACGTACGAGTCCATAGAGCTTTTTACAGCTATTTGGTATTTGTGCATGAAAGACCTGGAACACAAAAATTAACTAAATAATTCATATTTCCAATAAAAAAAATTTAAATTAGGAAATATAACAAATTGCATTACTTTTGCTTTGCGATTATTTCAGGATTGATCTGTGACCGTGTAGTGCGTCCTACAGTGGACGGGATATCGTTTGGAGATGGGCTGATAGGTAACTTAGTCCTGCTGGATCTTCTTAGAGCTGCAGATGGGGTACCTTGTAGCTTGCTGCTAGAAATATAGAAAATAACACATGCTTACTGTTCACATGTCAAAGAGCTATTTGCATATTAACCATTACTTATTTTTAATGGGTGCTAAATCATGGGTGGTAAAAATTGTAACTATAACTTACTTTTGGTTTTGGTCTCCTTTACCATTATGGCCCTGCAGATCATCTTCATGTTGTTCTGTTTCGAAAAAACTTGAACCACTATCAACATTCTTGCACTCATCTTTTAGCATTGAACCATGGTTAGCCATGAGTCCTGGTGGTGCTTCCTCATCATCTGATGTTTCTCCTGCTGTACCATCATCCTTTCCAGGCCTTTGATTTCCAGCACCATCTGAATCTATTAATTCTGGCATTTCTTCATCCTCTACTTCATCACCTTCCTCTGCACTATCTCCATCAGCATCTTCAGCTATGTGCAGACTTTGTACTTCATCATCATCAAGGTGGTCCTTGCTATCTCCATTGATTTCAGGAGAATCTTCAGATTGTGAAAGGATGTTGAAACTTTCACAGTTTGAGGCCACATTGTCTGCAGGCTCCCTATATTCACTACTCAGTCTGTTGGGTATTATATCAACATCCTCCATGACTCTGTCAATCGAGGATTCATTGGTGACACTGGCAATTTCAGCGCTGTTCATTCCAGAGAAGCAGCAGAATTTTTTTCCCTTGATCCTTGATGAGTGTAGTTAGTAGTTTAACAAATATTCTGCCCCGAAACGGAAAACGAACGTAAATTTTATCAAGCATACCATTAAGGACTGACCTTCCTCTGCTTCGTAGATACACCGCTAGAGCAAGCGGAATCCGGAGAGGATTTTCAGTCAAACAAGCTCCTCCCACAGGCTATATTTCTGTTCCAGCGACGATGCTGGAAACAAGAAAAATGCTAGATAATGTTGCATTAGCTAAAGTTTGTGCTCCTAAAACAAACTTACTGATTAAAAATGTGTCGCAAATCTCCAGCCCAGTCAAAATACGCGATAGATTTCTGGGTTTCGCCTTTCGCCAGATTTATTACAACTACACACTGTACACACACCGGTCTGAGTCCAGAAAACGGCGGCGTTGTCAACTATTGAAAAGAAGTCTCGAAAGTTTTCTGTATTTCTTCTGCAAACTGCAACATCAATGTTTACTTTTTTGTTCGGTGAATTGAAAGGCTGATTTATTAAACTGCCCGGAATGAAACCATAGCGCTATCCAAAATTTCTGAAAGGACTGGCTTTAAAACTCGTAAAGGCTCTATCGATTAATTGCGCGCGCATCTCTTATCAAAAATCATTGGCACAAAACAGTGAGGCAATAGGCAAGGTGTCTTAACATAAAAAGATATAAATTTTCCAACATTTCTGTAAATTTCTTATTTCAAAGGTTGGAGGCATGAAATGGAGTTTGCACACCTCATCAAATCACCTAGGGTTGAAAAAGTATTAGTTCACCGCCCACTTAACAAGTCTGTTGAAGGAGTGCTATGTATTACTGGGCATCACCTGATTTTCTCTGCTGGAGGAGAGAGTCCTGATGAATTCTGGGTATCAAGTATTACTGATATTTTTCACCAAAAATTTTTAATTATCTTTTTTTTTCATTGTTATAGTTGATTCACAGAATAATAGATTTGGTGGAAAGAAAACCCAACACTCCTCCAGCTGCAGGAGGCACCCTGGTACTCAAGTGCAAAGACTTCTCTGTTATCAGCTTTGATTTCCAGAATACAGAAGAGTTGAACAATGTTTCAGCTTCGTTGGATTGCTTGTCATCTTTAGGTACTTAACCATTTTTAGGTTTTCCTTCCTGTAACAACCTGCTAATGAAGGATTTTTGTTGAATGCAGAAAATCAATCACTCTACTATCCCTTCTTCTATCAACCAGCCTATACTGCAATAGAAGATGGATGGACAGCATTTAGGCCAGAAGTTGAATTTTCCAAACTAGTCATGCAACAACAGGAAGATTGGAGAATTTCATATGTCAATAAGGAATATGCAATCTGTTCTTCATACCCGTCTGCCGTTGTTGTTCCAAAAGCTGTGGACGATGATGTCTTAATAGCTGCTGCATCGTTCAGAGTTGGAGGAAGATTTCCAGTCCTATCTTATAGGCATGAAGGAGGAGTAAGGTTTAGTTCCAGCCTTTAGCAGACTTCAATTTGATCCACTACTGATTAATTATTTAGGCAGTGATGATGCGAAGCAGTCAGCCTCCTTCGGGACCAAACGTCAAACGTTGTCGTGAAGATGAAAAACTCCTTAACAGTGTACTAAAACCAGGAATGCGTGGATACATTATTGACACTCGCCATCAGAGCACAACTCCAACACCCAAAGTATTGAGAAGACTCTTGATTCGCGAGCCCGATTCTTATGCTAATATCTTTCAACTGTGTTATCAAGTCTAAAGGATCAGGGGGTTTTGAGATCGAATCTCACTATCCACAATGGCGCCGAATTCATAAGCCCATCGAAAGACTACAGTCTTTACTAGAATCTCTATCCAAACTTGTTGAAGGTAACTGAATATTGTAGAAGGACAGTTGGATGACAGCTGACTTATTTTTGCAATTTCCTAGCCTGCTTAGACACTGGCAGTTCTATGGATAAGTGGTTGTCTCGTCTAGAATCTTCCCAGTGGCTCTCCTACGTTAAAGAGACTATGAACTGTGCTTGTTTGGTTTCTCAGTGCATTGATCAGGAAACTGCTGCCGTGTTACTGCATGGAGGGGAAGGTCTTGATTCGACTTTGGCCGTCTCAGCTCTCGCTCAGGTCATCCTTAGTCCTGATTCAAGAACCGTTCACGGGTATCATAGTTTCCTTAAGCATCCAGGCCATCGAGCACATGAACTTTATTTAATTGTTTATACTTCAGATTCGAGGCTTTGATTGAGCGTGAATGGATTCAGGCAGGTTATCCATTCGTACTACGCCACCACCGGTCAGCTTTGAGTAACACAGTCTCAAGAAACAAGGAAAATGCACCCACATTTTTGTTGTTTATCGATTGCACTTGGCAAATTATGCAGCAGTTTCCATGCAGTTTTGAATTCAACGAAGGATTCCTCCTTCAGCTGGCTCGACATTCCTACTGGTCTCAATTCGGTAAGAACATTAGTGATTATCATATCATCGCTTGGATATTTATGAATTGTGCCTTTAATTGATGGCAGGTACGTTCCTGGGAAACAATGAATTAGATCGCCATCAACTGCAATTGTCAAAGAAGACAGTTAGTTTATGGTCGCATCTTAATCGACCAGAAATACTTCGGTCTTTCTTGAACCCTCTCTACGAGCCCAACAACCGCGTTATTTGGCCTTCTGTTGCTCCGATGAGTGTGGTATGTTTTAACCTTTCACTTAACTTATCTTTGGAATGGTTTTGACGTAAGATATTTTTCTCAATCAACGCAGAGTTTGTGGCCGGCTATGTATCTCGCCTATGCGGTGGACCCTAAGATCTATGATGATGCGTGGCGTGATATTGCTGCAATTTGTGAGAAGGACAAAGAGTTGCGCTCTAGAGCTCAACGACTTCGTCGTCAACTGATTGATCTGGAACGTGATGCCATATCCAAGGGTCTTCTCGACAGTCCCAGCAGTATAGGGACAGTCTTTGATTAAAATTCCAATTGTTCTGCTTATTTTTTTCTTGGTTACAAGCAACATTAAAAAGAATTTGAAACTTAGATAGACTTGACATTTCAATTTCTCGATGTATGGCTGTCATGCCGTAATCTAACGATTTCTTCATTCATCAATCTTCATCCATTTCATGGATGCACGAGTTTTACAATTTCTCAACCGAAAAATGCCGTCATGGCTGTTTTGAAGGGAATTGAGCACTTTGAATAAATACAAGGGAGATGCACGACATGTTTTAGGTAAAGGAACGCCGTTGACCTTTTAGCATTTCTTCGTGATGGAATAGTCGTAGCTGAAACCAGTTTTATTATCTTTTAGGGGGAATCTTTATATTTAGGACATCAAGCAAGAATCTTGAGAACAAAGGAAACTTGTCCCCTGTAGTTTCCTCAGGTATGATGCATCCGGCATGGGCGTCATTCCCCATTTGCTCCACTCAACAAAGAGAACAGTCATTGGTTGTACAAAAAAATACCCGAGGCTATATAGCATTTCTTCTTCAAGCTTTTGTACGAAATAATGCATCCCTTTAGGCCTTATTTTGTAGGGGGGAAATTTTAGAGGCCCTTTCTAAAAATCCCTCTCGCGCCCATTTTTCAACGGTCTCCTTTTGACATGTGAACAAAGACCCATTCGAACAGGTAGATCTTCGTGATAAAATATGAAAATTACCTTTAAAAAATAGGGGAGAAAACAGGTGGTCGTGGTGATGTATATAGAAAGCTTGGGTAGAAACATGAAAGAAAATTCGAAGGCAGCAAACAGAGGAATAGAACGTGTATACGAAATGGTTCTCAAGGACAGCGCCTTGAGGAAGACGCCTTTCTTTCTTGTTCCCTTCTCCCGCTTTTTTCTGGCCTCGAAACTTACGCGCACGCCTCTTTCTGCAGCGATGCTAACTCTCTCTTTTCTGTGTCCCAACAAGTTTTCCTTGTATTTCCAAGCCGTTACAAGAAACGAACAATAAAGCGAACACGACATGGGCAAATCAAACAAGACTGAAACGGACGAAATACCAACTTTGTCACTGGATGAGTGTGGATCTAGTCATGAATGTCGAATGCCAAATAAACATGGACCAGACACACAATCATCCGGCAACAAGTGGTGAGACTTGAAGACAGCTGCTGCTAAAGACGCCGAGAGAGAGTTGTTGGCAGCATGTTGCTTCTTCCTGCTCGGACGGAGCGTCACTAAAAAAAGTGGGCCACGGAAACCGATGCGCGCCAAAGAGAAAGAAAGAAAGAGAAGGAAAAATCTCCCTAGAAATCGGGGCCGTCTAGGGCCGACGATGACGACGAAACAACTGCCAAGCACCACTCGCCTTCGACTTCTTCTTCTTCCTAGTTCCCAACCCCTACTTTTTCTTCTCCTCCTTTTTGAAAGAAAGAAAAAAAAGCTTCTTTAGCTAGTAACAAACAAAAAAGCTCTATGAGAAAAAAAAGACGGCTGTGTGGCGCGCTCGAAAAAGCTAAACTAACCCGCCTTTCCTTGTTGGCCATTGGTCGAAATTCCGAAATGGCGGCTAACCAAACCTTTTCGCTTGAGGCAATACTTTATCCGTGACGCACGCTCCTACAGAGAAGGGGGGGTATTCAAGATCTCTGCTTGTATAGACTCGACATCTTTGTCGAAAGAAAAAAAAGATTTTTTCCCCTTCTAACTTCTCGAATAACTTTTTCACCGCAATGCTCAATTTTTCGTAACTGAATTTGATTTGACACCACGTATTTTCATGTATAATGAAGAGAAAACGTTGCAGTTCAACTGAAATATTTGTTTCCGTTTGGACACATGTAATGATAATGATTGAAACAGCAGCCCGCATGTCGACTAAAAGTTGACGAACGCTCCGATTGAGACTAAATCGACCGGAAAAAGGAAAACATGTGGGTCAAGTTAAAATAACTAACAAAGAACCCAATTCACCATAAAAAGCGGTGGTTGCGCATCAAAAGAATCGTTAAATACCCGCCCCAGTTTTAGAAGTTACAAATTTTAGCACGTGATTTACTCCTAAAGCTCATGCATGGCAGCCATTACTACGATTACTTTTTATCGCGCTGTGCGTTGAAAAGCCGAAGGGTTCGAAGAGGGGGATTTGGAGGTCGACATTCTTGCTTGCTTCTTTTTGTGTTTCCCTGCTCTGTTAGGAGGAAATGTTAGCGAGAAAGAAGAGCTTCAAGCCAAAATATAATTATAAAACCATCAGTCAATCAGTTTCCTGCTTGTTGTGGAATTTTAGCCTTAAACCACAAAAAAAAAGGTGTTTCCATCAAATGGAATTAAACTACATGATCGATTTTTCCGGTTGAAAGAATCGATCTGTTTGTGCAGACGACGATATTTGAAGAAAAGAAAAGAAAATAGTGAAATGTTTCAACATACCAACATTTTGAATAAACGTCCTGTAATACTAGTTTTAACCCGTTGCCGATCGTCTTTTGCAAAATTTCGAGAATGGTAACTATATTTCACGACTATGGAATGAGTTAATGACAACTTACGAATGTGTGCTTTTGACCATAAGGTACCGCGATCTGTGGGCTCCCCAACTGCCGGCTCCGCCTTTCAAACACGTGTGCCAAATCGGTGGTAATTGCGTATGCATAATATTTATATTTATTTTTTTTGGACCCATTCAAAAATGGTAATATGAAAACAGACCCAACATTAAGGCTGAAAGCTGGAGATGTGCCACTTGAAGAAATTAGTTCTGATCGGATGAAGCATATTCTCCTAGTTTTGAGAAGTGTGATGAAAAACTATAAATCAGTTGGGATTTCAGCTCCACAGATTGGGATTCCTTTAAGAATTATGATGATAGAAATTCCAGAGTATGTTGTCAAACATTTCGGTCCAGAAGTTTGTAAAACACGTGAAATAGTCACAACCCCTTTTAGGGTAGGAAACATAACCAATCTATGCCAATCATTTTTGTAATTCCTTGTTCTTTTAGGTATTTATTAACCCAGTAATGGAAATAACAGATTTTAAGCAAACAGTTTTTCCTGAAGCATGTGAGAGCCTCAAGGGGATGAGTGCCTTGGTACCCAGATATAGAGGAGTGCATATTAAGGTAAATCTGCTATTCTGACCATGTTTGTTGCGATCATTAATCTCTTTCGAATCAATATTCAGGGACACGAATACGATGGATCTCCGACGGAATGGGATGCAACTGGCTGGGCGGCTAGAATAATTCAACATGAAATGGATCATCTGAATGGTCGTATTTACACAGATATAATGGAATGCAAGTCTTTGCAAGTAGATCTTTGGAAAACTATTAATGCCAAACAAGGAAATGTCTACATTAAATATAACAAATAAGTCACTGAAATGTTTATAGAGGAACATTAAATATATTACATTTTTTGTTTGTTTGCACATATTATGCATCTCAACATTTTTTTGACAACATGGCACGACTTACTTTAGAGCCACTCGGCCGCCCTAGAACAGAACACATGTATTCGCCTGCATCAATTAGCTTATTCAGATCAACTCCTGTATCAATACCGAGCCCATGTAACATGTAGACAACTTCCTCCGACGCCACATTACCTGATGCTCCCTTCGCATATGGACATCCGCCTAATCCACCAACAGATGAATCTACGACAGCTATTCCCATCTTTAAAAAACAATTATATCAATTCCGATATCAATCATAGGTGAAAATGTCTTGTTTTACGTCAATTCCTCTTAAGATGTTAGCCAAGGCTTGTCCGTAAGTGTCGTGGCAATGCAGTGCTAGCTTCTCAACGGAAATATGCTTCGTTACTTCTTTTAACATTTTGCTGATAGACCCAGGAGTTCCTACTCCAATTGTGTCACCTAAGGAAACTTCATAGCAACCGACGTCGAATAATGCTTCAGCAACCTTAAGTAAACGACCAGTGGTTATACGGTGGAAGGCTAAACATAATTTTAGTCGAAGAAACAATAGAGAAAATACTTTGGCGACAGCGGAGGGTGCGATGGGACCCTCGTAGGGGCATCCAACTACGCAGGACACGTATCCGCGAATACGTATTCCGTTCTTCTTCGCCTCATTCACAACTTCTTTAAATCTTTGAATACTTTCTTCTACGGTGCAGTTGATGTTCTTTCGACTGAAAGATTCTGATGCAGCCCCAAAAACAGCTACTTCTTTAGCTCCTACCTTCATCTGTTAACAAACATGGGACAATTTATCAAAAACATCTTAGACATTCTATTAGATAAAATAATCTCACATTTAAATCAAGAACTTACTGCAGCATTCAAGCCCAAGACATTTGGAGTTAGGACAGGATAGCTTACATCAGGGTGCTTGTTAATTCCCATGAACACTTCTGAGTGGTCTGCCATTTGAGGAACCCATTTTGGTGAAACGAAACTATAGAAACACGGTTGTTTTCTTTTGATCTAAAATGTTACCAAGGTATTGATATTTCTGCATGTACCTGGTGGCCTCTATCGATTTTAGCCCGGCATCTGATAATTTGTTAATGAATTCAATCTTCGTGGAAGTTGGTACGACTTGTTTTTCATTTTGTAAGCCATCCCTCGGTCCAACTTCAACGATTTTAACAGAGGTCCTGTTTCGGTTAGTTTTCTAATGAAACAAAAGGTTATATTCCTTCCTCTTAAAGTTGACTTATCACATACGCTGAAATATCGAAAAATGGACCTGTTTGGAACAATTGTTTTCAACATTTTTTTTTATTGTTTAGTGTTCGCTTTCAGGATTACCGATTACGCTGTTTACTTCTTTCGTTTTTCTTCTAGTTTATAGTCTGCTACCTCAGTATTTCGACTAGATGCCAAGTCTAAGGGCTGCGCTAGCAACTTGTTTACGTCTCATTTACGCATTGAAATTTGAAAGGATTTCGACTTTTAATTTTTTAGCCTTGACTAGGCATACTGCGATTTTCAACCAGTGCTGAAGAATGAAGAACAAAATTCAGTCAACTGTTCAACAACTTAAAGGCAGTTTAACTCAATAATTTTGTAAAGGGCTGCAAAGCACAGGCGTTCAAGTTCAAGCACATTCTGCATTCATTTACTAAATACACGAATGTCATTCCAGTGCACCTTTAATTTGGTCAAAATAAAAATCTATAAATGAATAATATATTTGGAATGGAAACAAGGTTTGATGATAAGAACGAATTCAAGAATTTGTGCCAAATAAAAGGTTACCTTTCATGTTTGTGTTTCATTGTTTGCAAATCGTGCTGCAACCGTTTGTCTTTTCCGTGGCGAGCTGACTGATGATCCCCCACTTGCACCAGCTACAGTAACAGTGCCTATGGTAGGGGTTGAAAGGTTGTGCAAAGCTCCAGGAGCAGGTGAGGCATTGTAGGATAGCAAGGGTGATGTGCGACTCAGATTGCTAATGCGTTTGTACTCCTGCCGAGTCTTTTCGCGCTCAAACTTCTCTTGGAGAACCTCTTGTTTCAAGCGTTGATTTTCGCGACTTAAATCGGCAACTTTGCCTTCAGTGCCACATAGCTCTGCTTTCACATTCGCTCTAGACAAGATAAAATCAGAAATAAAGTAAAAAATAAAAGCATGCCCAAACTAAAAGTTTTGCAACCGAAGCCGATAAAAAAGAAAATTAGGAAAAATTAAATAAAGCTCATTACAATTCTTCTTGTAAAATAATCTCTCGATGATGTAATCGGGTTAAATCTTGGGACATGGTGCGCATCTGGTTTTCTTGTTGGGATCTCTCTTGTCGCAAGATCGATACAAGCGACTCTAAATTGCGAACATTTTCCTTTTCTTTCGATAGGCGTTGGTCGAGTACCCGAAAATCCTCGTGCAGTCGAGTAGTTTCCGTTTCCATCTAAAAACATAAGAAAATCGGTACAATTTGAGAAATGTAAGCCATTGCAAGACTTAAAGCCTATTTTACCTGATGAGTGGTTGAATCAGCTTGTGCAGCTTCCATTCGGAGTTTTTCTAATTGTTTCTCCAGTCGATTCTGGAGGTCGTGTGCAGCGGCAAGCTGCTGTTCCAGTCGTATCTAGCAATGATAACCCTAACATTACTCATCTGATTAATGTCAGAACTAGATTTAAATACCTTATCTCCTCGTTCATCACGCAAATCTCGCTCCAGAATTCCCAAACGTCGTAATAAATCATCAGCTTGCATTTCTGATTGAACCCCGGCTGATTTCTGCTGTGCATACAGTTGTTCGAGTTCCCCGAGTCGCCGACGCACAGTCAATAATTCTGCTTGCAAAGTGGCGACTTCTTGTTGCTGACTTCGAATGGACCGTTCCATATTTTCTCTTTCCGTCTCGAAGCTGCTGGTCTCGTTTGCTAGAGCTTGAAACTGCTTCAAGAGGGCATCTTTTTCTTCGTCCTGAAAACAGGTAAATGTACGTGGTATTTATTTGATGGCCGAGGAGTTTTATTCGTGAAAATTTACCAACCTTTCTTGCCAAAATGGACTCCACTTGCCGTACGTGATTGACATATGACTGAATCTCTCGTCGCAGATCCTCGGCTCCTTTGCGTTCGCGATCCAATTCCCCACGATTTTGAGCGAGCGAAGCAACTAATCGCCTATATCAAACAAAATGTGACAGTCATGTCAGAAAATATACTGCTTCACATGGAAGAATTGGTTTTTCTTACTCGTTTTCTTGCCGAAGTGAGGAATTATCAATTTTTGCTTTGTCAAGTTCATCAACAAGGCGATCGTTTTGACGACGGTTCAATTCAACTTGACTGTTTTTCTCACCGGTTTCTCGTTCGAGCGTGTGAATTTTGTTTTCATAAGTTTGAATATGGTTCTGGAGCATCGTAATTGTATCCTGCTTCGTGGATGATTGCCTTTCCAATTGGTTTATCCGTGCCTTACATGCATCTAATTCGTCCAGAAGTTGGCGTTGTTCAGTTTCACCCTGAGCACGTGCAACCTAAACAACGAAGATGTGTAAACCCTACTTCAAAATTAAAAGGCAATGTGTTAACTACCTGCAAGCTGCGTAACTGACCCTGAAGACTGCCTAATTGTTCTTCGAGTTTCAGTACTTTCTGTTCCAGCCCATTGCAACGCTGCCTTGCCTCGTCGAGTTGGGCAGTTTTCTCCATCATTTTCTTCGTTAATGCGGCGGCATTCATGTCGGCATTTGCAATTTCCGTTTGGAGCTGTTGAAGTCTATTTTTCTCAAGTGACACTTCACGCTCTGTCGCCTTCAGTTTTCCGTGAGAACTTTCCATGTCTTGATGCAGCTGCCAGACTTTAGCCTTTTCAGCACTGAGATCTTGTTCTGTTTCTTTGAGTTTCTTATTGATGGCATCGACTTCTTTTTCCCGTTGGTTTACAATATCCTGTTTTGCTGATAATTGTTTTTCTAGTTGGAGGACGCGAGCATTGCGACCTTCTATTTCGTTCAATAATTTTTGGACAACTGGATTTGGAATTTCATTCTGACTCTGTAATATTTAAAATTATATAGATTAACTCTGCAACAACTTTCGCCAAAAAATTTCAGTTTACCTGTATCGCAATTAATTGATTTTGAAGACTCTTGATCTGGTCCTGTAGTGCCTCCACGGTTTGTTCCAAGTATGCGCACTGTTGTTTCGCCGCATCCAGCTGAGTCGATTTTTCCACAAATTTCTTCGTTAGGGAGGATGAATTTCCGTCGGCTTCGTCGATATCGAGGCGAAGCTGCTGCAAGTTGTTGCGTTCGAGTTGAAGGCTCTGTTCCATAGAACGCACTTTCGCATTTGAAGCTTCTATGTCAGCCTGGAGTTTCCCAATCAGATCTTCAGCCTTTTTTAATTTCTCTGTAACATCGCTTACGACGCCATCCGATTTCTGTGAATTCTCCTTAATTCCATCTAATTCAAGTCGTAGTTCGGAATTCTTTTCTTTCAATGATTTCTTTTCCTCAACCAGGCTTTGCGCCCACGTTTGTATCTGATCTGGCAATTTACTTATTTCTTCGACAGAAGGTGTGTAGGTTGATGCGGAAGTTCCGGATTCCGTTTGGGTTTTACGGTCTTGCACGTTTGTTGTGGTAGGTCTGCTGATCCTTTGGTTAGGCTGGTCGGGGGTACTGAAACCAGACGATTTTGTACTCGTGTGGGTAGCCAACCCTTGAGCGTGCTGAGCGGAGGAAAGGTTTGACTGTTGAGCAAATCCTTGCGGGTGAGCATTGGAGTGTGATTGAAATGAATTTTGATAATTGGGCATGCCAGTATTGGGATCATGATATGATTGTGGATAATTAAATGGACCCATACTCGGATTGGACTGATATGTTTGGGGAATTCCGGGTTGGCCCTGGAACTGTGACAAAACATTTTGTGGTACGCCCCCACAAACACAAACAGGAAAATTCGGACGTGCTAGATTTGTTTGTTCAGCATTTCTCTGAGATTGAGCATACCATTGGTAGTTACTTGGTTGTTGCTGCGTTTCGGCAGAATTTCTTTGGTTTTGAGCAGGTGACTGGCGTTTTTGCTGAGCGAAAGCTGTGTTTGATTGCGGAGCATTTGATTGCCCAGTTGACATTGATATCGACTGAGATTCTTGATTTGGCGGAGCCAATATATTTTCAGATTGTGGTCCATAATGTTGGCCGGGTGGCCAATTATATGTCATCTGGCCCCCTGCCTGTGCTTGTGGCCGATCCGGCTGTTGAAAATTGAGGAGTGGAGGTTGTTGATACGTATACAAAGGTTGATCAATGTTCCGCTGTGACTGCTGCTGAGGTAGATTGTACGATGCGTTACTCGTTTGAGGAGGATTTTGTTGCAAAATAATTGGTCGGCTGGGGTCAAAAGTCTGAGAATTTTGCGAATCAGGCTTATCGCCTGGTAGTTCAGTAGGTAATCCTTGGCGATTTTTCATGTAATTCAGTAACTGATGAACGTTGTCATAGTACAACTGGCGCTGCTCTGCCAGTCGCTTTAGCCAGTTTTCGCGGCTACGTCCTCCCCCCTCATCCTGAACTGAACTAGTAGCCGATCTGGCAGAAGAGTCGACACCACTATCCGTTGTTGAAGCATTTTTGTTATTCGTTTGAAAGCGAACATGCTTAGATTTTGGTCCCTGTGAAGATGATTCACTGCTTACGAGAGCGCGGATTTCATTCATCAACACGGATTCTATCGCAAAACATTAAAAAGATAAATTCAGATAATTAAGAAAAGGAGGTTCTAAAGAAGTTTATGCGTAATAAACAAAATAATAGATTATCAACCTTGAGAATGTAAGCGATGGACTTCTTTCATTAATTCGTCCCTTTCTTTCTGTGTGGTGGTTAACATCTGTTTCATCATGTTGCGTTCTGACTCCAGACTAATAACTTTTTTCTCTGCACTAGCTCTTTTTGCAGCCGTTTCGTGATTGTATGGTCTTTCGCCAGCTAGCATAATCGCCCTGCTCATTGCTTCATGTTGGTTCCGTACTGCTCTACATTTCATGTTGAAAAAATAAATAAAAGAGAAGAAGCAAAACAGGGACAAACAACATAACAAAAAAATAACAAATGTCGTATCATTTAAACTCGAGAAGAAAAAATGTAAATATATTTTACCAGAGAGTTTAGCTTGCAGTTCTTATTCTCTCGCTCCTTTTGTTCCATTCGAGATTTCAATTGCGCAAAGGTATTGGTTCCTCTGTTTCTGTCTTCTTTCTCGAGCTGGATGAGTTTATTTTCATATTCCAAAACCTAAATAGAGAAAATCAATAGGCATACAAGAGATGGAATACTGCTACTGAAAATTCACCAACCTGCTTCTGAAACTGCTCGCAAGTTCTTTGGCTAACATCGAGTGCTCTGCCGGTGTTGTCCAATTCACGCTCCAAGTTGCTGATTTTTACTTCAGCGGCCTTAACCCAGTCGATAATAGCAGGATTATCAGATGCTGCTAGAATCCTCTTGTAAAGTGCTTGAATTTTTGATAGGTTGGCTCCCGGTAAATCACCATCTTTTTCTATGCTGGGTTTGGATTTGTTAGCCTGTGATTCACCTAATTTGATAGAGTAAACACATGTCAGAATTTTTTTCTTTACAGTACAAAATAATAGAATAAAGAATTTACCCTTAACTGTTCCATTTTGAAGCTGCAAAAGTAGTAAACTTTTTGTGTCATTTTCCTTTTTTAATCTTTGAATAATGGTTGTATTTTGATCAAGAACAAATTTAAGTTCATTTATTTCTTCTTGGAGCTTTGATTTTTCCCGTTTTAGCACTAAAAATAATAACACTATTTAGTGTACTCTTCTTCAATTGTTCAGTTTAAGATTACCTTCTACTTCTGTATTGGTTATCTTTTCATCCCAGGAATGCTGCCGATAAGGTTGGCCAAATTTCTTAATGCTACATTCTGTTGTGGTTGAACTTTCTGTTGGAGCCTGTTCACTTTGCTGTACAAGGCAAAATTCATGTAATTGGAACAAACAAAGCAGAGCAATAAACGTTTTTACTTTTCTTGCACTTTGATGAGAACTTTGGTTTTCTGAGGTCAAACGTTTATAATGCAGGAGATCTTTAACTAGTTTATCCACTAATGGTACAGAATCATTTGATAAATAGTTGTTGTAGCCTAAGTCGTCCAACTGATGGCGAAGACTGACGTAGAGAGAATAACTAGTTTTTGATCGTAAATTGCTAGGTGGATGGCTCTGGGTCCCCATGGTTACGATGCCAAAAATCGAAATTCGACATGCAATACAGCTATTCTGATAGGAAATATAAGATCGGTGAGTCGTAAAAATGTTAAAGGCACGAACCGGTCGCCCATGCTATATTGGAAATACACAAAAATCGTTTCAAATGCACAAACCGATGCACTGTGTGGCTTTCGTAATTTTCAAAAGCGCGAAAAACCTAAACATAGCAACCGTCGTTGGAGTGAAACGCAGCGAACCTGACGGTGAAAGTTGGCAACTAATTTCGTGGTTTTTAAATGGCGCCTTTTTTTCGGAAATTTGCCCTACAATAATGTCATTATTCATGCTGCAATGCCCTGTCAATGCACGATACAAATCTCTTTTGTTTGAATTGAAATGTCAATAATCCAGGGCAACAGGATCGATGAAATATGCAATAGGTATACAAGTTTATGCGCGCAGGTGCAGGAAAGAAAAAACATTCGATTCAATTCAATGCAGTTTTATATATTGTCGATGCTTTGGCAAATTAATTTAAATATTTATATAAACGAGCTCTATTTAACGTGATGTCATTTACTATTTTGACTATTCCGGAAATCTTTTCGGTGACAGGTTGACACAGATACAAAACAGAAGTGGAACAAGAAGGGACAGCAATTTCGTTCGATGGCGGTTTAGTCCTATGCGAGGAGGGGCGGTATTTCGAATTGATTTAGCACAGATCGTTCAATTTAACAGAAATAGTGTTTCGGTTCCTTATGTTGATTAAACCAGATTTACAGACCGAAAATTTGGCAGCTATGAATCATTTGTCTGTTGTTCCACGTCGAAACTATGTCTTTGAGAAGAATGGAGAAGCAAAAGTTTTGAAACTAGTGAATCTCCAAATGCTTGACGATACAACGGACTTAGTTTGTCAAGCAAGGCGTATGGGGTTTCGAAGTAGTCGTCAGATGCTACATTTGTTTGATTATAGTCATAACCCACCACACGAAATCCTTGAGCAGTCAGTTCAATGCAATAACGTTGTTTCTCCTTTGTGGTCAAGTTCAAATGGACTAATTGGTCATTATTAACAGATCCATCAGCAATAGTTATCTCAGATACATGGTCTTTGACATCATGTATTACTGCAAGGGCTTCTACTATCCATTCCTCACCATTAAGAACTCGCTCATCATGATCGTGCCCAGCCATTGCACTGTCCTGCCCATTAATGGAAAATATGTTTAATAATTACATGATAAAAGAATTTATGGTTTTATTACTAAAAAAATCATTATTTTTGTTAACACTTCCCAGTCTGTGGGTAATTAAGATTCACTTCATCAGTAATTCATGATATTTTTATCAATATGAAATTAACAGAAAATTGCTTTAGATAATGCGATAGTGTTAATTACCGTTTGCAATTTGGTGATCTTGCGATAAGGAATTTATGATACTTTTTCCCCTCCCACAATGAAGAGTTATGTGCTCTCGAAACCACTATACCGTAAACTATTGGAACTCGTGCTACCACTTATTGAATTACTGACAAGAGTGTGGGATGTCGTCACTCGATAGAAAAACGCGCTAATCAGAGCAAACTAGTTTAACATCGTGCCAAGCGAGCGAATTCCAAACTCCTAGTTGAAATTTCCAAAACAGAACAGACGACACCAAAAACCCACAGGGAGTTCAGCTTATCAGCTGATCGCTACAAAACAATGTCAACTGCTACCATCTTCTGAATTCTTCGAACCCGAAAAGAAAAAGCTTTTCCTTGAATTTTTTTTTCTGTCGTTTTTTGTTGTTGTTTTTTTTTTTGTGAAGGTTGCTTTGTTTTTCTCGGTATAAAATTACGCTTAGTAAAATGTTTAAGGGAAGTTTTGAGCGCCATGAGCGGAGAGGGTCATCCTACGCTCTAGCGGCATATTTTAACAACAAAATACCGGATTCCCCTTGGGTGCCCGGTAACCGACTTAAACAATTCACACAAAAGCACAAATTCAACCGCTGTAGTTCTGCCTAATTAAAGTAAAACATGACTGGAGTTAATTCTAAAGTTTTGGAGTTTTGCCAACTTATGGGAAGGCTGAAGGTAATCATTTACTCGCACTTCCTTCGAAACCGTGGCTTGCCCATGGAATGGTTCCTTTCAACTGACTGAACGTTCGTTTTTCGTTTTCTCGTTTCTTCGTATCTCTTAGCATCTTCCAAGAACAGGCTGGGTGATACGGGACATCCCTAATTGCGAAACCGTGGCCTCTCACATGTAAGTCGCTTATCAGAACGGGTTTCATTGGATTTCAGAGTATGAATTTTTACTATTTTGCCCTCTAGGTACCGAATGGCTATGCTTACTTTCCTCCTGGAATCCAAAGATGTAGACATTCAAAGGTAGTGTCTAACTATATTCTTTTACTTTTTTTATCCTAATGATTAAACTATGTTATAGATGCCTTAAAATGTGCCTTGTACATGACATGGCGGAAAGCATTGTTGGTGATTTAACCCCACACTGTGGTGTCTCAGTCGAAGACAAACATCGTCAGGAAGAAGAAGCCATGGAAACCCTGATCAAGTTGGTGCCTGAGCTATCTGGGGAAGATATGAAGAGGTAAACACAAATAGTTTCCTGCATAAACAGTCTTCTAAACCATAATTATTGATGATTCCAGTCTCTTCATGGAGTATGAAAATCAGGTGACAAAGGAGGCTATTTTAGTCAAAGACCTCGACCGCTTCGACATGATTTGCCAAGCGTATGAATATGAAGAATCTCGCAACAAGCCACGGGCGCTCCAGGAATTCTTTGACTCAACTGAGGGTCGTTTTAAGCATCCTGAGGTTAAACGTTGGGTGGATGAACTATTGCAAAAGCGAGCCTTTTTCTTGTCTTCCACGGTCAACGGCGAAGAGGTGAAGCCGCACAATTCTTGAAAATAGCAGCAAAAGCATTTTTGAAACCAAAGTAATAGCTCCAATTCTGTTTGTTCACTGTGTTATCTAGCTTGAATAGGAATATTTTAATCAAGTGTTCAGTTGGTGGTAAATAATCACCAAACTTCTTTCGCCCTCGTTTTAACAATCTCATTGACTTTTGAAGTAAAACGTGTATTGCATTTTTCTTTGTCTTGGTCAGTTTTGAAAACAATAAAATTAAAACAAATTTCGTTTTTAAAAAGTTGATGCAATCTTTCAAAAGATGCATGTACCCGAAAGACGTAATGGATGCTATGTTGACAGTGTCTTAGCGGAGCACGTGCTAGATAATTGAAAATAAAGAAAGGGAGGATGCGCTTACGGTCTTACCATGAACAAAATTCCCTATTGATTTGTCAACATCAAAACAAACCCCATCCCAACCAACATGAAAAAATAAAAAAGTAAGAGAACCAAAGAAAAAAAGAAAAATTCATAGTCGTATAGCAGAAGCTATAGGTGCCAAGAAGTAAAAAGGGAGAAGAGTCTGCGTGGGAACAGCGCGCGAAGCTGTGTCACACAGCTAAAAAGGCATCTCTCACTCTTATGATCCCATCCTCTGAGCTTTTTTTCCCTTTCAATTTTATATCCATGATCCATCGGTCTAGTCAGTGGGTCGCGCGCCCGACCGTACGTGGGGCCGTACGCCAACACACGCGCTAAGTGTCTGAGAGCGATCAAAAAAAAGGGAGGGGAGGGATGGGGGAGGGGAGATTCTCTGGAACACGGAACTCACCCTCCATTTCCCACAGTTGAACGGGAGGGAGATACACACGCGCTGCTCGTAGGGGTGGCGTGTGTGTTAGACCCCTGGCACGGTCCCGTTTAAAACCGGACGGCGCTCGTCGACGTGTGCCAGTCGTCCGCCAACAGCAGACCGGTGAGGAAGTACTCTCTCCATCACATCTAGTACTCTCCTATTTTTGTACTGTACATCATCGACTTCTACCTGACGGCGACTCTATTCCTTTCCGGCAACCGGAAGATCCACAGGCACAAGTACCCAACGAATCCGGCAGTTCAGTTCCATGCAGATGTGGAGAAACAAGCGAGCGCTCAGCGAGAGTGATTGTGAACACGATCTCTACCTGGACGAACACTCTAATAAAGAGTAAGTTAAATTATTCAATAAGATTTAATTAAGACGTGTGCCGGATGATACTGGCAATTTTGGATCCAGTTTATTAAATGATTTGTTTGCGTTCTTCAGTTGTTCTTCGCCTGGAGAAGGTTTAAACGAATCTTGCGGGACAGGCAGCACCGGAGGCAACATGACACGCAAGAGGAGGCGCGGAATTATTGAGAAGCGGCGAAGAGATCGAATCAATCACAGTTTATCTGAATTAAGACGTCTAGTTCCATCGGCCTTTGAGAAACAAGGTTCGGCAAAATTGGAGAAAGCGGAAATCCTCCAGCTCACCGTCGATCATCTGAAAATGCTCCACGCTAAAGGTAATTTATCTTTTAGTTCGTCTTCTTCTCGCTACAAGAAGAAATGGATTGTTAGTTAAACATTACATACGTTTAACAGGTTTGGATGCACTGGCCTACGATCCGCACAAGTTCGCTATGGATTACCATAATATTGGATTCCGCGAGTGCGCAGCGGAAGTGGCCCGCTACCTGGTTTCGGTCGAAGGGATGGACGTCCAGGACCCACTTCGCTTACGGCTCATGTCGCACCTGCAGTGCTTTGCAGCCCAACGTGAACTCAGCAACAAACCAGTGACTGCTGGCCCGGCATCTGGCGCCGTGACTTCGCCCGTTTCCACCGCCGCAACTCCATCATCTGCCGTCAACACTCCGGCCCCCAGCAACGCTTGGCCTTTCCCACCAACTCCCAGTGGCTACGGTAGCGGGCATAATGTCAACACTGTCCAGCATCACAATTTCAACAATCATCCGGCAAATAGTTCGGGAGTTCAGCAAAGCGGAACTCCCGGTCCTAGTAGCGTGTTTGATCAGTCGGCTCACCACTACGGAATGGATATGGGCAATTCATTCGGCCATCCATCGGCGGCCAATGCGGCCCGTCTTCATCATCACACGGCTATGCCACACCATCATCATCAAGGAGGGACGACTATGACGACGCTACAACCTGTCCAGCCTGGACATCCTCATCATCCGGCTACGGCTTCCTACCCTCACGTCAATCATCATCCGTTCCCCACATTGGCTACTCAGAATGGCAGCTACAGCACTTCCGGCAATCAAGTCCGGCCTTACCGGCCGTGGGGTGCTGAATTGGTTTATTAATACTAACGCATATTTTGGAGACGATTTTATTTCTACTCCATTAACATGTACAAATGCTAATCAGTTTTTTTGCTAGTCAGCAATTCATCTTCAACGAGACCAATTTGATTGTTCAGTTGAATTTCAAATTTTCTTTTCTAAACGTTTGTGCCCCGAGAACGTAACATGAGCTCATAAGTCGCCTTCCTTTTAAAATGTTTTATAATGCCGAGCAATTTCATGACGCAATGTACGACAAAAAAATGTTCGATGAAGTATGAGAAAGAACCAATTTTCTTAATGTTTTGTGATGATGATCTCTCTTGATATGCAATATGAATAACTCTAGTTCATTACAAATCTTGTAAAAAAAACATTTATTCTCGCCCTTGGTCATTAATTCTGCACTATAGACATAAATATTCAAATCCCTAGTCTAAACAAGTCGTTTGCCTTGTTAATTGACATAAGCCATATAACAGTCTCCTCCCTTTGATATCTAAACCCCTTCCTTATCCTTTTTTTTCCCCTATATTTGTTTTCTTTTTTTCCGTGCAAAAAAAATCCTCTCATCGTGAAGAGCCTCTCTACGTATGACGGGAAACCGGCGTGGGAAAGAAGAGGGGAGATGAGCGCAACCAGTTGCCGGAGCAAATGAAACTCATCATTTCCCCTTTTTTTACTTTTATCTTCTTTCATTTTTTATTTCCTATTTTTCTTTTGCGTTTTTTGTGTAAAAAATGTCGAGGTGCATGGATGATGGTATTATATAGGAGGGGGAGGAGGATATAAAAGAAGGAGCTCAATATCCGGTCATCAAAATATACTGCATGCATTTTTCACGGCATCAGCCCCACAAGCCCACCACTATAGCGATACAAGGGAAACAGTTCAAAAGTCGTGGCATAAAATAATAATATAACGAGACTTCCATGTCCATTAACCATCATGATAATTAACGAACGGTGTATAGGGTTGATTTTACCCTGTTTACTTGCACGGATGGTATGTATATATAAGATCCCATAAAGTACCCCTCAGTCACCCACTCTCACATGTCTATAACCCCTGTATTAAATAGACAAAAAACTAAACAGGAAATGAATATGGATTTTAAAAAAAAGTGTCTGTGTCGCACCAGTATACATTTCGATGTTGGCTTCCAAATTTGCAACGGAGCCGAGCGCTATTTGGTCCTGTGATAAGTGCTGTCACTGGCAAAAACTTCGTCGATATGTTTTACTTTTAAATGAAAAATAAAGTTGATTTTTACTGTAGGTAAACACAACACAATGACCGAAAAAATGGAAATAAAAGATAACAAGTGCTGCACCGGTTGACGAGCGCCCCAGTGTAATATACACGAACAATTAGCGGTCACGTAAATTCAACCTCCTGTCTATGTTATACTCCTCTCGTGTTCTATACAGAGGAGCGGGCACGTGGGAAAGCTTCTATTCTGCCGGTTCTCACACTCGCTATCCACACCCCTGTCTCCAATGATGATTACCCGCCTCCCCCTCACGTTCCTCTCTCTCTCTCTCTCTTTCGCTCTTTTTCACTCTTCGTTTCAATATGTGTATACAAGCACATAACCTCGCCCCTCCCCCCCCTCAACTAATCATAAGTGTGTATAGAGAAGCAATGTCTGTATACACACAGAGAGTGAGAAACGGAGGGTTCCCGGAGACTTCACTGCACGTTTAAATCGCATTGGGGGTTGAATATCGATGTATACACACAGAGGATTATGGTTGATTATAATCAGTTGAATTCAATGGATGTAGCAATAAGATTTTAATAGGCATTTTTCCATAGATTGATGATCCGATTTTGATGGTAAACGTGTGTGTATATGGTTTCCTCGTAAATGTTTTAAAATGACTTCAAATTTGTACGCGGAATTTGACTCCTTTTGAAAATTAGTACGAGGCGTTGAATGAAATCTCTAATAGAGAGGACATATAACAGTATAAGCTCTAAAGAGTAGCAATTTCAAAAGTTCAAGGGAATTAAAATTGTACAAAAGAAATAAGTTCACGGGTAATCAACTGCGAATGGAAAAAGGATTATGCCTAAAGCAGCCGCTTTTCAATGCTGAAATTGAAAGATGTTCCAGTTCATTTACGGACTTTAAAATTCTTTTAAAATATTTTAAACCCACAAATTTGCTATTGAATATGCAAATTTATAGCTTTTTTATCCTTTATACCACCTCCCATTCACAGTATACATCCTCTGTGAATAGATCAATAGGCCCACATTTACAAACCATCAATAAACGAATTTTCCTTCATATGAAAAAAAAATCTACTAGGGTGAGGGCGGAATGAAACCAAAAAGGGCCCATGATTACTCTTTTATCAACTGATAAAGCACCGCCGTCAAGCTGCTGTTGATTTCTAAACTAAAAGTTTTCCATCTTCATTCATCCCTCTGCGTTCACACCCTCTCTACCACTATATAGATGGTTCTCTTGCTGCCTGTGAAATGAACGTCGGCCGCGTGAAAAGGTTCTACTCCGCGTATCCGTTAGAAAGGTTCATTATCGTACACCATAGAGAAACGAAAAAAGGAACAGTTTCTGTGTGTAAAATTCTGAGTGCTGTTATACAGCCTTTACTTAGAGCCGGAATGGAAACAACTGCCGCTTGTCTCTCGACATATCATAGACGACAGATGACAATTTTCGAAATGGGGCTGTATATTATTGTGTTCTACACGAGAAAAAAGGGCGAGGGTTGAAAGTGCAATATCCTACGCTATAGTGTGTTCCAAAGTGAGTACAGTACACATTTTATAGAAGGTGTACAGTATAACAATCGTCATCGAACCGAATACAAAAACAGACTGGACATTTTGAGTTTGATAGATCTAAGGGAGTTGATCATACAGAGAGAGAGGGGAGAAAACAAGTGTCCGGCCGTCAAGTGTCAAAGAGTGGCGGTCAGTCGCCCATGAGAGCAAGCCCATTCGTTTTTCCCTTGTAGCGATAAATCTCTTATATAGTAATTCAACATCAAATTGTATGTGGCCATATTTCTACGCAATCAGATTGCGATCAACGCGGGAGGAAAGAGACAAGTGGCTTGGCTCTCAAACTATTGCGCTTCTACCAACGCAATTGTATAACAACTAGATAAAAGAACATCAGTATAGTTTTTATTTGTTGATAGTCAATGGCGTGTAGGAAAGAAAGGAAAAAAAAGGAGGCGATTGACCGGGAAATCGGGATCGTGTGTCGACAGCTAAACAGTGTGAGGGTCTATCTCTATTGTTGGTGTTCATAAAAATAACAATCACAAGATTTTGTATACAGAGAAAGATAGAGGCAATGATATAACGCTGTGTGGTTTTACGTAAGGCCATCTGCCTTTAGACAAAAACAACAATAGAAACAAAAGTGTACAACCGACGAGGGATCGCAAGTTACGTAAGTGCAACAAGAGGGGGGACGGTACGTGAAATGCGAAATAGATTTTAAGATATATAAAAAAAAGTTATTGATGACTTTAATTCACTAGTGCTGTGTTATGTGTACACAACAATAGGAGGGGATGTCAGTCGTTCAAAAAAACTGCTTGCCGTAAAAATTTTTTTATCTTCGGACGGTTGAATTTCTTTTTTCATTCTTTTGTTCAAACTTTTTGTCTGGGGAGAATCAATGATCGATGAGATTGAAAGGGGTTTGAAAAAAAAAGTGTTAACTCGTTTGACACGAGTCAGCAATCACGAGGTTGGTGTGTTTCTATTGTCCCGTATTAAAACGTATAAAAAAGAACCGATCAAATCCAATCATAGTTAAGAAGTGGGATTATTGTGTTGTTGAACCGCAAAGGCCACAGGGAACGTACGATATGTGAAAATTCATTTTCGTTCGTCGTGATGATGGATGGGTATTTTTTTAGGTATAGGGGTTTGTGACGTACTAAGTCAGAACCTTAGACGCTGCGTGGATGCTGGAACAGTAAACACAAACGGGCAATGATTGTACGTACCCCCCTAACTTGAAAATCTCGGTTGGAGGTCCGTGTCCCGTCACTGTCAAATGCCAAGTAAAACTCTATTTTTATCGAGTTTGTTACACAACCGAACTGTAAGACACATGATCAGTTAAATTAAAAACTCTGCCCTCCGCATCCTAGCCCTCTACGTTTAAAACATAAAAGGTAAAGATCCATTTTTAACATTAGATGCGCATGAATGATTTCGTTCATTGATGTTTTACTATTCATCGAGGGATCGATCAAAGAATGAATCAAATAAAAGAAACGCACTGACGATGGTTGCATGATGCTGAGATTATAACGCTGGGGGACAGGACAATTCTTTTATGATTATTTTTTTGCGTCCGAATGACACACTAAGGATTTTTTTTCCATCCTTGGATATGGCACGCGTCTACGATTGTTTTCCGGCACTGCAGCCGCTTTATTGTACAGTGGGAAATAGTATTTTTTTTTAGCAACAGGCTGAGCTGTGGATGAAAAAAAAAACGGTTTGTCTGAATGACGAGTCATATTGTAATGATAGTGGTCTTCATTCACTGAATGAGAATAAAAAAATCACACGTAATGAAAGTATTTTTTTTATAGATCTATGCGTATTCATCTGTCGATGCGCTCGGCTAGTTTCGATCATTGACTTTCGTTTTTTATGGATGGCCATTACTGCATGTCATCCTCGTTCTTACGTCCATAAAATTAAGTTTGTTATCATCGTCTAGCAACACGTGAAGCGTTTCGTATTCTGATAATATTCTTCCCAGGGCTGTAGAGAATCTTGTTAATGTTTTATATCCTTAGAGTTTTTAGTTATCGTTTTTTTTTAATCTGTTTCAGCGAAAGCGAATGGTCCTGTCGATTTCGAAGAACTGGAGCATCTGGTAAAGGTTGGCAGTAGTCCATATGACAGATTCAGTTACTGTCTGCTGGCGTTGCCTTCAAAACACAATGTCTACGTGGACAGTATTCATTCTCTTTTTCCTCTTTCCATATTTAGAATTCGGCAAACATTCTGTGGCTGCCGAAAAATATGACGACAACGATGAGGTAAATCTATTTTGCATCCAATACGTACGACAATCATTGCCCACTAACGTTTTAAACAACGAAACTTGGCTACCTTCGCGTACTGTAGTCGGTGACGTCAAGCGCCCCTTTAATTCAAATTGGTTTGTCGCCATAGGTCAAATTGTACGTCAACAAAGTTGGCCCATACAATAACCCCCACGAAACCTACCACTACTACAGTTTACCTGTCTGTATTCCAGAAAAGGTAACTTCATATTAGGCACTGTTATTACGGTGATAAAAAATGGCCAATGGTTTTCCATAGATTGAGCACCGCAGTTTGTCTTTGGGAGAGGTGCTGGATGGAGACCGAATGGCAAAATCGTTGTATAGGTTGAAATTCAAGATGGACCTTGAAAAGCAAACACTTTGCACCTTGAACCTGAAAAAGAAAGAATTAGAAAAGCTCTCTGAAGCCATTGAGGATCAGTATTATTTTGAATTTGTGGTTGATGATTTGCCTCTGAGAAATTTCGTGGGACATTTGGAAGAGGGACGACTCTTCCCTCACACACACAAAGTCCTGGTCTGGACACAATACGATTTTGCCTTTGAATACAACGACCGGCAAATCATTAGTGCCAATGTCTCCGTGAGCGAAGGCATCGAGTTGCCTGAGACTCCTGAAGACGACCTGGAAATAACTCATACATACAGCGTCAAATGGGTCCCAACCAGCGTTAAATATGAGGACAGGCTCGATCGTTTTAAAGCTCGCAAATTCTTCCCAGTCACTTTGGAAATTCATTGGCTCTCCGTCATGAATTCAATGGTATTGGCTTTCTTGCTCATCGGCTTCGTAGCTGTCATCCTGATGCGCATCGTCAAAAAAGATTTCGCTCGGTACAGTGAAGATCCGTCAGGTATTTGCATTGCATTATGTAAAAACGTAGAAGCTAAATGCCATTTATTTATTCTTGCAAAACAGGTGATGTAGACGAGTACGGATGGAAAATAATCCATTCTGACGTCTTCCGATTTCCGCAGCGGAAAATGCTGTTTTGCGCCGTATTGGGAGTAGGCTCGCAGCTGCTCTGCATGGCAACCATCATCATCGTTCTGGCATTGGCTGGTCAGTTCAGCGTGCATCGCCACGGGGCCGTCAATGTAGCCTCCTGCTTCCTCTATGCCCTAACATCCATTGTCAGTGGCTTTGTGGCCTGTCGGCTTTTCAAACAAATGGGCGAAGGATTCCGATGGGTCCAATGTGTTCATCTAACGTCGTGCCTTTTCGCTGTCCCGTTTTTCGTCCTTTGGGGCATTCAAAACACAGTGGCCTGGATGTACCATTCTACCCAAGCACTGCCCGTCACCACAGTCGTCCTCATGATGATGGTCTGGCTCTTTATCGGTACGCTTGTTTATTTATCTGTTGTTTTCAAATGACATGAGAATTGTTTCTCTCAGGTTACCCGTTAACTGTTTTGGGAGGAATTTTCGGCAAGAATGCCGCGGGTGATTTTGATGCACCTTGCCGGGCCAAAAACATACCAAGGGAGATACCGTACACGCCGTGGTACCGCTCTTGGATGATGCACTACCTGGTTGGTGGATTCCTGCCGTTTAGTGCCATCTCGGTGGAATTGTACTACGTCTTTGCCACTCTGTGGAGTCGGGAGCCTTACACTCTCTATGGCATTTTGGGTTTGACGTTCATTATCGTCCTCTGCGTGACAGCGACAGTGTCCATCGCGCTGACGTATTTCCAACTGGCCATCGAAGATCACGAATGGTGGTGGAGATCTATTTTTTCTGCAGGATCTACCAGCGTTTTCATCTTCTTGTACGCCGCGTTCTACTATTTCCGTCGTTCCAACATGTCTGGCTTCTTTCAAACTGTCGAATTCTTTTCCTCCATTTTTATCACTTGTTACGCCTTTTTCTTGGCCCTCGGTGCGGTGGCTTTCTTTGCGTCGCTCAAATTTGTGCGATATATTTATGGTAGTATTAAAATGGACTGAGTTTGTTTGTTGTTCCATTACTGTAGGTTTCCCTAATGTTTTTTTATCCATCTGTTCAAGTTGGAGATGAATTGTTACTAAACGCACGCGGAAGTTTGCAATGATTGTGTACCTTTCCACTCGTGCTGTTGCTATGCATGTTAATTATCTCCACCATATCGTTTATTATATTGTGTGTTTGTGAGCCCAATCTCGATGCTAATTAAAGTAATTGTTTGTTTGTCAACTTTAATTGTAATTTCCCGATAGGGATTCTATCAAAACTGTTGTTTTTTTAACCCCTACCCTTCTACAACGAACAGTGGACCGACCGACACTTTTTCTGTGATTTTACCCCGTAGATGGCGCTGATGGCGCGGCGATTTCGGTGTGTCTCGGCACTCTCTCGTTCGTTTTCTTATTTTGCATGCTATCTCGAATATTGATGTTGTCTTATAATTGTAAAGGAGATAACGTGGACACTAACGAAGAGGTCGTGTCAATTATCGGCTCAACGATAAAGGAGTGCTGAGCAATCAAAGAGCGACTCGAGTTTCAGCCATTTTTTCTTACAGAGAGATGGCCGTGTGCGCTCCATTGTTTTGAGCATGGTCGTCTGCTCGTCTCCCGTCTAGTAGATCCAGAATTCCAGAAGGATGAACCTCGCCGTTGTTCAATCACTTGGATTTGAATTTTAGCACCTAGCATGAAGAGCAGTTCAGTTGGAATCTTAGTTTGCGAATTAACTAAAATCGGTTAAAAGCGCCATGTAGTAGTTGTAGATCGTGGTTGGAGTGTGCTAGCAGGTGCTAGTGCAGCCAAAAGAAGCTATTTTTGAGTATTTTTCATGGGATGACCATGGTTTGACAAGAGGAGTTACCATATGTTTCGCGTGAAACATGGCCCCTTGATTGCAAATTTTATCTGATAAGTATTAGTAAAATGCTAATGAAGTAACTTAGTAGTATTCATGATCCTATTACAGAATTTGGATCTTCATATCTTTGAAATTTTGGTTTACCAGTGGAAATGGCTATGTGATTTCTGTTGGAAGGTGGAATTGATGCCATTGCACCGCTTCCAGCTCTACGCTTCAAACATGAGCCTTAGTAAGTTGGAATTGATTGTGATATCTTTTCTTTTTGACTAGAACTTTTGCTTATGAGTCTGCCTTACCTCGGCTTTGATTAAATTTAAGCTAAGGATTCCTGGTACTGAAAGTTTATTTGTGTAAAATGTTCTGGAACAGAAGGAGGTATTCTACTAGTTTATATTAGTTTGCAGATGTAGCTGTGTGTCAGGTTAAGGCTGTTAAAGCCACTCTGCTTCATCGTGGAATAACTGCTAACATAAAGACGGATCTAAGACAAGCTGGAGGTGCTTGTCTAATGTGGGTTGAAGGAATTGAAGAACAGGAAAGTAGAAAAATTTCTGATCCTGTTGATGATTAGTAGCCCAACTCGTTTGCAGAGCCTGTCTTACGAAAGAAATAGTCTGGCAAGCATGAAGATGTCTTTCGAAGACTGTCTTGAGCTAATAGTTTCAATTATTTTTTGCGATTCATTTTCTACAACGATTTCATTTGTAAAACAGGAAAACGGCTAGTCGGAGGAAGTGTGATTACCGAACTACGAAAACTTTATCAAGAACGTTTGCCTTCTTTGAATGCAACATTTGTTTATTTATTTACATGCTGATGGTCAAACCAGAAATGATCCATGCTTCTTCTTTTAGGCAATGTTCTAGGTATGGTACCATACATCTTTTTATCAAATTTTTAAGCCTAATACCTTAAGAATTTTGAATGACTACGTGTTGTTAACTACGTGTTGTTAACTACGTGCTTAAAACATCTAAGAAGTCAAAATTGGCAGAGAAATTTCAATAATGGGAACGTTCTTTATAGCTACCATTTTCGATTGATGCGGAGGGAAATATAACAGCTAACATTGCCATGCTATTGCTAACCAGTTGATAACTTCTCGCGTAGATGCCTTCATAATATGGTAGTCCCCAGATTGGTTTTGCAGCCGTGACAATTCCTGGGACACTTTACGGCTTCATGAATGGTTACCGTTTGATGGTATGAATTCAAACATGGAAAATATAAAATGAAACACATATAATCAAAAATATGGAAGATATTGAACAAATGATTATGTAGCGAGTTGATACATGCAAGTTGCAAAGAACAACAGAATACCACAAGTCCACAATTAAGCATTCGGAATTCGGTGTACAAACCTATGCTCTCCCTGCAGTACCTCGGGTAGTATTATGGTATTCCACCTTATTTAGGGATAGTATTCCGGAGCTGGCGTGTAGTACGATGCAGTAGTGTGGTATAGTTGGTGTTGGACTGTTGGTGTTGTAGTATTTTGGTGCCTCAGTATAAGATATCGTGGCATACGTAGTAGAATAGTAGAATGAAGTCTCAGCAAAGCAGCCTGTTGTCGAACAGCATCTCAGAACTTGTCTCCGCCTTCGCCTCTACTGTTGCTCCGTCCAAGCATCAATCGTCGTTTAATGGTTGTCCAGTCTTCGCCTCTTTATTGTGCTATCGTTGTATTTTCCCCCCTTTGTCTCTATGATGCTCAGGGTAAAACATATTCATAACTTCTTGATGATTAGGAACGCAGATGAACGGCCTCTTACGTATGCTACCCAGGCTCCACAATAGACGCATAAATCCTTGGCGGATTAAAATACATCAACCGTAGGCCTCAACAGGGGCTCTAAAAGAAAGTGGAGAAATGAAAAAAGAAAAGAATTAGTAAAGAAAAAAATGCCCAGTTATTAAGCTTTCTTAGCAACAAGTTAAGCTTAACTTGTTTGATTTCACAAATTATCATTCACATTGCTGCCATTTACCTATTTTCAAGGGTGTATCAAAAGAATTTTTTGAATAGCAATAAAAGCTTACCTAAACTACCCCACCATTATCACCCGAACATGATGCTATGCCTGTTGATGAACTGTTCAGCATACATACTCCATGTGAATGGACAATCACCATAAGTGAGTTGTAACATCATCCTATATGTGGTTGCATATCACACTTGGTTAATGCAATATGCACAAGGACTTCATTTCCTGGTGTTAACAAAAAAAGACAGGAAAATAGGACTATTGATATAATGTTGTCTAAGAAAGATGGTAAGTTTACCTAACAATAGAGCATATGAACTGACATACTCAACAGAAGTTCCAGGTATTTTCCATTTACATGAAAAGGAGATAAAGCAAAGTGTAATGGTGCTCTAAAGCCTGACAGATATTTCCACATTTTGCTATACAGTATTGTAACTGAAATTATATACTTGTTCAATGAGAGCTGCTATATTTCCAGTAATGCTTCATCTCTCTTTCGCACACTGTCAATTTTGCATCTTCATCTTCTAAGGTTACAAGGGTATGAGTTGCAACATGTCTGTATTGACAACAAAATGATGTAATTCAGTTAGCACCTACGAAAAAAATGGTGCATTATTTTACAGCATTATATAACACTGTGGTAATTACAATGTGGTTATTGAGTGAGCATGTCCATACTAGCAGCTAAAATTCCAAGCAAACTGACTCTGACTGTGACAGTGTGACCACAGACTAAAATAGTCTGACTAAAAAAATAAATGTGTGACTAAACCGAACAACGACGATGTTTGCATCATTTGCATCCCAAAAAAGACGACCAATCGACCATGCTCGAAACCGCTCGAAACTACAAAAAAGTACAAACAATGGAGCATTGGAACGCGCACGGCCTCTGGAAAAACGAGCTCGTCGCTAGGCGATGCACGAAGCCCCGCCTTACACAACTTCGCGGCCTCATTTCCCCTACCTGACCGACGCGCCATCTCCCTGAAAAAAAAGAGAGCTTCTTAGATTGAGCGGCGCTCCTACGTCGTTGCACCGATAACCGAAACGATCACTTAGTTAAGCTCGGCGTTATCTCCTCTGCAAGAAGAAATCAATTTTTGCGACACAATGTGAAACAATTTGTCATCATTTTCTGGTTCTCTGAATGGTTTGATGAAGAGATACCAATCGTTCGTGCTTCCAGAGTGCTGAACGTCTCGTTGGCCGTTGGTCAAAGACCAGACGGACACCATATGTGGGAATTCATTATTTTGCAGAAAATGGTCAGCGTCGATGGTCCCGAGAATCGATGCGTCGTTTGATTGATGAACCAATCTATATGTTTACACATTCCCCTCCGTTCGCTTCTCTTTCACGATTTTTTACCGTCTCCGTTATCCCGAACGATCCATTAACGATGAACGTTTCTACATAATATCTGCGTGTGCTGTTTTTCTATCTGTAACGTCAGCAAAAAAAATAAATTGCATCAACATAATCAGTAGGGATGAGCTCAATTACATTATATGTGAGTAGCTGTATGATGGACCATCTCATTAGATAAATGCAACAACAACAAAAAAAACAGGCAACGCCGACAAAAAAAAAGGAATCACGTATCAGATATCCAGTACTTTTTACACCATCAATCAATTCCAAGTCCAGGAGAGTCGCAACAATTCGATTACAGTCTCTCCGCCTTCCAGTGCTATGTATACGTGGGCTGTATGTAATGTACATATTGTCAATAATAAAAAAAGAGACTCCATCACAATTCGCGTGTTACATTTATGGTATACACGGTTGAACAAATAGACAGGATAGAAAGTGGGGAAGGGAATAAAAAAAGAAGAATCCTATTCCCGGCTCAGAATAAATCAAAAAAAGGAATACACAAAAAAAAGGAGTGGAAACCAATCACGGTGAGTTTGTTTTACATCATCAGTTGCTGTTTATACATGTTATATACATGAGAAACTCTCTTCATGCTGGAGATTCATCTTCTTTCTCTTTTTCTATTTTTCCATGGCAAACAGAGTCCGTATCGATCGTTCACGCTGAAGGGGACCCAGTTTTTTTGGTGCTGTGCACGCACAGTGATGAAACAATAACCACATTGTAACAACGTTTAGGTAAAATAATAAAACGTGAACAATCGTTTTGAGAATTCGCAGGATAGATTGCAAAGTGCTCGCAGTACCAGCGTTCCAGTTGGCGTTGAAAAATGGTCCGTGCCCAAAATTACATGACGCAAGGGGGGGACAATAAGGGCGTGGTGAACGAAATCTTAGATCCACTCAATTGGTTGTGTAACTGGCATCAAGTGAAAAATGGCCAGGGGAGATCCCCTTCCCGCCCATAAAACACTTTGGCCTCCGACGTGCAGCAAAAATCATTTTTCTTCTTTTACCTTCAACTCTGATGTTATTTATTTTTTCATTGGAATCGCGTGATGGTAACAGAAATCCATCGCTCTATTTCCCCCGGTCGTGTTCAACAGCTCGACGTAATTGCAAAACACGAACGATAAGGCACTACGACTTGCCTTAGGGGGCCCCGTTAGGTTTACGTCTTCCTTCCTAGATGTTTGAATTCGTTCTCGTGTCGATTGATTCTTAACTTTTTTCTAAATTGTTGCACATAGAATTTAAATCCTGCGAACCAGATGAAGAATACACTGGGAATAGTGGCCTATAAAAATTTCTTATGTTGTCCAGGATGCGATCAGTTCAACGACGACAGGAAGGCGATCACAAAGATAACAGTCGCAGTTAGTGATTGTAGAATCCACCGACTGCCGATAAATTTAGACGCCGATGAAAATGCTGCCGTTCGATCGTTTGAGCGCAGAAACACAGCATCACTGGCGTTGAAAGCGACTTCCATGTTGCTGCATTGGAAACGTAAGACGTTACGAATTTATTATACGTGCTATTTACATGCAAATGCGTTGTTTTACATACCAGTAATTCAAGTCGCAGCAACTGACGCATACCTAAACGAACGCCATCAACAAATAAAACAAGAAAAGGAAATTAGAATGAGCTCGGGTTTCCCGAAGTGTCTAAAACGAAACGACAGTGTCGTTGACACACTAAAATACGATGGTTTAATTTATGCGCATTGTGTGTGTACAGCAATCGCGGGATAAATTAGATACGAACCGTCTGGTTGGTTGATTTATCTTGAAGACAACCGACTTGTGACGAACATGTTTCCGCTGTGGCACATTGTTTCGTCACGATGAGCGTCTTCCCCCGTTCGTCCATCACGTGGTACGTGTAACACATCGTCAAATCGGTGGCATAATCATCTGCGTGATTTGAAAAATAGTAAAATTTCAGAAATGTAAGGGACTTTGAAGATTTAACGTGGATGTAACATACCTACTGGACACGGAGTTTCAATGGCGAATCGATTACATATCTCGTTGCTGGACACGTTAATGCAATAGTAGCAGGCCATCATATCTGCAATCGATAAACACAAATTCTTAGAAAACAATTCAATTAAAATTTCATTTGAATTTCATGGTACATGCAGTGGACGTTACTAATTTGCATGAGGATCCGTTTGTGATTTGAGTCCGAATTAAACGTGATACATGACATCACTAAAAGCTTTTAGAGAGTGGCTGGCCTATGTCTAATGTTGTTCTTTTTGGGGAGGTCTGTGTCGAAGAGAAAGGTTTTCGCAATATCCGTTGCCCTTTTTTTAAACACTCCCGGATCTTCTCCGGTACTTGTACTCCGTAGAGTATAGTCGTATGAGTACTTAGAGGAGCAGCAAAAAGGTTGATCCATCTCTTTTGCTGGGCCAAAACAATCGTTGCTCATAAGGGCGCCCCAGACGTTATCCACATGTCAGTAAAAGAATGGAAAGCCCTAAAAACTTTTTGTTTTTCGATTGATCGATTGGCAAAGATATCGTGATCTTTGTCCGTTGCCCTTGCTTTTATTTCAGCGTTGGGAAGATTCGGTTTATTGTCCCACTTTAGTGAAACCTTTATTTACATGGGCAATCTTCTTTTGAACATGGTGGGCAACCAAAAAAAGGCCAATTTTTGAAATTTATTAACCTCATTTGTTTATAACCGAGGATATTGCGAATGCCTTTCAAAATTTCAACATAACAAATCTCGTTGGGTATCGTGTTAGACGTTGACAAACCACCAGCTTTTCATTTTCGTTTAGCCTTGCCTTAAATCCTGGTTATAAGCTGACGGTATATAGTAAGTAAATTACTCAACGTCCGATTCCATATGAAAATTTATCAACCAAGCAACGCACGGAGATTATAAACAGTCTATTAATTTTCTTTGGTCGGACCATCCCCTTACATACGTTTGGGTATCCACCCGAGCGTGATTATAGGCGACTGAATCACGAACCATCAGATCCCGGTCAGTTACGCCCCTTTCTCTGGTTTTCAGACGAAAAAAAAAAAAAACGAGGGCTATATAGGACTCTCGTCTAGCTGTTTGTGCAAGAGCGTTGACTTCTATTGATCGTGTTGACGGGCCCAACTGTGCGGATCATCGGGTTCTGTCTCCCATAAGCACACTGAGTACACATACATGTACACAGTCTGATGATACTCGCAAAGCACACGGCTGTGTGAGTACACAAATCCCAATTCTTGATGATGTACGCATTAGCAACGATTGTTTCTAGACTGACAAATGTCGGTCTAAAAGCTAACGGAGCTATTTCCTGGTGAGCTGTGTAAATCCATCAACATCTCGACTTTGATCCTAGAGAAAAAAAAAAGTATATAGGGAAGAGTACCTAAAGTGGTTCGCCAAGGATGATCTACCCACTAACCTAGACGTCACCGGGGCAACTGATGTAAAAAGAACTACACACGATAGAGCGGCTCGTTCAATCGCAGCGTTTGAGAACGAAATCATCCATCTTGTACAGAGTTCAAGAGCTATAGATGGATCTTGTCACGTACGATTGCTGATCCGCTCGTGGGGTGGGCTAAACTATTTAAATAAGAAGACATTTAACGTCGGAAAATGTATGTGTTCTATATGCTGTTCAGAGATTGCGGTGATAACCGACTGTGAATTTCGCAAAGTTAACTTTTCTTATTGTTGCGACTTTCTTTAGCTAGATTACATTGCCAATGAGACTTGCATTTAATTGTCTTGCATTTTTTTTTTCGCAAAGTCGGAGAAACTTTGGCGCAGATTACACACGTTTCAGTGAATAGATACCCACATGTTCCAAGATCATTCTAATGTTCAACCGCCTTTTTTTTAAGTTTGAAATAAGTTTGCAAAGTTGTACATCTCTGGTGAGACCAAGCTTTTATGGAAATACAAAGAACGAGCTATTTTTTTGTGGATAAGGTCTGAACGAAAAAGAGAGGGAGAAAAAGAAAAACTTGGAGAAAGAGAGAGAATAGAAAAAAAAGAGGGGAAAAAGGAAGTAGACCTCGCCAATCAGACGCCGCTGTTGTCGCCCAAGTGTGAAAGAGCGAGAGATGACAAAAAATCGATGAGCTATACAGTAGCCCGGCCATATCTACACTTGAAACTGGAAAAAAATATGGAAGTTCCAATTCATAAAAAAAAGGAGCTTTGATGATGGCTTCCGTTTACTGGGCCGAGATCTGACCATATAGAACTAGAGGCTATAACGAGAAATATAAAACTGGATTATTTGATTGGAACGCCATGCTGTTGTCAAAGAGAAAACGGATGGGCTTCTCCTGGGCGGATCGAAAAGCAAGATGCCAGATAATGATTGCTCTGCTGGTTTTCGTGAAGAATCTTGGGCTAATGATGATTGGTAAGACGATATCTACAGAGTAGATATGCATGTCGACCATCACCACCGATTTTCTTTCAAGTTCTTGTGCGGAGTCTTATTATTTCATTGAGGTAAGTGCCGAGTTTCACGGAAAGGGCGTCGTTCATTACTATCGATCGACATCAACTTACCTTTATTCCCATCATTTTTGACACGAGTATGTTGTTAGCTTGCCTCTCCCACTCTACTTTTAATTTGTTCTCAACTTCCCTCTTTCAAAATTAGTTTGTTCCTTTTCTAATTTTCATTCCCATTTTCTAACACGCCAGCTAAAAACTAGTAAGGGCTGTCGCTTTCATCCGCCGGTGTTTAGTTTAGAGGGTGTAATCCAATCCAATTGATCAATCACGATCAACCGATTAATTAGTCCTCGCCTGATTGACCGCCTGTCACGATATTGCAAGCACTCACGCAGCACATTTAAAAACATAACACAACAAACAAGACTATCTATGTACTACCACATGCGATAAGAAGATTGATCTGTTGTTCTACATGCATCAACCTAATAATTTCCTTTATTCGTTCAAAATGCCCGGTAGTAATCATAATGTTCACGGCCGCCATAATCTAAGAGTCACCCACCAACGCATTTATACTTAACGGCTGATTTATTCGATCTAAATTCCAGCCGTTTGCTACACATTTTCAATTCGCTCCAGCGAGTTGATAAGGTGCGCCGTACAGGCCTTTTTCGTCTACACAAATAATTTATGCGGTATTTATTCACGCGGATAGACATTTTTATCGCATATATCCATTTCAAAATCGTGGGCGATGTTCCGCATCCCATCATCTCTTCCTTGTCACGTGACGTCGTTTACTCTAGCCCTCTTTGAATTTCTTATTTTTGAAACCAAGTGGATGTTCGTACTGATTTCATAAATAAGAAAGACAAGACTTGTTCGTCTGGAAATGCAGAGAAGACACATTTCAAATCATATTTTAAAAGCCTTTTGACGTTGCTGATGGGCTTGGGTGGTGGCCACTTCTTCGTTACGCATTGAACAATTACCAACATCCACAAGCTCTTTGATATCTATTCAAACGATTTCAAACGGAACCTTGCATCACTTGCTGATGAAGCGTAATCACGAACTCGTCACGTCGTTTAATGCCCTTTAGATAATTCCCCCCATCCATTCAATTACGTAAGTGTGTCCTAACCGGCGGGAGGAGTTTATGAGATCAAAGCATTTTACTCACCATCTGTAGAAGGCTCGATGTCGAAATGATGATGTCCGGCATTATCCGCTTCCATCAGCATCGATTGCTGGGAATAAACACCAGCCGTAGTGGCCAAAGTATAGACCATTATCAACGATATTGTCCAGTGATCCATGATGTGTTGAGCCCGTCTTCCGGCTAGTATTTATATCCTTCTTCTCAATCCAACGGAGGGGAACAAGAACACAAAGAATTTCGCACAGTGTCCCCGATGAACTCAATTGATTCACATCGCCAGAATGTTACTGCTATTAAACGAAAAACTAGTAAAGAAACAATATCAAAATACTGCTAAAGCTCCCACGAGTTGGAAAGCAGTTGTGACTGTGTTGCCATTCGCTAACCGACTGACTATAGAACTCTTGCCTCGTTTTGATACACACTTTGGTGTGCGGTTTCCATGCGCGACGCCCCAGCCTGAACTGGAGATATACCCCCCAATGTTTCGTTTCTTCCATCATCCATCTTTTCTTTTCTCCACATTTTTTCTGCGGCAAGACGTATAACATTGAAACCATCACGCGCAAACGCGTTATGCTATCTTTCATCGAAAAAATAAATAAAAATTCCTTTTTGTTTGGGTGCCCTCTCGCTCTTGTGGTCCAAAGAATCTAATCTCCGTTTGTTACATTAAAAAAAACAACTTCTTTTTGTGTGTGGGCTATATAGGCCTATATAATGCACTCGTATTCTTTATTTTCAATAGTGTATACTCATCTTTTTTTTTCAGAGCCCCAGCACACGCAAGTTCTTTCATTGGTCGAAGAACAAAGATATCTACGGTGCTTTTCTAGAAGCCCATCGCGTGAGAAATGGAGATGAGCACCAATCAGTCAAGGCGACGTAATCTCATTTTCTTTTTGGTTGTTAAGAAAAAAACCTGCAGTCTATTTGCGTGAGGGCGATTCACTTGATCCATTTATTTTTTTTTGTCGACGAAGACGTACTGTTTCAATGGGTCATAATCTTTAATCTCTATATATAGTTTCAACACTTTCCCTTAACTGATGGGAAAATGGAAGCTCAACAAAGTCAGGTTTATTTAGTATAGCCAGACGGTGTCTTGTTTGGTTGCCAAATTTCTTTCTCGCGTTGACTTTTGCATCGTATTTATTGTATAGATTCCAGCGTCGAACGATGTGTGATTTCGAGGTAGGACAAACGCAGAACGTGAGCCAAAAAAGAGAGTCAAAACGGAATTGGATTGAAATCAACGATCGTTTTTGGGGAGCTCTCAAACTTTCTAAGCGATAGCAGCGCTTACATAATTGAAATCAATGGCCCAGCAATCGGGAGGGCCACTTCTAACGATTCCCTGCAGGGCATTGTGGGCCGTCTCTCTATGTCCAGCTCTTAATGGATGCGCAGCTGTTTTGACTCCACCGTCCCCGAAAGTGGCCGTCTTCAAGGGAATGAAAACTAGACAGTTGTTGCATTCCATCAACTACAATTAGTATCGATTTACGCGTCGGCCCGCGATATCGCATTTCACCGGATTACAAAGTGCAGCACATCAGCCACCATCCAGGATGAAAGGGGGGAGTTTGCGCATATCGAAAATCTAATTGAAACTGTCCGGTGAAAGCACAAACAGCTCCGTGAGTCTGTTTTAATGTTTCTGATTCACGAACGTTCACGTCCTAAAATACCCGTCGTGCTTTTCTTTCTTTCCAGGACATCGCTATATATGTTGCCATTCCTTCCGACTAATGAGAAATTGCTGCTTGCAATCCCGAAAAAAAGAAGCCAGCCAGCTAGTCACGCTCATCCGAGTCGGGCATGTCGACGCACACATGTACTACGAACACATCTGCTTCTGGCCTTCTGTCTCTTACTGCCGGCGAAATAATAGATTGAGTCATCCTCTTGAATACAATGTACAAATAAATTAGCATTATGTATGTACTCTCCCCTTGTTCGTAATGAATATTACGAAACCTATCGTGTTTCTTTTGTCTTGTTTTCATTCTTCGGGTTTCGGATTGTTGATGCTTAACACTCACGCCATTTATTAGCCTATTAGGTGGACTAACTCTGACACCCAAACAAATTTCAGAGCAAACACGGCAAGGGTTTCACCGTGACGCATTGCTTTATGCAAAAAAAGGAAAACAGCAAAACGAATGGTTTGTTATATTTGCCAACTGGCAGAAGTTTGAAGATGGGGGAAAAAAAAGAAGAAGAGCCGAAGAGGGAATAGGAAACGTTCCGGATGGATCGGGATGAATAAAAGTCAATAATCCATCAGAATTTGGCCGCGTATCCCGGAAGGAAACGACTTGCGGTCTTAAAAAGTCGTCAACACTTTTTTTTGTGTCTGTGCAACATCAGCAATCTGTGAACAAAAAATACAAAGAATTGCAAAACTGAGTTTTCATTTTTTTTTGTGTGGGTCCTTCTTACTCATTATTGCTGACGATGGCCTAACCAAAGGACGTCTTATATTCTTATTTTCTAGACAAGACAGCACTTTCGGATTATTCCGCAAGTCGGATTAAGAAATAATGAAAGGGTTTCTTACATAGTCTGCCTCAATTTTCATTTGCTGGACTGACACGAATAAATTGTCAGGTTTGCGTAAGGGAATAATTAACGTATATTTCATGAAAAAACATTTGTTGTTGAAGGCGTTGCAATTAAGGACAGACGTACAGTTTTTCATGCCCAGTGACGTTGGATTGATTGAACGTTAAAAAAAATGTTAGCGAATTTTTTTAGCGGCCAAGTTATGGCTGAATAGCTCCGAGAGTCCTACTTACATCATCATTCAAGCTGATAGATGAGTTTTCAATCAATTTATTTTTTTCTAGATTGTTGCAGGGAAGCATTCGTGTTTAGCTACAAATCGATGCAGAAAGGTTATCAACTTTCTAGAGATATAAACGTTACGTTATCGACGTTCTGGATTACGATTTCATTTCTAAATCTAAATTAATTATTCCATTCCTTTTTTTAAGTTTTCTTGTTTTTTTTTCAAAAGATGCAAATTTATTTGCATATTGTTTTCGCTTTTAGTTTTACCATCCCCTATCTCCCTCCTCAGACTTATTTAAATATCGTTGGCCTTGAATGGTTTTGCATTGGTACATTTGCCTCTTCCCTTGGGGATACCTTATAATTTCCATCCCTTTTTTGAGTTTTGTTTTTTTCAAAGGATGCAAATTTATTTGCATATTTTTCTCGTCTTTCGTTTTACCATCTCCCTCCTCAGACTTTTTTTTTATATCATTGGCCTTGAATGGTTTTGCATTGGTACATTTGCCTCATCCCTTGAGGATACCTTATTGCAAAACGTCTTTAATCCCCTATCTGTTTTCAATTTTTTGGACCATCTGTTTTTTAGTTTACCTTCCCCTGCCTCCCTCTTTAGACATTTCTTAATCTCTTTGGCCTTGGATGTTTTTACTTTTGATTTCATTTCTCGCAACTCATCCCTTGAAAGAATCCTATGCAAAAGTATTTTCATCCCCCTCCCCGAATTGTTTCAAACTTTGTTGACTTGTTTTTTTATCTCACCCCTTCGTAAAAGCTTACCCCCACCCAAAGGCTTTACACGTGTCGACTTTTGTCCATTTTTTTTACTTGAATTTAAATATGGAAATGAGTACAAACATTCGTGGGATTGTCCAAAACTGACCAAAGCCCTCTATACTTAACACGTATATTAGGAACACTTAAACATTGAATGTTAAGTTGATATTTATTTAGTTAATTTCTTCCTAATTGATTTCCACATTTTCCCTTCGGTTCGTCTGTAAAGAAGGCCAGACACAGTGCGCCATGTACAGACCGTCCATTTATATCTGCAACATCAAATTAGAAGATTTGCAGCTGCTCCACCAATTCGAGAGATCCAACCGTCCGTTATGGCCGCATCCAGTTGGGGTAACATGTCAAGCCTTAAGAAAATCAGTCCATGTAATGGAAAGACATTCATTCTCTTCATCCCCAAAGAAAAAGTAAAAAGAATTCCTATTACTATGTAGACATGTAACATACTGACGCACGCAGCTCGTCCACACACACGCCATTAAATCTACCATGTATTTTTTCCGTGTCACGATGTCGGATTAGGCATCAGCCAAAAGCTTGCAGTTTTGCAAACGGCGTTGTGACATTCACGACACGCTCATCTTTATGTACATCTATAAGCCTCAATCTCTGTGGATATCTATAGAGCTATTATTATTGCAGTTTTTTAGCATAACGAAAAAGGGCAGAAAGGTATCCGTAAACTTGTAGTCATAATTATGCAAGTCACGCAAAGCATAGCAGCTTCCCTGTCAATTTATGTACACGGCGTGCGTGCGTAGAGTTTATCGTTGGCATGGAAGCTTCTGTGCCATTCTGATGTGATGTATTCTCGAAGAAACATACATCATTGTGTATGAAAAACGAGCAGCTATTCTCTTTGTTTGCCTCTACTTTTTATTTGCTTTATGCAGTGGCTATTCTATCATCTCGTTGATTGCTCGTCCAGCTGTTTTGAGGAGGTTACAACTCAATCTGGAACAGAGAACATAAAGCACACGAGTCACGAACTGTTCGGTGCAGATGTAATTCGGATTTTCAAAAAGCGTGATAAACGCTTTGCTCGTAAATGTTTTCGTAGATCACGATGTTTCTTCGTGCGTGTGATTCAACGTTATGCTTCATTGCCAATCTAAATCTATGGCTGTATCTTTACTTTCTCTTTGTACCTGATTTTTACACATGTTCAAGAGAAAGTCTATGCTTTTTTGAATTATCGAATTCTGCAGGGAAACGCATCTGCCTTGATCGATGTCGTGATTTTTTTAGTGTTGGCGGGCGAAACAAAGTCGAATGACACTCTGACAAAACCTGCTCTACCGGGTTCCTAGATATTTTGCTATGCAAATGTACAATATCGATTAACAGTAGTCGTGTTCTGTTAAAAAAAACAATCGAGTGTCACGCTGCAACGTTCACCCTCACGCATCTGTACCATCTACAGCCACTTGAACGTATCAAGTGGCTGTGAACTTGTGCGTCGAAAAGAATTGCCTTGTTTTTGTCAGATTCTGAATTTACGAACTTGCGAATGTTTCACGTTAGTCTATCCATTGAAGCGTCTTTTAAATACGATCCTTTTGCTCTCCCTCTCCTTTTTTAATGCAAAATCAATTTTTTTTTCTTGTGAAAAAATAATACCAGCAATGCTTTGTGTGAGTAGAAGAAGAAGAAAATATTTGTTTTTAGATGTACGGATTGTGAAGTGAAAAGGTAAAATCAACATCAAAGCACGTAGCATGTCGCTGTAGTTCAAAATCGGCAAAGATTGATGAGCGATCGAAACGGCGTCTCTGTGAGTTCAAACGACAAAAATCAGTCAATAAGAAAAAGAAAGCTGAAAAACAAAACATGTACTCGACTATGAATCATTATGTGTTTCTCAATTTTCAAACTAAACGGTGCACTCATTTTCAGTTCTCATTTGTGTAGGAGGATCATCAACTCTCGATACTTCCAAAACTTTTAGCCTACTTCCCAATTCTTTCAAAAAAACAAAAAAACCCAGGGAAATATAGTGATGAAAGAAGCTTTTTCAAAGCTAGGAATGAATAATGACAATCAATCAATCAATCATTTTGCGTTTACCTAGAAATCGTTAACTTTACACTGGAGGCGTTTTTTGTGGCTACGGTTTTTCCCACCTTCTGGACAAGCAGCCGCCATTGAGATAAAGAAAGAGATAGTGTTTTGTTTTCTCGTTTCCCAAATTTAGAATGACAACGATTATGAGTTTCTGTTTCAACTTCTGTTCTAGGAAACACCTTTCACGTTTTTATTTACGTAACACCCTCACTGGTAGTACCATTCTATTCAAGTTAACCGAAAGACACTGCTATTGGGTATTGGCATTGTCCAGTTCAACGCCCTGGATTACAGCATCTGGATCGACTTTTGTCGCAGTATATTGGATTTGAGAATCAGAAGCACAGCAAGAGTGCGATAACATTGCACGACATCCTTCTTTTAGGTTTTGCAATATCGAAAGGCTTGTGCATCGTGAAGCTGATGGACATCTGTCCTGCCATACGTATCCAGCGATTCGATAAACAGATTGCTAAATAGTTCAAAACTATCAGCTAAAAGTACGTTTGTTTCGTTTCTTAAATGTGCAGCTTTGTTAATCATGAAATTTTGTATTTTGATTTCAGAGTCACCATTTGTTATGTTCATATTACACGTAGCCTATTTTAAGAGGAGAGCCACTGGGGCAACATCACGAGAAGAACAAACGAAAAAAATTGATTTAATTCAGACGAGAAACATTTTTCTTATCTTCGATACGAAGACCAATATTCTCGGCATCGTCGGAGGTATGTGTTCAGGATGGTAGGCATCATTATACCTATATTCACGATACATTGGCTTGAAATAAGCAGGTGGAGCTTGACGATCGTGATGAGGAGCGTGATATTCACCAGGAATAGCCTGTCCTGAAATCCTAATCAGCACAGCTGCGATGAGGAATAGCCCTACCTGAAAACAAATAGGTACTTTGTAACTTTGAATTGTTTCGAGTGAATAAGAGTCGAATACCTTCATCTTAGGGGGATATGGTGTGACACGGTCGACCGATACGTTGGAATTGCAACAAGGCACTGCGAATTTGAATGGTTTTCTAGGCTGCGTGTGCTCGATCGTGTCGGAAGACTCCACCTTTTTTTTTGCTTTCTCCTGCATTTCATCGACCATTGTTGGCAGACAATGACAAAACGTGGAATTCCGGGTAACATCAGTGATTTATATTTACATTATTAATTTACATATATTGTTGTGTGGCTTTGTTACATGGAGTAGCAGTGAAAGTCTTCTTTTGCCGGGCTGCTGTACGAACGAGCGTCCAATCGACTTTCACTTTGAACGATATGGGAGGGCAAATTCGATGCGGAAATGATCCACAAGCTCGAGATGGAGTAACAAGTTACTGTGCCAGTAAAAGCATTTGAATATAGATCAGGAAGACGTTGAATTGCAGGAGAGAAAGCTCTGCATTACAAGATCAATAGCTTGATGCTGATCGACTAGCGACAAAAGAAAATATACGGATCATTGCATCTGCCCAGGATCGAACTGAGGACCTGTTGTGTGTGAGACAACCGTGATAACCACTACACTACAGATGCTGATTTTCAGCTAGTTAGGGTATCTGGAAATTTCACTAAATTCCGCTCTATGCATAGCTTACCTGTTTTCTCCATTTCTTTTGAATAGCTAGTTCCTTTTAAACATGTGCTTTTTGATCTCGTCATCTTGATATACGGGTTCTTAGACTTGTGCGCCTAGCTGCTTCTTTGGATCCAACACAAGAAGCAGCAACCCGGAGGACTAAATTATCCGCAGCCCTCTTTCAACATCCAATAAACATCGGGTCTAGACAGCCTTTCGAATTGAGGAAGTTTACCTACACAAGCGTATCAACATCATATCGATTTCACCTTTTACTTGGCGAGAAACTAGGCCGTTGTGAGGAAAAGGGGAATACCGGGGAAAAACCTTGCTCTAAATCCATTCCCTTTTTAATAATTCTGAAGAGAAAGATGGAGAGAGCAACGCCCAATTTGTAAATATTCTGCAACGGCCATTAGTCTTCTGAAGGTCTCACCATCGATGCGTTCGATGTTACGCTCTCGTTACATCTGCACATTTGATAAATAACAAGAAATTTGAAAATACGTTTCTAAAATGTTAAGCTGCCAAGGGCCAGCAGAGTAAAATAGTGAAAGGGGAACCCAAGGAAAAAAGCATGCGAGGAAAACGGACAAAAAGATGGAAATAAGTTCAATCATCTGTGCGAGCTTTAAATATCATCACAAGGGCGAAATAGCAAAATGTAGGACCCCACCCTTTTTACAGCGAAAATAGTAATGCGTCCGTCAGTGCGTGCAATCATTCTACCTGTGCGAAAAAACGCACAATCCACGACGACGACCAAGATCACATGGAAAAGACTATTTGATGTGAGACAAGCTCAAGTATAAAACTGAGAACTTCAACTCTAAATGTTATCAGTTGTACACCAACCAGCATCTATACTCTATTCAACATGAAGGTAAATCTCAATCAAGTTTCTGAGTTTTGTCTAAACAGAAGATAACATTGCAACTGTATGATTTTGAAAGGTCTTTCTTACCATCGCCGCTGTCTTGATCGCCACCGTGGCTGCCAATTCTGCTTATCCGAAACCGGCTTACCCATCATACAGCAAGTCTTACGACTACGTACGTCTTTTTTTCTTGTTCTATTCATTTTTAAGAATAGAAAAGCTAATTGTCAGTGTAAAAATAATAATTTGTGTAGGCACCGATGCCCTACGTCTTCGCATGGGGCGTCAAGGATGATTATACCTACAACAATTATGCCCATCAAGAATCCAGTGATGACAAGGGCTACGTTTCCGGTTCTTACCGCACCTTGCTCCCCGATGGTCGCACTCAGACCGTTAACTACAAAGCTGATGATTACAACGGTTACGTCGCTGAAGTCAAATACGACAGAGAAGCTAAATACAACGATTACAAGCCCGCTGCATACAAGCCTACCGGCTACTACTCCGCCCCTGCATACAAAGCTGATTACCCCGCCTACAAACCTACCTACCCTGCCCCTGTCTACCCCAAGTATTAGGTGGATGACGGATGTATTTCTAACAAGCATAAAATTAGAAAAATTATTTTTTAAAGAAAACTTCAATAAAATATTCTTTATTTGGTTAAAAAATTATTTTTTTAAACAAAAATCCGAGAGCAACGGTTAGGCCGATGGATAATGTAGAGGCAATAATACGAAATTTTGTACTCGCATTAACTGTCAAAAGTAAGGTAGCCTTGTTTATAGAGAGCCGCATTACTGGTGCCTATTCTATAACAATCTAAAACACAACAAGGTTAAAATGTTGATGAATTACATCGATGTTCATTTAAACGCGCGCCCAAAATATTTTAAATGCTTCTTTCGCCATCTGGCGAATAACTTTTACACTAGTTCCATCTTTCATCGGTGTTGCCAGATTTACATAAAATCATCGGTAAAATACTGTCAGCTACCTGCGTTAGCAAGGTACCCGAAGGGCTATTTTCGGTTTTTTTGTAATCTTTATTTCTATCGGCTTTTAAATGCTAGAATTAGAGCTGTTGTGTTATTTGCTAAAAAAATAGTTAGAAAAATATTTTGTTAAAGAAATAGTTAGAAAAATAGTTGAAGTTGTTTGTAGTGTTTTTTTTTAAATATGGCGACAAAAACGACACGATTTTGGACCAACCCAAAGGAACTCGTATCGATTTACTACAAGAAGGAGAGTGAAGTTTCAATTTAAGTTTATTTATAAGTGAAGAAAGGTTTGTATTGAATTCGAGACGAGAAAGTTGAAGTTGATTCCGAGTTGACAAATTTTTAGGGAAATGACTGTGTTAGAGGAAACTAATTTTTGTATCCATATCAGATATTTTCAAACGACCCATTTCTTTACAGCAAATGAAGGGACTAGCTAATGGCGCTAAGAAAAAAAAAACAATTACACTTAATCACTCTGTAGTGATCCTATACTATTCATCATTCCGAATTAAAATGGCTATTTGACTCTCTTTCAATAATACACCCCCTATCCTTCACGTGAAAACCTATTATTTTTTATTTTCGCTTTACTAAATCATCTAGTGGGGCAATCGTGAACTAAACCCAATCATCTAGTGGGGCAATCGTGAACTAAACCCATCCACACCAGAAAAAAAAACCATACCAGCAAAAAAAAAACGTGGTTAGAAACCCTTCGGGTAATTTTAAATATGGCAACGCCAAATGGGGATATAATGCGCCTCTCTTGTTCGGTTAACATGCATTCGGTAACGATGCAGTCGAAGGGAAGTCGTTCACTCGAAGCTTGGTAATCAGTAGAGCCAGTTTCGAAGGTCGGTTTACCATGTAGAGTGCGTAAAATAGAGGTATTATAAGTTTTAATCTGATCTCATGTTGAAGTTATCTGTAATATTGGTATTGATTATTAGACTACATTTATTTAAGCTGAAATTTGAAGTTTGCACATCCTCAAGGAAGGCAAGATGCCATGTACTACGCTATCAACCACGCACCCACGTGGTTTCCCACAACCATAGACTTGATTATTAATGTCTGTTTTTTTATCTATTTCTCTTTCAAAGGTGCAGCTTGATAGTTGTGTTGTACTGAAAATATTGGGGGCAGTTTCTTTAGGTAAGTGATGGAAAGTCATTTTGTTCAGGTGAAGGTGATTAGCTGATGTTAACTATTCAATGGTTCCTTCTGAAAAGTGTACAAGTTTGAACATGTTAGAATTAAAATTTCTGATAGAAATTATTTCTTGAATTTTATTGCATTTACTTGTTGAAATGCTAATCCCACAAATTTTACTTGCAGGGTGTCAGGAGAAATGGGTCACTTTTCTGCATGATTGCATGAGATGTGACTTGTTTTGAGTAGCTTACAGCATCCTCTACCATTGCATTCATCTGTTCCTATTTCAGAGCAGTTGAGCAAGTGGGAGCAACGGTGTAGGTGAGTTGTGTTATGAAGCAGCCACTGTTTGGTTTGCAATGATGATTTTTTAAAGACATTTGAAACCTGAATATCAATTGTGGAAATTCATTGATCTGATTGTTTAACTATTCATATTTGTATTTTAATTGTAAACCACACCTGACCATGTTTTTTATTTAAAGGGTGGGATAGTAGCTCTACTGTGTTGGTTACATGTGTGACTTGCATGTAAGTTTACTCTGCTGGTACTTGGTGCTGTGGATACAAAGGTGCCATTTCAAGTGGAATCATGTAGGTAGGAATTTTTCTGGATCATTGTATTTGGTTGTGATCATTTTCTATTATGTGTCATTTCTCCTTTGTGATATGTAGGTTGGCAGTGTTTCACCTGTGCGCCTACAGTCTCGTTGGAGTGCAGTGAGTTTGAGTCGTCGAGGTATAGATGGCTTTTCTTCGGTCATTTTGAGTTATTTTGATTCGGTTATTGATGATATTGTAGCATAGGTCATCTGAAGAAGATGATGTGAATTACAAAGGCTGAATTTTAGTTTAAGTTAGATTTTAGGTTATTTAAACTTTGTTGTCTAACCTACCTATTTTATGTGTAGGTGCTGCAGGTTTGCCCTTTTACATCACCTCATGGTAATATTTATTCCATAAGATTACTTGAATGATAGTTAGTGATGAGTATTTTTATTTGCTACTCTTGACTGTTGGAATGACGACAGACTTAACCACCAATTCTAATCTGAAATGGGCAGACTCAGTTCTATGGGAAAATATTTTTGTTTGTTCTAATTGTAGATGCTTTATTGTAGGTTATGTGATCCTTGGTTCGTCGGTCACCGGTCGTTGGTCACCTGTTGTACCACACACTGTGCAACCCAAGAGCCTTTAAGAGTAGGAAGTTATGAATTCGTGTTCACGTACGAGATCGTACTTACTGAAGAAATTGTTCACGGCGACGTGCGTAACGTTGCGTTTATAGACCATGTGATTTATCGTGAATACTCAAATACATTGAATTTTTAATGTTTGATGTTGGCCCATTTCGATTCCCACGTGTACTCTTCCCTAATCCCAACGATAGCGCAGTCTGAATTTATCGCGCAGGTCGATGTGGTTTGAAGGCCATTGAGCAAGGTTATTGAACTCTATGGCGACAAAGCGTCACCATGTGGATTGATAAGAAACCACAAAATTCTTTTAACTAAAAAACTTAAACCCGTCTACTTATTTCAAGACTTATTACGGGTAAAAATCAGTTGTATTAATTTTCAAACTAAGAAGAATGCTTTAATTGTCTCTGCATTCTGCAAATGCTAAGTTCTCTAAATCGACTGGTTTTCGGTTTTAAAAATATTTACAAATATAATATTTCAAATTTTCAAATTTCAATTCCTATATTTGCAAATTGCGCTATACGGTCAGTGATCTGTCAACACTGCAGCGCATTTCTACCTGCCTAGGTTGAAATTGCCTACCCTTACCTTCTACTTTTTCAAGCTTTTGGTTTGGGTGTTGGCTTTGGCAGTTTGTTGTTTTACCTGTTGTTGAGCAACTTGATGTTGTCATTATGAATTTTTAAAGTATACGTTACTTTTATTATAACCTTCGACTACATTCCTGATTACAGGTAAATAATCCATTTTTATTTCCGTTACAACTTTTCTAATAACTTTTTTTTAGCGACGAAATATGAGTCCTGCTACATTGTTACTCTTCACATTCCTTGTTTTGGAATCCAGTGCACAACTTTTGACATCACCTAATAGTTTATTTGGACAGAGCAATGTCAAAACTGAAACTTATGATCCAGATGCCATTTGCCCAAAATCTTGGGTGCATTATACAACATCATGCTACAAATTCATTCGTAGTCCAATCAAAACTAGAGATGAAGCTAGACAGTACTGCCGAGCCTTTAATTCTGACTTAACAAGTATCAACTCACTGGAGGAACACAGCTTCATCACAACATATCTCAACAAGAATGATCCCAGTCATCGAATTTGGTACATAAGTGGCCGTCAGCAAAGTCCTGGAGTGTGGGTTAATGATGGTGATGGCACCACAATGATGAATCTTGATACAGCCTTCTTACCAAATCAAGAAACACTTTTTGAAAAAGATTTCTTGTCGTATGGTTATTCTTTGTCTGCCAGGCAGTGGGGTCTTTTACGTGTGGATGGAAAAGACCCATTACTTCACATATGTGAAATTGCTGTCAACCAGGTATGTGTATAAAGTATTGAATTTACATGTTTGATGGGAGGGATTTGATGCTATGTGTGCATAGCGTTTTTCTTCTACATTTTCTACAAGTTTTTGTGCTTCTTGGATTGTTTTTACGAAATACCATCTTTTTATTAGGTCAATTTACTGGATGTGGAAGATAGAACATTTCAGTATGGCATTGTTGTAAATGATATCACCAGGATTCCTCGAGGGCCTTTCTTTATTCAACAACCAGTCCCCGTTGTGTTTGATCTGACTAGGCGGAAGACTTTGAATCAAGTTACGCTTAGCTGCATAGCAAACGGCTATCCTACTCCAGAATTCCAATGGTACAAAGAAGATTTTGAAAACGATCAACTCGTTTCTCGGCGGATCGACCCTCTTCAAAGTCAACGACACACTGTTAGTGGCGGTTTGTTAATTATCAACAACCCTGAAGAAATCCGTGACAGGTATGTAAACTGATGTTTGCGTTATTACGATATAAACGTTTTATCATGTGTTTATCTGTTTTACAGAGGAAAATATCATTGTGTTGCAAGCAACCAATATGGTTCAATTGTATCCGAAAGCGTGCAACTATCTTTCGGCTTTATTGGAGAATTCAATCTCAAGCGATCTTCGGAAAACGGTCTTGAGCACTGGGGCAAAGCTATTTATTGTGACCCCCCACAGTATTTTCCTGACATTCAGTACTATTGGGTTCGCGATGTATTTCCCAACTTCGTGGAAGAGGATTCCAGGACATTTGTTTCTTTTGACGGAAATTTGTACTTTTCCTCTTTGGAAAATATCGATCGTGGACGTTATTCCTGCAACGTACAAAGCACTGTTTCAAGCAATGGTCGTAATGGACCTTTCTTTTCGGTCGAGGTTCGTCAGCATCCCAATTATCAACAGCTCAAATTCCCCAACAACTTTCCCAAGAGTTTCCCTGAAGCACCTCGTGTTGGCGAAGACGTACGACTTGAATGTGTAGCTTTTGGTTACCCTGTCCCTAACTACAACTGGACTCGCAAAGGAGCCCCCTTACCTAAAGGTGTAATCATTACAAACTACAACCGAGTGCTTGTCCTTCCCAAAGTCAAAGTTGAAGATATGGGCGAATATGTTTGCCGAGCCACCAACGACAAGGTAGTCCCCCATAATAATAACTTTTTAAGAATATTTTATTGTAAATTAAATTATGGATTCACCTTTTCTTCAAATATATTTACTTTAACGCCTTTACATTTCCAGGTATCTATTGAGGGAGCTGTGACAGTCAGCGTCCAAGCTACTCCAGTTTTCACTATTCCTTTGGGAGATATGCATATGGATAGAGGTGAAGATCTCCTGTGGACTTGTGAAGCTTTCGGCATACCCGATGTCAATTATCAATGGCTACGAAATGGACAGGTTAATTCCAATAACCAGGACTTTGACAGAGGCAGAGGTTTTATTCACAAAATGTTTGATTTCAATTAATAGGTTTTGGATCCGTTCACCCTTGAGCCAGGCGACCGTGAACGTTACGAAATTAGAGAAAATGTTCTAATAATACGCAAGTTAGATCCAGAACGTGACCAGGCCATGTATCAGTGCAAAGCATCTAATCAGATAGCCGAAAGATACTCTTCCGGTCAACTTCGAATATTGGACATAAAGCCATCGTTTGCAAAGAAGTAAGTTGCCATTTATTGTGTATTGCTCTTCATTCCCGTTCGTCATACGGTGGTGACGGACGGCTAATGTCCTGTTAGGACCCATATTAGTGGAAACATTGTTTTATTCCATTCTTTATTCTTTAAAGGCCTTTAGAATCCGATATCTATGCTGCCGACGGAGGAAATGTGACGATTGCATGTAATCCAGAGGCTGCACCGCGGCCTAAGTACATGTGGCGAAAGGATGGCTTCAATATTGGTTCGGGTGGAAGAAGAATTATTCTTCCTAGTGGACACTTGCTTATCAATCCCGTTTCTCTTGAAGACGCCGGCAATTTCACGTGTATAGCTGAAAATAGGTATTATTATTATTTAATTTTGTTTTCTTACTTTTGAAAACAACCGTTAATTCGTGATTGTGTTTGGGTTGCAGGTTTGGGTCGGACTCGAGTACAGGTCGCGTCATCGTTTTGCGTGGACCCGTATTTCTAGAAGAGCCTCCAAGCCGCATTCTTACTACAGTAGGACTGAGTGAACAACTCCGCTGTCGTGCATCAGCAGAGGGCATCCTTGATTTGGCTTACATTTGGAAACACAATGGCATTACACTCCGTTTCGATTCGTCCCCTATCGATTTCCACGACAATCTGGAAGCTGCTCATTACATCCGTTCGAGAGATGGCAGTCTTGAAATCCATAATATCACTTTAGCTCAAGCCGGAGAGTACGAATGCGTAACCAAAACATCCGTCGGTCGTATTTCCACCAAAACTCATTTGTTTGTTTATGGACCTCCTGGTGCTGTAGGAGGCGTCGAAGTAAGTTTTAAAAAGCTTTTTCTTAGCGTCAACAGTTTGTAACTACTTTATTTTAACACTGATAAGGTCTACGGGGAAACATCATCAGCCGTCATCAGGTGGACTGATGGCGCAACCAACGGTGATCCGATTCGTATGTACATGGTGGAAGGAAGAACCAATTGGAATCAAACTTGGGCTGTACTCGCTATGAACGCTACCGCGAAAGAAGTGGATCGATTGACGTCTCGCAAAGAACTCACAATGATGAATACCTTGTCACCGTTCTCTACGTACGAATTCCGCATCTCGGCTTCCAACACGCTCGGTTATGGACCTAGTTCTATTCCGTCACCGACATTTAATACGCGCTCAGATCGAATTTATCTACCTCCAGCGAATGTCGGTGGTGGAGGTGGAAAGACTGGCGATTTAACAATTACTTGGACACCGTTTGTGGGCCAACAGCAAAACGCTTCTGGCATTTATTACAAAGTATTTTGGCGTCGCCTGGCGGGTGTCGATGCCGACGTGACAGAAGAATCGGAATACCAGTCTCAGATTGTCAAAAATTCTCGTGTAGCTGGCCTTTTCGTTGCTACTGTCGACAGAAATCGTCGATACTATTACACCCCCTACAAAGTGAAAGGTACGTCAAATGAAATAATCGTTTTATTAGGTTATTTACAGCCTTTGAACAAGTTTGGGGATCTAGAACTCATATTTTGAATGGTTTTCTCCTATAGTGCAAGGATGTAATGATGTGGGATGTGGCCAGGAATCTCCAGAAGTCTCCATTTATTCAGCCGAGGATGTGCCGCAAATTGCTCCAAATCAAGTAATCATTTTTAAAAACTTTGCAGTACAATTATTACAATAACGAGTTCCAATTATGTGAACAGGTGGCCGCTCGAGCTTTCAACTCGACTGCATTAAACGTCACATGGCTTCCTATGGATCTATCACGCAAACAAATGAGAGGCAAAATGATTGGATTCCGTATCAAGTACTGGCGACGACAAGACAAAGAAGATGCATCAGTCTTCTACCTGAGCCGAAGTACGCGAAACGAAGCGCTGATTGTCGGTTTGATGCCCGACACATATTACTGGGTTCGTGTTATGGCCTACAACGGAGCGGGTAAGTGGCACACTGCTACATTTCTAATTTTATGGTGGCAGTGTAATTCCTATGGGTAACTTGAATTGGTTCAAATAGGTGAGGGACCACAAAGTGAACGTTTCCTTGAACGTACGTTCAAGAAGGCTCCTCTAAAACCCCCTACCACTGTGCAAGTGGTGGCTGTAAACCCGTCAACCGTACGTGTTACTTGGCGATACGTAGCGCCAAGTATCGAAGAAGAACCGCTTATTGGGTACAAAGTCCGTGTCTGGGAGAGTGATCAAGATATGTCAACGGCCAACGATACGCTCGTCCCCCTTGGTCGCAAATTGGAGGCGTTTGTCACCAGCCTTTCTTGGGGCAAACGCTACAATCTTCGTGTTTTAGCTTACTCTCAAGGAGGTGATGGCAAGATGTCTTCGCCCACTTGGGTTTTTAGAATGGGTAATTTTGTTTTCCTGATTATTAACTGTTTCAAACCTCAAAATCTAAGAATTTTTTCCTTTTTCTGTACAGGTGATGATAGCGACGTAAACTCGTCCGTCCCTTTGAATGTGGCCATATTTGTATTGTTGGCCAGTGTTATGTTATCGATCTGCCAGACTTTTTCATATAACTTTGCATTGTACACATGATTTTTTTCCTGCCATCCATTGAAATGGAAAAATCTCTGCCTTTTTGTGAGTGATTTTTAAGTGTCTTTCTCTGCATCCGTCCATTTTTATCTCAATGCTGTTATTCTTTACCAGCACCGAAAGGGACATTAGAAATTTCCCTGGTTTTCTCGAAGACAGTAGATTTTTAAGGAATAAACTGACCTTATCAACTAAATCTATATCGTTAAATTTATTTTCGTACCACGTTATTTTTATTCTGGCATATTCAAATGCAACCCTGCATTTCAAGGTTCAGGTTTTTCTTTTTTTTACAGTGTATTCTCTTAAATCCTACGTTAAAAAACACGTGATCGAAAAGAAAATCATCGCTTTCCTTTTGAAACTGTTGGACCGCCTAATGCTTCAAGTTCGTTCTTAAGCTGTGTCAGTTCCAGATCTGGGAGGTAACGATGCTCTTCGTCCGTGTCGTCGTGAAGTTTCACAGTCAATTTAACCCCTTCAGGTAATGCAGCTTGAATTATGTGGAAAAATATAGGTGCTTTTGTTGCTTCTAAGTCAACCACCTGAAATTGATGAATGATTTTAAAAAATAATTCAAAAATATGCATGTATGCTGAGTAACTACGTAGCACCATACCTGAACATTTCTCTCGTATATATTAAGATTGTATTGGTTTTCGATTTGCGTGCTGAATGGTTTAAAGGTTTGAACTTTAAACTTTTGGCAAGGGCTAGCCCAACTATCATAGAAATTAAATTGTAAAGAAACGAGAACTCATCATTAACCTTGTAGCATACCAATCTTCAACTTCGATTCCCATGTTTTCTGCCATTTTATGAATGTAGCCAGAAAATTTCTCCAAAATTGTGAAGTCATATGATTTGATTTGCACATTTATAGGCTCATATAATGGTATTTGGGGACCTTTAGTCTATAATTCAAACACTTGTCAACATTTTAATTGAACACATTTTAGAAGCTTAACTTACATCCAGGTACTCTGGCTCAGCAATAAATTTGCTCAAACTTCTGGAGAACATGACATTTACCATTTCAGTTTGAGTTACCTTAGCTGTTCTGAGCAATCGACCAAGGGCCTGTAACCGATAAGATATATTATTAGACCTCAAACACTTTTGGATTGAATGAATTACCTGAAGCTTGAACATTTTATATCTATTCAGGAAACCTAACTGATATTTTAAATTTTAACATGTAAAAACAAGCAGACTAGATCCTAGACCTGTGGTAAAAGAGTTGGCTAGGAACTGTGAAGCCTCTTCCTTGCTTAAACCGATTCAAATTTCCGTTGTGTAACTGCCTAACTGGCAGTCTGGCACTGGCTGCGTAAGCGTATTACTTGCGTTTTGCGTATTCGTAAATCGTTATTTAATTTTCGTTCCAAATTTCCAATATTTTCAAATCGTATTTCTAGCTATATTGTACTGACGTCATATGTATTTTGTGGTGCCTTTTCTTTTTAACTACGCCATGGAGCTCTCGAAAATTTAAATAATTCTTCATGAGACAAGCGCACCTAGAAACAAAAACATCATATGTGCATTGAAGTTATTGTTTAATATCTCTAAAAGCGATTTATTTGTTTTTTGAATAAATTATATTTTTTAACGTCGTGAACCGTTGACTGAGACATATAGAGCCGGTTATAAAATCAATAGGACCAAATAAGATATTTCTAAGAAGGCAGTAATGGCGGATTTGTGAGTTATCAAATGGTAATTCATTTAAACGAGAAACATTTTCCTTATCTTTGCAACGAAAACAAAAATGCGCGGTATAGGAGGTGGTTTGTGTTCTGGATGATATGCATCATTATACTTGTAATCGTGTCCATGATGGTTGGGAGTGAAAGCAGCTGCGGTCGGAGAGTCATTATGTTGTTGATTAGGGGCTTCGGTTTCTTTGATGGGAGCTTGACCTGAAACCACAATCATTAATAAGACGACAATGACGATCACCTAAAAAATTCACCAGAAAAATTTGAGTAACACGAGAGTTGCAGCAAAGGAAACAATCCCACCTTCATGTTATCGAAGATATTGGCCTATGTTAAAGCTAAAAACTCTGCTATTGCTGGTACACTCAACGATGCACGAACCGTTTATATGTGAGCAAATTTATAGACAAGCAAAGAGCTCGACTGGCTAGTATTTAGGCCCCTCCTATTGCTTTCTCTTGCTTTATTTCGGTGTTAAGTGACAATAGCAATGTACAATATGCCCCTTGGCTTCACTGATGCTGACATTAACTGTTACGTTTTTCATTCACTTTTATTGTATACTAGTAACGCGGTGAAAATGTGTTCTTCGCTTTATCTTTATATAAAGAATTTTTCTTCAAGTACAAGTTTCGCGACTTAAATTAATTGTTTGCGCTTTTGTGTTCCTACTTTCACCACAATCTGCAAAGTGCGTCGAGTGCATTCACGTTAGAAAGCTGACTTTTCTCTATTTTCTCTTACCTTAATTTGCTAAATGTATTGTACTATGGCATATGGCATTTTCACATAATTTTTGTTTAGGGAGAATGGTGAATGCGACAGTAACGATCGTACCCGAAACATGTTTACTTTGAACGTGTCAGCTGCCGACCGACGGTTATACCGACCGTCTCAGGTGCGTTTGGTAAAATTCTATTTACATAACATTTCTTGCCATTCCTCGTGAAAGTTACTGTGCCATCAATAACTTATTATGTTTTAAATGACCAGCATCTAGGCTTGACATGTTGATTCTAGACTTCATATCCTCGTAGTCGGAGTTATACACTAGAAATCGAACGAGTAGACTCTGTCTGAACACAGCATGGAGAATGGTGTTCCGAATTTGAAAACCCCAGCACAATATGGGTTCCAACATGGCTCATTTCTACTGTAGATTAGGTAAGTAAAACGTACCAGATGGTATCGTGACTCATACGGCTGTAGTTCTGAAATACTTGCTTACAAATGGAAGAGAAAACAGAAATGCATTTCCCTACTAATACTTTTTGTTTCCCTATCAAGAAATGCTCAATTCCAAGTAAAGGAATATTCTAAGAAAGCAATTCAAAATCATACAATGCAATTCCCTGTTAAATTGCAAGGACTTTGTGTTTCGTCCAAAGTAAGCTATGTCGTTACTTGATTTTCACTTTTAAAAAGCTAATTTGGTTTTGATTCGTTTGGCAGCCTTGCAAGGTTGAAAGCCGGAAAGCTGCTACAGCAATCATCGTTTCTAAACTTACTACTACCTCTAAACGTGAAAACAGAATCTAGCAAGATATTTTACTCATGTCAACACTAGAGCATCGGCGAATGAATCAGTGACAATGATAATTTCCATTGAAGGACGTTTATCGGTGTACAAAGCACCGAGCTACGATTTCCCTCACGCGTTCAACGGTAAAACTTTCATCTAAAAAACTTAGCTGCTTTCGTCTTCTAAACTGACGTATTTTTACGCTCATAACATAAGAATAATAACAAGAATAACACGATGAATCCAAGAAGGTAACCAGGACACTGAATCTTCTTTTCCAGTTCCAATGGCAAAGCTGGCCCATGGACAAGAAAAACGATCGCATTCCGCCTGATGATGCCGGCCTGTGATGAGCCAGTTCAAGACGTTCACCTACCGTTCAGATTCATTTCACCCTCTCTGGCCTCCTGGAACAACACACCGTCTACCCGTAATACTGCCATCGCTGGACACCGCGTCTTCCTAAACTTTTGCAAAGGTACAAGTTTGTTTCACCTCTTCGTCGTCCGTCTTTTGGGGTTGAAGTTGTCTTTCATGCCTCTTGAATATAGATGGGGGCCAGGTGCTACACGAATGGGGCGAAAGAAAAATTAGTTTAAAGGTCCATTGTTTATTGGCTATGTTAATGAAGTGACCAAACTTCATTTTCATACAATGCAATGAATATGCAGTTCCTCTCAACACGCTTGAACATACAAGAGTGCGTTTTTTTGGGGGGTAAAGTAAACAAGAAAACTTTGTGATAACAAATTAAACCATAACTGTTGCCGGCACAGGTGGTAATTGCGTTCATACAAGAAGCATTTTTCTCAACTTTTTAATGACGATCATTAAATGTGGCTTAGTCGGTTTGTCTTCAGGTGCACGATAGGCGTAATTGTATCTGTAAATTGGTTCACGGTAGTCAGGTTGGGAAAGTTTGGTAGGGAAATCGAAATTGTCGTGATTTGGGAAAAAGTCTTGTCTAAACAGCCTTTGTCCGGAAACCATTACCATCAATAAAGCGGCAACGATGAGTATCTAGCAGAAAGGGAAAACAAAATTTTAGCGCAATCAAACGTAGCAAAGGAAACGGACGGTACCTTCATGTTAGTCTAGATGTTGTACTCTCCGTATGATATCTGCTAGTCAAGTGACGCTAGAACAATGCTGAAATGGATGAATGTAAACAGAGCTATATACCACGGTGAGGCTCCACCTCTTGCTTTCGCCTTTCGTTGGATCTTCAGCTGGATGAATCCCGTGGCTTTTTTAATATTCCACCCAACCCATAGAAACAGTTTCCTATTGTCTTTTCGCTTTTGCTTTTAGCGGAAATCATTACGACAGTAGATTTCTCCTTGGTGAGGCGTATCATATACACACCAACACGTATAGGTAATCAATTGGAAAGTCAGCCTTACGTCTAGTGGCTTAGGAAACCCATATTGCACTGGAACAACATCCAAACGATCATTGTAAAGATGTGCATCTGCATTACGAGCCCATCCGTCTGGAGCCTCGCTGTCTGATGTTGTTCATCCATGTTTTGTCTCAGGCTCATCAGGGAATTATGGAACAATTCGGCAGCCAAAATCATCATTAGAAAACTGACGACCTTTCCAAAACCGAAAAAATATTACATAGTAATTGAAGGCGGAAATAATAAGTGTTACGTGTGATCTTTTGTGCCTGTATTGCGTCCTAGTCTGTAATTCTAAAAAAGACGATAAAAGATGTAGCTCGAAGGCAAATGCTTGTTTATGACATTCTAGGTAATGTTAGGTAGATTAAGGCAAACTTAGTTAAGCTAACTTGTGTATGGGGTTTCTTTTTGAATAGCAATTCGTGTGGCTGAAATGCTGTTGTTGCGGTCGTGACTTTCTACACCCCACCCTTCTTTTAAATGATCGCCTATCCTCCACGTTTACCTCTACCCTCGCATATTACCGGCAGCTACATAATTTTTGAGTGATGGAGTAGAAAATTCGAAAATAAAGGCCATCCCTGCCGTTGCTCTTGAGTGCCCCACCTTCTACATGACCTTAAGTTTTTCGCACCCTTTTGTTCTGACAGTTCCCAGAAGCTGCAACGTTTTTAGGTATGGATTGTCAAAGCAAAGAACCTTAGGGAAGAAGGGAAGGGTGAAAAAACATCCATGATGGCCGCTTGCCCTTTGTTTTTTGTTTTTTCAAATTGCATTTTCTCATCACCCAGCCTCTACCTCTGGGGTTATTACCTTTGACACTTTGAGATTTCGAGCTAGTTTGACACTTGCATTGTGCTACAGCAGTTCAACTTCTTCATGTCTAGTGATGTGCCTTGTAACTCTCAGTGATGTGGTTGTGTTTCATTCATTGGCGTTTGGCGTAGAATGAGAACACTTGCTAAGCTCCAATTTCATTTTTAATTTTGGCGGAACTCACTGCATCCAAACGAATCTTCCAAACACTTTTCTCCTTGGGGTATGCTGTTTAACGTGGTTTGTGGGAAAGAAATTCTGTTATCTTACATGTAGTTTATGTATGCACTATTGTGTGTGTGTGTGTTTGCTACACACTCGTTTACTCATGCAACATTGAGCTCCGATGGCCCATCCTCTTTCTGGTTACTGTGCTTTCACAATAGAAAGTTAGCTAGCACTAGCAGTATCTTTCTCCTTTCCATATACATCTCTAACCTGGTACGCTCTTTTCCCATCGTAAATTGTAATGAATATGACACTAACATCGTCAAAAAAATTTTTTCCCGTAACGAAACAGTAGAATTCAGTAATATTTAAGAACATAATCTCCGCATTGCAGAAATCATTTTTTAGTTTGCTCTTTTCACCCAAAATTCTTAATGTTGCCGATATGTAAGTTGAAAACCTTTTTTACAGCCAATTGTATGGCAGGCATTGCAATTGCCAGTAAAGAAAAATTCATTTAATTATCAACGACCATTGAAAAAAGCAAACGTCACTAACTCTCAGCACGTTATATTGATTCTGAATTTATTGGAACATAAAGTAAACTCTCTTTAAAGAATAACATAACTTGGTACCGTAAATGAAACTTCTTTCGATTAATACTTGACTGAGTATGTGGGAGTGTAAGAAGGATACTTGGGTGGGGAATAGGGTTGATATTCAGGATATGTTGGTTTGTATTCGGGTTTATACGTTGGTTGTGTGTAGGATGGTTTGTGGGCTGGAGCTTGGTAAGTTGGCTCGTGATAAGCTGGCTTGTTGTATTCAGGGTATGCAGGTTTGTATGTCTGTGCTGGATTATTCGGTTTGTAGGCAGGGGCTGGGTATTCCGGCTTGTAGGCAGGGTATTCTGGCTTGTAGGCAGGGTATTCTGGCTTGTAGGCAGGGTATTCTGGCTTGTACGAGGGAGCTGGGTAATCCGGCTTGTGTTCCGGCTTGTATTCCGGCTTGTTTTCCGGCTTGTATTCCGGCTTGTATTCCGGCTTGTATTCCGGCTTGTATTCCGGCTTGTATTCCGGCTTGTATTCCGGCTTGTATTCAGGCTTGTATTCCGGCTTGTATTCAGGCTTGTATTCAGGCTTGTATTCAGGCTTGTATTCCGGTTTGTATTCCGGTTTGTATTCCGGCCTGTATTCCGGCTTGTATTCCGGTTTGTATTCCGGCCTGTATTCCGGCTTGTATTCTGGCTTATGCTCGGGCTTGTATTCCGGTTTGTATTCCGGTTTGTATTCCGGTTTGTATTCTGGCTTGTAGTCTGGCTTGTAGTCTGGCTTGTATTCCGGCTTGTATTCCGGCTTGTATTCCGGCTTGTATTCCGGCTTGTATTCCGGCTTGTATTCCGGATACGGATTGTAGGTTTGCTGGTAATAGGGAGTTTGGCATGAAACCATGGCCATGAAAGCAACAAAGATGAAAACCTGGAACAGATAATGGCATTCAGTTGAGCTCGACTTAAGAGAATTGTAACGCAAAAACGGAATAGTACCTGCATGTTGTTGTAGATGATGTTGCTGGACAACTGACTGATAATGATGAATTCACAGTGAGGGTATTATATAGTCCGACAAGGCACTCATTCCTTAAATTTTGCACAAGTGGGCACATGCTATGTAACCGCTGGTACTGCGGGTTCTAATTTCAATTTCATCAAACCCAAATCGTTCAGAAATGGGATTTGTTCTAATTTCACTTTTGGCTTTGTTAGAAATCAGCTCGTCTGTCGGTTTCCTCTTAGGTGTGTTGCCACAAGTCATTGGGAAGCAATTTCTCATTCCATTGTCTGCAGAATTTTCATTTGATCACCTCAACATTTTTCAAATCTACTTTGAACATTATAATCACCTGACAGCGATCTGTCATCCATTTCCGATGTATCGCGCAAAAATCCTATCAGTAAAGAATTGCCTTTCTCTTCTTTCTCTTTACTCTGCTCCATTACTAGTAACGTATTCCCGTTGATGTAAACCCAGACCCGATTTGACAATAATTGCGACCTCAAGCCCTTTTTCTTTTTTGATAATCAGGCCAGGTACTCTTATCAACACAATTGCCGTTGAAACTAGTTGAAATGAGGTTTCAACAGTCTACTTTTCGGTTTTGTTCAAGCGAATCTGCGCTAATGACTACAATCGAGCAGCATGATGTACAAACCGTACCAACAGACATGGCACCTTCAGAGTTCAGGTCGTATATTTAATAAAGACGAGCAAGGAAATAGATAAATTTTCTATCTGTAGCATCTAAATGTACGGCAATATTGAACCGTTGAGCTCATGTAGTTTTCAAGTAGCCTAGTCTACCTATCCACGTAAATCGATTGTCTTTACGCACTTCCATGTAGCCCAACAACGAATGGGCAAACCTAACGAGTGACGCAGATGTTACTGAGTATTATTTGATACGAACACACCCATTCGTATTCCATTCGTCCATATCGTGACCTTTTTTCCATACTGTGTGAGAAGGAGTGTAAATAATGCCTAGCTAATCACCATCCAGGATGCATTAATGGACAAATGTTCTTATTTGAACGATCGGTACACCGTGTTCTCGACAACCTAGAGTCGATCATGAACTAGTATAAAAAGCCGTGCCAATCGCTTACCTAAATCGTCAGTCTACAAGCGACATTTACAGCAACCCAAAATGTTCCAGAAAGTATTTGTAAGTACGCCCATTCAGTAACCTTAAAAATATAATAGTGAGTGGCATTGAATAGGCGTAATCATTTTTTGCGATTTTAACCGTTTAATTATAATGCTTTTGTTCGAAACAGTTATTTGCCTGCGTTTTTGTTGTTGTGGCCATCGTCTACGCCAACTCGGTGCACGCCACGGTTGAAGAAACTCTGGATCAAACCTTTTGCAAACCGTTTTGTAAGTAAATCAGTGATCAGTGTCTAGCTAAGCAGATTTGTGTCTGGGGGGGGGGGGATTCATCCTTGCCGTGAAACTATCTAATTTTTCAATGTAATAGTCTACTTGCATTTGCTGGATTCCTGTCCCCAGGAAACTACCATGCACTGCGGATAGGCCAAGGCCATCACAAATATGTTAACACTTAATAGATTTTACTTAACTGATTTATTTTACAGCTTCTTGCTTCAACAGCACGGACTGCGCGAGTAACCTTATTTACAAAACCTGCCGCACTAATTTGGTTGGCCAACTGCAATGCTGTCTCTAATTTGAAAACAATGACCGTCAACTTCACTAAAAAGGCGTATACCATAACATTCATGGTCCACCCAAGTGTTTCGTGATGCATTTTCAGTTAACCTCCAATAAAATCTGTTGCAAACCATCGTTCTCAGGCTAGGCTGTTTCTTTTGGAAAATTAATTTCCTCCTCCGACCTAACCAAGTTTTTCGCGACTAAAACTTAAATCAACGGAATGAACGCGAACAGTGAGACGTCCGACAGTTTTCTCCCAATAGGGGCTTTTGCATGCCGGCATCGCTGATAGTTTCGTGCTGTCTCCAACAAACTGCAAGTAATTCTATTCGTATATCTGCCTATTTGATTTTGTTCCAAAAAGTAGTGTGGATTTGGACACCCACTTTCAGGGACAGACCTACTATAGGATGCTACAAACATTGACTGTAAATGGATTAACACTTTTCTAGGAGATAACGAACCATGCACTTCCTAAAAGTTTCTTCCTTAACAAACACTGTGAAGCTAATGCTGAAAACAAACATTGCATCGATTTAAACATGTAATATCTTTCTTAATTTTGCAAAGAAAATCATAAATCGTGGCCAGGTTTTCTGTGGCGGTAGGACTGGTTTGTTCTGAAGGAAAGGATGTACATAGTTATGTCTGAAGTCATATTCATCGTCATCATGGAAGCGATTAAAGTTCGGCAAGAAATATGGAACTTGATAGCTGTAATGTTTCTGCTCTTTGAGGGGGTAGTATTTTTCGAAGTACGGTTGGCTGCCTACTGCAGCAACCACTAGGGCAGCAACAATGAATACCTGAAACAAATTTTCATGCTTTGCTCTATTCAATTTCCAACTCAAGAAAAACTTATCCTACCTTCATGTCGTTTTCTAGTGTTAATGTACGATGCACGGCAGATGCAAAGTGGGAACTCACGGTTCGTCAACAACACGAATAACTGTAGTGTTTTCAATGTTTGGTTCGAACTTTAAAGGGCCCCTTTCGCTGAATTTATGGCAAAAAAAACTGTTAAACCCCACCTCTTGTTTTTGTTTGGATGCCCAAATTCATCCATAGGTCGATGGATGAATTGGCAGTGGATTAGATTCAAATTGCTTTAGACTTTCATTTTCATTTTTACTTTTACTCACATCGTCAAGAACGTGGTCAATTAGAAAGGACACTTGGCTTTTATACAGTAATCATGTTACACGAAAGACGCCTCCGCACGTCATAGTCACGTTTGGCTCACGCTGTTTAGTCACGTTCAGCAGGACGATCTTCACTTCCTCTACAGTATCAACCTAGTAAACTCACATTCTGAAATTTCTCCGTTTTACTTGACTCGCTAACCTCTTCTTTTTAAAACAGAAAAGTGTATAACTGCAATCACGTTCTATTTCTTTACATAATTCAACGAATTTGCAGGATTAAAAAACGACGAGAAAGGTGGATGAAACAGGTGAGAGGGAACCAATTGCACCGATCTTCATCTCCGCTCTCTGCGATGCAGAGTTAAAGCCCCGAGAAACACTTCGGAAAGCGAACACAAAAAACCAAAAAGCCAAATGAAAAAAGTACGGCAGTATATTAAAGTTGAAGAGTTATTCAAAAATGAACGACAGAATAGGACTGCCAAGACTCACTGAGCTGCACTTAAACGACTTTATTCAACTTTCAACGATGAATTTATGCAGCAACACAGCTCCGGACACACTGCAGATAGACCACACAGCAGGGCAGAAACCGGCGAGATCATTGAAGCCAACGTCTTAAAAATAGCAATAACATGCGTATTTATATTAGTTCCCTCGTTTTTTTTGCTGTTTTATACGATTGCTAATTGATTCTCTGGGTCACGTGTCACATGACTTAGTCTCCTTTTGAAGTTGAGCAATTCTGTTTCCAACTCGCGTTGGTTGTAAGGGTGACAGATGGCACCACTGTTCCCCATTCCTTGTTTTGCGAAAAAACGAAGTGTGACAATTGACAAGTGAAATCTATTTCTTAATATTTGTTAACCATTACAATTTACAGTGATGAATTCGATAAAATTATATGGTGTGATTTCAACTATTTAGTTTTTCATTTTTTAAAGTGAGAAACTTCAAGTGGATTATTTTTTGTGCAACAGCCAACTGGTAAACTTGTGATCAGCAATGGAAACTGCCAAATCCAACCTATGTTTTGTACACTATATCATTCTTTTCTATTGCACATTGAAAGGTATAAGACATTAATTTGGCACTCAAAACCCAATAGACATGATTCTTTTTTTCAGAAATAGTTGGTGAAACCTTATTAGCTAAGGATGCTATATCGAAGAAAGGTTAGAAATGATGCAAACCAAACAAGTTGGAATACCATCATGGCAATAACGTCATTCTGCTGCTCATTACTCCTTCATGATGTTCTTTCATTTTTGAACTGAAAAGTGTAGTAAACCATTTCAACAATCATTTCGGCATTTCTATCTATCAAGTGGCAGGATTTTGAGTTGTGGCGTGGTAATGGACTTATATATTGTCAATCAGTATCAAATTGGGATCTTTCTGCTTTTACTTCTAGCTCGTGTATCTAAAATGGCAAGGATGCTCAATGCAATGCGTCAAATGAAGACCACCAACAATGCAAAATCAATGGATTGGAAAACCACATTCCATTGTATACTTTTTGTCCACTCATTATCTCGTGTAAGTTTCAATTCTGTTTAAGCAGCCAGTGCACCCAGTTCCTCTATATTGTGTTGTCAATGATAAGCAAACAGTATTTTCACAGACCTTCTATTTCTACCTTGACAGCCAACACGCGTCTTTGCCTTGCCCGTCGTCCCGTCTTCGCCTCGCCCGTCGTCCCGTCTTCGCCTCGCCCGTCGTCCCGTCTTCGCCTCGCCCGTCGTCCCGTCTTCGCCTCGCCCGTCGTCCCGTCTTCGCCTCGCCCGTCGTCCCGTCTTCGCCTCGCCCGTCGTCCCGTCTTCGCCTCGCCCGTCGTCCCGTCTTCGCCTCGCCCGTCGTCCCGTCTCCGCCTCGCCCGTCGTCCCGTCTCCGCCTCGCCCGTCGTCCCGTCTCCGCCTCGCCCGTCGTCCCGTCTCCGCCTCGCCCGTCGTCCCGTCTCCGCCTCGCCCGTCGTCCCGTCTCCGCCTCGCCCGTCGTCCCGTCTCCGCCTCGCCCGTCGTCCCGTCTCCGCCTCGCCCGTCGTCGCCTCGCCCGTCGTCCCGTCTCCGCCTCGCCCGTCGTCCCGTCTCCGCCTCGCCCGTCGTCGCCTCGCCCGTCGTCCCGTCTCCGCCTCGCCCGTCGTCGCCTCGCCCGTCGTCCCGTCTCCGCCTCGCCCGTCGTCGCCTCGCCCGTCGTCCCGTCTCCGCCTCGCCCGTCGTCCCGTCTCCGCCTCGCCCGTCGTCGCCTCGCCCGTCGTCGCCTCGCCCGTCGTCGCCTCGCCCGTCGTCGCCTCGTGGTCGCCCCGTCATCGTCTCGTCATTGTGGTATCATTGTATTTTGTAATGTGTAATTGTATAGTTTAACCCACCCGTTGGCTGCCACCCACTTTTCCTCCCCTTTTTTTAGCTTGTTAGGGACGGGCCTTGCTGTTCTGTCCCATGGTCTTTGCCATGGGATGGGACAGTTGCCACTGCCCAAGATTCGCCTTCGGGCACTGTAGGCAATGCACCGACAGGGTTTCCCTTGTCGAGGCGGTGATGGTTGGCCTGGGTTGTGCATTACCATAACGGCTTCCATCATCGTTTCAGCCCGGGCTTGTCTTAGGACAAGCCCCCCTTTGTCGTAATCCTTTTGATTACGACGTAGCTAACGTAGAAATGTAGTGGCTTGGCAGCCAACGGGTTGGTCCTCTGTATGTATATATGTATGTATGTATTGTATTGTATGTAGTGGTGGATATGTGGGTGGATGGAGGGACAATAAAAAATATTTAACAATTTTTTGGTATTTGTTATTATTAATAATTAAATTTTTTTTATTTTTTTAAATCAGCATTTTTTTTTATGTCATTCATGTGTCCAACCAAAGCAGAAATAGACTCTGAGAGTCTACCTCTGCCCTGGTTGAACAACCCCCGGGGAGATTACCCGGGGAGTGGCTAAGAGAAGCCGGAAAAGGATGAAGAGTGATGATCGGACAAGTTTTTACGTGAGCGATTAACCGTTAATTCGGATTTGTGGGTAGCCTCTTCGCCCTCCAAAAGTTATCATCGAGCTGGAGGACCCCCACGTCCCCTTTCCGGACAGCGCACTCACAACCTTTACTGCTGATCACAGTAGGGGCATGACCCCCTACGGGCTTATCACAAGTCAAGGGGAAACGGGGCCACGGAAAAGAAGGGAGCCCAGAAATGCACTTTAATATTTTTGTACAAATACCGTAACATGAGAGATAATACAAGAATCCGGAAATCTTCGGTCGCCCTTAATTCAACATGGCACACAGATTTTTTTATGGTACGGCAGCTTCTCATAATCAGTCCATGCAGAAGTTCAAAAGGTGCTAGCTCTAGCATATTAAGTTCTCCCTAGTGAAGGCAAAAAACATATCAAGTCCATATTGTTTAACAATCACTAGAGCTAATCTCAGAATACCTTGTTTTAATGTTAAACAAATGTTGTTCTAAGTTCACAATATTAAATGCCATTAACTCTGGTGACTGACAACTTAAAAAAAAAACCACAATCACAGTTACACCTACGAAAAAAATTGCATTTAGTTTCTGCGCTGCAAATATTAATGTAGCAAATTTTTATTACCAAAAAAGTTGCTGGATTTACAATGTGCTTCCCTTGAACGATTAACAGCTTGAATCCTCTTGTTGTATCTTTCCCGTTAAATGTTAAAAAGTGGGGCTTGTCAAAAGTTCGACTGTACAAAAAAGTAATAAACAAAAAGCACAGAAAACATGCCAAAGCCAACAACAAAAAAACAAACAAACCAACAACAAGCCATTATAAAATACCTGATTCATATGGTCTGGTAAAGCATTCGGTCAAGTATAAGATGGTGGAGGTCTAAGTGTTCCAGACTTCATTGAACTTCCTTCAGCATCAACATCCCTTACAATTTTGGTTCCACAAGCTAGTTTCCAATTTATAAACTTTATATCGCGTAGTATAAAAGAAACATTTATTAGGAAGGTTATAACCTGTTCATTGGAAAAAATTGCAGATGACAAACAGCCTTTCTTAAATCACTGGTTCAAGTTTGGCTTGGCTGTTGGCCGATGACAACAAAGAAGAGAGATCCTGGTCAAACAAAGAAAATGTATTAGAACAAAGATTGCTCTTCCAACAAATAAAATAAACAGAATCTTTTGAAAAGTAGATTATTTACCGTACTTTTCAGAAAGTAATCTTTTGAGGCACAGCAAATTTCAAAACATTACAAACGATTAGTTTAACCAGATTAACTTGTACGCAAACAACAGAGGTATCGCAACGCCATCTAGTTTTACTGTGAAAATAATTTTAAGCCCGATTGTTTTTTTAAATTACTAGTACCAATGCGCCGCGGCTCCTTGGAGAGGTTCCCGAAGGGCATTTTTGGTCATGTGTAACTGTAATGTGAAGTGTTCGTGAAGCGAATCACACAAATAAAGACATTAACAGGTTACTCCTTTTTGACCATGTTGACTGCTGAACTTGTCGCCGATTTCAGGTCGCCAGGTCTGCCGCAATTGGATTTTAATAATGTTTCTTTTCCTCTTCGGCATTAGAAGAAAACATGTTGTTGTTGGATCAACCAGGTTCATTAACACGGTCTGAACTTCGATTGTTGTAACGCTTCAACACACATTTTGCATTTTTATAAACCAAACACCACCCATAACCTAAAGGAAAAATGTGAAAAAATAGGGACGGTACAAAAAGCTAAAATTTCATGTTACCTCGATCCAGATAGGCTTATTTAAAACAGTAGCATCTTCGATATCGAATCCAGAGTAGCTCATCATCGTCACCATGGCGTTTTGGCCAGCGTGAATATTTTCAAAATTGATGAGCAGGCTGGTGCGTGTCTTCGCCATTGGTTTATGTGGGTAAACCAGGTTGTAGAGGAGCGAATCAATTCGATTTCGTTGGTTGCACGCGATGGTCCCCATCGCTTGCTTGCCTATGGCGCACTGATAAGTGTTTCGTGGACTTTGGTTATGATGAGGATAGGGAATCAATCCTGCACAGACGCCAAGCAAAGTAAATGGCTCAATTTCAAGACGAGTCGTCTCTTCGATGTATGCGACTAGTAGACAGCAGTGTTGCCATCATTCTCTTCATTCACATCCAAATATTCTATCAGCCCTTCGTGAATGAAGTCCTCAAATGTCCGAAAGCCACCGGCCAGTTCTTGCATATGTCTTACTATTAAAGCTGATTTTCCATTTCGGACGATTATATATGGCCTACGGTTAGAGAAAACTAAAAAAAATAAGTGGTAACTTAGGATTCTAGATTATTATACCTGCATAGACAACCACCATTGCAGCTGATGTAAAGCGCTCTTGTTATAAGAAATGCGGATAAATGGAAATGAAGGCGTAGATATAGCCATGGCGACGAGCCAATTTGAAATACCGGTTCAAGCATTGATAATTTTGGACGAGTCCCAGGATATTGACTAAAATACGAAAAGATAATGCAGTGAACACCATCGTAATTTACGAGACAAACATATAAATTGAACGAACCGTTGGGGGAAACAGTGTATATATTCAGGTCGCTGATCTCTTCGCCACCGAATAGATTAACATCTTCAACTTCCATGTTTTCTGCAATCCGGATGATAGTTCTTCCTCTGCCTCCGTGGTGATATGAGTCATCAGTGCGAGATTTTTTACCAGACCACATCCCTTAACGATGCCAACAACAAACAATAACAAAGAATAACATTTGCCTTATGATTAAGAGTTTTTACCTCTCCTTCAGGTGTATCTGACGGACACAACACACCTATTTTTAAAAATTGAACATATAGAAATAAATTAAGAAGAATTAGAACATTTGATAACAAAGGGGATGGTATTGTCACCCCATTGAGAAGGTTGAAGAGAACGGGGCCCAGACACTTAACGTGTCTTCTCGAATTGGGAATTTACCTGAGTCATCATCCCAAGCCTAGAGATGTGTGACAGGCGGCAGAGCATTTGTGTGACGCCTTGTCTTTCCATTCGGAAGTGTTTGATCGTTCAATTTCCCTAAGAAAACAAAGCTACGGATTTTGAATAGCAAACCGAGAGAAATTTTAGTAATACAGTGGCAATGGCATTTTCTAAACCCAAAGTTATATGATCAGTTCGGCACGGCAACTGATGTGTTTGAGTGCCTCAAACTGGACCGCCTTAACCTTGGGAATGCTCTTGTCCGCTTTTACCTTTAATTCGAAGTTCATGCGCTTGAACAAATCTTTGAACAAGAGTGAAATCAGTGAGCGCGCTAATTCCATACGATTATTTTCATGATAATCACGATCAACTGACGTTGGATCATTTTCGGCTTGAATGACCCAGTGAATCATCAAAGCTAAATAAATTGCTTTAGCTTTTAAAGTTGAAATTGTCAACCTGTACAAGAGTTATGATTAAGACTGCATCTATGAGGAATTAAAACTTACCGGAACGTGCACTAAAACGGCGGTGGCAAGCATTTCTCTAGCTTCTTCGACTGGCGTTTTTTTTTAACTCCCCAAAAATCGCTTGTTGCCCAAATATCTGCAGTGGACAATGCAAAATGTTATTATGTAAATAAATATTGAATTGTCTGAAGATGTATTAGATACTTAAGTGCTTTCTGTTGAGTAAAGATGGATACGCGCGCACACTATTCTAAAGAAGGCGCAAATGCTGTCGGTACATCATCATCAGTACCAGTTCTTTATCAGCCAAAATCTCCATAGCTTTAAAAACTATGACAACGGGGATATCTTTGAAGTGTTCGAAGGAAATAAATGTCAGTCTAAGCTTTCAAGAGCAACATATCATAACATTACATTCTGAAAACTATGTTGCTTCAAATAGTATTTTCCTTTGTTCATGGTCACATTAGTGAGTGTTTTTGTTCCATGTGTGCTGCTCATTACTTGGGATGACATGTTTCCTTTTCTATCCAGCTCAACAATCATGCGGATTTTCAACATTTGTTCTTGAATCACGATCACCTAAAATTGACTTATCTGAAAGGTTGTGATAAACAGCATTTTATCATAAGCTTTATACCTTTTCGTTTCCAAAAACAATGAAACAACCACCATAATCACATGGAAATTCATTCTTCTTTGCCATTTTTGAAGACAACAGACCAACCAATGTGCAGTTTCAGCTCCTTAACATGATTGGCATTCGTTTAATCACTATAATGTTGCCATACCAATTCAAATGCCAACACCGCTATCGAAAACGACTCATATCACCACGGAGGCAGAGGAAGAACCCATCATCCGGATTGCAGAAAACATGGGCGTTGGAAGATATTAAACTATTCAGTGGCGAAGCGATCAGCGACCTGAATATTCATTTCAGAACTGAGTGAGGGCAGAACCATGGCAGAACGGAGTCAGGCGTGAGGGCCTGAGCAAGGTATAGGAGTTATATGGTAGAAGTACTCCCAGAGCCCTCGTCTGCAAAAATGGGACGAAAACTGGAATAGCCGAAAATGGGCAACGCTGGCAGTGTGTGTAAGTATTAAGGCTAGTTTTACATGGGCTCTTATGGAACTAACTGTTAAAAATCACTTTAATTGTTTGTTTACAAATTTTTTTTTATTTTAAAAAATCTGAATCATATGTAGACGCAATACGTGTACATAGCTCATCAAACAAAATTCAATTGTAAAATATTAAAGTAATAAAAATAAAAATAAAACCGCAAAATTGTCGCAAAACTTGCAACAGGCCTTTTCCAGTTGTCGCTGCCACTATAAATAATTTGAAAAAATTCGCGGAAAGTTCCACTTCTACCTTTCCGCGTCAGGTATGAGAAGGGTTGTAGAATCAAATTTCACAACTTTTTTTGTGGAATTTGATTTCCACAGCAAATTTAATTCCACAATTCTCGGGATTTTCCGCAAATTTTTTCAAATTATTTATAGTGGCTACGACAACTGGAAAAGGCCTGTTGCAAGTTTTGCGACAATTTTGCGGTTTTATTTTTTTTTTAATTACTTTAATATTTTACAATTGAATTTTGTTTGATGAGCTATGTACACGTATTGCGTCTACATATGATTCAGATTTTTTAAAATAAAAAAAAATTTGTAAACAAACAATTAAAGTGATTTTTAACAGTTAGTTCCATAAGAGCCCATGTAAAACTAGCCTTAATACTTACACACACTGCCAGCGTTGCCAATTTCGGCTATTCCAGTTTTCGTCCCATTTTCGCCCTCTCATGTACGCCTACCATGTAACTCCTATACCTTGGCCTGAGGGGCAATAACTTTTTTTATTTATGCTGTCGTCTGCTTTGTAACAAAACAATGCTGGAATCGTGGCTGCCGTTTATTTGTTTTATCACTTTAATAAATTAACTTTCCTTAGAAGAAATTGAATGCTATCCCGTGTAAAAAGTTTCAACAAATTTTTACCTGTAATTTTTTATTAATAACATTCTTTCTCCAATAAGTTCTATGTACCTTAAGAAAACTCAAAAGCCATCTATTGAGCTTAGCAGGCGAATACCTTAAGAAAACTCAAAAGCCATCTATTGAGCTTAGCAGGCGAATACCTTAAGAAAACTCAAAAGCCATCTATTGAGCTTAGCAGGCAAATTTCATTCGTTTCCACTTTTCCCTCCGACCCAAAGTGCCTCGCCCTAAATCCCTTCGGGAAATTTTTTTTTTGTTCTTTCATATCGTACCGGTAGATGGCTATACCGTTTTGGGGTCCATATGTGGACATGTGGTAGAAATCCATGTAGAAATAATGAGGTTTCAAAATCCTGCCACTTGATAGATAGAAATGCATCAGCATTATTAGCCAAGATATCAATGATATCTTCTAGACCTGTATGGCATTCTCACTTCGCAATTCACCCGCCATTGTTAGATTTAGTTCCTGAACTGATGACGACTTTCCTTGGATGATTGTTAATTTTCTGGAATTCCAATAACATAAATAGAATTTTTCCCAGTGTCTGATACAAAATAACAAAATAACATCTAGTTAACTGCTTATTATTTGACCAAGAGATACATTTTACTACATTTCTTCACACTTGTTTTTCAATATCCGGTTATTCAGCCAATTGGTAATGTCAAATAGATTTCAACCCAAAGATATAGGAAAGCAATCCATAGTCTAGAATCTTAAAAAAAAAGTAGGTATAGTTTAGTTGATGTAGAACTTTGATTTATCATAAATACCTTTGAGGGGTACCAAATACTGTGCACTTGTGCAGGAGCTATCTGGTACCACAAAAGAAGCACTTTTATACTGGTTGTAAAACCACTGTCTTGTGTCAAACATTCTTTCAATATTGGAAATAGCAGACAAAACATTTTAAGTTACAATATTTTGAGACACCTGACTTACCAATTACTTGATGTGTGGAATTCCTAGCATTTAAAGGAATATATTTCTCCCATCTTACATACTGAACCAGTGTAGATCACTAAAGAACCTAAAATATACAATATACAATCAATAAAAGTTAACTATATAGGAAAGTGTCATTCTAATCTCTTCTATTACCAAGGTCATCTTTTAAATCTTTGGTTAGACCATCCTATAGTTGGGATTGCGACTTTGGACCACCCGACAGTAGCCCCCGGCGGTACCCCGACAGTAGCCCCCGGCGGTACCCCGACAGTAGCCCCCGACGGTACCCCGACAGTGGCCCCCCATGACATCATCCCCCCCGACAGTGGCCCCCTATGACAACATCCCCCCCGACAGTGGCCCCCCACGACACAATCCCCCCCGACACCATCCCCCCGACAGTGTCCCCCCACGTTTTTGAATGGGGGGCCACAGACGGCGACGGAGTCGACACCAGCCCCCCCTGGCAATTGAGGCTGGTGGGCCTGTGTCGTGTAGGCATCCGACACCAGCCCCCCAAGTTTTAACGATCAAGTGCGTAGGGGGGGCCAGTGTCGCATGATACTACGACACTGGCCCCCCCCCCAACCACTATTTTTCCAGTGCATAGGCCATGTTCCAGTGACAGTGACGCTTTTCTACATGCTCTGTAAAGTCTAAAGTGAAAGACTGTTCAATACGTGGTTGGAAATTAGTGCCCTATTACTAACTATTGCTAATTAGTTCTATCTACGTATTATCTGGAGGTAAGCTTTCTTTTGCGTATTCGAAGTTGTTTGGTAAACATATATTTTTCTTTGTATTGTAGAGCCTACAAATAAAACAAAACAAGCTGGTGGTAGACTGGTAGTAGTCTGATGAGAGTCAACATCCTCTGCTAATAATAAAATGAAAAATATATGTTTACCAAATTACTTCGAATACGGAAAAGAAAACTTACCGCAAATAGAAGTTTTTCTGTATTTCGTGGGGCACTAATTTCCAATCACGTATTCAACCGCGCTTTCACTTTACAGAGCATGTAGAAAAGCGTCAGTGTCACTGGAAAAATTGTGGTTGGGGGGGGGGGGCCTGTGTCGCATGATACTACGACACTGGCCCCCCCTACGCACTTGATCGTTAAAACTTGGGGGGCTGGTGTCGGATGCCTACACGACACAGGCCCACCAGCCTCAATTGCCAGGGGGGGCTGGTGTCGACTCCGTCGCCGTCTGTGGCCCCCCATTCAAAAACGTGGGGGGCCACTGTCGGGATACCGTCGGGGGCTACTGTCGGGTGGTCCAATGTCTGCATGACCAGCTACATGTATCAATGCATATGTAATTCTCCCATTTTCTAAAGAAAAACCCCCTTTTGGGCAACAGATTATTTAAAGAAAGAAAAAGAGCTGAATTTGCAAATTCTATAATGACTGAACTATGATATAAATTCCGAGGTCGATACGAAGGTATATATCTATATTCTATACCTTGCTGATACGTTGCACCGAGTTTCCGTCAATATTTTTTTTTTTTTTTACATTCTTACACAACGTGTCCGGTATACATCTCGGTAAATATCTTATCACAAGTTAGAAAGTAACGCAACACCAGAAGTTTATCTGAATCTACCTATTATAGAAAATAAACTTACCAAAACCACTGTAAAGCCGTTGTTTCTTGCACAACATACATCAGTCAGGCACTGGTTTTGCAGCCGCCATTTTCTTAAGATATCAAATCAAGTTGGTCCATGAAGCGTGTACACTCGTACACGGCATGCAGACATTGGACCACCCGACAGTAGCCCCCGACGGTACCCCGACAGTGGCCCCCCACGACACCATCCCCCCCGACAGTGGCCCCCCACGACACCATCCCCCCCGACAGTGGCCCCTCACGACACCATCCCCCCCGACAGTGTCCCCCCACGACACCATCCCCCCCGACAGTGGCCCCTCACGACACCATCCCCCCCGACAGTGTCCCCCCACGTTTTTGAATGGGGGGCCACAGACGGCGACGGAGTCGACACCAGCCCCCCCTGGCAATTGCGGCTGGTGGGCCTGTGTCGTGTAGGCATCCGACACCAGCCCCCCAAGTTTTAACGATAAAGTGCGTAGGGGGGGCAAGTGTCGTAGTATCATGTGACACAGGCCCCCCCCCCCCCCCAACCACTATTTTTCCAGTGACACTGACGCTTTTCTACATGTTCTGTAAAGTGAAAGCGCGGTTGAATACGTGATTGGAAATTAGTGCCCCACGAAATACAGAAAAACTTCTATTTGCGGTAAGTTTTCTTTTGCGTATTCGAAGTAATTTGGTAAACATATATTTTTCATTTTATTATTAGGAGAGGATGTTGACTCTCATCAGACTATTACCAGTCTACCACCAGCTTGTTTTGTTTTATTTGTAGGCTCTACAATACAAAGAAAAATATATGTTTACCAAACAACTTCGAATACGCAAAAGAAAGCTTACCTCCAGATAATACGTAGATAGAAGTTTTTCAGTACTTCATGGGGCACTAATTTCCAACCACGTATTGAACAGCCCTTTCACTTTAGACTCTACAGAGCATGTAGAAAAGCGTCACTGGAACATGGCCTATGCACTGGAAAGATAGTGGTTGGGGGGGGGGGGCCTGTGTCTCATGATACTACGACACTGGCCCCCCCTACGCACTTGATCGTTAAAACTTGGGGGGCTGGTGTCGGATGCCTACACGACACAGGCCCACCAGCCTCAATTGCCAGGGGGGCTGGTGTCGACTCCGTCGCCGTCTGTGGCCCCCCATTCAAAAACGTGGGGGGACACTGTCGGGGGGGATGGTGTCGTGGGGGGACACTGTCGGGGGGGATGGTGTCGTGGGGGGCCACTGTCGGGGGGGATGGTGTCGTGGGGGGCCACTGTCGGGGGGGATGGTGTCATGGGGGGCCACTGTCGGGGGGGATGGTGTCGTGGGGGGCCACTGTCGGGGTACCGTCGGGGGCTACTGTCGGGTGGTCCAAAGTCGCAATCCCTCGTACACTGTAGACTGTACAGTACGTGTACTCCGTGAACGACATCTATGTACCACGATGTGAAGCAACCTGATTACCCGACGGGGGGGGGGGAGGGAGAAAGGGCGGGAGTTATGAATCTTATGATGTCACGTCTTTTACCTTTGGCTGGTATCACTTCACTCGTCCAACTATTTGGACACAAATTTTCCCATCCATCCTGCCGACGATCGGTGCTATTTTGATGTGTTTATGTTGGTAAATATTTCCCCGTTTAAATTTCGAGATCGAAACATTGTTTAATTATTTGATCTTAGAGGAAATCGCGTACAAGACCTCCAGCTTTTTGAGCCGAAACCCTGGATGGACAATGAGGAAGCGTTTCGTGATCAGTTGAAATTATACGGTTAGTGCAAATTAAGACAAGATTCCAAAAATTCGAAAAATATCCAAGCAATCTTGATAAAAAATTATCAATTAGTAATGACTTTACAAATTATTAATAAATGAAATACTTACGCATGTGGCATAAGCTAGAAATATTTTTGCATTTAAATATATTAAGTAATATGCTCGTTGAAAGAACACATATTGGGCAGCTGCAGCTATAATCCAAATCCAGGCAAGGTAAACGCCAAAACTGAGAAATAAATACATAATATGGTAAACATAACTGGAAAAGATTTCTTTGTTTAAAATACCATTAATTTCGTGACTTATTTCCTTTGGTACATGAAAATCTACAGAGATGGCTGTTAGCACTGTATACAAGCGATTCACCTCTGCTGATGAATGCTTATAAGTAAGCCAAGGCTCTTGACGAGAGCTCAAAATACCAAGCGATAACCGGAAAGCTTGAACGAGCATTTTCATCCTACGCTCTGCAGCCTGAGGTGTGAGTCCATCAACTTCAATTTGATGTTGCACAACGAAAACAAGTGACTTCAATAAATGCGGAACGCACAAGCATTTTTTCACTGCTAATACGAAAGCTAATTAGCCGACTTAAAAAGATATAACTTTATACCATTATAGTACAATTTTCTGATGCAGGTGAAGCAAGCATAGTTGAAATAGTCAAAACCAGCTTTTGGGCTGCTTGAAATTGATCTTCTGAATTCAAAGACAGATATGAGTCTTTAAGATTCAGAGCCGCTTTTTCGAGTAGGCAACCTTAAAAAAAATTTCATAATTGACTTTTGATACAAAAGTTGGAATTTCAAACGTTTAGAATTACTAACCTGATGGTCGATTGCAAACTATGGCTAAGCCGAAACGAGCTATGATGGCTGATAAGAGACTCATCAAATCGGTAAAAGATGTTCGTCGAATTTCCGATAAAAGGACCTCAATAAGGCGGCCTTGTTTTGGATTTTCGACAAAGGGCAAAATATGGCTAATCCAACAACACAAAAATTCTATATTTGACTTCAGAATATCTGTGTTCTATGACAACAACAAAAAAATCATTGTAAGAAAATCTATTTAATGAATGGAAAGCATTAAATAAATACTTTGACTCGCTCTAAGTTGCTGCATATCATTTCGGCTATACCAGGTTCGCTCCTATGGTATAGGTCTATCAAATTTTCTTGGACATCACCAGATATCATTCGTTGTTTTAACCGCTCCATAACTGTTGAATAAGAAATAGCTGTCGGAAGGGATCAAATTTAGTAATCTCCGGATGGAATAGAAAAAAAAACGAAGGAACGGTGGATGAGGGTGGAAGGGGAACAAAAAAAAAAGATCAGCAATTTACCGTTATTGTACATGGACGAGAGAAGGCTGAACTTGAGTGTTTCGATCAAAATTGAAGTATCGGTGGCGTTATCCATTCCTACTGGAGAAATGCAGTTTGAGCCATTACAATATTCATTTAGACCAAGTCTTACGTTCAGTGCCTGTTGAATCTAGACGGAATCGTTTGATAGGGTCAGTCTGAATTCCTGTTTCGATTGTATCAGATTTCACGTCGTATTTAGCCATTTCAAACGAGGATCTAAAGAGTAACCAACATCAAAACAAAACTATCAAAACAAAATAGCTTTCATGTAAAATAAATAAAATACCTGTTTAGGAATTTCCTTCTGTTTGGTGATTCTTGGGCAGTGGTAGGCAGTCTTTTGTTCTTCTGGTGCTCTTTAGCACTTTGTTCAATCCTCTTGCACTTGTTCCGTAATTCCTCCAATTCTAGTTCCTGGAATTTTAAAACAATATATAGAAAACATGCACATATCAAACAAGGTATGTAAGGCTACCACAGACTAAATAATGTTGAGAAAAATAAAAGAAAAAAACCTTGAACTTCATTTCTGTCTTTGATGCTTCCAGCTGTTTTGAATATTGTGTATCCATATGAATAACTTTCTCTTTTAAGGAAGCTAGCTGCTGACACACTTCAATTTCCCTTTTCTCCATAGCTGCCCGAACACTTTGGAGATCAGTTCGTAATATGGTGGTTTCCCCATTTTTTATAAGATTTGTTTCACACAGTCTTCGGTTTTCTTCTTTTAGTAGCTCTAGTTCAGCTACATCCACTAACTTGGCTGCCACATTAATGTTGCTATTGGTATTTGATTCTGTAGATGTGTGTGCCATGGGTGCAGTCTTCTGGTTTGTTACATTAATTTTAGGATGATGGCTACCACTTGGTTGTTTGAATTCAAATCCGTACTTAGGTTTACTTTCAATGAAACTATGCTGTTGACGTTGGAGCTGGGGCTTGGGAGAAGAACAATAACTTGCTTGAGTGGCAAGCAACACACATTCTTCTACTACATCAGCATCCAGATCGTCGTCTCCCCATAGGTCATCCATATTTGACGTTGTGAAGGGGTTGCGATTTATCTAGTGTTCATATATAACAAAACAGTTGGCCTTAAACCGAGAGAGTATCCAGTACAAGAATGAAAACTAGACAAGATCTTTCCTAATGGTAATGGTTAATGGAAACGTACGTGTACCGCTACCACCGATGCAGGTTCTTCCCTTTTGGCGCTCAAGATTGAAATGATTGAAATAGCAGCATGAATAGCAGACAACACCGAGTCAACATGCGGAAAAGCTCTGACGTTGCCACATTAATATGTTAAAAATTGTTCAATAGATTTAGCAGATTTGTTTTCGTTTGTCAGTTTAAAGTGTAATTGAATTGTGTTTTATTTTATTGACTTACTACACTGCTTCCAATTCAGATCAATCATATGATTTACCGGGAATAGATTCAGCAAAATTTAGGCACGCAGCCGACCCAGCCCCGGCAGCCGTAGGGACTAGCGAGCTACTGTAAGGTTTTGAAAAGATTCGTTTTTCTTGGATATTCTCTACATACTAGTATATTTAAAACTGTTTCGTACAAATAAAGAAAACAAATTAGAAGATTTGGAAAATCGTAGAGGGTTTGAAAGAGAATACAGCTCTAGCTTTTGTATAGCTTGAATGACTGTCTGAGACAAATGGGGTTGCAAAACAAAATGCAAAGATTATACAGTGAATTTACAATGAAAAATTTAGTCCAGCTCGTGACTGCCCTCAGCACTGACTAAAGACTCATTCTCTTCCTGGGTACCATTTTTCATTGATTGGTGTTTTGCGCTACTCTTGTGACGACCTGTTTGCACAAGCGTTTCAGTCAATCCAGTTTGGGTTAACCTATATTTCGAGGTTGTAAAAAGAGTATTTCAGTACCAAACTAACCGCAGCAAATCGAAAAAAAAGGCTATTGCAGAATACTAACACTCGGTCCAGTTCCACGACTTCGTCGTCATCGTCATCTCTGGTGAGAAGGAGATACGGATTATTGACGGCAGGGCGAAATTTCGAAGCCGTCATGACGAAAAAAATGTACGTTGCTAGTTCGAAGAAAAATTCGTCAAGCCATTCGTATCGAAATGGCACCGTAATCTGAAAAATTATTGAAATATAATACAGAATCTTAAAAAATGTTTAAACTTATTAGAGTAGACTTACCCGTAGAAGATAAACGATTATTCGAGTAAAGTAAACATAACAGACGACAAGAATATAAAAATGTCTAAAGAGCTGGAGCTTCCGCAGAGAAGTTGCTGCTTTTCCGTCAGTTTGACTGGCCTCCTGCAGATGACGAATTGACCTACAAAAAGTCATTGGTCAGACCAATATCAGCAAATGAATTCCTAGGATACAATGGCCGTACCAAACCACTGGGAAAAGAATGGCTCCACAGCACAGGAGATCAACTAAGATAAATACTTCGTTCCAGGTCATGTGGGCAGCCTGACCAGCCTCGGATTCTTCCGTGATAATGTAAGCAACGTTGGCGAGCACCTAAATATGCACAAATTGATATCATGCTCTTTGGGACGTTCTAAGATATGGTTGTACTATAGACAAACCTGTAAGGGGACGACAATCATGAAGATTTTTTTGTCCTTTCCACTGAGAATGTGTTTGAAAAAAGCCCATCCAGTTCCAATCAGTACGATAGTAATAAAAAGGACTGCTCCTTTCAAGAGGTGAGTGATATAGTAGAGGACAGCCCAAGTTTCGATGTGAAAACCTTCGGTTTGAATAAAATGAAAGTTGACTCCATGGAAAGCTAATGACAATGACTTCAGGAAAACTAGTAGAGCCATGAGATAATGGATCTTGTAAACATCTTCTCGCCTGAATCAAGAAAAAGCCATTATATTACAATTATTCCTCGGTAATGTTCCGAACCATCAGCGTGACCAAACTTATTATCTTACTTGCTTTTGCATAACACGCCAACCCAAAAGCACCCCGATGCAAGGAACACTGTTGACATAATGAAATACAACATCGGCAATGGCATTTCTCCGGCCGAAAGGTAGTTATCGCCATTTGTCTCTGTAACCTCAATCTAAATACGAATTCTTATTTTCAAAACAGTAAAAACTAGAGCAAGCAAAAAACAATATTTACTAACCGTAATATTAATGGGTTCTTTGTTAGTCGTGAAACAGCGATGGAAATAGAGGTTGTACATGCCCTCTTCTTCTGAATGTCTGATATTTACGGTGAACTACAGTTGGAAAAATAGAAAAATACATAAATAATATCATCGGTAGTGTAGACGAACAATGGCAATCTTTACGTTTGTTGAAAATGAATTTCCATCCGACGACGACAGCGGAATTTTCAGATTGTTACATGTGACACTAACATTTGATGCTTCAGCAACATCTAGTGATTCATTCTGAACATTTCTTTTGGGTCTAGCACTTCTACTAAACAAACTTGAATCGCTAAGCTTTTCAGCCACTGAATTTCTCTTGTTTCTTGGGTCATCTACAGTTATTATGTTTCCTATAGAATTAAACTTACTGGAACATCGAACATTCAACCTAATTTTGTTTTAAATATAGTTACTCAATGCAAATATAGTGAAGTATAATATAAGCTTACAGTTTGTTCTTAAAGTCAAATTCAAATCGTGCCACCGCTGTTTGGTCTATCTCCTCATTTATAGTCAGTCCTGAATTGCAAATGTCTCTTTTGCTATCCAGGTATGGGTTTGCAGCATCACTAAGTGTCCTATCCAAACTAAATCTCAATCCAGATGTTTCTTGTGCATATTTTGAAATTTCCAAGTTAGAAACTGTGACATTCAAAATTCCTCCTTGTAGAAAGCCAAACATGCTAACTGGTATGCTTTTTCGAGTTTCATCCTGCGAAAATAAACAATATCCATGGAATGAGTGAAACAAATTTGATAGCAAATTTGGTTTAATATGTCACACAGAATTACCTTCAGATCAAGATGATGTTTTCGACCTACGATCTCTTTCCATGCGTTTGTCACAATAAGAAGAAAGAACAAGAAATTACAGCAAAAAGTCTTTTGTAAATACATGGCTAGTCGCGTTTGTCCATTGATCCTACGACTACATTGACAAGAGATTGGCTGTAAGGGGGATGGGAATTGTGAATTAAGAGGAGGCGGGCCTTGAAAGCAGAAAACTAGGAATCGATTATACCTGATATCGATAGCTTCCTTCGGAAAAGTTTTTTAAATTAAATATCTGTATTCATTCTTGGTTCACTGCTTTGAAAATTACAAAAACGAAAAACAAAAATCTTGTGCAGAGAAACACTGCAGAAAGATGCACAGGTAAATTAAAAAAAAAGGATAACGATATTCGGTTCCTCAATTTTCAAAACTAAGATGTAACATGTCATGGCTAACATTTGTTCTTAGTGACACGATAAAAAAGAAATTGTGGCAATCAAATCATAGAATTTCGCTACAAAATATGATGGAATGGAAAAGGAATATCATTGACAATTTATGTCGTTCTTCTCGAATCCTCTTCGTTGTTGCGTTCCACAGATCCGTTACATTCAACCAGTCGATACATAGCGTCGAAGGTGTCCAATTGAATTTCTAATGGGGGTTTTGGGGCACGGATACTCAAATCCGAGACCTGGGCGATTTCTTGATCAATTCGGCACATTAACAACTCAATGGTTACCTAAAACATTAAGTTACGACAAGCATGAAGTTACATTTCAAATAAATTAACATTTAAACTTACACGAAAGTCCTCTCGGTAATTTTCCAACAATTTTAGTTGCCCCTGAAGGCAATCCAATGTCTGTTTGATCATGAAGGACTGGGTGTCGTTTACGGAGTTTTGGCCTAAAGATTTTAATTTTTCTATGAAGACTGTGTGTTTTTCCTCGTATCTAAATGAAAACTGTTAGTTAGCGCTTTTCTGTCGTTTCTACGACTCACTAGACATTTTTCTTACTCGTTATACATTTGTTCTCCGGAATACTCAACAATGTATAGGTATTTTTTGCCCAATTCTTTGAACTGGTTGGATATTTTGTTTCTCTTTTCAACAGTTGCATCAAACTGGTACTTCAGCGCGTCGTACTCTGACCTGTTTTTTGTTTCAGATAAGATGAGATGAATTTGAGAGAAAATCGAGAAGGGTAAAATCTTTTCGAACTTCCGTCCATACTTGAGGGTCGCAAAAACATTTTTCCCATCAGAAGGATGTGCCACCTCCGCAGCTGTTGGTTCAGATGAAGATAATCTGTTATGTCTGCCCTTCTCATTGGATAATTCAGTCAACTAAAATAATTGTGGAATGAGTTGAATTAACATACTTATTCTATAAAAGGACAACATGTACTTTGGCTTCCAAGTTTGTGTTCTCAGTCTCCAGATCCCTTATTCTTTTCCGAGCAGTTATTAATTCGCTTTTAGCATCTTGGAGTTCTTTTTGATTAGCAGATAGTTCCTTCTGTGCTGCTAAAACATCTTCCAATGCAGAGGTGACTTCCTCTTTTCCAGCCTTTGATTCATTAATTTTTGCTAGTGCTTCTTGGAGCTGTTCTTGAAACCGTTTGTTATCCTCCAGTGCAACTTCAAGTTCTTTTTTTGTCTTCTCAACAATATTTCTTTCTTTGATATTGTTATGAAACTCTTTAGATAATAATTCTCTCAAGTATCCAATTGTGGCCTCCATTCCCTGAATACGCCGTGAATCAGTTGTAATAGCATAACTTGGTGATGCTGCAGCATACATGGCAATATGTGGATGGAACAAATTGTTATGTGGTACTGGTTGCCCCTGCCAACTAATGAGCTGCTGAAACTGAACTGCTCGAGAGGATGGCTGGGTTTGTGGAAGAGGATATGGCTGTGGAGGTTGTTGGTGAACAATGTTTCCAGTTGGCACTACCTAAAGTGAAACATTTCATATAAGCTGTGATGTTTGCTCCGTACTTTATGTATAAATAATGTTTTCAACAATCAGAAAAGTACTTCACATACCGTATCAGTATTACCGGTTCCACTTTGAACGTCAGAACAATAGCTAACAAAACCAGATATATCTTGTGCAGACATATCAACTATTACGAGGATGTTGGCAGACAATACTATTTCCTGCAGTTCCGAACGTGCGTTTTGCCTATCCTGTACTAACGGCTTCTATGAATTGCTTAAACTTCGATGGGGACTTACCCACGTTGAACCATATTTTTTTTGTTTTGAAGTGGAAAAGCATGGCGACGTTGCCAAGCTTCCCAAAGTTATGAGTCCTTTCTATCATAAAACTCTTAGTACTAAATATTATAATAGACAGATTTTTATAACTAAGTATTTAGATTTTTTCGTTGTTCTATTATTCTTCGAGTCGGTTTATTCGTCTATTCTTTCACGTCGACTTCAATAGGCAAAAGGCAGTGGGTGTGGGAGAATGGGTCTAACCAGAAACCGCCAGAAACCATGCAAACGACGACGACAAGTAGTGGGCCTGGGCTAGTAAGGACAGCAGAATCTGATGGACTATGACGGGCATCGGGACATGGTAGTAATTTATGAAAACTGCATTATAAATTATAATCAAGATTTCCTGTTCAGTTTCACTTAAAACCAAGAATTTAACGTTTCGTTTACTCTAGTTATTGCCTCAAAATTGTTGCCAAAGACCCAAAGCATTCTGGTAGAGACACAGATTATGAGTTCAATGAAAACCAGAGAAAAAAACTACACTGCTTAAACTGAATTCCAGGAATCATTTCCGGGCAGGCGAAGGCCATTTGGCGACGCCACAGAACCGTGTAACCAAGTTTCGAAGTTTGCACTATAACTCGTTAGTAAACGTATCTTTGTCAATGAGAAATGCAACTAGACCACGCCAATGGAACTAATTACGTTATTAACCCATTCAAACAATGTGATATTAGCCGTGCGCAGTATCACCTGATAACCTTGGAAAACGGCTCAGGTGGAAAACAGGGAGAACACGAATTCAACCCTGAGGGGGGAATGCAGCCGACTGCGGCCACCAGGTGACTGGAGAACTCTTTCTCCTTCTTCAGTGTTCAGTTTCTTCTGCTGCCAAGCCCAGGTAAGGGCGTCACAAGGTAGCTCTCATACGAAGTTTGTTTCTAGTTTGGCATGATCATTTAAGAACCATTTCAAGATGAATATCCTCTCACTGCTTACCATCGGAGTGATTCTCCTCGTGACGGATGTCCAGGGTAATTTTCCACTTATAACATTACATAAATTTCCCGTGCTCAAGTTGGCTCTTTCATGGTGAAAGTGGGTCGCGATATGTATGCCGTACGGGGCAAGAGAGTTGCTGACTGTTATGTTGTGGTCGCCTTACAGGTGCCGTGAAACGTTGCTTCAAGTGCCGTTCCAGAGGCGAGCTGGGCGATTGCCGCAATCCAGACGAGAGAACGTCAAGTCTGTCAAGCACTGGAAGGAATCCTTTCCTCTCGTCTTCCGACAGAGATCAAACGACTAGAAGCAACTCGAATGCTTTCGGAGCCAACTTTGACAGTTCCTCGTCGTGGAGCGGAGTTGAAGCTGTGCCGTGCTCGTCAGGGTGGTGTGCCAAAGTGATAGAAGGCAAGGGCACGTTCAAAGCTGAAGGTGAAACTTTCTTTTTCTCCGAATAAATCCTGCTGCTATGGCTAATATTTTGTATCACGTCTTTTAGAATACGGAATGGCAACCGAGCGCATGTGTCTCCAGCGTCCACCGCAAGATTTACGTGAACGATGTGCCATGACAGTTCGAGGCAATCAAGAAGTGTTCATGTGTTTCTGTAAAGGTGATCTGTGCAACGGGCAGCCTTCGTTCACAGCTTCATTACACCTAATCGCTGGCCTTGTCCTGTCGGCCTTATTAGTTTTGCGTGTTTTTTAAAGATTCATCGTGCAACATACTCTCTGTCATTCCAGGCATCGCATTTTGTGTTTTTAAATGATTCCTCATAACATAACTTCGTTGACACAATAGACAATTTGCTTTTAAACATTGCTTTATGTAAACTGCATCTGGTTTATTGACTATGTATGCGGTCTAAATCAAAACTGGTAGGAAAGAAGTTGATTTAGAAATTTAGACCAAGAAAAAAAGAGACTATCTTGAGTACTGGACAGAAGAAGGAAAAAAATATAAATCATTGGGCAAAACCAGTCAATACAACCGGCCCTTTCTCCGAAGACAGGAAATCATCGCTGCGTCCACGAACAAATGTCGCTGTAATGTGTTGACCCTTCTTAATCTAAATCATCAGCTTGTCCTGAATTCGATGCGGCACCACCACTGCCGAAATCTGCTCCGGGAAAGCCGCCTGGGAATCCGCCAGGGAAGCCACCGCCCATTCCACCACCCATTCCCATACCTCCGCCAAATTGGGCGGCCATTTTATTGATAACAGATTTAATTTTGGGGTTGTTTTCGTATTTCGCGTAATTCTGCGGGTTGGCCGACACGTCCTGGAACGCTTGCGCTACTTCCGGATCCTGAAACGGTTAATGAAACAACGAAGAATTATTTACTTAGTCACCGGAATGGTTGCAGTCGTTAATTGGCTCACCTGGAATGCAGCAAGGACTTCAGGATCGTTCAGTAGTGAGCTAATGTCAGGCATACCTCCCATTCCCCCCATACCACCCATGCCGCCCATACCACCCATTCCGGCAAACGGGTTAGCTCCGGCGGAAGACGATCTGGCTTCGCTAGCTTCCCGGGCTTTCTGATGCTCCTCCTGGGCTCGTCGAAGCCTTGCCTGTTTCTCGCGGAGCAGCTTCTCTTCGCGAAGGCGTTCGTACTTGCGCCGGTGCTCCTCCAGTTTTTTAGCCTGTAAATAAAATAAAACAAGCAAAAAAAGTTAAAGCAGCTCACGCATTTTCTTTTCGAGTTGGAAACGATCGAAAGGGCCAAGTCGTCGTCAGACACACGTTGACACCCGGTGATGGATAGTATTAGTAGGTTGGCAACTTGGTGAAGCCCAGCTGAACAAAGGGGGGCAACCCGGGTAAAAAAACGGAAAACAAAAAACGAGAATGTATGTTAAATTTAAACGAGACGGAACCGCCTCCATCCATTTCCGTCGCAGCTAGCGCATCATCCTTTCGGATGACGTCATCTTGGTTCTGAAATTCCCTCCTCTCACAGGGAATCGACGTATTCATTCTGTAGTTAACATAATCATAATTCACGGTGTCAAATAATAAAAACAGCAAAGGCTGTATAGTACGAAAAAAAAATAAGGCCCCCCTCCAAGGAAAGCGATGGGCTCAAGAAAGCTAAAAAGAACCTGCCCGTTTACAACGATTCCGTTATCTATGCTGCAATTCAATTGGCGGATGAAATATGGAATCGTTGGCTGAGGTGGACCGGCCAGGGATTTGACAATTTATTTTGGTTGGGCCTGGCAGCACACAGCGCTAACTGCCATGCACTCGAGTGAACGACTTTGCGCAAGCGCCGTTCAGCAAATCCGCACACCCTGCTGGTGTCTCTTCGTTCGTGATTCGCTTTCCCTCACGTCTACTAAAGAGATCCACAGCTTAGAGTCTCCTTCTAGCGGGCAAACTTTCATCCGAGGTAACATAAAATCAAAAAAAGAAATAGAAAAAAGAGGAACAACAAAAAAAAAACAAAAAAACGGAAGTCAGTCCCGCGAAGTATCTGTGACTATAGGAGTCGATTCCGTCTGTCTTCTCGCACTCTGTGGGACGATAAGACATCGCCGGTCTTTCCTCTCGATCCCTTCTTGTAGGGACGTCGTTCATCCGTCCTCCTGTGTACGTGAGTGTAATGCTATTCGGTCGTGATTCACTTCTGCTGGAGTAATTAAAAACGACAAAAATAGGCGAAAGGCTAAACGCAAACGAAAAAGTGCAATCGAAAAACATGGCGGTCTGTTCGCTATTCAAGTGTCCCGTGATCTTCCTGCTGTTAATCGCCAGTTCCCTACTCAACGTCGGCTTAACGGGTAAATAAAAAGTTAATTAACTCTTTAACTCGCATCTCCTGCTGCAACTTCCACTTAACATACTGTTGGTTAAACAAATTTCACGTAATGACGAAATGAAATTTCGAAAATTGGAGAAAAACACTTTGAATTAAAAACGGGAAAATGAAAAAAAAGAAGGATTTCGTAGGATCCGCGTAACGCATCGCGTTCGACTTATTAGGTCAGGATCGCATCACCAAGGACCGACCTGTCACTACTGGCACCTGACCAAGCCGCTGCCATCGCTGCAATTCTTTTCTCTTTCTGGAAGAATCGGCGGAATTGGATGGGGAACGCCTCTTTTCGCTATTTTTTGTTTCGCAGTAGAGGCGGCAACCACCACTGCTGAACCCCCCTTTTCGTCCACATTTGCATATGTATCATACGGTTAGGAATAGGAATGAACTCGAGTAGGAAGGAAATTGAAAATGAAGTATAAAAAAAAGGTGGCACTCCGTCAAGCAGAGAAAAAGCCCAGATGATTCCCACTCATTCGTCGGTGGTGTTGCTGGAAATAGACGGCCAAGGTTCTCGAGCAGCCATCGAAACAGCTGATAGCTCGAAATAGAGTACGAGTCCTACACGCACACGCTGACGGCAGTAAGGACGAAAAGAGGGGGGCCTTTGAAAAATGTTACGAAAATTTCGAATAGAACCCCATCTTTCTACGATATGTTCAATGCACACATTTGAATCACGCTACAACAAAATTAGTCCGAAACTAGCAGCGGGCGATGGACTAACGAAAAGAAACTGGCAGGTTGTCAATATCAATCTACCTTAACTCCTTTCGACACTGACAGGCGGTAGGTTTGCGCGTCAACCCCAAACAAGCCTTAATTTATTAAAACGTTATGAAATAGCAAATGAGATATTTGGCTGATGGCACGGCCGGCAATCGGGACGTCTCAAAGAAATTAAAAAAAAAACATTTCTAAAGGTGATTCACCATAACCCATGGCTTAATACATTCTTTTCATTGGTTTCCATATCTGCCACGCATTCGTCTCTTCTTTATGACGCGCCTGTGAAGATGAGCCAACGTTTACTCAATGTCGAGTACACATCGAGGCGGCCATCAAAGGCATCGGACCAGACGGCCAACCGGAACCCGCCAGCCTTTTGGGTAATCTCAAAAGTTTAAACAAAAATTTCTGCTCGCAATTTAAAAAAAAACGTTGTTTGTAATCCCAACTAGAAGAGCATCCTGTCGAAGAGCAACTGACTGAATCTATCGCCCACCAAGAAGAAGAATCCCACGAAGCGCCCCCTGAAGAGCAAATCGCGGAAGAGCCTGTTCCTGAAATCATTGAAGGTGAGTTTGAACCCTGCCTCCCACGACGTCGCCCTCCCCTCCATTTCCCTACTTTAGTTTGTTAAATCAAACGCAATAAGGCGATTAGTAGTGACAAAAATAGTGAAAGGCTTGAAATCAAGCAGAGGAACACGACGATAAGAGCCAAGAGGACGGTGACCGAGACGACAAAGAAGAGACGAATGACACAGATGACGCGTCTGATGAAGACCAAGAGGAAGAAGACGATCTGGGTCAGGAAGGTAAAATGAACAATTCAACAGCATACAAAAGCAAGAACAAAACAAAATGTGCGGGTTTGCAGCTGACACCAACTACAGAAATTGTGGCTTTTCCCCAGAAACTTTTACTGAATTAAACAGAAGCGCATGATCCATAGGTTTCATTCGAACTGACGCTTCATTCAACACGCATCGCTTCCGTATTGCTTATCTTGCTATACTTCACTAATGCCGCAAATGTTTAAGAGGGTCTCACTAACATACGCATTTTTACAGAGGAATCCCACCCAGAAGAAGCTCTACCAGCCGAAGAACCTGAACCCGTGTACGAAGAAGAAGTGGTAGAAGAACATGTACAAGAAGCACTACCAGAACCCGAAGTCCAAGAAGAAGAGCCCGTTGTGGAGGAACCACTTCCCGAGGAGCCTATCCCAGAACCTGAGCTCGAACCTGTGCCTGAACCTGAGCCCGAACCGGTGCCTGAACCCGAGCCAGTCCCAGTGGTCGTTGAAGAACCCGAGCCAGAACCCCAACCCGAGCCGGTAGCTGTCATTGAGGAACCCGTACCAGCCCCTGAACCAGAGGCACCTGCCGTCGAAGAACCTCAAGCAGCTGAAGCCGCTGCTCCCGTAGAGGCAGCCGCTGTTCCCGAAGTCGCAAAGGTGATTGTCGATGACCCAGCCGAAGGGGTAAGTAAAGAACTCAACGATTTCTCTTGCTATAATGAGTTAACTTTTACAAAAAAATTACATTAAAGAGCATCGAAGAAGCTCCGGAAGTGAGGCGATCCAGGGACCACATCGCTGAAATTTTACGCCTTGGTGAAGAGCCCGAAAATAAAATGATCCGTGACGGTATCGTCCTTAACGTCCTCAAGGATGTCAAGAAACTTGTCGAAAATTCTGTCCGATCTCTCGAAAATATTTTCAAGTACAACGACGTCTCCAACCGCAACTTTGGAGGTATCAACGATTTCCTACATCAATATATCCTCAATCTACATTCAAAACATTTTGACTTTGAAAGATGCCGAAATCTTCTCCAAACCCCTGGTGCTCTTTTTGGGGCCATGGAGTGGTGGAAAATCCTCCATCGTCAACTACCTTCTCGGTACCGAATACACGCAGAACGCTCTGAAGACAGGTAACGTACCAGCAAAAATGTTCCAACCCTTCCCCAACCACATTTACATAGGGTGTTGTGCCAACTAGGTGCCGAACCGTCCGCTACCTTCTTCCAGATCCTTATGCACGGCGAGACTGAGGAAATGTTGGACGGCACCCAATTGGCTGCCGACTGGACCTTCTCTGGTCTCCAGAAATTTGGCCAAGCTTTCATCGATCGACTACGTGGCAAGCGCTTGCCCAACAAACTTCTCGAAAAGGCTAACATCGTCGAAGTGCCCGGCATCCTGGAGGTGCGAAAGCAAGTGGACCGCCCTTACCCATTCAACGACGTCGTCCAATGGTTTATCGACCGCGCCGATATCATTTTCGTCGTATACGATCCTACTAAGCTGGATACAGGAATTGAACACGAAGCTCTCTTCGATCAGCTCAAGGGACGTCAAAATCAAGTAAAACTCGTAAAAAAAAAACATTAAAAAGAGGGGGAGCTAACTCTTGATTCGACTCAGGTCCGCGTGCTGTTGAACAAGGCCGACTCTGTAACGCAAGAAGAGCTTTTGCTCATCCAAAACAACTTGGTATGGAACTTGTCGCCATTGATGGCCAGCTCACTTCCTCCCACTCTCTACGCCGGTTCATTCTGGTCCAAAGCTTACAAACCCGATGCCCCAGTCCGACTTCTTCGCTCACACGAAAACCAAATGCTGCAAGACCTTCGCGAAACGCTCGACAATGTGGTAGAGAACACTATCGCTGAAGCCCGTCGCCACGCTGTTAGTATTCGTTTTAAAACAAAAGAAAAAAAATACGGTGTTTAATGAAAACATTTCGCGCCTAGGTTCGAGTCAGGAATCACGCCAAGATGGTCGATTGCTATTTGACAACTTTCTTGAATCAAAAAGGCTTCTTCGGAAACAAAAAGGCCGTCGCCGATGATATTATCGAAAACCCTCACAACTACCACATCTTTGAAGGACTGAGCACTTTGAGCAACATCTCACGTTACGACCTTCCCGATGCTGAAGTCTACAAGGACTTTTTCCGCCTCCACCCACTTTACGATTTCAAGCCGCTCGCATCAACTTGCACCTTTTTCCGCGGCTGCCCGCTCGACAAGCTCGACACTGCCATTGCCTATGAGCTACCAGAGCTTGTTGGCAAATACAAGAAGCGGTTACAAAGCATTGTCTCCAAAAAACCGAGCCATTAGATCTACCTATCCCACTTTCATCTTCCTTAACGAAGTGCCTTTTTACTTGAAACCCTGCCTTTTAAAGTAACCTTTCCTTAGCGATAGAATCCTAATTAAATATTTGTGAAGGAGGACCCAAAAAAAAAGTTACAGAAACAAAATCGTGTGCTCTTCCTTATGGATCTGATTGCTGATCTATAAGCTGGATTATATCTTTGGCTGACGCTCAAGTCTGTTCCAACGATTTCGTCAAAATGGGAAGTGGCGGAGCTTAGATTAGAAGAAAATGTAAATGAAATAGGCCAAACCAGTGAACAAATCCCATTACTTGAGGGTGATTCCCCCGTCGCCATTGCGGGTGATATGTGCAGAAAAAACCACGAATACACAAGGTCTACTAAATAAGCGGAATGGGTACTTACATTTGGAGTAACTTCCTTTAACCACTCATTGGCCTGGTCATCGTAATCAATTTTACACGCCAAACGCAGGTCTTTGACAGCTTCTTCCCAGTTACCCAATAGCCTGCAATGTTAATTTTAAAAGAATGCATTTAGATATGAAGACAACAGACACACTTCACAAAGACTAACCTGTGAGCACGGCCCCTGAATTTGTGGGCAGGAGCACAGTCTGGATTGATCTCAATGGCACGATCACAATCCCGGATGCAAGCATTGGGTTTATTCAGGTGAATATAGCAATTTGCCCTCTTAGCAAACATAAGTGCAGACTGTGGATTCAGTTTGATAACTTCAGTGAAGCAATCAGCAGCTTTCTGATAATCACCCTCTGCAAACGCAGAAGTAGCTTGTTGTCGTAGTTCTGAGAACTTTTCTTCATCAGCTTCAGACATTTCTTGATCAGGATTTCCCATTTCTTGTGGTGGTTCATTATCAGGCTCTACACAAGCAAACAACACAGAAGATTAGATTTTTGGATGAGTGTTAACTTTTGAGTATCAAGACTAACCAATGACTCCGGTCTGATCTAGCTCAACGTCGCTTTCAACCAATTCAGGTTCTTCATCTTCAGCTGGCTTTGAAGCCTTATGGCTTTCATGAGCAGGACAAGATTTAGGAATCTCTGTTTTGGGAATTTCGCTAGCGGGAATCTTTCCACCGAGACTTTCGATGTATTCTTTCAAAAACTGTAATTCTGGCTGTTGCAAGAGGGAAGGCTGAGACTTAAGCAACGTGACAAAAGCACGCAGTTCCATCAGTTGCTTTTCTGGTATTTTAATTGATGGCATTCTGAATTCTGACATAATAAAGACATTAGACAAAGCGGCGTTAACAGCTACGACATCACAAAAGACATCACACTATTATCAAATGGGGATTACCTCAACAAAGTTTTCCACTCAGAATTCAAAAACAACGCCGGCGAACGACTAAACCAACAGAATGACAAACACAGGACTGACAATACCTCGTAGAAAACGACAGTGGAGACATTGTGGGCATTTTCTGAATCACCCTGATTCCTGACAGACTTTCTCGAAAATTCGTTGATTAGCTTGATTGCGTTATTATTATTATATTATTGTTGTACACATATAATTAGCATTCTTTAGATTATCGAAAATGACATACAATAAGCTCAAGTTATCCACATAGGCCTACACGGAAAGAGCTTTTCTTCATTTGAAACGATAATTTTCACAACAGGTTTCAGACGAACGACAACTCCTTTTTAGACCATTGTATTTAATCCACCCAAAACAAAACATAGCATGCCATTTGTAGACCAAATAATAGCAGCAAAAACCGGAATTAAGATTTTTGGTTCTGTGAAGAAACAGCTTTATAGGAAACCTTCAGAGTCGCAGCAATTAGAAAGGAAATAAAGTTTAGAAAACGCGTGATTGCAGGATCGGTATCATTAGCTTCAAGGCATTCTCTAAGTAGGAGCGACAATTAGAGGCCTGTAAAATTTAAAAAGAAACGCATATTATACGACACGAAAACGTTGTAATCGAGAAATGCAAATAGGGAATACTTCGTAGTAAATGTCAGTCGAATAATTCGTATGGTCGGCGTCTTTGACCCAAATAATTTTATTAGCATGATGGCTACCCAGCTTCGAAATCTCCGCCGCCAGAACATTTGTCACACTGTGTACAAAAATTTCAGTAAATTATTCTATTTTATTTTGTTTTATGGAAACGTACCTTTGAAATGTTTCTGCTTCCAACCGTGCACCAACTGCCGGATTGGAGGGTTTGCTTGCCATCAGAATGAGTTCGGCGCCTTTGTGAAAGAGTTCAACCACCAACGACGTAACCAAGGCTAACGAATCTAAGGCACGCCGATAGACCTCTAATGATGAGCTATCTTCCACCGAATCCGACATTCCATCTCTAAAAGCCTAAATTACATTATAGCAAAATTAATGTCTGGCTGACTCCAGCAGGTCAATATGTACACGCACGCACATTCATCAATTTCTTTAACGACAGCTCAAGGCTTATCCGATCAAAACAGCTTGAAAGATTTTGCTCGAGAGCTTGCAAATCAAGCATGTCTGAGTTGGCGCAGTCGTTATCTTCGGTGTCATCCGTTCGAGAACAAAGCACAGCTATCTCATCGACGATGGCTTTCCTCTGTGAAGGCAATCGACGGATTTGGGGTGCAACGCGGTTTTGACATTGCTGGGAAAGCATCTCTAGAGCTTCCAAATGAACAATTCCTGTTGGCAACCAATACATGAAAAATCTATAGCGTCTTAACTAATGTTTACAGAAGGCATACCATTATGGAGTTCAAATAAAGCCGAAAATTTCGGAGTTACTGATTCTGAAGCACCCGTTGCCGATGTCGAATCAGTACTTGCCACTTCACTGATTTCTTTTGCTTCGCGTAAAATCTATAAATATAATATTAGAGTTGGATTGCTTCGTTGTCAATAATAAAAAATTATTATACCTGTGAGAGACATGGGCGATCCTGTGAACCGTGAAGTGGGTTTGCAAGCACAGCTTTCGTTCGTTTTAGTCCAGGGTCAGATTGTTGTAAAACATCGATAGTTTTCTTGCCCAAAAGTTCAAGAGTATCCAATCCAGTAGAGAATAAACTACTACCCGTATTCTCAACGAATTTAGTAATATTGCTGACCCCGCCAAACAGGGAGAGCTGAGTAAAGCCCGCAGTTTTTTCTTCTTGAGCTGGTTGTTTAGGAACCTGCTCTTCGACCTCGGGGCATTTTTTATCAGCTTAAAATGATAAATAAATCGATCAATAAACAAAACAAAACAAAAATTAATTTTCAGTTGGCATGTTCAGATGTTCTTACCAAATAGCATATCTTCTTTGGCTAAATCTTCGGGTTCCGGAATGTTCAAACCATTCTCCACAGTTGAAAGAATTTGATTAGTTAGCGAGGCCACGGATGACATCAGCGACTTGGGCGGAGCAAACCAACCCCATCCATCATCACTTGGATTTGGATTGGAAGATGTGCTAGCCTGTAAAATGAAACAATTTTATTAAAGAATTTCTCCATAAATATTATGGGAACCACCTGCTGAGCAGAAGAGGTGATTGCCTCTTTATAAATTTCTTTGGAATCGGTTTTTGACAATGCAGGATTAGGAGATTCAGGTGGCTGTGATAATTTCACTGCTCCTAGTTTCTTTGCTCCTAGGGTTGGCTTGGATCTTACTTTTCCACGATTAGAGATATTCCTCGTTGTTGAAGTTTTGTTTACTATCTGAGATGGCACTTGGACATCCTCACAGATTTCTTCAGTAGAAGGAATAGTTTCGACAACAGCTTTTGGTAGGGAATCTGTGTCAAAGTTTGTGGGAACATTTTCTTGCAACTCAGTAGTTTCATTTTTTTTGTCTTCCTGGTGAGCTTGTGCATCCCCCAGATGAACTTTGTCCAATGTACTGCCGGACTGTGGAATTTCATGTGTAAGAACTATTTGGTCTTCAACAGAAGTAGCCTTGACATCTTGCAGTTCTTTATTATGTGGAAACTCCTCTGATAAACAGAGAGGAATGTCAGAATTATTTGGAGTGTCTACAATTCCAATAAGTTTAGGAGCTGCAATTGGCTTTTCTTCATCTGCTTCTTTCGATATTTCTTCCTTTACATTACTCAACCCTGTTTGCACCGCTGAAATGTTTCCTGTCGACGTACACTCTTCTTCATTGCAACTCTCATCTGTAGATTCGTCACCTTCGTCTGCGCTTTCGAACTCATCATCGTCACTATCAGAGTTTGACATCGTGTATCGCAATGAAAATTTAATGTACTTAGAAACTTGACCAAGTTTGGGAAAGGTGTTATTGCATGCAGCACAACTGGAGACTATCAATATATCATCATGCCGATGGGAACTGGATCGCTGCTGGGTAACCACAACATGTTCTGCAGACGAACAAACATCAATCCTTACACGTCATTTGTACAACTCAACGTTTCTCCGTCAGGTGGTCTCAATCGATTCAAACGAGGAATGGGATTAGATTTGGCGCCATCAGTTCCAGAACTCTTTAAAAATACTATTGCATACTAAGTCTTAAATATTACTCATCCAATTCTGATGTAATCAAGAAGTGGTGGCTTGGATAAAACAACACACAAGCCAATAAATATTTACTTCAAATGCCAGAAAAACTATTGTACACTCTATAAACTCCTTAAACTGGAACTTCTCATCACAAAGCTTTTCTGGTTTGTTTTCAAAGAAAACACACAATATCACAAGTTGATGTGCATGCATTTTAGACTAGCAGATGGTTCTTCTTTACTTAGATTTTAGGCGTGAATTTCTTCAGATCTTCCATTCACTAATCGACCGTTGGCATGGCCATTTCCTTTCGATTCGAAGATCACGTCCGAATCCGTATCAGAATCTAAATCTGACGGAAGTAGGCTGTTTGACACTACCAAACAATTTTCTCAGTCAAAAAATATTCATTAAAAAATATTAAAAGCCAAGTATCAACCTTTGTTTGTCATTCGCAAGACTTCTGGATCTGCCAGGGGTGAATAACGGTGCAACCGACGTCGCTTCTTGGGACAGTATCGTTTGCACGGCAAGGCACCTTTACGACACATATAGACTAGTGATCCCAAAGCCAGCACAAGAAGGATCACCAGGATTACAACGATTATAACTACATAGACCAGGCTCCAATCTATTCACAAGTGGAAAATTACAATTAATGTTGATGAAGCAAAGTAAATTATTTAGCAATCGAATCTCATTACCGCAGTTGTAATCAGCTCCATTAGATACAGAAAATGGATTCTCCATCCAAAATGTTTGGCAGTTGCACCGGCGGGTAACTTGATCGCATACTCCGTGGCCTAAATCATACAATATGTTACAAAAACACGATTTTTAAAATATACTAAATATGTGAAAAGTAAAACCAGAGCAGTTGTTTTGGCAAATGAAAGTATCGACTTCCAGCACCGGGTACGCTAATAGATTTATGTCATTTCGGAGTTTCTTCTTCAATAAAGCTGCCACTTCAGTTCCTGGTAGAGTGCGCCATCCACTTTCAGATTTGACCGTAGTAAAAAACTGTAATACCGTACGAGTGTAGCCTAAAAAAAACAAAACAGAACAAAAACATTCAACTTTAATTTAGAAAACTAAAGTCAATAAATGTGTCATACCTGATTTGGGTTCAACCATGACGTCATCAATGTTGATGTTTATGTTAATGCTCCCTTGCTGGTGGAGCAGCAGCGCTATCTGTTCCCTAATTGTGGACAACTCGCTATCAGTGAAACTACGCGGGTCGCTCTTTAGGGTGATAGTAACAACATCCAGTTCCCGTGGGTCTGTGTAAACGTTGAGAAAACAATGAAAACGTGCCTTGAGAACAAGCCCAACTGTCAGTATTTGACTTACTTGAGTGTATGATAAGAGTGGCAATATCATGATCCGAAAGACCCTGGGCGTCGGTGACCGTCAAACGAAAGACATATTTACCAGGAACCAGATTCGTTAACTATGAATTTTAAGCGAAGAGTTAACTCGATGTCTACAGCTTTTCAAACTAAATTATTTTCTAACCATTAAAGAATTCGTACGATCACTGTTGGCAATAATCGCACCAGCGGCCAGACTTTCTGGTTCTCTTGTCCAGAGCCACGATTGAATGCCCAAATCATCTGTTGAGGCCGAGCCATTCAGGATAATCCATTTAAGCGGAAGCGAAACAGACTGGTCGCCGCCAGCATTCGCTTTCGGTTTCTCATTTTCCTCTGAGGAAAAAAGTAAGATTAATATTTAAAAAATTAAATTTAAATGACTAATAATATGTGATTGTTGGCAAAGTGGAGGAAAATCTACTTACTTTGAAGTACTGATATCGTAACATTATCGACTCCGCTGACTCCACTGTCGTCCCAGGCGGTCAACTGGAACACGTACAGACCTTTAGTCAGAGAGGTAACATTCACCTGCGGTTGGTTGTGTCCAAAGAGAACCGCTGTATTCGGGCCCCTGAAATCTAAAATAAGATGAATGTTCTCTAGGAACTTTTTATTTTTATTCAATTACTCGAGCTGGGTCCACAGCCACTTGTGGATCCCAATGTCATCAACAGCTTTCGATTTTGAGCCATCCAAAATAACCCAGTTCAGTGGAAGAGTAATGGCTGTATTTTTTCCAGCATCAACTGTCCAATACATGAAGAAGTAAATGATCATTAACCAAATAGATAATTCATTAAAAAATATTTATACCTCGTGGTTCGGAAGTTGCAGGACGTCGCACGAAAACATCAACTTGGGCGGTAGAGGATTGTCCTGCTGCGTCATAGACTTTTAGTTGGAATCTATACATCCCTTCAGCAAGGTTGGAGATTTGAGGGTATGGCGTTCGAGTGTTCTGTACCAACGCAACGCTTAGTTGTCATCAGACACGTAAATAGGATTGGATCAACATACCTGAATATCAACCGCTTTGATGGCGTCATTCGTCCCGAGTTTGGAACCCTCAGTCATCAATATCCATTCCCATAAAGTAATACCGTGATCATCAGTACTCTTATTGCCATTTAAAGTAATTTGATTTTGTGGTAGGTAAATCACAACTGACTCCCCAGCATTGGCTTCCGGTGGGTAGTCAGTCTCTTTGATGACTTCAACGCTGGCCAATGTCGAATTAGATTCGCCATCGCTGTCTGTCACCGTTAATCCAAATGTATAATTTCCCGGCACCAGATCTGTTTCGTAAAATGAAATTAATGAAGGTCTCTATAAATGTATTTGTTGGAAATCCTCATACCCATGAGTTCCAGAGTAGTTTGGCTTTTAGGTTCAAACTGATAATTGATTGGTCCTTTTTCAAGATTCCATTTGTAAGAAACAATTTTTGTATCATCAGTGCTTTGTCCACCATCGAAAATGGCCAAGTTGTTAGGCAAGTGAACCGTTTGAGAAGACGGTACGATAACAGCCACAGGGGGTTTGTTGACTCGTAGCGCTGCATAGATAAACAAGCCAATACATGAAACAGGTTTACAACACAAAAGCAAATTTTTTTTTACTGTAACTTACGGGCAAGAACTGTAAGATTTGCAAGAGTAGCCCCAAATGAATTGGGAGAACTGACTGTAACATTGAAGGTGTAATTTCCAGGGGATAGTTGGCTGAGCTTCAGAGTTTTCTCGTTAAGGCCTTCGATGTTACCTGGCGGTTGATCTTTCGGATAGCTCTCTACTATCCATGTATATGTGTATTCTTCTCCTAACTCAGGATCGGGAACGACAATTGCGGTTATATTTGATTTAAGCTCTGGTAGTTGAATGGAAGTTGGACTGATATGGATGGCAAGATGTCTGATGTATCGTGTAGTTGATGTCGTGCCTGGGGTAGTACTTGTACTGATAAAGGAAGGTAAGGTTGTTTCGGCTACATTAGTTGTATCAGCTGCAGGTTTCTCATTTAAAAAGCAGCTGCCATTTGAGTTTCTGATGAATCCATCTTTACATTCACAACATCCATTCCTTCGCCTCTCACTTATAGATTGGCATTCTTCATTTAAAAAACAATTATCTACTCCAACTTCACAGCTTTTTGAGAACTCTGAACACTTTCTAAGGGATAGATACAACAGTTTTATGTTAAATATAGAACAAAAAACACATACTTAACAATGGTAGCTAACCTTGTAAACTCTCTTACAAGCACTGTTTGAGTTGTGTTACTAAAATTAGATTCAGAAAGACGGCAGTCTTCTACTCTATCACATCGAACCTAGTGGGGAAAAAAAAGTTTCAAGTAAATGTTATTAGACCAGAACTAAAGATGTAACTTTTCCAAAATTTTTAATAGCTTACATTGTAGCAGGTTGCATTCTGCACAATTGCGACATGGCAGTCATTCATTAGACTGCAACACTTATTTGCACACTCTGTAATGTTTAGGCCTGCTATTTTTTGGACATTGCTGGACTTTTGAATTTGCTCAAAAGAAAGGCTTTGTGATGTTTGGATTTGAAGAGATGAAGTTCCACAGATTATTTCATTTTTTTCTTTGGATGTTTGTGAAGTCGCAAATGGAAAAATCGGTAAAAGAACAAAGATTAGAACGCAGCAATGCATTTAAATCAAAAAACGTGACGTGTTTGGGATGCAGTACTGTCGTTGACCACAAAGGTTTTCAGTATGCTGTAATAACTTATGATAGCAAATGCGAAGGGGGCGTTCAAATAATATTGCAACACTTCTAAAACTTTACTAGAGGATGGAAGCTGACCATTAAGAACACATGGACAGTTCGATTAACGATTGCAATTCGAAATGAGACTGTGACAGCTGCAAGAGATTATGCGGTTCACGAATCTATTATTATTAAACGTAGAGCCATCTACCGAGAAAACGTTTTACTCATGTGCGTTAAAAATGGTGGAAAAAATGAACTACTCAGTGGCAATGGAAAGTAATGGAAAGAAGTGTTCGACAGTATTGGCAAATATGGTTATTTTACTCAGCACCTATCGTTAATAATATTTGCACATTTTTCAGAAAATTCCTGACTATATGACCAAAACGCCGAGCAACAAAGGAGCAGTCAAATGAAATTGAAATTAAACTGAGCCACTCAGGGCATCCCTAGGTAGGCAAAATTAGGTATCAAAATACTGTTCAATCCTTTTTTGTTTTTACCCACGACATTGACGCCCTGCTGAAATTTGTAATCTCGATAGTCTTGTACGATAAAAAGAAATTGAAATAACAAAACCTGTAGGAAAATCGAAAATAAATAATTTAAGGGACTTCAGTTGAGTCAAAAATTAGCGAGCATTAGGTCAAGATACGAGTGAGATAGGCCACAGGAGACAGGAACCTTGGTCTAATGCATGCAGAACATAGCACTAAACCATATCACTTCTCCTGCGTCTACGTCACGCTATCTGTGCCAACGACATCTTCTTTCTGACCACAAGTGGCCCCTCGTTAATACCTATTGGAAATCATTTAATTAATATTTATAAAGGCCAATATCTTCCCAAGTCAGAACGTCAAGCCTGTTGGATATACGAGATACAATGAGCGTGACCTACAGGAGACGGGAACCTTGATCTAAGAACGCAATAGTGCCCTTTCCTAGATCATATCACCGCTCCTGCAACGCCAACACTAAAGCATCTGCACCAAGCAAACAATTTTTTCTGACGAGAAGTCATTAGCCAGTGTATATCGAACTTACCTGCTGATGTGTGACATCTTATTCGTTTTTTTCCTCGCTGCTCTTTGCCGGAATACTTCACAGGAGTAGATACGTAGCTGCTCCGGGGCATCCCTTCGCAAACAAAAATAGGTATCAAAAATTCAAAATACTGCTCAATACTCGGGCCTTATTAGTTTTTATTTGATGTACCCACCTTTAGATGCATTCATCACACATATTTCCGATAAAATTTGTTATCTCTACAGTCTTATACGATAAAAAAATGAAAAAAAAAACAAATGCGGTGTACGATTTACCGTCGGCAGGAACGGTACTTGGTACCGCCCCCTTACTGCAACTGTTAGTGCACACTTCTGCCATCACGTTCGACTGGCGCTTTGTGGCATTTTTTGATATGATAGTTAAATAATATCTAGTTAGAAAAACGTAATAATGAAAAGTTGCATTATTGTTTTACGCTTTTTTCGGGAATCAGATGCTGTGACATAGACGGCTCTTTGTTACGTTTGTTACGTTTAAATAACGTTTAATTGTCCACCGACATATTCTTCTTTTGACGAATGAACGAATGGCAGTAGAGTACCCTAAAGCTTAAACAATGAAATGACATTGACAATTATTTTAAACGTCACATAAACAAAAATTGTTTACCCGTAAACCTTTCATCTCATTTCCAAATCTAATAAAGCCGAAACAGCGCACTTAAGAATCCATTGTTGCAAACAAACAAGCCCTGCGCCCCATAGTAAAAATCCTGAATAAAATTCAAAATAAATGTTTAGAAAGAAGGTGAAAGTACCAGAATATCATTTCATTTTCTACCGACCAGGTGCGTTGTACGGCTGATTGACCTAGATGTCTGTAATGATGAAAACGGATAGATTTTTTTTGGCCTGTTCTAAACGGAGGGGATGTTTCACCACCGGTCAGTGCGATCCGATCGATGTTTTCGCCCAATTTTTGTTAGTGGCCATCTCTCCTTATTATACACACAGCCCACGCGCGTTTGTCAGCAGATGCATCCACCCCCTAGAAAAATGAAAAGTGTCCTTATAAAAAAAAATTTCGAAAAAATAAAAAGGGAAAAGCAAAATAGAAGGAGAGAGTGGAACGCTGTGTTAAGGGGCAGGGCCGATGGCAAAAGACAAAGAGGATCCAACAGTTATATACGAATAAAAATAGCTCCCCCAACGATCTGACCTTGCTGCTCCAGTTATTATAGACATTGAAATTCGCTTTTTCAAAAGAGCTGGAACACAACCCGTTTTCCTTTTCATTGAAGGGCACGTGTTCCACGGCCAGTGGCTGGTCCAGAATCAGGTCAAACTAGGTCGGTTCCTATTTTCACTTTTTATTTATCAGCTGCTTCCTTCCACTCCAAACTTGCATTTTCTTTTCTGTTCCAAATGCAAATTGACCGGGTGCTATACTCCAGAGTCCTCTGGGTCTACCGTGTATGAATTCGCTACCGATTTTCACTAGATCAATTAAAAACACATCACAATGGCAAAGAACCAGATGGTTTGAAAACATTCAAAACTTACCCGCGCATCAGCCTTATGCATATCCGAAATGTTCCAAATTAATTTTTATTTTTTTTCCTGGAAATGTAAAAATAAAACCATTTAAAATTATATGTTGGTTTTTCCCTAAACCAGATGTGTTTAAAAGATTTTCTTTTAAAAAGGGAACTTAAAAAAAAAATAGCGAGAGTTACAAGGATGAGCACAGAAGGGTGCGAAGAAAGTGATCCAGAAGTTGAAGAAAACCAGAAGGCAATTCGCTAATATCGTCCAACAGCCTCTGAAAATAAAAATGGGAGGGTAGAAGCAAAACTATCTTAGGGTACGATGATGAGTAGACCAAGAAAACACAGACAGTCGTAAAATTCACTTGTCATAAGCAACAGGAGCTGTTGAGAGAAGCTGTTCGATTATTTGTGCTGCCCCTCCTATTCTTATACATTTTAAGTTAGCAGAAGCCGGAAAAACACACAAAAAATGAGAAGAACTGTGGAGGAGAATAAGAGAAGATTCATTACCAACCATAAGACCGCACAAACACGATCGTAAATCTTCCAACAGTTGTCGTTTACTAAGTATAAATACAACATCTCTTTCAAATCAGACTACTGGTGGGAGGATAAACAAACACTAATCAAACGCTGTATAGAATAATGGAAAGGGTCTACTCATTTTAGATCAAAACTTAAAAAACAAGACATTAACGAATAAAGTTCTCAATGGAGACGACAGGTTACGAACGTTATGGCATTGATGAATGAAGTAGTCAAAAGAGGAGCGTTCTGACGCTATTCAAAAAATCAGAAGAAAGCCAAACCTGTTGTGCAAATAGGAATGTTTTTGAATAAGTTCCCAACGGTTTACTCTCGTGTGAACGTCGTGTGTTCCATGCGACAACAACAAGATTTTCCAGGCCAACATCAATAAGAAAAAAAAAATCATAATTTTTTCAAGAAATTCCGCCGTGTTTTTCTCCTGGAACGATGCGACAGCCCCCCCCCCTTTCTCCTATGATGAATGTGCTCCGCTGGATGGAAAAAAAAAATTGGCAAAAAAATGTTTGGTCCTCAAAAGACGCCACACTCTCTCGTGTGGGGGGCGCCCTCTTTTACGTCTACGATCGTAACACAAAAGAGTTGGTCCGTTTCGCTTCCCCCCCTTTTTTTGAATCAGAAGAGATGTGTTAAAGAAAGCGTAGATGAATGGGGTAGACGAGTGGTACACAAGACTGGCCAGTGAATATCTCACATCACACAAATAAAAATTTGAAAAAAAAAGGGATAAGAAGAAAAAAAATGTCTGGCGGAGGAGGGAATCGCCATGACGCGCGTATTTATGTGTAGACCAGTACACACACACACACACGAAAATTGTCTGTGTTGTATACACACATCATAGATTTCAAGCCACGCTTTAAAAAAAAATCAGTTCAGTTTCTATAACGTAAATAAACTTTTCTGCGAGCGCAGAAAAATTTCACAACATCCCCCCCCTTCAGTTTTGAGGTCCATATCTTCTCGAATTACCCACAACATACAAACTTTGTTTTTTCTTAAACTGTTCCCTCCCATATTTATTATTTTTAAATTTTTCAAGAAAATGGCATGTTTATTTAGTTTTTTTTTTCTGGACAGAGTCTTCCGGTTCCAGACCCCCCAAAAAATCTATTGAAATTCTGAGCTATCCGACTCCTTAGCAATGTCGATTCAGCATCGGCCAAACCGGAGCAAAAAGTTAGAAACGGAAGGAATGTCGTGTCACACACAAACATCTCCAAAGCGGAAAGGAATGACGACATTTTCTTTTTATTCTCCAGGATAACTAAAATAAAAATACAAGTAAACAAATAGAAAGAGATGAATGGAAAATCCGGACATGAAAGGTATATCTCTCCCTTCAACCCTTTTTTTTTTTCTTTTTCGCTGGAAATCATATCAGCAAACCGGAAAAATACAAACAACCCCCCCCCCATTTTTTTTTTTGCTCTTCCGACATTCTTCGTCTTCCTCTTTTTAAAGGTTGAAATCTTTGAAAAGGTGGGAGAGAGAACGTTAGCATCTATAGGATTAGAAACATTATTTACTTGTTTTGTGTTCCGATCGATGGATAATGGTAGCCATTTCAATACGCTTCCATAACTCTTTTCCTTTATGTTGTTTAGGTGGGGTTCATAACAACATTTAAAAAAAAAGGGGGGGGGGGGGGTTCCCCTTACGTGTGGAATTTCAACTCTATGACTTTCCAACGATCGTCTTTTATTTGTTGCAAAAAAGGGAGTAGAAAGAAAAAAACAAGTAATGTCGCAAGATTGACGGGTCTCTACCTCTTCCCCATAGAAAGATGGTTGCTAAGGTTACCTACCCGTATATGCAGAATTTTGGCCCAACGGAATTTCGCAAAAAAATATTCGGCAACAAAAGAACTGCGATCATCAGATTTCTGAAATTCTGGGACACACACTGACCTACAACCCCTATATTCTTGTGTTCCAGTGTTCCAGCCACACATATTGGCCTGTTTGTTCTAAAAAAAATAAAAGTCCAGTTGCGCATTTTTCATAACCCGCAGAACCGCACATTGCAAAAATCATTTTTTTTTCTTTGTTAAGTTAAATATTTTCAAACTTGTTTTTTTTTTGAATGAGGAAGAAGGAAGAATGGCTTACATTAAATGCGGATATGTACACAATATCGGTTAATCGTTATTTTTCTTACGTTCACTCCTCCTTCTTCCGGAGGACCACCCTTTTAGAAATTCGATTACCCTTCGATATGTTTTTTTTACTTCTTCTATAAACACCGGACGTCAACTTGTTGTAGTTCAATAGTTTCCTCAACATCCATCAGCATCACGTTCATTTTGATACCCTTCCCAATTTTTTGAATAGATAAAGCGTAGCAACATTACATCGCAATACGCTACGCTTTTCTATTATGTTATTACAACCTCTTTTTTTTTGCCGAAAAAAATAAATAAATAAATGGGTAAAAATGTTACCCCTCCCCCTGGCCTCTTTTTTTCTCTCTATCTGTGGGAAAGAGAACAGCGCAGGTATGTGTGTGTGTTAACGTATAACTTCTTCCTTCCCCACCTTATTCCCAAGGTTCCACAGCCCCTCTTTTGCCATTATCTAAAATATATTTAAAAAAAAAAACTGCATCGTGTTGGGCAAAAGAGATTCCTCGTATTCTATTGACCGAACGTAAGAAAGATGAGGATGAAACCGATGGGCACAGCAGCACGTCCGTGTGTGGTAAAGGCCTTTCATAGTTCACACACACATATAAGCGATAGGGCGCCATATAGTGAAAATACATATACTAAAAGGTTCCCATTGATTTCTTCACAACTAGACGATAGTTAATGGATGAAGAAAAAAAGGGGGGAAGAGTAGGTCAATCTGCAGAAAAAAAATATAGCGGTAGCTTCTCCTAACGGTCAAACTACATTTACAGGTAAATCATTCAAATTTTAAATAAATAAACGCGAAAAACTATTACGTGTAGTAGCCAATAAAAGAAAGAACTCTACTTTATGTTAATGCGCATGTTGTTTTTTTCATCGTTTTTTTTTTTGCTACCTCAACTTCGATTGGTTACGTACAATAACGATCACACACACAAAAAATGATGGGGTGGGGCCCCCTGTTTTTTTTTGCCCCTATTTTGGGGTGGTTGTTGTTGTTATCTTATCGCGTAACCAACTGGAAATATAGAAGATCATGCAGATAGTCGGAAACCGGAAAAAAAAATTGGGGAATTTCCCTATTCGTGGTTATGGAAGCCCCGCCCACACCGGTAGCGAGCAATACAGACGTTATGGTGATGGGTATCAGCGGCGCTATACAACAGCTTTGTTTAATCTCCTTGTCTACCAATGGATCGTGAAAGATATATATTTAACAAAAAAAAATAAAATAAAATAAAGATGGAGGAATGCCACTTGTAAGACGATTCGTCCATGTTCCAAAGTCGCCGTTTCCGGTTGGGATCAAGAAGGAAAAAAAAAAGCGTAACAAACAAAGAACGGGGGGGGGGAGTAAAGAAAGATTGGTCAAACATCTACGTAGCCACAATTGAATCGTATCTACACATGTTATGAAATCGCACACACGATCTTACTATGTAACTGCGGTTGTATAACATCTTTAAAAAAAAAAGAGAGAGAGAGAAAGAGAACTCGATCGTTGAACAAACCACATCCTTCTTAAGTGGATATCGGCCACTAGAGCACTGCTAGACCTCACGAACCCTCGCCCTTAACAAAAAAATTGTTGAAAGATTTTTACAAGACGTTGAGAGAATTTTGTGAATGAAAGTGTGTAAGACTTGACCAAAAAGATTTACAAAAAAAAATGTGTAGTACGATGGATTCCACAAGATGCCTGGCCACTCAAGTAATCCTGTTATAAAAGGACTATGAACGGATATAGAGAATGCGAAACAGACTGTGTGTAGGAAGCTTCTTCATTTTTTTTTGTGTTCCCTTTTCTTCTGTTTGTGGACACACAAAGTTGTTATTGACATGTCAACCATTCCAGTCTGCTTCGTTAAATCCAAATCAAAAACTCGTTCGACAGCAAAATGAAGCTAAAAACATCGCTCATTTCTGCCAAGTTCCCACACATTTTTATATCGACTTGAAAATGTTTTTCTTCATACCTTAATTTTGATTTTACTCAGCAAAAAATACTCTCGGATAGAATACGTAATAAACTCTGATTCGATTTCGTTCTAAAACGCATGGAGCGTCGGGAAAAAAAAGAGGGAAATAGAGGGGGGGGGAGCCTTGAAAATATAACCCGATACAATTCAAACAGACTCCACATGCGCTTTTATAAATACATCGCCTCGGACACATAAATCAGCTGGACATTCAATGGGAATCGGAAAAATAAAATTCTAAAATAAAAAAAAAAAAAAAATAGGGAATTTAGCAGTGTGGACGGAGATAGATGTCGGCCATTGACTTGCATATGTGGTGGTGGACGCTGGACGCCCAAGTCATATACGAGGGGCGATATCACACCCCTCTGGTCAGTTCTTCTATGCACCCAGCCAATTCATTCAACCCCACCCCATCGATAGAGGATGGGAAATCATTTTATTGTCCAAAAAAAGAAAAAAAAAAGTTTGTAGAAGCAAACGGAGCACGGTGTTGTGCCCATGCACAATGTCCAGCAAAACCCATCGGTCCGCAGTTCTGGTCAGCGTGAGAAAAATAAAAATAATGACCGCACTAGTATTCTATAATAAAAGTAATAATAAAAAAAGAGAGAGAAAAAAAAATGGATGCCCCCCTCCCCTTTCTATTTCTATATATACGTAGAACCGTAGATGATGTAATAAATGGACATCGCACAACAGCGGACTTTTTGAAATCGACCAGCCTATTGAATGAAATGCGCGCAAAATGGGGCAATCAAGCTCGAAATCTATCAAAATCAGCCGAATAAAAAAGAAATTTATACGTAAAAGAAAAAAAGATTTCATATAATAGATTAGGAGGGGTCAAGCTCTCTGTGGCCTCATTGTGTACCAACTTTGCGTGGGATTTTCGACGCCTTCACAGTGTTATTTTACGTATGGGGTTGACCTTATTGTCCAGATGTCCACCCTAACCAAACCTGAAATCAGAACTTATTTTATTTTCTTTCGAATTAAAAATCAAAAATCAAAATGAAAGTGACGTAGAGCTCGAGGGCATCGTACGATTGAAAACAAGAGCTGACAAAACTTGTCAAATCAAAATGACACAACATTTCAACTTGAAAAACGTGTCAACATTTGCGTGGGGGGGATTTCTCCGTTTGATTCACAAACCGCGTGACAACAATAACACACACACGCACGCACACTGCGGCTATAACATCATTTCCAGCTGGTAAATTATGTACAGATTAGAGACGGAACCCCAGGGCCTGGCTATGATATTTTCTATTCGACTTGTCAACAACTTTTGAGAATTGTCGTCACTTTCAATAAGACTTTTACACGTCACCGCGGGAGATTTGAATAGCCACGCGAAAAATCGAGACATCTGTCGTGACAATTGCACATAATGGAGGGACTAAATACAAATAAAAAAAAAATCCCAATGCTAATGTTTGCACGGGATTGCGGGGGCGTATTCAACCCACTACAAATCCATCCAGATTTTTGAACAAAATAAATAAAAAGGAGCCTATTCTTTAAGAGAATTCTTTATGATTTAAGCGTGGACATTGCCAGTTAACAACAGTTTGAAAACTGACCGTGTTTTATCCGCAATCCCGAATCCTCTTTTCCATTGGTACGTCGATGGACTTTCAGAAATGTTGGGCTCCTGCGCGCGGACGGATCCGCCCTTCCGGTGCGGATGAAAAAACGTTTAAGTCTTACTAGGAAAAAAAATGTAACTGGAACTTACGGACAAGTTCAATACAACTTAGGAAGCGATCAAATGCCAAAGGGTTTAGAAAATAGAATTTGGTGGGGTCAGATGCTGTGATTATTGGGTGTCGTATTAACAACATTTTTAACCGTTTCATTGGGGATATGACGACGTTCGAATGACGAAGTTTACATTTTATATTTTCGTGTGGTAATAACAAAGACGGAAAGAAAAAATCGACGCGTTATTCATTTCGTTCTAATTATTTTCAAAGATCGTTGACTCACGAAGAAAAAATTCGATTGAGCCTTGGGAGTTAGGATAGACGGACGACTAACCTCTTAATTATTCATTTCGCCTCGATGAAAATGACGTGACAGACAGTGACGGACAAACGATAGATAATTTACAACAACTAAATGAACATTAGAATTTAGGCCCTATCTTATTAATCGAAATCAATGGACATTGAAAAATAAAAACATGTCGACCATTTCCAGGGGTTAGTAGAAGCCGCAATTTGTGCATACCGCCTCATTACAGGAAAAATATGAATGGCGTTTGATTTTCGCTTATTGGTTTAAGATCAGTGCTACGTCTGTGCCGATGATGGAAACACTATGTATCTGTAAAGAATAAAGCGACACCAGCCGACAAGTGACAGATCGGAAGTATACACAAGTACTTAGTGCACATACAATTTCAATGCCAAACGTCTCGTCTTCTACGCAAGCGAGAAATAACTACGAAATACAGAGCCATAAACACATTCCGCACGCAACATCATTTAACGAATGCAGTGATTAGTTAATGAATCCATCAAATCAGTAGACGCATCAAGAAACTATCAAGTTCATTGTCCGAAACCACAACATGTCTGTAAACAGAGAGCATAATCGCACGTGTTTACATGAAACACAATCTTTTCAATGACGTCCGTCTTAAAGCAATCTCATCCCCATCGTGTCTTTGGAAAGTAATCTACTTCAAATAAATTAAACAAAACGTTACTGGGTTTAGAAAATAGAATTTAAGTGGGGTCATATGATGTGATTGTTTGGTGTCGCAATGACAACATTCTTAACCGTTTCACTCACTTGCGGACACGATGAAGTTCGAATAATGGAGGTTACATTTCACATTTTCGTGGAAAATAACCAAAAAAAAAACTATACAAAGAATCCCCACAGGCGATTTCCGAACGACTCACGTAGGTACGGTACGTTCCCGTTTCGAGAGTTGTCGAGCATCGTGATTAACGCGAATTTGGATCTGATTAATGAACGAAGGCTCTCTAGTTAAAACCAACACGATTCGATAACGTAATCAACGTTAAATATCGACGCCTTTGCGTACAGCAAGCTCTTTTGTTATCAGCCAATAACAACACCCATTTCCCATAAAGGCTCGTATAAATCAATCTCCTTAAATTCAGTTTTGTATGAGTGGAAGGTGTACAGTACACTGCAGACTGCCACTGAATTTCTGGGATGGACCAATACTGTTCCGCCAGGCCACAGGAAGAAACTAGCCCAGCAAAATGACATGGATTTTTTTTGCTGATGTACACCGTCGCCGTACTTAACAAAGAAAACGCGTAGCACGATTAACCCATCAAGCGGACGCAATACATTTGCATAGCGTCTTTCGTTCGATTAGTCTGTTGCGGATTGTTGTTGCATAACCCGAGACGCCAGTCGAGTTAAAATGATAGCAACAAATGTAACAGGCATAGTTCACCGAAAGAAAACATCGACGCTTTATTTCATTTCGTCCTAAATATTTTCAAAGATCGTCGACTCATTACGAACATTTCGACTGAGCGTTGTGTGTTAGTAAAGACGGACCGACTAACCCCTAAATTATTCATTTCGCCTCAATTACAGGACGTCACGCACACCTTGGCTGCAAACGGTAAACAATTTTTGACAACTGAATCATGAACATTATTATTTGTGCTTGGTGTTTTTAATCGAAAACCAATCGACATAGAAAATACAAACGTGTCGACCATTTCCACGAGTTAATGGAAGGCGCAAATTGCGTTTACTGTGTCATAAGTGGATAAATATGAAAGCCGTTCGATTTTCGCTTAGAATTTGAAGTAAGTGAAGGGTGAATTAGGTTGGATTCAACTAAATGCCTAAGGACACCTTGTAGCAAGACGAGCGTACGTACAAGTACACATACAATTTCAATACAAAACGTCTTGTGTTCTACGCAAGCAAGGAGTAACTACGAACGACAGAGCCGTAAACGCATTCAGCACGCAAAACCATTTAATGAATTCAATCATTAATTAATGAATCCATCAAATCAGCAGACGCATCAAGGAACTATCAAATTCATTATTCAAAACCACGACATGTCTGTAAACAGACCGCGTTATCGCACATGTTTACACGAAACGTAAGCTTTTCAATGACGTCCCTCTTCAAGCAACCCCATCCCCATCGTGTCTCTAGAAAGTACCTCAAACAAGGTAAGCATAACGCTATTGATATGATAAGTGAATTCGACAGTCACTTGATAACTTTCTTAGTAATCAAATCTCATCAAGTCCCAAGCTCAAAAATATTGACGATATAATTACACCATTTTCACTATCATTCATTGGCTTTGATTGTTAAGGTTCAACATTAAAGGGGAAAAGAAAATAGAAAATAAAAATCGTTCACATTTTGATTTGCAACACTCGAAAAACTACCGTCTTTTTCTTTTAGCACCTCCCATTGAGGTTTCATCCCAGAAATTGTGGGGGAGTTGAAGCATCTAAGTAACCCATGAAAAACGTTGGTTGAAATCATTTCAAATTGTGTAAAATAAAAAAATAAAATGCTAGTGCTAATGTTTGCACGAGATTGCGGGGGCGTTTTCAACCACTACATCTAGATTTGAAAAAAAAAAAAAAGAAGCCTATTCTTTAAGAGAATTCATTGTGATTTAAGTGTGGACATTGCCAGTTAACAACAGTTTGAAAACTGACCGTGTTTTGTCCGCAATCCCGAATCCTCTCTTTCCATTGGTTCGTTGGACATAAGAAATGTTGGGCTACTGCACGCTGACGGATCCGCCCTTCCGGTGCGGAGCTCGAACGTACGGACAAGTTCAATGTCACTTAGCAAGCGATCAAATGTCAAAGGGTTTAGAAAATAGAATTTGGTGAGGTCATATGCTGTGATTGTTAGGTGTCGTATTAACAACATTCTGAACCGTTTCATTGTGGACATGACGACGTTCGAATAATGGAGGTTACATTTCATGTTTTTGTGGAAAATAACAACAACAAAATCTACACAAGGAATCCCTCCCATAGGCAAAACCCTTTCCGAACGATTCACGCAGGTGCGGTAAGTTTCAATTTAGGGACTTAACGAGAATGGGGTTCAACGCGCATATCCGATCTGATTAACGAACGAGGAACCTCCAGTTAAAAACAATAAGACTCAATGAAGTAATCAACTTGACATCAATGCCTTTGCGTACGGCAAGCTCGTTTGCTATCAGGCAATCACAATACCCATTTCCAAGATAGGATCGTATAACTTAAGCTCATTTAATTCAATTATGTTGAGTGGTGGTGTACAGACTGTTCATTGCATTGCTTTTGTAATGACAAAGATCATTTCTACACAGAATTTCGCTTTAGCAAATTTTGCTGAAGTATAGCGCCGCCGAATCAAACCAAGAAAAAGCGTTGAATAATCAATCCATCAGCCCGGCACAACACGTTTGCGCAGCGTCTTTCGTCCGGTCAGACTGTTAGGTGTTGTAGCTGCATGACTCGAAATGCCAATCGAGCTCAAATAATAGCATCAAATGTACCACGCATAGTTCACCGAAAGAAGGAATCTACAAATTATTCTTTTCGTCCTAATTATTTTCAAAGGTTATTCACTCGTCAAGAACAATTTTCGACTGAGCGTTGGGTATTAGGACATATGGGCGACTAACCCCCTAATTATTTATTTCGCCTTGAATATAATGACGTGACGGACGAACGGCAACCAATTTTTAACAAATGAATGATGAACATTAGAATTTAGGCCCTGTGTTATGAATCGAAACCAACGGACATGGAAAAATGAAAATATGTCGACCATTTCCACGGGTTAATAAAAGGCGCAATTCGTGTGTACTGCGTCATCAGAGGGAAAATATGAATGGCGTTCGATTTTCACTTTAGAGTTTAAGGTAAGTGCTACGTTCCGATGCATAAACAAAATTCTCGAAGTAGCACTTGCTGTACCTAACATCCATAAAGCTCAAAAAATGATTTACAAAATCCTCCACACAAAAGTAAAGTACTTTGAGCACATCCAATTTGAATATCAAACGTCTTGTTTTCTACGCAGGCAAGGAGTAACTACGGACGACAGAGCCATAACCACATTCCGCACGCAACATCATTTCACGAATGCAATGATTTGTTAATGAATCCATCAAATCAGTTGACGCGTTAGGAAACCATCAAGTTCATTGTCCGAAACCACAACACGTCTGTAAACAGAGTGCGTTATCGCACATGTTTACAAGAAACGTAAGCTTTTCAATGACGTCCCTCTTAAAAGCAATCTCTTACCCATCGTGTCTCGTAAAAGTACCTCAAATAAGGTAAGCATAAAGCGACATTTCAAACGGTTAAAAACGAGTTTTTGCTACGTCAAAAGGATAAATACGGTAATGAATTCTACCGTCACTCGATATCTTCTTTAGCAGAGTTTCCCTCCCCCCGGTTTTGATTCACCAACGGCGTGTCAACCCGACGCTTCCCATTGATTATCAGATGGGTTTTTCTATTTCATTTTTATTTTTAATTGATACGCACCCGAAAGAGTGCGAAAGGCACCAGAGCGCGTAAAGCCGTTGTTGTTTTCCTTGCTGGACAACGCGGGCAAAACAGAGAGAGCAGCTGACCCAACGTCGTATTAATACACATGACGTGTAAATAGGCTGAATCTGTAGGCGATCAGAAAAAAAAGCGTGGGAGTTCTTTCAAAATGGTGGAACGCAGTTCCTATGGAAAACAACAAAAGAAACGGAAGGGTCAGCTGTTTTAGCGGCCATCGTAAATCTGGCCCAAGTGTCCAGCATCAAATCCATCTGCCCAGCTCAAAGATATTCAAGACATTATTGCATTCGCTTTAGCCTTTGTCATTATTTCAATCACTGATTGGCTTTGATTGTTCAAGTTCAACATTAAGAAGAAAAGAAATAGAAAATGCAAATTAAAGTTTGAACCATTTTTTAAAACTCGAAAAAGCTACTCCCCCCCTCCTAATTGAGGTTTCATCCCAGAAATTGTGTGGGAGTTGAAACCTCTAAATAACCCATGAAAAACGTCGGTTGAAATCATTTCAAATTGTGTAAAATAAAAAAAAAATCCTAATGCTAATGTTCGCACGGGATTGCGGGGGCGTATTTAACCCACTACAAATCCATCCAGATTTGAACAACAAAAAACAGAGCCTCTTCTTTATGAGAATTCTTTGTGATTTAAGCGTGGACATTACCAGTTAACAACCGTTTGAAACTGACCGTGTTTTGCCCGCAATCCTGAATCCTCTCTTTACACTGATTCGTCGATGGACATGAGAAATGTTGGCCTACTGCGGACAAAAACTGAAACAAGCAAACCCTCACAGGCGTTTTCTGAACGACTCACGTAGGTACGGTACGTTCCAGTTTCGGGACTTGTCGAGCTTCTAGATTAACGCAAATGTCCGAACTGACAAATGAGCGAAGAACCTCCAGTAAAAATCAATAAGACTCAATGGAGCAATCAACGTGGCATCAATGCCTTTGCGTACGGCAAGCTCGTTTGTTATAAGCCAATCACAATACCCATTTCCAAGAATTGCTCGGATAAACAAAGCTGCCTTAATTCAGTTTTGATAGGTGGGGGTGTAGGCCTACTTTTCACCGATGTATGATACTGATTGATACTCTTTACTGTAGCCAATCTATTCACGCATTATAGCACCCTCACGACTATTAACGCAAGGGCAATATCAATTATAACCCACGGCCAGTTGCACATCACCACCGACGATCAAACCAAGAAAATGCGTAGCATGATTAACCCAGCCAGCCTGGCGCAACACATTAGCATAGCGTTTTTGTTCAATAAGTCAGTTGCGGATCGTAGTTGCATGATTCGAGATGCCAGTCGAGTTAAAATGATAACAACAAATGTAACACGCATAGTTCACCGAAGTAAAAAGGCGACAAGTTATTCATTTTGTCCTAATTATTTTCAAAGGTTATTTACTCGTCAAAAACAATTTCGACTGGGCGTTGGGCGTTAGAATAGATAGACGACTAACCTCTTAATTATTCATTTCGCCTCGATTGAAATGTCTTGACGGACAGTTATCTCCACACGGTAAACAATTTTCAACAACTGAATGGTGAACATTATTATTTGGGCCCTGTGTTACGAATCGAAATCAATCGACATTGAAAATTGAAAATATGTCGACTATTTCCACAGGTTAATAGAAGGCACAATTTGTGTGTACTGCCTCGTTATAGGAAAAATATGAATAACGTTTGATTCTCGCTTTAGAGTTTTAAGTAAGTGCTACGTTCCGATACATCTTTGAGAAAAAAAAGAAAAGCACACAAACACATCGAAGTATTAGGGAACGATATTACAACAAAAGTTGAGCACATACAATATCAATGCAAACGTCTTGATTTCTACGCAAGCAAGGAGTAACTACAAACGATAAATCCAGAACCACATTCCACACGCAACATCATTTAACGAATGCAATGATTAGTTAATGAATCCATCAAATCAGTAGACGCATTAGGAAACCATCAAGTTCATTGTCCAAAACCGCGATATGTCAGTAAACAGACCGTGTTATCGTACATGTTTACAGGTAACGTAAACTTTTCAATGACGCCCGTCTTACAGTATAATCTCTTCCCCATCGTGTCTCGTAAAAATACCTCAAATAAAGTAAACATGACGCCACATTTCAAACGGTTGAAACGCATTTTTGCTACGTCAAAAGGATAAATACGATAATGAATTCTACCGTCACTCGATATCTTCTTTAGCAGAGTTTCCCTCCCCCCTGGTTTTGATTCACCAACGGCGTCCAACCCGACGCTTCCTATTGATTATCAAAAGGGTTTTTCTAAATACATTTCATTTTTATTTTTATTCGATACGCCCCCGAAAGAGTGCGAAACGCACCAGAGCGCGTAAAGCCGTTGTTGTTTTCCTTGCTGGACAACGCGGGCAAAATGGACAGAGAGCAGCTGACCCCGTCGTATTGATACACACACATGACGTGTAAATAGATCTGTAGGCGATCGGGAAACAAAAAAAAAAAAAAAAAAAGCGTGGGAGCGATTCTTTTCAAAATGGTGGAACAGTTTCCATGAAATACAACAAAAGAAACGGAAGTGTCAGCTTTTTTAAGCGGCCATCGTAAATCTGGCCCCAGTGTCCAGCATCAAATCCCAGCTCAAAAATATTCACGATATAATTACATTCGTTTTAGCATTCATTGATTGGCTTTGATTGTTAAAAGTTCAATATTTAAGAGGGAAATAGAAAATGCAAATCAAAGTTTTGAACGATTTTTAAACACTAGATAAACTATCGTCTTTTTTATTTAGCACCCCCCATTGAGTTTTTATCCCAGAAATTGTGGGGGAGTTGAAACCTTTAACTAACCCATGAAAAACGTTGGTTGAAATCATTTCGAATTGTGTTTTAAAAAAATCAAACGTACCCAAAGAATTCTTTTTGAAAAAAAGTCGAAAATCAAAAAGGGTGGGAGGGGGTGGGATATTTATTTTCATTTGATATGTATGAAACGCACCGTATACATAAAAGTCGAGCACGCGCCGTTGACCCACGGGGCGGCGACGGGTAGCGGTCATCAACTGTTTCCTTTTGTTACTAAACTAAAAACTCTGTGTGGACTTTTTTCGATGGATATACACACAAGTTCGAAACGCACTTCTGAGGGGGAGTTCGCACAAGCAGATGGTCACTTGCTATATATACATTTTGGATAATAACACTATCCCACAGTTTTTACATATACGTATATAGCTTATGTATAGTATATACCTTTTGATATTTGTAACAAACCCTCCCCCCACCAGTTCTTGACCAAGGGTCAAGCTGCTCCTCTTTTTTTTTTGTGGTCCGTTTCGAAAGTTAGCCGGACGGATAGAGACTGTTTATTACAATATATATCTAGAGCAGGGCCATTAAAGAAGAGCGTGGGGTGGGGTCTTTTGTTCCGATACGCATAACAAGTAAGAAGCGACAAACAAACGCAAAATCGTCCCCCCCCCGCATGTGTGTGTGTTGATGGTGTAAAACTAGAGCAGATTGAAACAGTTTTCGTCGGTTTAGCTTGTTTTTCGAATTAAATATGCAGGAATAACTTCAAAAAGGGGTGGGGATAAAGAGACGGCTTTCACAATTGGACCCCAACCGCAAACAATAACGAGCCCAAATCGATTCGCATTTGAAATCAATGATTTTGCATTGACCATCTGTAACTGTTTCATTTCGAGCGTGTCCATTTTTCATTATTAAAAAAAATTAGAAAAATTTGTTTTCTACTATTTCCGGTGCGGTGTTAGCGACACAAAAAAAAATGCGGATGGTACATGTCATCAACTCGCCACTTATTACCCCCCTTAAAAAAAGAAAGAGGGAAAGGCTGTGCAAAAAAAAAAAACCATTTCGCCCCCCCCCCCCAAACACTTCAGTCTAAGGGTCTACAACTATCATTTGCGTGGCGTAATGACGAGACAGAAAAACACGGTCATCAATGACACACAGAGAAAAACACGTTGATGATATGTAGGCAGACACACACACAAAAAAAGGGTGTGGGAAGCGAAAAGGAAGTCCGCCATCACGAGGCCTAATAGGGATGTAACAAAAGACGAACGGCATTTTTTTTTGTTTACAACATGTTCCCTTTTTTTTAAACAATCGATAGAAATAATGAAAAAAAAAGTACATTCCATAAACCATTTGATACTCGATTGAATCCATTCAATGTCTACATTTTTTTTTATTTATTATTATTAATATTTTGGCAAAATAGAATTTTTTAACAAAATAATTCACTAGACTGTCTCGGTATGTACTTTCCTTTTTTTTTTTTTTTCATTTCTATTGTTGTTTTGATTTGTTGTTGTTGTTGTATTATTTACCCTGGCGCCGCATATTTTTTTGTCTAGATGTCTCTGGTCTTTGTGCGACACGCGAACAATGACAAGTAGCCCCGGCCCAAAACAGAAAGCTCCCTCATATGTAATAATAATCAACATCATCATTCAGAATAAAAGATGCAGTAGCTGCGCGCAGGAATGTATACATTTCCTAACTCATCGCAAGACATCAAAAAAAGATGAGTCGGCAAACGAAACAGAGAAATCGGAGAAAAACTGTCAAAAACTTGTCCGCGTGTCTATTGTTCACGGCGACATCGAGCCGCATCAGCAGCTGTGTCCCTTTTTAAAAAAATATATATATTTCTCAATATTTCTTTGTTGCCATATTTTATTTTGCTACCCAAGTAGATCAAGTGTCTTTGATGTCTTCAATGTTGAGAACTCGCAAGCCAAATAAAACAAAATTCATTTTTTATTTGGCTTCGAGGACTATTTTTGATGTCAACAAAAGGCAAAACAAAAGTTCCTGGAGCTCTGCGAGTTGAGCAAAAACAAGATTGGGTCCTCAATAAGTTGTGAGGCACATATCAAATGTGATCAAGTTTGGAGAGAGACCGAACATGTTTTCATTTATTCAGGTCTTCAATTAGTTATTGATTCAACGAACAAAGACAAGTAATAATCAAAAGGTCAGCCATCGAAAACAGCTTATTCAATTATTGCTCCCCAGTTCATGATGTTTTTCTACGATGATGAAAGAATACAAATAACACAAAATATAGATGGATGAAGGGGTTATGTGTTGACACATCACTCCCCTCTTTGTGTTACACATCAAACAGCAAAAAAAAATGAAACGAAGGTGACGAATGCGACAGAGCGTAGCAGATTACGAACGAAAACATAGCGATCCGCCCTCTTTATGAATACACAATATTTTTTTTTGCCCCCCTTCTTTTTTTTTGCGTGTTGTTTTTACCTTACCGCATCAGTTGTCACCCCCCTAACACGAGGATGTTTGCATAACAAACACGTACGGAAAAAAGAATAATTTAATTATTCGTTAATGTAACACCAAAAAAAATTCAAGAGTGTCGTTACAAAGACGTCAAAGACAATCTTTAATCGAATTTGACACAACAACAAAAAATAGGAAATGTTCTTTTTATAAAAATCGCCTACTGTGTCTAAGAGTTATCGCATCCGAGCGGAAGCTTATCAATAAAAACGAAGACTCTCCAACTGTTAAATAAAAAAAAATGTGTTTCCTATTGAATATATCGAAATCCAAAGGCACGTGATGGTGAATAGAGCAGTTGGCACATCGTCCTTGTGGCCTCTTGATGAGCAGACTATTGAGGGTTCTACATTTTTTTTATATATATCCCCCCTCTTCCTATAAAGATAAATCGCATTTGGAGAAAAACTGAGGGGTGAAAAAGAAATGATAAAAAAAAAGTACGGCGGTGTCACAAAAGAACCGAATGACATAATAGGAGAGGCTGCCAGATGCCTATTCACATTTTTTTTTTTGCTTTCTATTTTTTGATATCTGAACCATCGAGTGCGTGTGTTTTGATCATCTAGCACGCGCTAGTCAACTACCGTTGATGTACTCTTAAAAAAAATTTTTTGCTTTAATTTGGGTAGAGAGGTGATCGCAAAACAGGTGGCAATTAAAATGAATTCAAAATGAAATTTAAAAAAAAACAAGATTTCGGATAAATGAAATGATTTCAACAACAGTTGGTTTTGGACTCGGATATAAAAATGCGCACGGACAGCTGCTGGTAACAGTAGCCCTAATATCGAAAGGCGGGGGCGGATGTCCGCGGTATGACGTCAGCCATCATCCGAAAACATATAAATCTCTACATATCCTTGAAATTTTTGACGTCATCGATCACCACAAAAACCACACACTTTTTTCTATCTTATAAATAAAAAAAAAATACCTTTCCCTCCCTACTTGACATTGCGCATACAAGACGTGCTATACATGTCGGCCCGTAAAACCAACACGCAATCCGGTGAATGACACATCCACGCGCGTGCGGATGTGCACAATAGAACCTCCTAACTTTTCAAAAAAAAAAAATACTTCCAAGAGGAACACACATTTTTTTTTTAGTACTTCCCTTTTCATGTTTATGTGTCGCCCAATGGTTCTTACGTCGGTTACACACACACACGTATTGAATAAGTAGGGAGGGACACATCGGATTTTTTCGGGACAATAAAAGAAAAATTTTTTTTTCCCTCTCTCATTTCCTCCCCTTCTAATATAAAAAGGGACTTGTAGAAAAAATCTGTCGTCAATACCCCCCCCCCTTCTCTTTTTTCTTACATAACAGCCTACCATCTTCCCCCTAACGATAAGACCCCAATAGAAAAAAAAATTCGAATAATACAAAAGAGGGAGGGGAATGTATTTAAAAAAAAAGGGAATAAAAAAATCTATTTGGAAAAAGCGTATATAAAAGAAAAACCGTTGGGTCTATGTGTGTGCCTACACACACACACACACACACTTTTTTTTCATGTATAGCATTTTTAACGAAAAACAGATATTGAATTTCTGTCATTACAAGATGGGGCAGATATTATGTTTAAAGATTTTCTTCTACGGGAGGAGGGGCTGTGGTTTCTTACAACAATTGATGTGGAAAGATCAAGGACCTTCAAATCGAATAAGAACCCCCCCCCCATCTCATTTATTACCGCAAAGCTTTTTTTTTATAAATCCCCCCTCCATTTTTTTATATCAAATCGAGTTTTTTTTTTCTTATAGCACGTGCCTTTTTTTGTGGGGAGGGTTTTATTGATACAACAAACACGAGATGATCCTCATCTAATAGGGGGATAACAGCAAAAAAAAAAAACGTCGAAAAAAACAGCCCCTCTTACATAAAAAATAGGGATTCCCCACAGACACACCCATCGAATAAAAAAAACTGTAAGGGAATCCACTTACGTAACAAGTGGATTGTTACGTCATCAAACCCACTTGTCAAGGATTCCCAATGACTTACAAAAAAACAGAGCAATTTTTTCAAGAGGGTAGTAGAAATCAAAATTCCTTGAAATTATGTTCAGATAAGAAATGTTTGATCATAAAATTTAAAAAACAAGCAGATGTTTTTACTCAGAAAAAAAATAGAAATTCAGTTTTTAAAAATCAAAATTCCCTCGATTTTTTCCTGCATGAATAATTAATGCCGACAGAATAGCGTCTGTGGATTAGTAAAAACTGACCATCTGAAAAAATTAAGCCGGTAGTATACAAACTCATTTATGTACATCCCCCACATCCGCCAAAAAACAAAGTTAATCCACATTTTTTTCCGGTTAAAAACAAAATTTTGGACGCGCTCTCTTGTTTTCCATCATCACTATAAATACAACACGCAATGTTAAGTTGACATCCCCTCTTTTTTTTTCCTAGAGTTAATTTTTGTTGTCTACCTTTCCTCTTTTTTTTTACACTTCTCGGAAAAAAACGTTAACTTGCAGCATCGACCCAAAACAAACAAGAGTGATCATTCTTTGGTATGCGGCTGTTGCTATTACGGGACACAAACGGACGTGTGTCTTTTTTTTTGGCTTGTCACGAACCGCTCGATATCGTACCTCATCGCTATTATTACCAATCCAACATTTCGATTTTAAAGAGAAAAAAATTCAAACATGGCGCCAAAAATTTAACCCTATTTTTTGTACTTTTTGAGAGGGGAAAATTCAAGGAGCCTAAATGAATAATGGGGTGGAAAAAAAGGGGGGGGGATACTCGCAAGACGAGAGGGCGCTAGACGAAAATCTAGGTCAAAAAAACACATTCTCATAGAGCTGGAGGGTTAGAAAAAAAAATAAAAGATAAATAGTTATGGGTTTTCTCAAAGAAGATCGCATAAAAAAGTACACACGAATGTTTTTCTATAACATCATTAACGTTGAAATGATTCCCCCACGTTTTGGTAGGAGAATGATTACAGCGCATCTGTTTGGATTCATGTCATTATTCAAAATAATGACTCCAATCACACAATAAAAAAATATTGGGATCATTTTTTTTTTAGAGGGGGATCTTTTTCGCAAAAGGGTCCTAACTTGCATTTTTTGTGTGTTGAGGCCAATGACCACAATGTTAAGGGTGTGTATAACGATCAACGGTAAGGGACCCTCTGAAAAAAACAAGTTCTGAATTTTCAATTTCCGTTTTTTCAGGTGACTATTGAACATCTAAAAAAAAATCCTCTAACGGAGAACCCTTCAGGAAAGGATAAAAAAAGGGGGGGGGGGGCAATAAAAAAAAATAGGAGCTACTGTTTGCAAAGGCTGTAAAAAAAATAGCCCAAAATTCTTTAAGAAATGTGTCCTCTTTTCTTTCTAAATGTTTCAACAAAAAAAACTTCCCACACACAAGTGTCCATCAACTGTCTTGTGGTACGTTGTAAAATGTCACTTTGGCAAATAAAATTTCAAAATGCCTAAAATGAAACAATACACACACACACACATCAAACACGAGAAATATCTTGACTATTTATACGTGCCATATATCATGCGAAAGACGATGTTTGGCACATCTATTCCCCTTCTTTTTTATTTCGAAATGCGAAAAACAAAAAAAAAAATCGAATTTTAATCAAAAAATCTATTTTTAATACATTCACGAATTTGTAACGTCTCGCAAAGACAAATGTGATTTATCTTCCGGTTGGTTACACTTCTACAGCTCAATCATCAACGAAATTGATTGATTGCGTTGTATAACAAGAAAAATCCCCCCCCCCCAAAAAAAAATTACGAATTAAAAAAAAATAAAATTCGCAATGGAAAGAAATAAGAATAAAAAAAGACCAAGGGCGGAGCCTATGAAAAGCTCCGCCCACTGTCCAATGAAAGACGTATAAGCACTACCCCCCGAACTGGTACCCCCACTACACACACGCAGTATCCAGTTTGTTGGGTGTAGTACTACTCTAGTTGTTACTTGGATTCACAAGCACAGAGAGGGTGGATCTCGCACTGTGTGTGATATATACCCCCACAGAGAGAGTGAGAAGTGCCCCAGTAATCAAGACTACGCGCACCGGTGAACTCTTGCTTCTTCGATCGACATTTCAAGTGTCTCCGGCATTTTATTCCCCCGTGTTTCCGCTATTTGCATATCCGTGAAAAATAAAGGGGAAAGTGAATTTTAAACTGCAGTGCCGTGAATTTGAAATTTAAAAAAACAAAAAACAATATTTAAAAACAATTACTGAACTTGGGACGTTTCTTCGAAGTGTTTAAAAAAAAAAGGGCCAACTACACCGAGAGTAAGTTATTTATTTTTCTTTTTTCCTCGTCTTCGTTTTTGTTTTTCCCGAGTTTGTATTTATACCCCCCCACGAGAAAGAGAAAAAAAAGGGAGAAAGAGAGATGAGGGGTTATGTGCTGATATAACCCACGCAGACACAAACACGTACGAGGAAAAACACCATCGTCTTTTTTTTTTCAGTTTTTCTTCCATCTTATTTTTTTTTAACTCAGAGGGGAAATGTTGTGTAGACCTCGAGACTGGGGAGAGATGGGGGGGGGGGTGAAAAAAAAGAATGTTGTTTACTGTTACACCACTGAGATCATTAGAAATTCATTCGCCTTTTTTAAATGTGAATTTTAGCTTCAATACGTTTAATTTGCATATAAAAAGAAAATGACCCCCAAAACCGGATATTCAAATTAATCCCTGACTTCCGATATTTAATCCACCAAAACATTTCCATTTCTTTTAATCGAATCGATTAAAATTCAAACAAATAAGAAATTTACCTGTTTGAATTTTTAAATAGATGTTTTCCTAGATTTATTATCTTCGACCTACTTTCAAAACCTTTTTTTTTTAAATCCCGAAAATGCCCGTTCGAGATTTGAATGTCAGGATCAAGGACGACAATCACAAAAAAAAAGCGATTGCGCCTTGTTTTTTTTTTCTCTTTTCCTCCTTTTATTTATTAAAACAGCCGCGCTCCTCCCCGTCCACTGAAATCAGTCACGTTCACTACCCATCCCCCCTCTTGTATTTGTATCTCTCACGCGCGCGCAAACACACAGAAAAAAAAACATAAGAAGTTCAGGACGGGCGGATGACCGGCTGTCGTCATGACAACCCCGATAAAAAGAAACGGCTCCACGTGCGGCACACTTTTTGTTTTAAACCTTTTTTTTAAAAAAAATTTTCTTATTCGATTATTTTTAATTCGCGGCTGGGGCAACGACATTTAAAATTATCGAATATTTCTGCGTGCGAACAACAAATTTCACGAGGCGTCATATCAAAAGACATTAGACAACAAACCCCCGGGAGTGAAAGGAAAGATTATTGGAGGACCCCGTGGACCCACAGCAAGAGTCTTCGTTGTGTGTGGGTGGGTTTCATTTTTATATGTATTGAAGGAGGGGAAAAAAAAACAAATAAGAAAAAAACAAAAGAATCCTCCACGTGTCGTGACAAGTTTCTAAGATAAGCTTCTTAACAACGGGATTTGTGTTACGAAAAAAAAACGCACAGCTGTTTACACATAGGGAGATGCGAAGTGGGGGGAGAAGTTGAGATTAAATAAAATAGCGGATGATTTGCAATTTTATCTCGAATCGAAAAAAAATTTTGGCGCGGACTAGCAGAAAATTTGAATGAAGCTTGTTTTTCTATGAATCACGGGGTATGTTCGGATTGGCTCAACGGCCAAATAATTTCACGCGAAAAACAAATCACTTGTCTTTTGTTTTTTTTCTTTCTTTCACAAAAAAGTGTGGCTATTTTTAGAACTATCTTTTGTCTGGAAAGAAGATGCTGTCTGACTCTTTCGCACAAATGAGTTTCTTTTTTCTGTTCGCGAGAGAGCGCAAACAATTCTTTTCATTTTTAAAAATAGCAATACCCTAAAAACTCTCCTTGTTTTCGAAGAGACTAACAAAAAAAAATCTCAACAAGTTCAGCCAAAGTCATTTGTTTTTTAGAGCCAATGCCAAGTTTTAACATATAAAAAAAAAGACGGGCACAGGAGAGAAGAAGAAATATTACTGAGAAATGTTATTCAAATGACCCCGTTTCGCGTATCTGCCCACTCAATTCTATTTTCTTTTAAAGACGAATAGAAATAAATAAATATATCACCCTTTCAATCCATGAAAAAAAAAGGGTTGCCCCGAGGATTCATTAACTGAAGAAGGGTAAAGGGATAGGGGATTTAAACTCTCAATTGTGACTCTCCTTTGCGACCGCAAATTTTCAGTCGGAGGTCATTCGCCCCGAAAACGCAAAAAATATTCAAATCCCACTTTAAAAACAAAATGTTTCAATCAACGATCGTTAAAAGAAAAATCCATCGATCCATCACAACGGGCAAAAGCGCGCACAAAACATGGGACTTTTAAAAATAGAGTGGCCTATTAGCGACTGGACTTTAGTTGACAACCAGAAATTGTTTTGAAAAAAATTCAAATGATGAATGGCCTACAAGTCGAGTGTAACGTAAACAGGAATGTTGCCAAATTGTCATCTTTTTAAAAAGAAAAATGTGCGATAAAAAAAAAACTGGAATGAGGAAACCGGTGGGGTCATAAGGTCGTAAGGGCCTCAACAAAGTCCGAGAAGTCCGGGGGTAGGAGGGCTCGTGCTTTTGCCCGTCTTTTGACAAGGCACGGACCACAAGAAAAATTTTTTATTTTGTCCGCCCTCCCTGTTCAAGACTGCACGCCATCTGTTGACCCGTGCCATAGAAAAAGAAAATTTCGCACATCAATGGCAAAGATATTTCCGGTCATCATGTATACGTTTCGCTAGTGCCGAGTGTTATTTGAATCTTGACTTGATGTAACCTGCATTTGACCCCTTTTTAAAACAGATTCCCTTTCTTTTTTTTAAATGTATACACATACACACACAAAAAGGATGGACAAACGCGAGTTTCGATGACAAACGTACCGGAAGTTATCGCGTCTCTGTACGACATACGCGATCCATGTGTGTTTTCGTCAATAAGAAAAATAGAAAAGCTCGTGCCTCGTGGACATGGAGAGAGGGTCATAACAAAGGTTAAATAACTCGCAAAAAATCTGTTTCAAAAATAAAAAGGAAGTCGTTTTGAAATAGCAAATAGATCCTCGATATTAGATCCGGTTGAAATAGAAACAATTCTTTCAATTATTTGAACAAGGCGATTTTTTCAAGGATAATAAAATAGCAACAAAGAATAGAATTCAAAAAAATGGTTGGCAAGGTAACAAAAGTATTGATCGATCCAAACATTTTTTTTTTCCTTTTATTGCATCCACTGATTGGCCACGCCCTTCACAGATTCAAGTCCTCCACTTCGTGCATCTCATTTCATCTTGACTTTTACATCATAATTATTTATTTATTTAAAAATGATCCAATTGCATTGTGGGGCACTTGAATCTGAGAATCTCGTTTTGTAATCAAACGTGTAACACGATAGGCAAACCTACTTGTTTCATTTTTTTCTCTCTCCCTATTATTCATAAATATGATAATACGAAGATCACTGTTTTTTTTTATCTTGTTGCTATTTTTTTTCCGACGCTCATATTGGTTGAAAATCGACGCCCGTTGCTGATTGGTTCATCTACTACACTAGAAAAAAAAATCATTCTTTTGTGTCCCCTCTGTTTAGTTACATAAAAAAAAATCCCCCCTCCTAAAAAAAAATAGAGCGAGAAGGCGGGGGTGGTGTCGGTAGGGGGAAGAGAAACATAGATACACACTCACATTTATATAGGAAGCGATTATTGGTTGGGCAAAAGAAAAATGGCCGTCCAACGATGGCCGCTCTACTTGTGTGTGTACGTAACCCCAGCGACGCTTTTATATTATTTTCATTCTGGCGTCGCTTTTTCACCCTCCCCCCCCCCTACTCCCACAAAAAAAAAAAGCGACGCACAAAAGAAAAATATATACGTACACCCAAAACTGTCTGCGTGGACAGGAGGGGGGTTTTGAGAGGGTGGTGATTCACAGCCGTATATCGAATGATAAGCTCCCTCTTCCTACACTCGTGCGTACCCGAAAAAAAAGAAGAGAAATCATATATATAATATAAAGAAAATGTAATCATATATCCGCTCTCCCTACCCCTTCAAAAAGAGATATTACATTGATAGAAATAAAAAGGGAAAGAAACAACGGCCAGATATGGGAGAGCCTACTGACCCTCACACTGATCCTTTCGGTCAACGATATATATCGATACATCCGATTCTGACCGTTTTTTTGGAACAACAAAGAGCCGCTAGATTTAAAAAACAATCGGAAGTCACAAATGAAACAAAAATTGCGGGATGGAATCGAGACACGTGTTCCAACATAAAAGAAAAAAAAATTGGGTAACGGACCATTTCAGATCCGGTTGCGCTAGAATTTTCCAATAAGAAAAGGGGGGGGGGGTTACCTTTCGAATTTTTAGGGGGGGGGGACAAAAAGTCAACGGTATGGAACATCTTGTGAAAAGGAGAAGAAGAAATATGTTATTTCTATTGTCCGCTTTTGGTTTTACAAGAAAGCTGGAAGAGTTGCGACGGACAAGAAATTGTTGAGGGCCAGGTGTGAGGTCATTCGTACAAAAGATGAAAAAAAAAAGGTGTTGCGTCGAAACCGCTAAACTATTGGATATCCCCATTTTCTCTTAAAAAAAAAAATACGTCTTTCCTGGAACTCAAAAAGAAAATCGTAAATACGTCGTTTGAAAAAAGCGCCAATCTACCAAGAATTTTATCAATTGTTTTCTTTCTTCTTCAATGATAGAAATTTTAAAAAAAATGTATACATTTTAAACTATTTAAAGATATCGGTGTAAAAAAAAGGGGGGACTTCCCCGAGGTGGGAGGAGTGACGTTTCGGGAAAAGATGGTGGGTTGTTTTCGCGTTAAAAATTTTTGGGGGAAATGGCGAAAAAAAAAAATAAAAATATTTTCTCGCAAGAGAGTGGGGGGGGGAGGCCGACGAGGGTCGGATAAGGTCGTCAGTTGCAACTCGGACGGAAGCCATTGAGGATCGCCAACTTCCCCTTGTGCACTGGCTAGTGTGTGTGTGTGTTAAGTGTTGGTTATCAAATCAAGAACATCTACTCTATTTTGAGGCAAAAATAACACAATTTCAAATTTTGGCGGGTAAGTTGAAAAATTTAAAAAATAAAATTTCCTACTTTAAAAAAAAAATTTCAAAATTGTGGGAAAGAGCTCATAAAGAAATTCGGGGATAATGACAGCCGAGGATGCAAAAAGCGGAACGAATTTTTTTTTAAACTTCTGTTTAACAATGTAGACTACGTACCCCAACCCGTACGTGTTTTTAAAAAGCACAAAAATCGAGTTGGTCTTGATTTTAAGTACTGGACGGTTCAAAGTTAACGACCCATTTTGATGTAGGCCCATCTCGAATTCTCCCTGGTCCGCAATGTGTACCCAACGACCGTCTTGTACCTCTTTTTCTTCCCCAAAACTCAATTCCTTTAGTTGATGGCTTTATGGTCATCCCATCCGCATGTGAGAAAAAATCTTTGCCATTTTTTTTTTTCGCATTGTACAGTTAACCCAATTCCCACAGTCCAACGTCTGCCAAAAAAAAAAGATTTTTCTCTAAGAAATTAAAGCGCTACTACATTTAAATTGAACAAAAAGATGGGAAATTTGGGACAATTCAATCAAACTGGAACAAGCCTGTAGGCCGTCAATCAAAACGGGTGACGATAACGTTGATTTGATCGCTGACGAACGTGACGAGGCCAATTGGAACAGTAGGGAGGGCAAAAGCGCATCTATATCCATGTCTCTTATACTGATTGTACATACGTAGGGCCTCTAATGTCTTTTTATCTCCCATCTGCTCAGCATTGAAAGAGAAGAGAGATAATTGCACAGAGAGACCTCCCGCTAGGCGGCTCTCATACGATTTTACTCGAGTTCAATGACAAGATCTAATCAGAGCAATCTTATTGTATAAAAATCATTACATTCACCCTTTCATCGCTATCCCCCCCCCCACACAAGAAAAAACGAATAAATTCACCTCATTAAAAAACGGGAAATTCAAAATTCAATTCGAAAAAAATGAATCAAAAATAACGCATAAAAATCGAGTTGTTGGTATTTTTCGCGACGACATCTGGAACGAAAAAGTCGATGACCTGACAAGGTCGACGGCACATTCGTTACAATAACAAAACAAAAAAATTCAGATATTTTTCAAAGCAAAAAGAGTAGCGCAAACAAAAAATAAAATTCATATTTCCTCATATAGCCCGCGATGTATAAATAGTAAGTCTACATGGGAGGGTTAGTTCGCCTTATTATTTGTCTTGATCCCTTTTTCCGCTTCCGCATTGATCAGGAGCGGCTACTGGCGCGCGTGTCCTCTGACTCATTCAAAACCATTGCCCCCCCCCCTCTCTTCTCAACCGAAAAGTCCACCACTCAGAGGCTTGCCGCTATAACAGAGGGGGGAAGAAAGAACAAGACCGAAAATGTATTTATTTATAGGGGAGAAAAAAATGTTAAAAATAAGAAAAATGTTGATGCGCATGCGCCGACCTGACTCGCAGTTCTTGTTTGCATCTCCCCCTCTTCTTTTCGCTTATTATATCTGCGCATTATGATGTCGACACACGCGCGCCCTATTGGATCGGGTTGGAGCACACACAAAAAAAAAGATGGGGGGTAATAACAAAAAAAAATTGAAGGGGTTGATGGGTTATTATTTGGTATGTACTACCGTGTGTGTGTGTAAAGCACGAGCTAGGTCATTATCACCTGCGCCAAGACCTTGGCCACTTTCCCTTTTCAAACGGCCCGTGTCCGGCCACTGTTGGGATAGGGTTAAAAAAAAAGGGGGTAAAGGTTTTATTTTTAGGGTTCTTCGGGTTCGTGGGCATAGAGAAAAAAAAAGGGTTAAAGAACAAAATAAAAAATATGGTTAAGAGTGATGGGGGGAGGGGGAGAAGCGAGGCCAAAGGTTGAACTTGAAATAGCGCGGGTTGTTTAAAAAAAGGTGAATAACAGGGTAAACGATAACAGCTGTTGATGTGTTTTTCCGGGATAAAGATGCGCATCTGAGCATCCGTGTCAATGTGTTGAGTAGTTTTTAAAAAAGAACAATAATAATAAGCCCCGATCAATGACCTTTTAGCGAGAGATTTCCATCTGACCTTATCAGATAAGCATCTCTCTAAAAGCGATATTCTTCTAAATAGGGAAATCGATTTTTGCATCGAATACCATCAACAATTATATGCACTCGACAAAGTGCATTTCGATCAAATGCAAAGAACGAGCACAAATTTGCATTTCATTAAAAAAAAACATTGGTATTAAATTCGCTAATTAAATTCAATCGAGATTTGATTATTCAAATGGCCTATTTGCTTGCAGAACAAATTCATTAAAAAAAAATATTAAACCGCATTTCGTTGAAAACGTTGACCCCGTACAAGGTGCCCAAACAAAAGAACAAATAAACAAGGCCACAAACTTGGGTAAGAAAAAAAAAAGTGAAAGGTGAACTCACAAACGACCCAAGGGTTAACAGTTCAAACGAAACCGATAACAGCTGCATCGTCCAGCTCTTTTTAACTCTTATGACAACACGATGAGTACGTCAATACAAGCAGTGGTCATTGACCTTTAATGCGAGACTTCAATCTGACCTATTCCCCCCCCCATAAAACCCCCAAAATCATCGCCATTCAACTAACGCCATCTCTTGTTTTGTTTTGTTTTCAAGATGATTTAAAAACAACGGCAATTGGACACGCAACTTCAGTTCAACATTCAAAAAACAAAAAGGGAATCACTATGAGCTCAACTTGTAGTGTTCCAGCAACAGTCAACCGCGCATTGCAACCCCATCCAACCGGAATTCCAGCATCCGACAACCGCGCTACGAAACAAGCAGACGGCACCCATTCAATCGGAAACGGCGCCATCAGCTACGAGGGCCGTTTGAGTTTGCTCGATCCGGCGGCAGCCGTTGCGCTCAACCCATCCGCCATGGACTTCGATCAGGCCGTCGTCTTGCGCCGGATCAAAGCCGAGTGCGACATGCTGGATTTTCAATCCATCCACCACCACCACAAAGACAATTTCATGGGCGTCGACGTGACGGCCCTGCCCCTCTACTCAGACGGATTCAGTCCCAACCATCCGGCCAACGGACCCGCTGCCGGAGGATTCCCATCCGTCGACGGAGTTCAATCCGCCGCCGAAAACCACATCATTAAAACCCCCGAATATCCGTCCACGCCCGTGCGGCTGCAATCGACAGCCAACGGAATGACGACCGACCCATCCGGAAGCAACACGAGACATCAAAACGATTCCGGCATTTCGCCCGGCTCGACGGGAGCGGCCGGATCGACAAATTCCAGCAACGACGGCGATGTCAAAAAGCGAAACGGAAATTCAGAGAGTTGCGGAGAAGACGCCACGGCCGGAAGCGCCGCTTCCGGATCGCCCTACAGCGACCATTATTCAGGAGACGAGCGTCGCATGCTGCTGACGCCGACGGAAGAGGACGACGACGACATGATGGAGGACGGGGAAGACGACGACGACGATGAGATGCTCGACGAAGAGGGCAGTAGCCGCGGGGCAAGTTCCGACGTCGTCGGTGAGGCCCTCTCTCGTCTCGAACGCGCCCTAATGACCCAGACGGGCGGCAACGGAGTCACGACGGACGGATCATCCGTGCCGGCCGGATCCGTCTATCAATGCAACATGTGTTCCTACTCGGCCACTTCGCGGTTCCATTTCCAGGCTCATTTGAATAGCCACTTTGACGTCAAGTGCACCTACTGCGATTTCACGGCCCGAACGGAAGGAAAATTAAGAGCCCACATCCGCAACGCCCATTCCGATGTCGCAGGTAAAAATAAATTCAACAAAAAAATTCGTAAATTGCTGATGATGTAAAATGACCCTGAATTTGTTTAAATTAAAAGGACTGGACGATGAAATGGGAAATTCTAGAGTGCCCCGGGTATCGACCCAGGGCAAATTGAAAACGCACAAATGCAAACATCCGCAGTGCGGCTTCGTCGGCGTGAGCAAACTCGATTTTTGGGAGCACACGCGGACGCACATCAAGGCCGAAAAGCTGCTCACCTGCCCGCACTGTCCGTTCGTCACCGAATACAAACACCACCTCGAATATCACACGCGCAATCACCTCAATTCCAAACCGTTCAAGTGCCCCAAGTGCAGCTATTCGTGCGTCAACAAATCCATGCTCAACTCGCACATGAAATCTCACTCTAACGTTTACCAGGTAAAATAAAAATTTAGAAAAATTAGAAAAATTAAATCGATTACTAAATTTATCTGTGAAAATCGATTAGTTCCGATGCCAGGATTGCGCTTACGCCACGAAATACCAGCACAGTTTGAAGCTCCACCTACGCAAATACGGCCACACTTCGACGTCCAAACTGAGCGACTTGGGTCCCATGGACGGATGCGAAATGGAGGTGCGCAAACCCAAGGGCCGTCGCAGTGCAAAGAAGCCCCGCCAATCTAAAAACAGCCAGCGGAACACGGACGCCACGACACCCAATTCCGCCGCAACTCCCATTCAAAACAGCGATCCATCCGGATTTCATTCAAACCCGTCCGCCGCTGGAAGCTCGCCTTCCATGGCCCTGCAGCAAGCATTTAATTTTCCAATGTACCCCGGGGCGCACCATCACCCGCTTTTAAACCAACAACCCGCCCCAGATCAGGAAAAGAAAACCCGCAATCCGTCGACGGAAGATATTAAATGCGGAATGTGCGACTACTCGACATCCAATAAAGATCACTTCTCACAGCACTTGCTGGCCCACGCGGCCGCGGCCGACCAGCACCACAGAGAGCTGGCCAATTTGTTCGGAGTCATTCCGGCGGATATGCTCAATTCCCCACCCAATCCGCAATCAAACCCAATTCACCAGCAAACGGTGACTCCGCTCAAGGGATCGTCCAGCACACCCCAACAGCACCAGATGAAAGACTACTTCAGCTGGATGCTGGCCAATCCGACCTTGCTGTTCGGGACGCCAACGGCGCCCGTCATCCAACACCAACAATTGACGGAACGCAAAAAATCATCCGACACGAGCCGAACGCCCACGCCGGAAGTACCTCAACCAACTCCTACACCTCCCGCGCCCAGCGCGCCATCTGTTAACCCAATCAGACGCCGCTCGATTTAAGCCGCGAAAAAGACGAATTGCTTCCGGCATCCGGAGGGGTTAATACACACAAACACAGACGCAAGGGACAAGCTTTCAAACTGGAACGTTCCGCAGCCGCTGCGGCATCGTCCCCGCGCCAAATGGCGGCCCAATCGCCATCCGCCGCAATTTCGAACCAACCGCGCGAATCGACGGAAGAGGACGAGGACATGGAAGAAGAGGCGGAAGACGAGGAGGAAGACGAAGAAGAGGAACGCGAAAAATTAGAAGAGAACGACACGGAACAAGAGGGCAAAGCGGGATCGCCATTGTGGCGCCCGTCATCGAACCGGAAGGAAATCCGCAAACAGCGCAACTCGAAATGCCTGCCGGGCGGGGGCGAATGGGGAGGCGCCTACCAGTGCTCCTATTGCGACATCGCTTTCAAAGACGTCGTGATGTACACGATGCACATGGGCTACCACGGATTCCAAGACCCGTTCACGTGCAACATGTGCGGTCAATCCACTCACGATAAGTTGGCCTTCTTCCTTCACATTGCCCGCTCTTCGCACAGTTAAAAACAAAACATTGAAGCAAAAATAAAGCGACGCTGTTGGCGTACTGTCCATTTCTTCTAAGTCATCCGCACATGTTTTCCTTCACGATCCTCCCCCCCAAAAAAAATTAGAGATAAAAACAGATCAAAATCGAGTAAAAATCAAAATTTGCGTGTGTACTTTTTTAAATTTCGAATTGTGATTGTTTTGATATGTTTGTATCTCTTAATTTTTAGCTGTAGTTCAAATATCCGACGCCCCTAGTCAGACGCGCCCTCTTTATTTCAAAAAAAATGCCTCAATTATTCAAGTGTCATTTGAAATCGTTTTAAATATTTTGAGGAGAAGTGAATCTCCGGAAGAAAATAATTTCTTCGTTGAAAAAAAAAAAAAGAAAAAGACAAAAAAAAAACGGGTATACAATGCGAAATGATTGTAAACAAGCGGACGTGTTAATCGAAAAAACGAATCGGAAATCTAGCACAAGAGTCAGCCTTGCGTTTTTAGCTTTATGTCACAAGAAAACGCACTGGAACGATAGCCATCAATCTGTTGATTGATCACTATACGTATCAGTGTTGTTGTACTGTATAAACGAGAAGACGAGAAAAATATTTGTTTCGTGTGTTTTGCAAGATTCTTGTTCTGTATTTCCTTCATCGTTTTTTTTTTAAGAAAAAAAAATCTTATTCAATTTGCCGTTCAGAAAAGTTGAATGTAATCCAAGTGAACGGACTGGAAAAGACAGACCCTCGATACTCGTTGGATGGTTATACAGGACCAAGTTGATAAATGATATGTCGAAAGAAATTCCCCCTCCCACTTGTCCTTCCCCGTCATCTACTCATCTTTCTTAGTCGTGTGTTGACAGCACGACTTTTTTTTGTCAAAATGAATCATAATTTCACTATACAATAAAAACCGTGAAAAAAAATTATGCTTTTCCACTTGAACTTTAGTTTAAAAACTGAATTTATAGCATCAAAAATGAAAAGAATTTAACAAAGTATCAAAAAGCCTGATTGCACACCAGCATTAAAACAACGAAAAATTTCGTTGAATAACGCAAAACGAAATTAGAAAATTTGCCGGAAAAAACTGAAATGAAAGCACGAAAAAATGCAAACGCCATCTGATAAACTTTGCATCAATACAATAAAAATCGTGGGGAAAAAATTATTCATTTCATAAAAACTTCAGTTTGCATAAACTGAATTTACAGTATCAACCATGAAAAGAATTTAACCGAGTATCAAGAAGACTGATCGCACTCCAACGTAAAAACAACGAAAAATTTCGTTGAACAACGCAAAACGAAATTAGAAAATTTACCTAGATGCAAACGCCATCTGTTTAGACTTCAATACAGAAAAAAAAACGCGAAAAAATCATGTGACCGCCATCTACTGGCAAAAAATTCCACTGCACAATAGGGGAAAAACGCGCGAAAAAAAGGCGAGGTAGGGAACAAAAACGCATAATTGCTAATGCCCGAAATGCACATTACATCGGTGGGGAAAAACAGCCCGCGAAAATCTTTAACAAACTGAATACGAAAAAACGCTCTAAATGCAAATCCACATGCTATACATTCACGAGAAAAAATCAAAAGAAATTAGATTTGCCCTACCTTTGCATGGCGCCCAAAGGAAAATGGCTCTCCACTCCACACCAGTCCCATCAACGTTGGTTGCCTGCATCCGTAAGTCCCTTAATAAAATAAAGAAAATCTTTTAACATTCTGTTTCCTGCTTTACAGAGCAAAGAATAAAACATTCAAAGAAGAAACTTACCGATGACGCCGCTTTCCTCTCACACGAAGGGAAGGATCGCCAGCACGTGGTTGCCCCTGGATCACTGCCATTTTGTGAAAACCTGATTGCAACACTTAAAACTCACAAGCCAATACTCAACCGAGTTATCTTCACATCCAACCAAGTTAAATTTGGGTGGGTTTCAAAAAAGTAACGTTACTGAAATAGTTTCACGAAAATATCGAAATTACAGTGCGACCTCACCACACAAGCACCACGAGGCAAATGAGACCAATTTCGTGTGAGTCATCAGCGAAGTCAATGAGACAATGACTCATCTCCAATTTTTGGCGCCACTGTGGTAGGTCTTCAATTGTTTTACTGTCTTTTTTATTAAAAATTCAAAAGTACTATTTAATTTAGGTAAAAGTATATACGTATATAATTTTTTTCTATCTTTCTACCATTTCTGTCTTAAAAATAATAGAACTGAGGAGAATGATTAAAGAATTATGAGTTGAGCAATCGGCCCTGATTGGCCGAACCCAAAAGCGCCAAAACCACTAGAGAAGACGCTTCATTAAATCAGCTGACGATCATCGCCATTGTTCCGACCACGCTTTAGCGATTTAGACGTTTCCTTCCTCACGTCGTAATTTTCAATAACTATTTCCCATTATTTTAGAATCAAATTCCAAAAAAGATTGTTTTGGAAGGAAAGTGCGTTAATTCAGAAAGTATTAATAACACTTTCATCGCGAAATGACGTAAACTAGTGCAACTTCTGAAAACAAGTAATCTAGTTTTCGAACGAATGGACGCCAATCCATCCACCCCACATCATGGGAATTAGCTTCAGGTAAACTTCATTCGTTCTTTTTACCAATTGATATCGACAATCTGTAAATTAGTGAAAGTGTTAAGCATGCCAAACATTGCCTTTCACATCTGTGTAAGACAAAAAAAAGAAGCTGATTTGAGTAGGAAGTCGATATTCTGAATTTAACGTGGTATAGAATTTTAAATTTATTAAACATAAAAAGGGCCTTCTTTTGCCATTACATCGTAAGAAAGATTGTTTCCTAATCCTTTCTTTTAATCTTCCACAAGATAGTAGGTTAGTAAGAGGGATACTTTGGTTGGGAATAGGGTTGATATTCAGGATATTTGGGTTCGTACTCAGGTTTGTACGAAGGCTGAGGGTACGATGGTTTGTATGCTGGGCCTTGGTAGGCATACGTTGGCTCATGGTAAGCTGGTTTGTTGTATTCAGGATACGTAGGTTTGTAAGCCGGTACTGGGTTATTCGGTTTGTATGACGGCGTAGCGTGGTACTCCGGTTGGTATGACGGCTTTGCTTGGTACTCCGGTTTGTATTCTGGATAAGGGTTGTACGTTGGTTGGTAATACGGTGCTTGGCATGATACCATGGACAAGATAGCAGCAATGATAAAGATCTAAAAATTAAATTTGATATTACTTTGTAACAATCTAGGGCACACAACCAGTAAAAAGTAGAAACAGACCTTCATGTTGGCTGAGATGATGCTGTTGTCTTTGCCGAGTGCAACTGATGCTTTTTACAGTAAACATCGCGGTGTTTTATACCAATTCAGGATGACTGGCCCTCCTCATACCGAATTTTTTGTGTTAGACTTGCTTGTAAAAAAAAAAAGAAAATATTGCGGTTTTTACCTCACGTTCGGCGAGCCCATCAGAGAAAACATGAGAACTGTTTTACTTTTCACTTATGCGAAAAACAATCACCACCGAATCGATTTCTCCTTGAGGTCTTCCGACATCTATGCAAACTATTGGGAGAAAAGCATTTCTATCCCTAACAGTATAGTTTCTATTATTTCTTTTCATCAATTATCATTATGCTCCAATGCCCGACGTGTTCGATGCTCCATGTTAGTATAAGGATTGTCTTGTTTTTGTATCATGTTCAACCCACTTTTAGCACAATTTTATCTTTTTATAGGTCTAATGGAATCAACCATGATACAAGATGGCGTAGCTCGACTGCCTATACGTTCACCCCAAGATTTGTATTCCCAGGGCAAAGATGGCTGATTCGATGTCAAATGGTGGTGTTTTACGTGAAAACCAGAGCACAGTAAATTGTTGGAGATTACTTTAAGCAAAAAGAAAGGCAAGATATTTACGTGGGCTAAAATATTTAGATCCAAGATGCAACTGACGAATCTTCGTTGATTTCGAGCTCTAGCTCCAGGAATAACTAACAGCAGAAGGTATTAGCAGTCTTGAAATATGCCAGATTTAATAATAAATTTATTTTTAAAATAATCCGTCAAATTGCATCATTTTAAACGAAGGTTTTAGAAGTAAACAACAGCCAAGAACCAAAAATTGCCTTGTGATAAACTCTGTATTTGTTAAAACATAAAAAGAAAAGTTTTCAAGAAAAATTCAAATGACATTCAATTTGAAACATCAAACATGTTGATTCAACACCAGACTTAATAATTGGGATACGAAGGATACTTTGCTGGAGAATAGGGTTGGTATTCAGGATAAGTAGGTTTGTATTCTGGTTTATATTCTGGCTTATATTCTGGTTTGTATTCTGGTTCGTTGTAGGATGGCTTGTAAGATGGGGCCTGGTAGGGGTATGTTGGCTCCTGGTATGCTGGTTTGTTGTATTCAGGGTAAGCAGGTTTCTGTTCAGAGTAGTTTGGTTTGTAAGCTGGTTCTTGATAGTTTGGTTTGTATGCAGGAGCTGAGTATTCAGGTTTGTAGGCTGGAGCAGAATATTCAGGCTTATAAGCAGAGGCCTGGTATTCTGGCTTGTAGGAAGGAGCTGGGTAATCTGGTTTATAATCAGGAGCTTGATGCACTGGCTTGTATTGTGGATAAGGTAAGTAGCTTGGTTGATGGTAAGGTGGCTGGCAAGCGACCATTGCCATCAAAGCAGCGACAATAAGGATCTAGAAAATGTTTCCATTCATGTTACATTAACATCAGCAAATGAAAAGGAGCAATAAAAGGTAACAGACCTGCATGTTGTTTAGATGATGATGTTGGACAGCTGAATGTAACTGATACCTTTTCGCTATCCAACAGGGTGTTTTTATACCCAGCAAAAGCCACAAAATGTGGTGTCTATCTCTTTTTCGCAAAGCCACCATCGCCAGAACATGGTAACATATTTTCTCTTTTATTTTTCGCAAAAATCATCCATACAGTAGATTTTTTTTCTTGAGGTTTGTGGCTGAGTACTCAATCTTCTTGGTGAAGACGTTCGTCAGTTGCAAATTTCCCGTACGGAGTACCAACCCTATTGGTTTTCGCCGAACGCGTTCTAGTATGATCTGGTATTTATCATTTCCTGTCGCGCCAGTATGTTACATATCTAATTTCGAACTTTTTTTGGATACCGCCATTTGGAACCCGGAATGAAATCGGGTTCGAAAACGGGTAATGGAACCAGTTTGATATTTAAACGCTTAGTTTAACACCAAGGAGGTGGGGGAACACAAACATACGAACTTCTACCGCCTGAATTTAACACTTAAAAAAGAAGACCTGCCCAAACATCAAACTAACTAAATAAATCTACCCATTTGACACGGGTCGGAGTCGAGACTCTATCGGCCCGGGTCAACCATCTCTTCCACAGAAGCAATCCGTTTGGCAACACGGCCATATTCGTTTTCACTTGCTGTCAGCTGCTGTCAGAAATGAAAACAACAATCTGCTGATCTTGGCCGCTAAAGTGTTTTTGAACTATCATTTTGACTGTGTTTTATTTCGTAAATTTTTAAGGAAATGTTTATCCTGTTACATGAGCAAGCAACTGATTCAATTCCTATTTGCCGGCTGTGCGGTACACAATGCATGGATATTTCCTACCTTGACATATTTGGAGATGCTGGTCAATTTATGGCTTTCGCCATCCAAAAGTACCTCGAAATTGAGGTCTCTGAAAAGGAGACATTCTCCAAAGCTGTTTGCCAAAATTGCAGTGGGAAGGTTGAAGAGTGGAGTGTGTTTTACAACAAGTGTCACGAGATTCAGTCCCTGTTCAAAAGCCCACCTCTAACATTAGATGAATCCACAACTGCTCAAACAGGAGAAACACAAGCAATTTTTCAAGGTGAAAGTGTATCAAATCATCTTACAAAGTTGGTGGAAGAATTTGTGCAAGGTGGCTCTATGGCGTCAGGAAAAAATTCATCTGAGGCTGTTCTGGAGGAGGCAATGGGTGCTACGGGAATAAAGGCAGAAGATGGAGCAGAATTAAATCAAGATGATGACACAGATTTGACTGAAGCTGAAGAAGATCCTGTATCAGATACTGAAGATGAGTTTGAAGAAGACTTGAATTCTGAAAGTGATGAACAGTCTGGTGATTCAGAAGCCAAACAAAAGCAAAAATCGAGGCACAAAAAATTTGTGTTTGATATTCCATTCCTTGAAACAAAATTGGGAAGAGTTTTTACTCCTGCAGAAAAAACAAAGCTACAGAAGCACATCAGCAAAAGACAGAACACCTTAATATGTATGTGATAAATTATTCGTGTTGGAAATCTGTAACTCAATATTTCAATCTTTGTTGTATGATAGACGAAATGCTGATTGGTGGTGGACCTGGTCAGTTATGGGAATGCCAAGTTTGCCAAAAATCTATCAAAGGACGAGCCTGTGAAGTGACAAAACATTATCTCAAGACCCATCAGGTCCAGCCCATCTTCCCTTGTCACGCATGCGAATACACCAGTAGGACGGAGAAGATGTACCAGGCACATCGCATGAGTCACCTTGTCGAGTATCCGTGTGAGCACTGTGGCAAGATTTTCAGCCAGCACTCGAGACTCGTCTATCACATGAATTCACACACCAACGAACGTGAGTTTGAGTGCGACATTTGTCAGAAAAAATTCAATACTGCCCAATACGTCAACACCCACAAACGGAAAGTTCACGGGGATCAGGAGAAGGTATTCGACTACATCACAATATCATGCCTGATCATTAAAAGAAAAAAGGAACATATTGTTTTAGCTACTGAAGTACACCTGCGAATTATGTGGTATGCGTTTCAAGTACAAGAATCATCTGCAATACCACCAGAAGAGACATCCAACTGACGAGAACCCGTAAGGAATTGCAAACCCTTTATTACCTGAATATTTTCATCGACTATTTTCTTTTTTATTTCCCAGTTTACCTTATAGCTGCAAGTATTGCGAAGAACACTTTATGACACGCGCCGAGCAACTAGCTCACAGCAATACTGTGCACGCTGGCGAGGGTGACTTCGTTTGCCATTTATGCGGCAAGAAGATGAAGACGATCCTTTCACTGGAGAATCATGTCAAACTTCACAGCGGTCTTAAAGAATTCAAATGCGATATGTGTGACTCAGCCTTTGCCACCAATCACAGCCTCAAGTGCCATAAGAAGATACACGAACGAGGGCCGGACAACAGTTTACAGTACGTTTGCCACGTTTGCCAGAAGCCAATGAGCAACAAAAGCTCGCTCAACCAGCACCTGAAGACCCATCAGAGCACGAAACCGCATCAATGTCAACACTGCAGTGCCTCGTAATGACTAATTTTCCTAGCCGTTTAGAAGTTCATGAAACGCTAACCTTTTCTTTGTTTTTTCTTGCAAGTTTCATTCACAAGAATCGATTAGAAATTCACATGCGGAAGCACACGGGTGAGTTTCCTCACACTTGTGTGGATTGTGGCAAAGGATTCCGCAGCACTAGCAGCATGAACAGCCATCGGCAGTACGTTCACAGCGAGCGCAAATTTGCCTGCGAAATTTGTCAGAAGGCCTTCAAAACGTCCAGAGATCTGAAGGTGATGGCTTTTTATAATTAGCGCTTGACAGTCTTAATTCAATTTAGGCTTTCGAAAATAACAGGTTCATTCGACGCTGCACACCGGCGAGAAGCCCAACATTTGCGGAACATGTGGCAAGGCATTTCGGGTGCGTGCCAATTACTTCAAACACCGGAAAATTCACATGCGGGCTGCCAATTCCAATCGGAACGAAGTTCAGACAGAGACAGCGGGTGAAGCTCCTCCCGAGGAGCAGGAAGAAGAAGAGGACGAAGAAGAAGAAAGAACAATCCAAAGTGAAATAGAAAATGGGGCCGGCTTACCGGTGGAAGAAACCGTGGTCCATCATAATCTCGTCCCTGTCGTGTCCGCTACAACGCCCGGTGATTTCTTCCAGTTCGCTAACGAACAGCAGTGGATCACTTAGGAGTTGCCCGTCCGTCCAATCGTGCATCTCTCCGTTTGTAAACAGATATATCAATGATCGAACGCCCGGCCTTGTTTAGATTCCCGTCCGATAGATGGGAACTATCGCTTTCTTCGTTTTGAATTCTTCTACTGTGTTCGCGTCGTGTTCCTTACCGAAAGTGTTTGCCTGGACGGTGTGCAACGGGGCGTCGTGTCAATCGTCAGCGTTGTGATTTCGTGGGCTTCGAGCACTACAAGACGGTTTGCCTGCTGGCCTTGGTTTGTTCAACAGCAAATCAACGATGGACCACCTCTTTCATCCGCACTGCCGTTTTTTGGATTTTTTTTTTTTTTTTTTACTGTTGTTGCCTTTGAGATTAAAGGGGGTAGGATGGGAGACACACGACCAGCTGAACTACTTTAATGGAGCCCAGCAAAGAAAAAAAAAAGAAATAAGGAAAAAACGAAAAAGAATGTGCGAGAAAAGAATATTAAGATGTAAAACAAAAACAACAACTTCCAGCTGTTTCTATTGTTTTATTCTTTCTTGTCTCCGTCTTGGCTGCGATTTTCTTTTGTTTTTTTCATTTTAGGCTTTCTTTTCAAGATGTGTCGGTGGTTCAAATGGAAGAGGAAAACTTGCACGGAAGCTCATCGTTGCGTTAAAGGAAAGGTAAAAATGGCGTGGCCAACAAAGGCAGAGCCAGGGAATGTCGTGTCCGTGTCTCCTCGACGACCGAGGAATTCCAGCAAGTCGAATAACTCTGCGGTTTGGCCGTCGACTAAATTTATTCCAGTGAGTCGCTGCTGCGTGTCGCTTATCTCCACGAAGAATAAACTCACGACGCTAGCAGGAAGTCTCGATTCGTGAATGCCTCTTGAACATTGTGGAGATGAGCGGCCGATGGAGGCCACGACACGCTCACGCTGTTGTTAACGCGGCATTCGAACCTAACGACGTTGGTAAACACGTTCAAACGGCGAAAGAGCTTTTTCTCTTTGGAACAAGCAGACGAGTGATGAAAAACACAAGATTTCCGCATATTTCATTCGATTTTCTTTTTATTGGATCCCAGATTTGTTTTGTTTCAATTGAAATACGGACGCCAGACAGTCAGCAGACCAACAAACCTCCGATTACTCACCCAGAGATAGCAAGATTCTTTGCAAAGCCTTTGGCACAGGAATATTTTGTTTTTCGCCGAAGAGTTTAAGTCGCATAATCATCTCGCTTTTCAATTTCTATTTAAAGTGATACGTATTGTCAGTTAGGCAGTTACGTAAAGTCACAGAAGATTAGAGGACAGCACTGGAAACGGCTGCATTTGTTCGTTTGTAACACGCGAGGTCAGCCTAATTAACGTAAGTGTAAAAAGAAAGATTTGATTCATGCGAACCAGTACAGAACTCGTTTGATCAACAGTCGATCAATCACTGCGATTTAAAGATTGGCGCGGAATTCGTTCCAGGTATCCTGGAAAGCATTTAAAAAGAATTCCGCTGTTTTATTTCGTCGTGGGGTTTTTTAAGAGTACAAACTTTGTAAAAACACAATGGCATTCGTTGACGAAAAGTTTGAATTTCTTCGAATCGATGTAGTTCTCTTGCCAAAAAACACAAGAAGTGGCTGGAAGAAGATGTGAATGTTCTTATCATTAAGTTTTACATTTTTTAAAAAAAAGCTGTTTTTAAACTCACTTGACAACTTGGATGCGTGTTACGTCACCGGAAACTCGGCTGGTCGCAAAAGTCTTGACATATTTGAAAAACGTATATAAGAGAAACGCGCAGAGAGTTTGTCAAAAGGACTCAACGACTGATGAGAGACGACAAGTGAGTGCCTGTTTAAAAAAGAAAATAATTATTTAGTGTTTTTAGAAAAAGAGAAAAAAAAACTGATGTTTCTAGATGAAACATAAAAACTAAATTCCTGCCCGACCGGATGATGGTGTCGCTGCGTTAACATGGGCTGATGTCGCGATGGGGTCAAAATACCAAAATCTTTTTCCTCTTCTTTTTTGTTTGCTCCTTGCGAGTTGTGTTACTATAAAGAGACGGCCAAAATGTTTTCAGAGTCGGTATGCTCCGTCAAGTCGAAACAACGCTGATGTATCTGTTGTCGCCCTAGTGCAAAAAACTCTGAAGGAAAAAACTGTTCGACAAAATCTTCCGGCCGGCGCCCAAGACTTTAAAAGAGATCAAAAATGATTTTTCTTTTCTTCTTTATATATCCATTTTCCAAACCATTTTTTTACGAAAGAAAAGGAAAAATAACTGATGGCCGCCGTCTCAGAATGTTAATTGGGCGCCCGATCGTTGCCGTTCGTTTCTTGCATATTTACATCAACATTTGATGAAATTTAAAAATGTCTTGTTATTTATTTTTTTTCAGTCAATGAAAAATCTCGTTTAACGTTAAGAAATAAAAAAGGCGGTAGAGAGACAGTGAAAAAAGAGAGGTCCAGGAATAAACTCTCTTTAGCTGTTATTGTTGTTATTGGTCCTACTCAATCTGAAGCGCCTCTCTCCGACGTACTCAACTCGAATGTAATGAATGAATCGACAGATGTTGTGTGCTCGAAGGTGTTGCTTTCTACCGACGAAGTCACATTGGAATACATTTCCTTTTTTTATCTTCGTATCTGTATATCCCGGATGCCCTTTTTGCTTGTCCGTCCCATCAGTCTAAACACGCACACACAATAGCGCTGCTGCTGCCCGCTCTGTATAGAATGTCTGTGTTTGGGCTTTAGTTGTACGGTCGTTTTCCACACAGCGAGAAACACTAGAAATAAACCGGGTGATGGTGTCATTGTGCAACAGCCGAACCCGAACATCAAACGATCCCACACTGAGAGTTATTGCCGAGCATCAGGTACGGGCCATGTTAAAACGGCCATCATTAAATCAACGGAAGAAGAAGAAGCATAAAGTATTAGCGAGGAATAGGCATGACTATATTTCGGGGGACTAGAAAAAGAACCGCTAAGAATTGTTGTTCGACGTCGGCCATTAAACACGCAACAGTTCCTTATGCGTGCCACTGCGTGACCAACAAAGTATAATAATAAACCCCTCCCCCTTGGTTTTTTTTTTCACGGAGCCGCCCTTGTTTTTCCCAGAAGACTTTTAAAAGTTCTCCAGCAAAAGTATCATCTTCATATCCCCATCGAAGACTATATAAAATTTTAGATAGAAAAAGAAAACATTCTTGCAAAGCCGCTTGTTGTGAGTGAGAGACAGTCAGATAGTCATAACACTGTTGTTTGAGCAAAGCTTTGACACCGCACTCTGCGCTATCTTTCCACCAACTGAATGGGGCCTCTCGCACACGAAGACACGAACATCTAAATGGAAGACTGCGCTTTCCCCCCCTGATTTTGACACATTCGAAAACACGTAGAGCCGCAAGCCGGCAACTGTAAACGACTCTCGTGTAAATCATGCGTCTCCCCTCTCTTCTCCATTCCGTGATGAGTAAATGTGCTATAGTCAGAGTGTATACCCTTCTAGATATTCTTTTATATTTTTCTTTGCACAGTTCAAATGTTGGCGCCGCTCGTAGACAATAAACAATAATCCGCATTGGCTTTTCTCTTCGTTCACTCTCTCTTATTCTATACTTAAAAAAGAATAGCGAACGGCGTTTGTTGTTTCGTTCACTTAACGAGTCGTCTCTGCCTATTTTTCTCGTATTTTATAGACGCGTACAACGTCTCAGCCATTCGCAGCTTCGCCTTCGTTTTCTCTTATACGAGTCGTCGTCAAAAAAGCAGAGTGTGTGCGACCTAAAATTCTCCATTTGGTCGGGAGAAAGATAAAAAGATGCAAAAGATCGTGATAAAAAGAGCTCACGGTCGATCAACAGTTTGAAAATAGAACGCATCCTCTGTTTTTGTTTTTTAAAACTCATAAGATTGTTCGTCTCGCATAAAAATTCAGGAAATGCACTGATTCTTTACATTTTTCTCCGAATTTGCATTTTGAAAAAAAATTCGTTAAAACGATAACAAAGTCTGTTAGACCACTTATTTGCGCTTGTGGCTAGCTATTTCGAAAAAAATACGTGACCAACACTTTGATTTGTTGATTTCTAACGTTGTGCCATACATCGCCTGATTATTTGTTGCCACCTACTGTGATTTCCTCTCCTCCATATTTGTGTGAGCACAAATAACGAGGCGTCGGGTTAATATGGACGCCCAAGAAAAAGGCAGGGTATATATCGACTAACCGTTTGAGGGTGGCCACACACACTATATACGTGCTTGTTATGTGCTTCTGACAGGTTGATTTATGCGCCGTGCACGAGCTTCACATAATCGATATCTTTTCGCTGCTGGTGGAACGCATCGATGAATGATGTGGACCCGTGAGCTCGACGTTTTCAACACGGCATTGTGCCGGATGGATGGATGGGACTCGTCTGCATAATTTACAGAGAGTCCTAGCTAAGAAACTAGGAAATGAAAAGAAATAAACAACAAAAAGTTATAAGAGATTAAAAAGAACGGGACAGCCGTGCCGATATAAATATACACACACGCAGGATCACGGAGGGCACATGCGTCGTGTGCCTATATACAGTCTTTTGTTTTTTTTTTCCCCGTTCATCGTGTAAACGCAATAAGGTTAGCATTATATACACCTAATGCGATTATGGCATGCCGCACTCGTCCCATATACGCAATTCGGGGGAGGGATCTTTCCCAATCGATTATATCACATCAATGCTATATATCTACAATTCCAACATCTATGCGTCCATTATACGCAGCCGAGGAGATCTTTATTTGGTCATCTAGTTTTCTTTTAAAACATTTCTTTTGGTATATTCCGGATCCCGGATGGCGAAAGTCATGACGGTCAATAGTCGTGGCAACGTTAAAGTCGGATGTAAGGAGCCTTTGTTGAATTCCTTATATGGTCCATTAGGAGACGATCCTGCGGATAACGACAACCCTCCTGGATCTTCTCCATTCACAGTCGATAGTCATTTGTTTTTTTAACTTTACCCTGCCTTTTTAAGTCATGGCTATTGGACCCTGTTAGATGACGATCCAACGAGTTGACAATGAAAATTTAAAAGAAATTCTGGAACTCGATTTTATTTTCTCAATGTTTCGGGACAACGCACATTGGTGTAGGTGGTGGTGTAGTATAGTGGTTAAGAGAGTAAAAAAAAAAAGGAGGTGGGATTTGTGAAATGGTGGTGAGTCGTTGTCGCTTGTAAATTTCCTTCTCACAATCGCAGCTGTTCCAGCATAGCTCTCTCTCCAAACCCCCACCGAGAGTTTTTACGACCCCAAAAGTCCAGTTTTCCTCCTTTTTTTGCTCCTTCTACTTTGTGCGGACGGTTATTATTTGACTTGTATCTGTCCGCAACGTGCCCTGTCTTTTGTCAAGTTGGCTCTTCGTCGAGAGAAGCAAACTTCGGGATCCTGTTGATTGGATCTAACGTGAAGTCTGACGATGTTTAGGCGGGGATTGTCATATCTTTTTTTTTTCTAAAACGTTCCAGTCAATGTGGATGCAAAAGAAACTAAGATTTTTTTTTTTTTTGGCAGTATGCAAATGATCTGGGTCGTCCTCCTTTTTTTGTTTGTCCTTTTAGGATTTTCTTTTTTTTTTCCCGATTTTTAAGTGTTGAAAAAAGAGAGGAAAACTCTGGATTTTCTAGAAATAGAATTCGCCTTCTTGGCTCGCCTTCTTCGGCCGACCCCTCACATAACACAATGACAACAAGGAAGAAAACCGACAACAACAACAACAAAAGAAAAACAAAAGAATCACGCGAGAATCCATTGAAAATTGAAAATGGAAATTTCAAAACCCAATTCACTTAATATTCAATGAATTTCTTCTCGATCTCAACGTGTGTTGTTAAATCCCACATCATTTTTTCCCTGGAACTTCTTATTTTTTTCCCCACTCTGTTTTCCATTCGTCTTCCCCCTTTTCGAAATGGAACGAGTTACACGAGGTTATATCGCGTGTCATTTGCATGTTGTTGCCTCAGCTGGGCATCGTTGATGATTGTGAATCCTCGTCGTCGACTAGGGGATTACGTCAGGAGAAGCTTGATCCACCAGTCCACAAGACGTAAGGAGCTTGACGCAGGAGACAGCCTTAGGATTACGTAGATACGACTCGACCCCCACCCTCCAAAAAAACAAAAACGATTGGTGTAAATGACGTGACATGGAACGAAACAATTTTCAAAACATGTTTTCCAAAACAAGAAACGAAGTGATGAGAATGAGATACGCTTTGTCGCCACAGCACCAGGCCTGTTTTGGCCCAACCCGTTATGGATGTTCCAGGACCGGATGAATCATAGCCTTTAAATTCCAACAGCTATGCTCGACGAGAACGGGAATCGTTTTTTTCGTGTGTGTGTGTGTCGTTTGTTGCCTGGAACGTAAATTCCGTCGGTGTGTCCGCCTCGCAAAGTATATATCCCCGAATTCGGAGGGCCGTTCGGAGCTGTTTCTCCGTCCACACGCGGGCCGCCGCAGACACACTCGTTCTGACTGTGAATATTTACGATCGTCGGTGCTTCGACCATGGAACATCGGTGATAGTAAGAATGGGAGGGCAAAACGAAACACAACTGGGTTTTTTTGGCCCACGACGTGATGGATGTCGCCCGTTGGGGCGAAAAGGGCGGCGTCGTCATCGGCCCATATGCACCGGCATTTTCGGACATAAAACCTGTCACTGGAACATAGAGGTTAAAAAGAGAGAAGGGTAGTCCATCATCGACGGCCAACACCTCATAGCCTGGGACTAGCTCACGTAATTCATATGCAAATGAAACGGAAGATGAAACGTTAAGCGATTGGCATCAATCTCGTAAGAAAAATATCATTGCATAAAGTGTTGAAAACGTTCATGAGTTATTAAAATTACGTAGGGGATAAAGAGCGGAATGGATTTGCCATGGCTCATTTGCTAATGTCAATTAAAATTCAATTGCCCGCGTTTAATTGCAAGAATTTGTGGCCGTTTTTGTTTATGAATAATTTTTCTTGCATAATTAGGGTTGTTGTCAATTTTTTAGTCGATTATTCACTCATGAATATTCATGATTTTGAATCGTTTCATGTTTTTTTTGTGATTCTAATCGATTTGCATTTTTTCTTTAGATTTTCCTTACCCAACCTCCTTCCTAAACCTTTTCTAAATCTCTTTGTCCTTGAATCTTTTTTTTTTTAGTTTTGCCCTCATTACTGGGAGAATATTATGCAGCCCACCCTCCTCCACCAATTGTTTTTTTCAAGATATTGACGACGTTTTCCTTACCCTGCCTCCCCTCAGAGAGCTACACGTGACGAATGGCGGCCATTTTGCTCAGTCCACTTTGCGATGTGCACACAGCCAGGTCACAAAGCCGATTAAACATTCAACTAGGTCCACTTAGTGAACGTGCAAATGTTAAATTCGTGTTATTGTGTTGCTTTTATTTCTCGAGTGATTGTGCCTTCTTGATTTCAGGTTTGTTGCTATTCAATTGATTTTTAAAAATTTGTTTTGTCGGGCGTTTTGTGTTCCAACCAAGTTGAGCGTTTAAGTTTAGACAAAAGGAACAAAATTTTAAAAAAGAATGTTTTCCTTACATTTTTGTGGCTCTTTATTAGTGTCGCTAGTAACGATGAAAGAATGATGAAACGCCATGTTGATTTACAAGCGACAATGACGTGACGGAAAAATGGAAGAAAACATTTTTTTCCCCATTAAAAAGTAGAAATTCATTTTGTTCGGGGATTTGTAAAAAGCTACCGCAATATCCTCATGTCGAACGTGAAAATCCCGGGACTAGAACATTAGTCTCATCGTAAATAATGCTGGCCTTCCGATGATGGTTTCGTGACGTTAACGAGCGTGTAATAAATATTCTTTTTAAAATTTTTCGATAGATGGGGTTCAACTATGGCGGCCACCTTGTGTTGTTACGTATGTGCTAGATGCCCCATAGTTCAGCCTGGGGCTCGTGTGTCATCCAACTCCCGATGGGATATTGCATGTTATATATATATGCATCCATCGTGTCACGCAAAGTTATGGGGGCTATAGTTTTACTCGAATGAATAAGTCGAGTTTCTGAAATACGGACACCTCGTTCTCATATTTACGTGCTTCTCTGTGAACGTAATTCTCATTTTTCCTACTTTTAAGTCGTTTTTATTCAAATTTTTTTTTTTTTTGGCAAATATTGGAACTAGAAAAGAGGGGGTTAGAAAAACTGGACGTTAACGATGACGAGTTGAAACGTCAAACAACACTCGACATCCCCCACTTTCGTCTCTGCTTTCTTGCCTTTGTTAAAAATCGATAACTACGTAGTGTGGGGTTTCTGTCTATTTGATTACCTCATTCACACTTGATTTTTAAAATAATTTTTCTTAATTTCTCGTTTGACCACGTTGATTTTCACGTGTATCGGTTTATGGAAATCGCGAAACGCTGTAGCGTCTATTTTAAGTGTGTCGATCGTAGTGGGGATTGCATAATTCGAATTTCTTCTTGAGTACAATTTCTTTAAAAATTTAGTTTGTTAAAACGTGAAATATTAGACGCGTCGCGGCGCCACTGTCGTTTCCCCCTTTTTTATTTACGTACAGTACACCACCGTTCTATTATTCCCTCTCTCTTTTATTTCTCACATGGTGTGTGCGTGTTCCATGCGAAGACAGGGAGAATGAGAGAAGGCAGTTGAGTAAAAAAAAAAAAAAGGAGAAAGAAGAGAAAAGAAAAAGGAAAGAATCCGTTGGGCGCGCAGAAGGGCGGGCAGAAACGACGGGCACTCCGGCGACGCAAGTAATAAGAGGCAGTTCAGTCGTTTCCCTACTTCCCTGACGTCCATCCGCATTCGGAACAAGTTGTGCTAGTTTTTTTTTTTTTTTAAACTTCAAACATTTCTCTTATATCCTCCCTCAAAATTATTTATTAATTTAAAAAAAAACTACTGGATAATTATTCCAATGAAAAACGAAATTTTTCGAAATTCCAATTTCTGAAATTATTCATGGATTCGACAAACTGTGATACAAACTAAACTTTCATTTTTGAACGAGGCCAGCCCGAAGTTGTTTTTTTTTTAAAGTAACAAGTGTTTTCGGTTCTTTTAGTGTGAGAGAAAGAGAGAGGTAGAGAGAATGTTGATGTCTCATCATCACCTAAATCAACAGCAACAACAGCAGTCCATCAACGACTTTGAGATTGTCGGCCTGTGCGGCGCTAGCGGCGGTTCGGCTTTGAGTGGGGCCATGGCCGGCACGGCTTCTTCGGCGTCCAGCAGTAGCTCGACGGGATCGTCCACGTCGGGATCGTCCGCCTCGGGCTCGATTAAAGACACGACGTTCACTAAAATCTTTGTCGGAGGATTGCCCTATCACACGACCGACTCCAGCCTGCGCGAACACTTTCAAGTGTACGGCGAGATCGAGGAGGCCGTCGTCATCACCGACCGTCAGACGGGCAAATCCCGCGGTTATGGATTCGTAAGTTTTCCTTTTTTTTTTTATTAATTAATTTACATTTGTGATTGTTAATTTGTTAAATGTCCTAAGTTATCTCTGAAAAATTAGGACACATTTTTTTTTTTAATTTTAAATCATTTAAGAGGGGAGGGTGAGAGAAAATGGAACGTTTAGATTTTCATTTCCTTGTTGCGTTGTTGGGGAATGTTTTGGTGGGGGGGGGGGTTAGAATCGCAGTGCTGCGGCGTGTGCACCTGTGACAGGCTGTCAGTTTGGGGGGTCTTTTGTGGCCCCATTCTGGGTCCATATGGCGATGTTAGAGAGGGTCTCTTACCCTTCGTTTGCCATCAAATAGCACTTTTACCGTAGAGTTAAATGACTTAATTGAGCGGAACTATAAGGTTAAAAAAAAAAAAAACTTGTTGGTGGCTTTTGTTTTTATCAAGTATTAGAGGCGAAATCGGAATATGATTGGAAGGGGCTTCCCGGAATTGTAAATTGTGAAAGGGATTGGAAAACGTGACGTGTTCATTCGCAGATGGCACACACATGTGTCCTGTTAAATCGATGACGTCATACGGAAAGGGTCAGAACCTTGTCCGTCCTACTTTTTTTGGAACATCTACGAAATATCAATGATGTTTGGGGGCATGTTAATTTTAATTCAAACTTTTTTTAAAATTTGCTGTTGGCATTTTCGCTGTTGTGGTGTGATTTGTGATTGTGGTTTGCGAAAAAGAACACAAATTTCATTGGCGTGTTATTTTGTGTTGTGTTTTTGGTGTTGTTATTTCACGATGCAAATTAGGTGACCATGTCGGATCGTCTGGCGGCCGAACGAGCCTGCAAAGACGCCAATCCCATCATCGACGGCCGTAAAGCCAACGTCAACCTGGCCTACCTGGGCGCCAAGCCCAGGGGCAACCTTCAATCAGGTATTGTTATTTACATTTTTCTTTTCTAATTTAACCAAATTTGGGGAATTATTCTCATTTGATTTTCTTTCTAATTTTTTCGAACGATTTTATTGTTTTTAATTTGCGGGGATTTGATTTTCTTTTTTTTTTTTTTTTGGTTTTAAATGGAAACATTGAAAGAAATCGTTTGGTGACGCCCTTTTTACTTTTGCTTGACTTGTTTATCCGGTTATTTATACACGACCGTGTACAAATAGATCGGACACGCCGTGCACACACCATCCTTGTGTTTCCCCTATATCTACCATCCTTTGGCTTAAAGATGCGTTACGTAAACGTTGTTTAACGCTTTCGTAGTGTTGATTTTTTCGTTTTTTTCTTTTAAACAAAAAAATGAATAATAAAGAAAATTCCGATAGCCAGTGCGCGTATGTTTCAACGGCCCTTTGCGTTAGACAGCCCGACATAAACATATTATCATAACGTAGGGGGTAGTGTGAAAGAAGACGTTTGTTATACACCGTAATAAGAATATAGGAGATGTTTGTGTTAATTATTGATTTTCTGCTGTCTTTTAAGTTTAAATGTAATTTAATGATTCTTCTCATGTTCCAGGATTCCCTTTGGCAGCCGCCCTGCGAGCCGGATTTCCAGCTGCTCTCTTCGGACAAGGACAATACGGGTAAGTGATTGATATTCACTTATTTCTGCACGCTAATCATCGTGATTTGATAAGTTGAAGGTTTTGAACCGTTGACGAAGAGTTTGAGCGTCTGTCCATAATTTTTGTTTTGCGTTTGCGGGGCCATGTTTATCAACCCGTTTTTGGCATTTCTCTACTTGTTATTGGAAACTGGCTCCGGCCTATCGCCACACACTTTTAAAGGCCTAAATAACGACAGGGGGGGGGGATAAATATCACGCTGTTCTAAGAAAAAAGAACCGGATTACCCGGAGCCCACACACACAGACAGACACATTTTATTTTTTTTCTCCATCTTTATCCAACCGGATATGGGTCAGGCCGGATCTAATGCCCCCAAGGATTTATAGATGAAAAAAATTCGGGATTTTTTCCCGCAGTCACGGGAAGAAAATCTGTTGACACCCTTGTCATTCTCTTCTTTTCACATTTGAAATGTTTGGAAAAAGAAAAAAAAAGTTGGGTTGGCTTTTACGTTTTTGCCATCGGGAGTCGACGATGCACAACAGATTCACACTCGAGCCCCAGCTGTCCTTTTCATCCTGTCTCTTTCTCTCTGTCGGTTTCACCATGTTTTTTTTTCTTTTCTTTTCTTTTTGTGTGTGTGTGTAAAACCATTTGAACGTCGTCACTTTGAAAGTCTATACGACAGCCGAATTTTTTTTTTCTTATTTGCCTTCTTTAAAAAAAAATATTTAATGTTTACAATTCAAGTACGTAGGCTACACACACACACACACGAAATATTTAAATCAATATGATCATACCTTGGAACAGTGTGAGCCTATTTTTGCTTATTTCTCTTGTGGAAGGGTTGGACTTTTTTTTTTCAGAGACGCTCACGATGTACCTCACCTTTAGGCCATAGTTTAAAGGCCATTTAACTATGCGTAACGTGCGTTTCGGTATATGAGTTTGGCAGGCTGCCCTCTGCACACCAACGTTTTGTTGGTTTCTATGTCTCGATGACGTCACGTCTAATAAAGTACGCGCTCATTAAAGATGGTCGGGGGAGGTACATAAGAATGAACTTACCCCACGTTTGGTATAGGCATGTTGAACTTTGTTAACCCTGTGAACGATATGTTCTGACGTCATCGCGGGTCGTTTAAAGAATTAGCATATCTTTGAGAAAGACGTATAAACAATTGCGTTAATGTTTGAACTGTCGTATTTAGAAAATATGTTTTATTTGTTTGCGGGGGGGGGGGTGTATCGCGTTGACACGTAGATGGCGACACACAAATCGTAGCACTAAAACAAACTTTTAAAATTGTTGGGGTTTTAAGAAACGAAATGAAAACAGGGTCGTTGTACGGATTTAAATATTTTGTTGTCATTTTCCCGCATTATTCGGAACATGTTGGTTCGGCAGCGTGTGCGGACAACCTCCCGGCCATATGTGTGACACACTTGTTCGGAGACAAACCCCACACACACACACACACCGGGAGGAAAACTATGAAATAAAAAAAAAAAAGGGGAAAGGCCTGTATCCGGTTTTTATTTCTCTCGAACGTTCACGCTAACTTAAAATTTTTAAAGAGGAAAATGTTAAGGTAAAAAATAAAATAAAATTAGGCCACAAACAAGGACTGGACACGGAGTGGGTGGTAAATGCGTTGCGATAAAAGTAGGTGATAGCCATTGCTCCCCCCCCCCCCCTGTCCACCATTTTCTTTTGAATTCTTTTTTTATTTTTTCTTATTTCCAAATTTGAACGTAAGAGACACGCGCAGAGGGGTTTATTATGTAAACACCTGTCCCATATTTTGTTTAAATATATCTGTCGCACGCGTCTGCAGAGGGTTAATGGCGAGAGCGGCCCACTAAAATAACTGCTTGTGCCAATGGCTATTTCAATTCTATATCACGTTTTGGAACAACAACAAACAAAAGAAAAAATGGCAACAATTTGATATTTAAAAAATGTTTTTTTTTTTTAATTTGGTGAAAGAGATAAGAATAGGGAGGGGCGGCGTTTGGTTGTCTTTTCCAATCTCTTTGAGATGAGTAGTGATAGCGATGCCGTTGTCGGTCCGTTGGCCCGGCCTGCCCGTCCCCCCGCTTTCGTTTCACTCGACTTGATTTTTTTTTCCCGAGCGACGAGTAACGTGAGTTTTTTTTTTTTTTACTGTACACACACACACACACACACTGACTTGCCGCCGCCGCTGTGTGTGTGTGTATGCCTTGCCCTGTGCTCATCTATCTTTAGATGGATGTTAAGCCCGACTTAGCTTTTGTCATTTCCTCTTTTCTTTTTTTTTTTTTGCTGGTTTTTTTTTTTATGTGTGTGTGTGTGTATTCTTCCAAAAGTCGGAAGGCGGAACCAAGCCGGCAAAAAAGAATGTGGAGTCTTGGCGGCAAGCGAATTTCTATGTACCAACAAGAAAGGGGGGGAAAAGCAAGTTCTTCTGGTCTTTTAACTTTTCCAGACAGGATGACGAATGTGGCCACCTCAATCCATACGGTTATATAAGTAGAAAATGAAAGATGACGCATCTTTTTTTTTTGTTTTTTTTTCTGACATAACTTTAAAAAAAGGGGGGGGGGGAGATTTTTTTTTTTTATGTTCCAGTTGACAATTCAGACTACCCGAGGGAAATCAAAAGTTCCATTATTTCATTTTTTTTTTTTTGGGGGGGGGGGGGTGATAACGTGCGAATCAGTGCGGAAAATAAGAAATCATTTAACCGAGGGGGGGGTTGTTTCAAAGTTGGATCATTCCAGTTAGTTCCAGACACACTGACATCTCTTGCATTGTGTCTTTCAAATATCTTACGGATTTTTTTTTTTTTGTGTGTGTGTGCACGTCTTTTGTTTCTTGGTGCAGACCGGCGTCAGTCGGCACCGGAATGTTTCCCGAAAATGTGATTACACACACATATTTTTAAAAATATATTTTTTTTATGTGCCTTATATCCCAGTAGGTACTATAGCGGCAGGAATTCATTTTTACCCCCCGACCTACATAACTCTCTTATTCCTTCGCCATGTTGTTTTCTTTTTTAAATAATTATTTAATTTTTAATTGTATTTATTTATTTTTAAAAATTTACATTGCGAGGGGTCCTCCAATCCCGTTCTTTTAGATTGGGGAAGGGAGACTTGGGTCTTGGCCAATCGCAAAGTTTCTCATTTTGCTTTCTTTTTTTTTTTCACTTGTTCAATTGCAATTTTTCCCTTTTTGGAACGAAGAGATGTTGTTTCGCCCTACCCCACTTACTTCCTCCTCTTTCCTGTGCCTCCCCCCTGGAAGGTTTCTTGTGATGAAGGCCAACGACCGATCCTCCCTTTGGCCATCGTTCAACTATGAATGTCACGATTGTAATGCAACCGGCTCCTATAGATAGCGGATGCATCCGCGCCCCATTGTACGATGTTGTTGTTGTTGTTGTTGATGATGAGACTCCCTCTTTTCTTTTTCAATCCTACCCCGCCTATCTCTCTCTCTTTTTTTGAGGACTCGTGTCAAGGCCTCTGAGGTTTTTTTTTCTTGTGCCGGCCCCATATGCGTTCGGCTGGAGAAGGCGAAAAAAATAGGGAGGGAGGGAGAGACTGGAACAGATGCTGTCGGGACTGATCGATTCGGCTGGATCCTATGACACACGAAAAAAAAAAAAGATGGGACAACTGGAGGGGGGTTTGGAAATGGATCAGGTCTTTAGGAGAGGATCGCAATGAGGAAGCAAAGGGGGGGGGGAGTTAAAAAAGAAATCTGCCGACATGACACGTAGAAAAAAAAATCTGGAACGATGTATAAGATTTCATTTGTTTTTGTTTTTTCTTTCAATATCCTGGCCGGCCTTATTTTTTTTTTCGGTCCGTCCGTGTCGTTGACGGAGTCGTTCTTGATTCGCTTCTTGTACAATCTGGAACTTGGCGATTCGCTTTTTCTGAGAATTGCGTCCACCCCCCCCCCCGCCCCCCCTTTACCACACACACACACAATGTGTGGGAATAATAATAAAAAAAAAAAAACCCGGAACAAACACACACAGAGATAGAGAAAAAGTGCGGGAGGAAGAGGGAAGGAAATGATGAATTCTCCAGGGCTGGAACTGACATCGTCAGCGAAATAGACGGAACAAGCTTTTGTCTCAATCTCTTTCCTTGTTCCTTGTGTTTTTGCTTTTCTCCATGATGGAATGGACCTCTTTTTATTTCTGGCTATCGCTGTTCTCTTCCATCTTATTAATTCTTTATCAGAAAAAGGAAGGGAGAAAGGGGGGGGGGGGGAATTGGATCATGTTATAGAAGGAGTTGGAGAAAAAGGGAGAGAGAAACTCATCAGATGCGTATGTCTGATCGATGATGTACAAAAAGGAAATTTGTTCGATGTATATAGTTGCACGTTAGTAACACGTAACGCACGGAATGAAGCCAAAAGGGCGCGGAGGCTTTCCGTATGTTGGCCCCCCCCCCACTCTTTGATGATTTGTTGACCTTTTCTATCTTAAGGGTAATTCATTTTGATCCAATAGGGGGGGGGGGGGATGTCAGTTTTAAAACAAACATTTCCCTACACCAAGTAAGAAGATGGAATTTAAAATTCGTATTTCTACTGGGATTCTTTGGGCCGTTAAAATGAAGCCGACTGGAACACTGTGCAACTCTCGTCATTATCGTTAACGATTAGTCGTAACGCTTAAAAAAAAAAAGAATCCAAATAAATTTCAGCATTTTTTTTTTTACTCGGTTTTTGTTTCATCCACCACGTCTTGGGTGGGAACGTTCCAGGCTGTTGGTAATAATCGAATCTCTGCTGCTGGTTTAAGAAGTCGAATGTTTTATTGGGACGAGTTAATGCCAACGATGCATATCCAACTCTTCGCCCGTTCCAAAACTTTCAATAGGCTAATTGACAGCAACTATGGCAACGTATAGTGACAAGTTAAATCGATATCTTCTGTCCCTGTGTGTGTGTGTCTGTGTGTGAAAGTAGGGCGTGGCCTCTTTTATAAATACACAGCGCACACGTACGAATTTTTTTTTTAAAGAAACGGGGCAGAGACAGAGAAGAAGACGAGGAGTCTCAATTCTGGAAGTCTGGAACTGCTGAGAGAGTTAACAACGAGGGGGGGGGGCGCAAGTCTTTTGTCTGTTAAAAAGAAAGAGAGACAAGAGTTCAAGATATAAATAGAAATTGGGCAACAAACGGAGGAAAAGACAAAAGAAGAAGAAAATTCCAGCAGCCGTTCCAGCTGTCGCTTTATCCACCGCTGTACGATTTCATGTTTTGCTTTTTTTTTTCTTTTCCTCCATCGGATCGGTTCTTTATTTTCCCCTTCATTTAACATATGCAAATTAATTCAAATCGGTTGTTTGTTTTTTTCAAAATCTGGGAGTTCATTCTGGAACATGCACGTCTGTTTCGTTTGTCTTTTACGGAGAGAGGCCACGTCGTGATTCTCTATCCCTGTGTTGAATGGACGAACAGCTGGAGTGACAAGCGTGTCAAAGCTCGTTGTCCGATGACTGAACGCCAAAGACTGCCCCCCCCCCCCCTTCCTAAGCCAAACTTTCGTTTGTTTTGACTTTCACTCTCAGTCGGAAGAGTCGCCTTCCCTTATTTTCAACTGTGAATAATCCTTTTTCTTGTGTGTCTCGGGCCTTTTTTTTTTTCTAAAACTCCCGACGTGTGTGATTGAACGTGATTGGTTGTTACGGGGTTAGGGGGACGATCGCGTTGAATTATTTCGTAAGGGCAGGAAATTGGCGCGACAGTGAAAAGCGATACGAGCTAAAAATAAAGTTTAATTTTATTTTTTTGTGTTTTAAATGGGGGTGACGTCTTAATAGGCCAGTCGTACCACTACTCCTTGTCTGACGTGTTTTTATGTTTGTTTTCTTTTTTGAAGAGCGTAAGGAAAATGATGTTTTGCGGGGGCTTCTTTAAAATGAAACCCACGCAAGGATGCGCCATTATGGCTCGTCTATGTAAATTTTTCCTCCCCCCACTATTCTGACGTACCGCATGACCTTGCAAGCCCCTCTCATTGGTTCTTGACTGCCGTTTCAAAACTTCTTTTGTTGCGTGATACGTGAAATCAAGCGGCTAAAATAATAGCGGTAGAAGATGACACAGACGTTGGTTCGACTAAACGAAGTTGATTTTAATTAATTAAAAAAAAAATGAATGAAAAGAAAAAAACTGATTCAATTTTATTTTGTTTAAATCGAAATAGTGTTGGACCGCAGCTGCTCTACCCGTCGCCGTACGCCGTGACACCGCCCGGTTTGATGCAGCTCCATCCGCAGTCTCATCATCAAGGCGGGGCCGGCGGACTGAACTCGGCGGCGGCTTCTGCCGCCGTCGCAGCCGCCGTCGCTTCCGGCTTCTACGACTACCCGACAGCCGCCTACGCGGCCAGCCAGTTCGCCAACGGAGCCTTCGAAGCGACGTTCCCCTTCGGTAGCGCAGCCGCCGCCGCCGCAGCCGCCGGTAAATAAAATTTTTAATTTTCTATTTTCTATGCGTGCGTTTCAAAATTGCGCGAATGGCTAATTTATTTAAATGTCCCTATTTCTAGCGCGTTGAAAATAGCGTTCATTTTGTTTGAACAGTAGAAGGTTATCGATGAGCGTACAGGACGATGTTAAGAAACATTGCCATCGATGCGGAAGTGAATACGGGAAGATTGATTTCGATCCGGTCGACACCCGTGGCCAAGGCCCCCTTTTGCTTATCAAAGTTCCATGGCGCATAGCGGACGCGCTGTCGTAAATATAGATACGCTAACTGTGAGACGGCTATGGGCCATACACGCTTACAATAGAGGGCTATATCTAACGTAACACGGGGGCATAGTTAGGAGCAAGAGAAAAAGAAAAGCGCATAACTCTAAAAAGACGATACTAGCATTTAAAGAAGAAAGAGCTGGAACTTATTTGGTGTGAGGTATTTTCTAATGAATACGCGTCTGTCGAAATAAATCAAAAGCTACGCGGAGAATATCACACGGAACAGCGCGGAGCGCACAGCTAAAGTGATTTATAATATATCACATGCATTTTCTTAAATTATTATTTGCGGCTTCTCGATGTGCATAAATTATCTTTTTTTTTTTCCCGTGAATAGCTAATGAACTATACTCATTCGGGTTGTATATTAGGAATGTGTTCGAAACTGTCGTGTTTGTGAACTGGAACGATCATTTTTGCATGTAGTCCAGAAAAATAAAACAATATGCGTCGGAAGAAATAATTTGGTTTATTAGGGCCGGCACAAGGAAAGATCTAAATTTAAACACGATGATTGATGACATAATCCATTGCCTTTAAAAAAAAAAAAAAATCTAATAATAATGTCGTTGGCTGAGGAATCCTTATGGTCTTAAAATATGTTTGAGATGTCTTATCTTGTGATGTTGGGATGCCTTATAAAACGATGTGTTTTTATAGGAGCAGCCAATTATGGGCTGGGACCGGCATTCACGTACGCCTCACTGCCGCCGGCGCTGCAGAACGCGGCCGCCGCCGCAGCCGCATCCACCGGCCTGCCTCTATCGCACTACGCCACCGCTCAGAGCCAACTGCAAGAAGCCCGGATGCAATAAGATTCTTTTTTATTGCATCACACATGGTTTGATGGGCAACAACAACAACAACAACATGAAACATGTCAAATAAAAAAAAAAAATTAATTAACATACAGCGAATATAAGTTAGGCCTAGTGTAGGAGATCCACCGTGCCGAAATGATGGGTCCCCCTCCACCCACTACCCCCTTCTCCCTTATTAAGTATCGAGCGAATGGACGAGATGATGATCACTTTTCTACGAATTTTTTTTTTTTTTTTTTAGGAATGTGGAACGCGTTATTGCAAAATGCATTGCGTTATGCAAATCAGCAAACGTTTGCTGATTTGCGTTTCTCTTTTGAATGGGATTTTTAAATTTTTCTTTTTTTAAAAAAATTGAACCGGTTGAAGGCGACCAACACTTTGATCGCTGGAGTCGAATCAAGTGATTCTTTTTTAAATGAAGATTGCACTCTCTCTTTTTTGCCCGTGAATTTGAATGATCGTATTATTCAAGTCTTTTTAAAAAATTTGTTTAACATAATCAAATTGCGCTATGCTAGAATCATCATCTCCCCTCCGAAAAAGAAATCCCTTTCATTTTCTTTGGCCCATCCGCTTTTTTTCAAAAAACAAAACGCTAAATAAGAAACGGACGGCAAGTGTGAAGATGACACACAGTACGCGGCTGGTTCGATGCAAAATAACATCTTCACTACATCTATTATGCCATCTACCATACCTCTCCCCCTCTCACAAACTGTGAAAATCCTACTTGCCCATGACGTAGAAAATGATTTGAATGTTTCTCGTATATCGCGCGAAATTCAAACGAAAATCCCTAAAATTTCAAAAAAAAAATTTAAAAAATCCCTCCCTTCTAAAAAAAATGTTAAAAAAAAAGAAATCGAACGTTACGTCTGGTTCGTGTTTTTATTGCGATTATATATCGATTGGTAGGGTATATTTCGTGTCAAAATTGTAATTTTTTTTTTTCTTAAACTGTAGGAGAAAGTCAGTCACGCTAGTCGTGAAACAAAATGCTGGCCAATAAGATTCTCGTACAGTTTAAGAAAAATCAAATTTTTTTTTTTTCAAATTTTAATTTCTTAATTGTGTTTTTAAAAATTCACGTTGTATTAGTCGAAAAGAGAAGCAACATTTTGCTTACGGATGTTTGTTGTTGCCGGGATAAGACAAATGCCCGGGAAATTTAAAAGTTAAGTACTATTTGTTTATTCTAATATGTATCATCCAGTGCCTTTTTTTTTTTTTTATCCAAACATTTTTGGATTTATTTTTTTTTTCTCCAGTTTCAGTTATCGTTGTTCTCCCTCCTCGTTGCGTTGCGCTCTTCCCCCCCCCCCTCTTCTTTTTTTCTTTATTTTTCCCGATGTTCGTTTGACTTTTGTCATTGACGCTTGCCATCGTGATCGGTATGAGAAAGAAAAAATCCCCCCCTCCCCCCAGCCATCAAGTGACAAAAGAAAAAAAGAAAAAAGAAAAGCAAAAGAATCCACTGAATCAACGTTCCTGACGTCATATCGATCTATGTCATTCGGGGGGGGGGGGGGGGGGGTTATGCCACACTAAAAATAGATAAAAGAAAATTTCCCTTTCGTGAGTGGAACGTGCGGTGCGATGGGACGAAGTGAAACGAGCAAAAGTCTTTGCATACCTCTGCCTCATTCTCTGTTCTTTTCGTTCTTACATCTCCCCCCCCCCCAGTTTTATTTTTATTTTAAATTTCTTAAATATAATAATGCGCCCTGCATATTTTCACCATTTGAAGATGGCCAAACATTTCAAGCACAGGGGAGGGGTTCGACCTTCGTGAAAATGGTTCGTGCAGGATGCATCACTCTCTGTTGGGAAACGTCACACTCCCCTCCTTCTCCCGTGTTTATATATGCAAGATCGACTTGCTTTTTTTTTTTCATGTTCGTTTCAGTGTTGTGACGTTGCAATCATTTTGCTTTTGTTGCGGGATCTCGCCGACTGTATAACGCAATGGTGGCGTGCGTCTATCGCGTGTTGGCGTGTCTTAACTGAATATCGACCGTGTGCCAACAAAACGCCGAGTTGCCAACGGACTCTATCCACTATAGCCCCCACAACCCTTCTGTTTCATTTCTCAGCTGCCAATCGAAGCTGACGTGCCAGAATCGAAGTGAAACAAAAGAAATTAAAAGGGAAATGCGAGAACAGAGAGAGGAAGAAAAAAAAAGGGTTAACGTACAAGACTTTGCTCGTTTCTTTTTTACTGGTTATGTATAGGGCTAACGTGAATGAGGGGAAACTCTAATTAAAGGTGTTAAAGAATATCCAATCACTTGTGATTGCCATTAGGGAAATTTTTTTTTTAAGATTTTAAGTTTTTTATTTTTTGATTGCAATAAAAGAAGGGTGGGGTTAGTTTTCGTGACAAAAAAAACAAAATAAGGGGAAATAATTTTGATTGCTGTCAACTGATTGAAATCTAGTCTCTTATTTCAGTTGTTTTCTGTTCGCACCTAGTCTCAGCTTACAATTTAAAAAAAGGAATCAACGAAAATCATTTCAATATGCTTGCACAAGCTTTTGATCCCTCTCCTCTCTTTTATCCCCATTCTTAATATTTTAAAGTTATATATTTAACATTTTTGAAAAAAAAAACATTTGTCAATTTCTGGTCATCGAAGAATTAAAAAATAAATAACAGGACATTTTTTAAAATTAGCATTAAATAAAAGAAATCAATAAGTAATAACAATGAGATGATTCAGTGTTCATGTGCTAGCTCAATTCAAATGACGAAGCGGCTCGGTGGATTCTCTTTTTGTCAGTCCTTGTTCTGTGTCAATTTATTGTGCAACGTGAATCTCCTTTTATTTTTTAATTTTTTTTTAAATCATCGTCTTTCTATCCTGTTATTGTTGATGTCATCTAAGAAATGTTTAAGCAAAGGTGACGTAATGTAACGGCATCCCGTGTCATCTCATCTGCCCCACCATCCATCCACCGACCTACTACCCCCACAGTCCCCCAAAACATCGTGTAATAAGCAAAAATAAAATTGAAAATGCGCGCGCGAAAAATTTCCATTTTTGATTTTTTGATTTTTGAATTTTTTTATGTAGTTAAAAAAAAAAAAGACGAAGTTTTAATGGCTTTCTAATTAGTTGGAATTAGAATTCATTGACCTGTAGCAAAGTCAGACTCCACTGCGGCCGGATAACTTTCGTCCGACCGTGACCGGATGAATAATTACACGAACGCAAGCCGGAACAGCTTCTGAACTTGACTGCCATCTGGTGTGTGTGCCTTGGTTGAATGTTCAACGTTATCCCGAATTTCATTTCTTTTATTTATTTTTGTATAATAATTTTACATAACACTTGAACGAGATGTAAAAAAATGGGATTTGCCACGAGCATCTAAACGCCATGCCATTTGATTCGTGTGATTGACGCTGCCAATATTTGCCCAGTAATCTGTCTGACACTTCCCGTCACTCGATGCTACACATTGACGTCATGCACAAAGCTGAGATATAGGCGTGAGAGGCCCGGAGATGGACGTGTTGTTGTGCCTTCATGACAAGTTAACGATTAAACCTACCGGGTTATTGTTTGCCGAAGAAATGCACCTAAATAACCTGGGCGTGTATCTCTGAATTTTTTTTTTACGGCGGAAAGTTTCACGTCAGATAAGAGAAGACGGAAATAAGTTTTATCTAGCCAAAAAAAGGCAAGTTTTCGTAAAAATTAGTTTATTGGCTTGAACTGTTTCAATGTATACCTAATGAGACTGAGTTTTCAAGAACTTGCAAAACCAATGTGAATTTTGAGCGAAGGTACGCTAAGTCTAAAGCAAAACGTGGAATTGCTTAACCAGCACAACTGCAGTGCAATAAATGCTGTTACAAACACGACCATTATCAATCTGCTCATATAGGGCCGAATGCAGTTGCTGGTTCATAAACCGAGTCAAGTATTTCGCAGAAAGAAAATTAGCATTACTTTGATGAATGGCGGTTCAAACATTGCGGAATTTTAAATATGGCATTTTATGCGAATGTAGTGGTCTATTCCGAATCACACATTTAGTGTAATTAATAGCCTCTGTGGCCTAATGGATAAGGCACCGGCCTCCTAAGCCGGGGATTGCGGGTTCGAGTCCCGCCAGAGGTAAATTATTCAAACTAAAATATTTTATTATGGAATTCGATATGCTATATAGCAGAGTAATTCTCGCAAAAATGTTACTTAATTTATTCATGGTTCGATATTTCAAACCGTCAATAATAGCATTTAGATTATAAATAACACATCTCCAGTGGCGCAGTTGGTTAGCGCAAGGTACTTATAAGTCAGTAACTGGTTGTGCTTACGTGAATTTCAATGTGAGAAATGCCGAGGTCGCGAGTTCGAGCCTCGCCTGGAGAATACTTATTTATACTGTAATCTGATTTCATAACTGAGAATATCCAAATCCCACCTAATTGTATAAATAGGTTGATAGATAATCAGTGTTATCCGTTTCTTACGATTTCTTGGCAGTGAAGTTGTATGATACTGCAAGCATTTCGCAGCCACTTGATCTTATCACTTTTTAGCACTTCATCCAACATTCGGAGCGAGCCGGAAGAAAATGCAGACATACTTAAATCGCTACATGGCTCTGGATAACGTTCCACAACGGCGTCAAAAAAAAAGAAAAAGAAAAAAGTTTCATGGTATAAGACGGGAATAGCTCATTGTTCAAGACATTGTCCCAGTTAAAGCAATTTTTTAAAACCCTTAAAACAAAAATCACTGGATTTCTCGGAACAATAGTTAAAAAAAAACAAAATCGGCAACCGTGGAAAGCAAGAACAGACCAGAGTAACAGACAGAAATGAACAGACGTGGGCGTTTTGTTCATTCGGAACTGCGTTACGCCCTGATTCATTTTTAACTCTGTGATTTTCTTACGTTCTAATGATAAATAGGACCGCCGTCGTGACTAATCGGCAGGAAAGATGGCTGAACAGACCGTCTCGTATATCATTTTTAAGGTTCTTCGATCCCTGTCGGCATCATGGCTGTGTTCGATTGCTGTTCAGACGACAAAGCAGACATTTTGGCACGTGAAAACAGCAGATAGATGGCAGAGATGTACCTCGCTGGTAATTGCCTTCTAATGGCGTTTGGGCCTCCGTCTGGTATGTATCATATCATAATTCATAAGATTTCGTAGTTATATTTCGTGAATGTTCCATTTCAATGAGGTGAAATTAAAGGTGGTCCCGTTTTTAAAATGTGGCGTATGTTTGTGAACGTATGATGGACAACTTGGTAGCTGAACAGGTCGTAGATATCAATTGATTTGCCACGCGCGTTGGCTTTGTAATACGTTTCGTTTACACATCGACGACGTTGAGTTCAAATTTGATTGTAGTGTGTGTATTGACGTCACGATAGATAGGATGTTGACAAGTCAAACGTGTTTTTGTTACTCCGTGCAATATTAATGTAGGCTGGAATTGTAAAAGTTATTTGTTTGTTTAGACAAAACTAAAGGTAAACACGTGGAAATCCGGGAGTATCATGTTCCTAATCAAGAGGGCACGTGATAGCCATAGCACGCGAGCATCATTCCTGATGTCTCCGGATAACTTGGGTAAATACACTTTTAAAGTTATTTTTCATGTATCCCACCTAATGGGGCATAGATTGTTAATGAAACAAAACAATTTAAAAATCACATGAACAGGACCTTCTGCATGTTAAAGTTGCTGGAGCTCGTGCACAACAGATATCAGCTGTGGGGCCTTGGATTACTGAATGTGATGCTAGCGTAGAGTCTGATAAACTCTTCAAATACAAATACAGGAAAATTAATACAGGTATTACCTAGCATAAGAAAATAAAATTCCTAAAGCTATAAATAACGAGTGCTGAACGCAATAATCTGTAATTGACGAACTAGAAATCATGGAAACCAAACGGTACGCGCTCGTTCTACTGCTGGCTTCGGTCGTGTTTTCAGAAAATTTCATCAAGGAAAATGACGTAATGGACCGGTTAATAGACCCTTTCGTTCCAGGAGATTTACCTGTAAACCATACGGCTTACCGTCAAGCACTAAATCTCTTCCTGGACACCAACATCGATGTTTACGCTCCAAACGCGACGGGGAACTTTCCAGTCCTCTATTTCGCCACGGGATTTGGAGGTATGCATTCTTATCCTGCCGTTTAAGGTCGCTATAATGGTGCAAATCTAAAACGGAAGCAACGTGTTTTATTTCAGCCATTGTCCCCGCTGAGGCGCACACTCTTCTGTTGTCTTCGATTGCTAGTCACGGAGTTGTTGTAGTCGCAGTTTGGAAACTTGGAAGTCCAGAGGATTCTTTCAATCCGGCGTGGTTCGAAGCCACTGTAGATTTTGTGGAAAATCGATTGGAAAACAGCCTTCACAATCAGGAAGGTAAAATCACGTTAATTAACATCTAAACAAATCAATTTATTTCTAAAATATCAATAAAATGCAAAAGGTTATGTTTCGGATTTTCACGTTGATTATCTTCATTCGTTCATCAGCGGCCATTCGGGTGGATCCCATGTCGCTGTGTCGCAATTGCAGGTATATGTTTGAGGGGAATCAAATGACCAAAAGTTTCGAATAATATTCCTAATTCCATCGCAATTTTCTCAGACAAATTGTCTGCATTATCAAGGCCTGATCTTACTGGATGCTGTAGACGGAAATAATCCGATCCCGGAAAACATAACAATGTACGTGATAACGCCTGGCCAAAAGGTCAATTTCACTATTCCTACTTTACAAATAGTCACCGGATTGGATCCAGTTATTGGTAATGGCATTATAATAACACAATGAATGTTGAAATCAAAATAAATGCAATTTGAAAACGTTTAGGTCCTTATGGTTTAGCCTGTGCTCCGGAAGAGCTCAGTGGCCGGCGATTTTTCGATGCCATGACTGGACCCACTTGGTATGTTAACGCAACCGCTTACGGTCATGCTGATTTGATGGATCCAGTTTACGTCGAGCTAAACGAGGTTATTTTTCAAATTCTAGTGTCGTATTATTACTTATCTGTTTAAAAAGGAAAACGTTTGATTAACTAACATTTTCGATGATAACAAAAGATTACTCAGTTTTGCCCGAGCGATCCTAACGTTCCTAAGGAGGAGTACATTCAATTTCTCGCCGGGGAAATCATTTCTTTCATGAACGGAGTGCTGGAACCAGTTGGCAATTGTGCCTTATTTGATTACTTAGAGACCAGTGGTCTTGTCGGCATTAATACCGAAAACGATTACGTCTCGAACGGATGGGATAGGTGCACGCCACTCCAGTGTGTCCTGACTCCCAGTTCCTATTCTTTTTTCTCATCTTGGCCATAATTTTGAATTTTCCATTTCTCCTAGCAAAATTATTTAAGATTGTCTATTCGTGATTGGGAAAAAATTCTATTTTTGATAATAATAGGTCTGGCAATCTAAAATATTTTTCCCCAATTAATTATTCCAGTAAAGAGAACACATTCCTGAATAGCTAAACCTTCTGACGTCACGACGTGTCTTCTGCACTGGAAGTAAGAAAACTTCTAATTTTGTTTTATTCAATTCATACAGGCTAAAAAGTAAAACAGTTTTTTTATGTCTGCCGTTCGTCTAGTTATATTTGGAAACAGAGATGTGAAAATTGGACTGGCTTAAACAACATATCAGACAACTGTTTTGTTTTTGGATCACGGCTGTTATCGTTGATAACCCTGAGCTTAGACAGGTGGAATCTCATTTCGATAGCAAAATGGGAGTTGTCTTCCCGTGCATACCTTCGTTCACTGTGGCAATTCAACGACTGGCTACAGAATTCAAACGTCACACACACAAGGAACATCCCATACTTATGTAAGGCTCCTGTACTATATGTCATAGTTAAAATGAAAAACAATTTCTTGCAAAGCTATAAAAGCAATTCAAATTCAAGTTTCGTTACTGAGTGACGGACGACAACACTATGGAGACGATACGAAATTTTCTCGTTCTCTTGCTCGTTACAGCAGTCGTAGCAAAAAATATTCCTGACAAGGTTGACGAGCTGGGCCGGCTCGTAGATCCTTTTGGTCCAGGAGAATACGCCATCAATCACACGGCTTATCGTCAAGCATTGAATCTCTTCCTAGACACCAACCTTGACGTTTACGCTCCAAATGCAACAGGAAACTTCCCCGTCATTTATTTCATTACAGGATTTGGAGGTAGAGTAACATTTCCTTAATAACGTAAGATAATTATTAGTGATGTTGTTGGTACGATTGTTAAACATTTGGATTACGGATGTTTTCAGGTACTGTACCAGCTGAAGCCCATACGCTTCTTTTGACACAGATGGCCAGCCATGGATACGTTGTGGTGTCCGTTTGGAAATTAGGAAGCCCTGTAGATTCTTTCGATCCTGCCTGGTTCGAAGCGGCCGTAGAGTTTGTGGAGACCCGATTGGAAAACAGCCTTCACAATCAAGAAGGTATCGTACTCTTTTTTACTTTAATAGATTACCTAACTAAATAAAGAATGCTTATTAATATGAAATTGTTGTTGTAAAACTCGTAAAATAGGTTACGTTTCTGATTTTCACGTCGGTTATTTGCATTCGTTCCTTAGTGGCCACTCTGCTGGCACTCATGTAGCCGTCACTCAATTCCAGGTAAAATCGACTTAATCCAATAGTAATTACCTAATCTCATTGCTTTCGAACTCTTTATGAACTGCAGCAAAACTGTCTGAATTACCAAGGCCTGATACTGATTGACGCTGTTGATGGCAACAACCCCATTCCAGAAAACGTCACCCTCACCGTAATCACTCCTGGCCAAAAAGTCAATTTTACCGTTCCGACATTACAAATTGTCACGGGACTGGATCCCGTTATTGGTGAGTCAGTAGCTATCAAAAGTCACCCTTTTTTTAAAAAAATAAACTAAAAGGAAATTCTTTGACAGGTGTGTATGGATTAGCCTGCGCTCCGGAAGAGCTCAGCGGGAAACGATTTTTCGACGCCATGACGGGTCCGACTTGGTACGTCAATGCAACTGCCTACGGTCACATTGATTTGATGGATCCTGGCTACACCGATCTCAATGATGTAAGTCCTAATTCCCGCATGCTTTATTTTATTGCATTTATCCCAATACATCTATCATGTTTTCTTTCGATACGCCAGGTACTGAAATTCTGTCCGAGCGATCCGGAAACTCCCAAATACGACTACATTCAATTCCTTGTTGGAGAGATAGTTTCCTTCGTCAATGGTGTCCTGGATCCTGTCGGCAACTGTGCATTATTTGACAATTTAGAAACATCTGGTCTTGTTGGCGTCAACACGGAGAACGAATTCGCCTCCAACGGATGGCAGAGGTGTTCGCCACTCCAGTGTGTCCTTACGCCCAGTTCTTCTCCATTTTTTTCATTCTGGTAATGAAAGAAATGTCCCACTTACTCGAAAATGCCTTATTATATAATGCCAAATGCTTATTAATAGCTATCGAAGCTGATAGATAATTTTTTGTTTCCACGCTGTACTCTCCTTCCATTTGGAAGTTTTTGTTTTGCTTGAATCATATGATAAATGATATTGTGTAAGCGACGCACGCTGTTAAAGTTAATAAAGTTTTGGTTTTGCAACCGTATGCTCTTCCGGCAAAACTGGCGTTCCGTACTCAACGTTACTGCACGAGGAATAGACAATGAGTAACAGGCTAACAGCCCCATGGAAGCATGGACTATGAATTTCTACCAAATATGAACCTCCAAACGGTATAGCCATCTACCGGTACGATATTCGTTATGAAAGAACAAAAAAAATATATTAAAAAAAAACAATCGGGCTTAAAATAATTTTCACATTAAAATTAGATGGCGTTACAATACCTCTGTTGTTTGCGTACAAGTTAATTTGGTTAAACTGATCGTTTGTAATGTTTTGAAATTTGCTGTGCATCAAAAGATTACTTTCTGAAAAGTACGGTAAATAATCTACTTTTCAAAAGATTCTGTTCATTTTATTTGTTGGAAGAGCAATCTTTCTAATACATTTTCTTTGTTTGAACAGGATCTCTCTTCTCTGTTGTCATCGGCCAACAGCCATGCCAAACTTGAACCAGTGATTTAAGAAAGGCTTTTTGTCATCTGCAATTTTTTTCAATGAACAGGTTATAACCCTCCTAATAAATGTTTCTTTTATACTACACGATATAAAATTTATATATTGGAAACTAGCTTGTGGAACCAAAATTGTAAGGGACATTGATGCTGAAGGAAGTTCAACGAAGTCTGGAACACTTAGACCTCCACCATCTTATACTTGACCGAATGCTTTACCAGACCATATGAATCAGGTATTTTATAATGGCTTGTTGTTGGTTTGTTTTGTTTTTTTTTTGTTGTTGGCCTTGGCATGTTTTCTGTGCTTTTTGTTTATTACTTTTTTGTACAGTCGAACTTTTGACAAGCCCCACTTTTTAACATTTAACGGGAAAGATACAACAAGAGGATTCAAGCTGTTAATCGTTCAAAGGAAGCACATTGTAAATCCAGCAACTTTTTTGGTAATAAAAATTTGCTACATTAATATTTGCAGCGCAGAAACTAAATGCAATTTTTTTCGTAGGTGTAACTGTGATTGTGGTTTTTTTTTTTAAGTTGTCAGTCACCAGAGTTAGTGGCATTTAATATTGTGAACTTAGAACAACATTTGTTTAACATTAAAACAAGGTATTTTGAGATTAGCTCTAGTGATTGTTAAACAATATGGACTTGATATGTTTTTTGCCTTCACTAGGGGGAACTTAATATGCTAGAGCTAGCACCTTTTGAACTTCTGCATGGACTGATTATGAGAAGCTGCCGTACCATAAAAAAATCTGTGTGCCATGTTGAAAGGGCGACCGAAGATTTCCGGATTCTTGTATTATCTCTCATGTTACGGTATTTGTACAAAAATATTGAAGTGCATATCTGGGCTCCCTTCTTTTCTGTAGCCCCGTTTCCCCTTGACTTGTGATAAGCCCGTAGGGGGTCATGCCCCTACTGTGATCAGCAGTAAAGGTTGTGAGTGCGCTGTCCGGAAAGGGGACGTGGGGGTCCTCCAGCTCGATGATAACTTTTGGAGGGCGAAGAGGCTACCCACAAATCCGAATTAACGGTTAATCGCTCACGTAAAAACTTGTCCGATCATCACTCTTCATCCTTTTCCGGCTTCTCTTAGCCACTCCCCGGGTAATCTCCCCGGGGGTTGTTCAACCAGGGCAGAGGTAGACTCTCAGAGTCTACTTCTGCCTTGGTTGGACACAAGAATGACACACAAAGAAACGCTGATTTAAAAAAATTAAAAAAAAATTAAGTATTTATCGAAATATTTTCCTATTGTCTCGATATACATATTTCATACTTCGTTTCTCCTGATGAGAATTTGCACGCTACTTACTTATCTGGGTATCGAACGTCAGACCTCGGAATCACCAGTCCTGCACTCTACCATTATGCCATAACTGACTACATACACTTAGATCAGAATTTCAGGGCATATCGACGTACGAACTGCTAACAATAGTAGTAAAGAATGCTTAATATAATGGAACAGAGCACTGTTGGCTTAGTGGTAAAGCCTTGGATTCGCATCGTGAAAGTCTAGGGTTCGATCCCCTATCCATGCAACAACAAAAGTTGCAATAATAATAACAAATTCCAAAAAATTGTTAAAAATATTTTTTATTGTCCCTCCATCCACCCACATATCCACCACTACATACAATACAATATATACATACATATATACATACATAGGACCAACCCGTTGGCTGCCACGTCACTACATTTCTACGTTAGCTACGTCGTAATCAAAAGGATTACGACAAAGGGGGGCTTGTCCTAAGACAAGCCCGGGCTGAAACGATGATGGAAGCCGTTATGGTAATGCACAACCCGGGCCAACCATCACCGCCTCGACAAGGGAAACCCTGTCGGTGCATTGCCTACAGTGCCCGAAGGCGAATCTTGGGCAGTGGCAACTGTCCCATCCCATGGCAGAGACCATGGGACAGAACAGCGAGGCCCGTCCCTAACAAGCTAAAAAAAAGGGGGAGGAAAAGTGGGTGGCAGCCAACGGGTTGGTTAAAAATACACAATTACATATTACAAAATACAATGATACCACAATGACGAGGCGATGATGGGGCGACCACGAGGCGACGGGTGAGGCGAAGACGGGACGACGGTCGAGGCGAAGACGGGACGACGGGCGGGGCGAAGACGGGACGACGGGCGAGGCGAAGACGGGACGACGGGCGAGGCGAAGACGGGACGACGGGCGAGGCGAAGACGGGACTACGGGCGAGGCGAAGACGCGTGTTGGCTGTTAAGGTAGAAATATAAGGAGCTCTGTGAAAATATTGTTTGCTAATCATTGACAACACAATATAGAGGAACTGGGTGCACTGGCTGCTTAAACCGAATTGAAACTTACATGAGATAATGAGTGGGCAAAGAGTATAGAATGAAATGTGGTTTTCCAATCCATTGATTTTGCATTGTTGGTGGTCTTCATTTGACGCCAGCATCCTTGCCACTTTAGATACACGAGCTAGAAATAAAAGCATAAACATGCCAATTTGACACTGATTGACAATATATAAGTCTAATACCACACCCGCAACTCAAAATCCTGCCACCTGATAGGTAGAAATGACGAGATGATTGCTGAAATGGTTTCCAACACAACATATGGTGCACTTTTCAGATAAAAACTGGAAAACTGGAATGACGTTATTGGCATGATGGTATTCCAACTCAACGGTTTGTGTCTTTTCTAACCTTGCGATTAAGGTTTCACCAAATTTGTGAAAGGAAGTATTATGGCTATTGGAAAATAAATGCCAAATTTACATTTTATACCTCTCATCGTGCAATGGAAAAGCATGATGGAGTGTAAAATAGTTTGGTTTGGCAGCTGCCATTGCTGATCACAAGTTTATCCGTTGCACACCAAACAATCCATTTGATGTTCCTCACTTCAAAAAACACAGAAGAATTAAAAACTTTCCATAGTTGAAATCACACCATATAATTTTATCAAATTATTCACTGGAATTTTACACGGTTAACAAATATTGAGACACGGGTTTCAATTGTCACGATTAGTTGTTTCACAAAACAAAGACGGAGGCGCCATCTGTTTTTCTAATTTACAACCACCGCAAGTTTTACAAAAACTCCTCATCTCTACTCATCTTCGAAAGGAAACAAAATCATGGGCAACGTGAAACCAGAGAATCAATTGGCAATCGTATGAAACAACAAAAAACGAGGGGAATATGTATACGTACACACGTTTTTGCTTTTTAGGTCTTTTTTGTTGGCTGCAATGATCTAACCGCATTCTGTCGTGTGTGGTAGTCCGCCGTCTTCTACCGTTAATTCATGGTTCTTGAAACTTGAATGAAGTTGAAGTCGTAAAATTCCAGCTCGCTGCATCTTGGCAGTCCAATTCTGTCGTTCATTTTGGAATAACTCAACTTCAATCCACTGCCGTACTTTTTTCATTTGGCTTTCTGAGACTTGAGACTTATGTCCTTTACAAACAAGGAAGACTAAGAGATTCAATGGAAATCATCAAATCGCCGACAACAAGTGGGTGAACTCACCATTGGGGTAGGCAAGCACGGGCGTAACTAAAACTCGGGGGTCGGGGCTCGGGGGTCGGGGCACTAAAACTCGGGGAATGGACTCGGGGGTCGCCATTTTCCCCGAGCTTTAGTATGTTCAAACGGGGTGACGGGTAAACAAAAAATGACTAAAACTCGGGGAATGCACTCGGGGTTTTCGTCTGCTATGTTTTTTTTTTACCATATAGTCGGGGAACGGGGTAAACAAAGGGAACTTAAACTCGGGGAATTTACTCGGGGAATGATATTTTTGACTGCGACAGTAGTTCTGATTTTTATTTTATAACACTGGGATACTTGCATAGTATGGATTAATATTAGAAAGAATTATTAAAATTCTAAAAGAAACTTAAAACTTTATTAAGCCATCCTCATCCCTTTTACATCTAGTTAATATATTCAAACTTGAATTAATTTTTGGTTCATTAAATTATTCTGTTTCACTTTTAATCATGCGTTCGATTGGTCTGACTAGAGTCATGGATCCATGACTCTGGTCTTACAACTACCGTGAATAAACGTTGTCACGCTCTTCAATACGGCCCTTTGCGCCAGCCCGCGTCTATCCTTAAAATAAGACATCAAGCTTCATCTGACAAGTCTTGTCGCCAACGGACTGATCTTGTTGAGTTGTCAGACCAATCGAACGCATGATTATTAAAAGTGAAACAGAAAAATTTAATTAACCAAAAATTAATTCAAGCTTCAATATATTACCTAGATGTAAAAGCGATGGCTGATGAGGATGGTTTAATAACGTTTTGAGTTTCTTTAGAATTTTAATAATTCTTTCTAATATTAATCCATACTATGCAAGTATCCCAGTGTTATAAAATAAAAATCAGAACTACTGTCGCAGTCAAAAATATCATTCCCCGAGTAAATTCCCCGAGTTTAAGTCCCTTTGTTTCCCCCTTCCCCGACTATATGGTAAAAAAAACAAAACATAGCAGACGAAAACCCCGAGTGCATTCCCCGAGTTTTAGTCATTTTTTGTTTACCCGTCACCCCGTTTGAACATACTAAAGCTCGGGGAAAATGGCGACCCCCGAGTCCATTCCCCGAGTTTTAGTTCCCCGACCCCCGAGCCCCGACCCCCGAGTTTTAGTTATGCCCGGCAAGCACTGAGCAATTCGTACAACTCAAATACGTTAACAGCGCGATGCTCGTCAGCCAGTTCAAGGAAGACTGCCTCCTATATTGTACATTTGGCCACGTCCAGACATTGTATCCATTAATGATAGGAGACGCTTAAATCACAGAAATCACAGTCAATTTCATTTGACTCGGCGGCAACATGACCACCATCCTAATGAAACTTTAAAAAAATAGAAGCAAATTTTTACTTCAGCTTCATTACCTGAATGTTCTAAATTGCAGAGTAAAATAGCTGCGTGATACGATTCAAAAATTGTCGCAACTATCAGGTATTGGAATTATCCATTTAAGAATGCTGACTCACCTGCCATTAAAAAAATTTATACAGCTGTTTTATTTTTTTCATTAGAAAGATGGACACTTGTGTACCTTTTGACTGTTTGGGTAATGAGATTTAACCTGACTTTTTGTCCTCTTAAAAAAAACATGGTTAATAAGATAGGATAGGAGCAAAGGATAAACGGAAAACCCGGCGACTTTCGGCTCAAGGACACGGTGCTGGTTTAGCGAAATGACTATTTCTCTTTCATTGACCATATGAAGCAGTCAAGGATTAATGGGAATGTTTCTATCTAAGATGTGATTGGTTATTCATCACATGAATCTTGCCAGCCTAACTCGTACAACAGGCATGTGTTTATCTGTAATAAATAAGTAAATAAATAAACATGTTTTACCTGAACAGTTGTGGTACTCACCAGCAGTGAGTTCTCTTTGCCAACATCCTTGATGCACAGCATGAGTGATCAACTGTGTCATTTATTACAAGTCAATAGGAACAGGGCCACTGAAAACAAGAGACCAGAGATACTTTTTTAAATACAAAAATTACAAAAACATAAGAAAATTAAAAAGGGAATGTTCAAAATTCCTTTCAACCAACACATTTTTTTGGCCCCAAGCACCATCAGGAATCTTTTCCAAACCACTTAGATTGTTAGTCCACACCTAAGAAATAAAACATGAATCAATTAAATTTCAGCAGTAATAGTAAGTTAACCATTCGTTGCTAACTCCAAGTCAAGATTCACTGTCGAATGTCGAATTTGGCTTCGTGCGTGAATTTCACACTGCATGAAAGCTGACGAAAGCTGACGAAACCTGACGAAACGAAGGAAAGAGCCAGTACATAAACATAACACACAATGCGTTGTTGAGCGTTGTAACTACCCCTAGAAGTACCAGTAATAACCGGTTTTAATAATTCTATCCCTAAACACACACAACAGAAAATATCAACACTCCTAGTCCTAATTCTTATTGATGTCATGCCAGTTGTTAGGGTCCTGTTGAAACTGGAAACAAAACCAGAGGGACACCCCTTAGTACCCCTCAATGAAAATCAAATCAAACTGGAAACAAATCTGCTCAATAAAATGTTAAAAAATGTTAAGCGATCCTCCATATCTTCCCTTAGAGTCGGCCTCAGGTGATCCTGACTCCTCCATTATGGCGGAATCAGGAGAATTAGTGTAAAAAATTATTTTGCAGGGATTAATTAAAATGCTAATAACGAAACAATCATTTGTCAAAGGACCGTTTAAGAAAACAATGGTGTATTCGAGTGTTCGAAATAAAATGAGAGTAAAGAATATTATTACAAACCTTCGATCAAATGTAATACAGAGGACCCGATTACCTGATTAAATGAATAGGACAAATACATTTTCGCGTCGTACAACCGTAGTAATAGAAAACCATAAAAGCAACTTCACAAAAGATATCCGATTTGTGCATAATTCCTTTGACATTAATGTCTGTTGAGCACCGTAGGTTGGTTATACGCCACCAAAACAAGACGTTTGAACTGTTCATACGTAATCCACATGCAAATATTCCAAGACACCAGACGAGAGAAAGATGGCATGAAGCCTTTGTAGAAGGCTCCTGGGCCCTCTTTCATCATCATTCGGACGGCACAATCGACAGCCCCTCGGTACTGGCCAACTGGGGCGTTCATGAAACGCGTTTTTACTACATCAACGGGTGAGGCGACCACTGTGGTACAGAATCCGGCTGCCACCGCAGCAGAAAAATGGCAAGGAACGCCGTCCTTGAGTAGGCCAGAATTTAAGATATACTCTTTGAAGAGGTCGTAACAGACGATTTCAGCCACATTCACAATCGCGTTGCGGCTTACATTGGGCAAAGTTCCTGTAAAACGTATTGATAGGCTGTTGAACTCAAGACGAACGTCGATGACTATGTTTGTTGTAATAATCATACCTTTCCATAAGCCAGCAACTCCTTCTTTCCGAGCAATAGTGGAATACGCGTTCATGGTGCTGGAATAACGTTTAATTCCAGTGGCCGAGCGAGCCTCTGCTTGCATTCGTACTTTAACAACATCGGTCGGTTGAGCAAAGAGCACAGCCAAACCTCCTGTGGTAATTCCTGCGCATATTCGCACAGATATACTAGCGTTCGTGTTTTTGTTGGCAGAATTTCGTCCTCCTATTATGAAACATGCAGATTAAACTTAGCCCGCTTCCTTGAATAGGTTAATCTACAAATAAGAGACTAATATACCGTTAAGGGTTTGTTGGTACAGCAACTTGATTGAGTCGTACAGCCCAATTCGGATGGAGGCGAAACACATTTGACGCTGAAGTCCGGCAACCAGTCCATTGTATAGTGCCCTTAATAATTAAGAGTAAACAGTTTTGTTAGTGCCTTGTCATTTTAGGAGGCTAACCGTCACCCTCTAATTACTTAGGCCCTTCTTGGCGGGCAATGGTTGAGACTGTGCCAATCATGCCTTTGTATTGAGATGAAGCCGGTGAATGTTCAACCATCACAGCCGTAGCGCCATGTCCTCCAGCACCCAAAGTCGAGGCCGCTGTGGTAGTGTAGTAACGTACGGGTGCCGCACCAGCCTCTCCTTGAATCTGTAAATACAAAATAACGATAATAATCATAAATTGATTAAAGAAGCATTAGGGTAAGTGTATGGCACATACAGAAACTCATTAGGGTCAATGCTAAATCAGACAACAAGTGGGTCGTGAAAGTATTTGTTTTTCCATATTAAGAGAACTAAAACTTAAATCTTATGCCCGCCGGACTAAGCAAGTTCGATACCCTAATATGAATCGAGTGTTGAACCATGTTTTTTTTCTAAACAGGACAAGAGAAAGCACTCTTAGAAAGGGGAGGCCAGTCCGGTTTAAACCAGTGCGAACACGGTGGGTCGCACAGAAGGCCATCCGCGAGAAGTGCCTTTTTTTTATAGGGACAAAATACCCCTACAAGTCCTTGACTATTTAAGCCAGTGACAGGGCAATACATCTCGAGAGATCATATCATTAAGAAAAACCAAGAACAAGAAACTATGTTTGGGTCCGACTGAAGAGTAGACCAAAAAAAAACTACAAGGTTTCGAAGCCAGTTGCTTTTGAAAAGAAGATAAACAACGGGACTTTGTTATGCCCCTCATGAAAAACAAAACAAAATATTTGGTACGCAATAAAGTATTTAAGGGATCTACGTATCTCGGAGTTAATAAAGTCGTTGACAAAATCTTACTACGCAAAAGCCTTAGTGCAACATGTGTTTATTTTTACCTGCAACCGGACTTTGGCTGTGTCGAGAGGAAATGTGATGAGATCAGCGACGCAAGCAGCCGATCCAGCTGTGAGAAGCTTAACTGGAAGCGAAGGTTCCCGCAATTCGATCGATCCGCCCGTCATTTTAGGGGCTGAAGCCGTGATTGGAGCCATTGTATTTTAATGGATTTTTTGTTTTTGAAATCTAACATTTCCAAAACAAAGAATGATTTAAATAAGCAACAAGAATCGAAATGCAAAATGCCGAGTTAAAATTACCTGTTTTTCTCCAAGTAAGGACGTAGATTTAACTTAAAAACGAGTCAAATACGGCTAGTTGGGTAGGACCGCAATATTCACGGGATGAATGTGTTCTTGTTTTTCCCGAAAATCGTCAAAAAGACGGTGAAGGGCCTGGCGAAAACAGCCGGGAGTAAACAATCGCCAGTTGAGCGCGACAGCCGATTCGTTTTGTTTTACGACCATAATACACTTGTCTGCAATAAAAAGATAAGTTTGAAATTAGACTTTTGCCTAATCAAAAGCCTTAGATTACTGATAGCGATGCATAAGTATTTTTACATTGGCCTTCATCGACAGTCTAACGTTCTGGACAAACAACAACATAACAGGGCGTTTTCGACCTTCTTGGAGGACAGCCGTAACAATTCCCAAGGTCCAAACTGTACATGACTTTGTACTTTGGCCATGAAACAACTGTTCGACAACCTGCGCTTTAGTTACTAGTTTACACTTTGTTTATTCTGCCTGTTCTCCTTTTTGACCTTATGAATTTTCCTAGCAGTTAAAAAAAAAACATTCGCTTGAACAGAATATTAGATCACCAACACTACCCGGAATCGTACAGCTCTAACGCGATAGCAAGATGCTTTCTTTGTCTCTTCCACCCTCACCTCTAGCTGGAACCAGTTTCAACTGGAAACCCACGTGGGTGCTATAGGAAGGGGAAAATCAATAGGGATAGTAGGACCCAGCAAGATGTCTTAAAAACAAACTGTACAGGTTCCCTTGAAACTTGCAATCCACAAGTTAAAACAGTTTTTAAAAACTAAATATGTTTTTCTTATTATATATACCTGATAGAAAGCCAACGTTATTTCTCGACTACCTGGAGCCAAAATTTCGACAGGAAAACTGAGGATTTGGAAAACAACGGCAAGGCGAATGCAAGCAAACCAGATGAACGGCTTAAATTTCTAAACACATAAAAATATCAAGTAAAACAAATGTGCTAAAAGACGCAGCAAAAAGAGAGCCTTACCTTCGCCAACGATGGGAATTCCTGAATATTACGACAAGAGGGAGTCCCGTCCCGGTTTATATGCGTCCGCGATCGTCCCTTGCCGTGGATCCACCAAAGTCCATGTAGTACAATGGGTTGAAAGAGGGTGTGTCGCGCTGCGTCGCTTTCTGATTGGCTGCGCTTAGTTTCCATTCGGTTGTTGCTGTGGGGTTTCTTGTTCAGATATCTGCCGCTATGCTAATGCCCAAGGAAAACAGCTCAGACGCGTTCCGTTCATTACTTTAGAAAATAACTAATATCCTATTTTACTTTCGCTTTCAGTACACATACGATCATTAGGCATTACCTGGAATTAGGACGTGAACGGGTCTGGAACTGCGCGGTCTACTATCGTGCAAAAAAATTCTTTCAGTTTAAAGTATGTATGGATTCTTAGAGCCAACTTACAGACGAGTTGCTTTCTTGGTGCATTGGGGCTGTCCAAAACGCTCGAGCTTCGGCGGCTTGAACCGGCTGGAACTGGAAATCCCCTACTGACCTGATTCCGCACAGTCTCACGCGACGGGCAATTCCTGGCATAAAAAGAAAAACAAAAAGAGAGAAGTCCCTTTCGTAAGGCACACAACAGATGATGTTGCATGCCACAACAATTTTGCGATGTACCGGTTGCTATGGTGACCAAATCTAGAGCAAAAGAGGAATTCAAGGTCTCTACGCAACATCGCGTATATTATTTAAGAACGCTAACATCTACTTGGCTTATAAAATGGTAAATCGTTAGCACTCCAATCCATCATGGAGAACTCCGCAAGGCAATTTTTTGGCCGTCAAACGTAAAGAATACTTGGAACAGACGGTAGCGGAAAGACATCGGTGGGATTGGGGAACCTTTTTTGATTCAAGGCCAATATTCTGAACAAAAGGCAACCTGAGATAAAACTATTAATCTACTGCTACCACCTAAAATGTAAGATTGCGAAACGAGACAATCGACAAAAATGGAAAACAAGATGATAAAAAACGTAAACATAATAGACTCTGCCCGCTCGACTTTCAACGAAAAAGAAAGAAGCTCGAGGTGAAATCACATTTAAGCTTTACGATCGGAATGGCATGTGTGTTTTTAAAAGGACTAGAAGGAACTTTCCAATACAGGTGGGGGGAAGAGAGCGAGGGACTAAACCATTACGTAATGAGCCAAATAGTGCGCGTTATCGTTTAAAGGAAGCGTTGGGATCGAGGACCTATTAGTGCCAAAAGGAAATTAATATCACGATCACAGTTGAACGCCATGACCGCCTAGCGGAAGTTCGACAAAGTCGATTGTTCCACAGCAGATTCGGGCTCGATAACGGGCCAAAGTCTTACGCGTTATCATGCCAACAACCTGTAAAAGTAAAAAACAAGAAAACATCGTATGATCTTATTTTCAATGACATTGGCCTGTCATTTGGTTTGTGATCACCTCATTATTATCATCGGTGACGATTAAGTGCCGAAGTCCGAGAGCTCGGAAGAGCTGGAAAGTGCGAGGCAGTGACGCGTGCTAGCGAAGAGTTAAAGGTTGACTATTACATAAAGCCGTTGCATCTACAGTAGTGCCACAAATAATTACCATAGGGACTGTGTAAGGCGTCGGATTCAAGTAGGGACGTAAATCCAAATATGAAGATCGTTCCTCCTCAGTAAAATGCATACCCTGCATTTATTTTTAAGCATAAAGCATTAATCAAAAGAGATTTACGATTTAGAATAGATTTACCTGGAACGTAGGGTAGCGTGGATAATACATACGGAATGTTTCAAGAGAGACTGGAGGCTGAGATGCGCTTCCTGTTGGCGAAGAACAGAATGCTTTTTCTTTAAGCAAGATTTTCAGTTGGCTGCGTAGGATCAATCCTCGCAACATCCCGAAGCTGTTCTGGTTGCCTTGCGAACCAGAAAAACGATTTTCGAATATCAGTGGGAATCCTTGATGGCGTGTTTCTTCCAACACGCTGAGTACGGTAGACACACGCTCGACTTCCCTGAGAACAACAACAGGCTTGCTCATGATGTCGCGAGCCTGTGTGCCGTAGCAGAGAGGAGGTGATGACCATGGCAACATTGGCAGTCCAGCTAGTTGCACATTCATGTCGTATATTCCCTGTAGGAATAAAGAAAATCCATCAAAAGCGTTTAATTATGCGTCACAGGTCACAAATGAATCTATTAAGCTACATACCGCATTGAAGCAATCTCCTACTAGCTTAGCTGTTAGTAAGGTCAGCATGAGACCTAATCCGAGTGAGAGATTTCCTGTTGTTTCAATTAGAATCACAGCCAATGAAAGTGTAACTCTGGCTATTCCGCCCAGCTGCGAAGCTGCACCAATTAAAGCATACTTTCCAGGATCTGCCCATGCCTGCATAAAAAGAACCAAAACGGTTAGAACTGTCGCAAATGTCATTTTTTTTCCCAATAAAGCTTACAGCTCCTTCGGTTAATCGATAGAGGCCAAGGCCGACCAGGCGTCCCCAAGCTGCACCGGAGAGGAGGGCCGGAATAAAGATCCCGCTTGAGATGCTGAGTCCGTACGTCCAGCACGCAAGGAAAACATAAGTTATGAAAAATAATCCTACCGATAATGGATTGTGGGTGCCTGCATAATTTTAAAACGTATAATAACTCCTCGTTCCATTTGGTTCACTTAAGATTTACCAGACCTGGTTGGTCGTGAAACAAGGCACGCACGCTGGCTTCCGGCGTTTGGAACCACATAGCAGCTACTGCATTGAACTGACCGTCTTCGCAAAACATCTGTAGAAAACGAAACGAATTTCCGTAAGATTAGTGCGTAATTTTGATTCAGATTCTGTGGCCTACCTGGATTGGGAAATCGATATCGTCTTTTGGACCCAGGGGTTTGCAATCATTCACACAGTAAATCATTACGAAGCCAGCGGTGACGGTGACACAGCACACAACAATTACTTCCAAGACTTTCGCCCAACGGCTGACTATAAATCTGGAGACAGAAAAGGAATATACACTAAAGCCAGGAACGATAATGGTCGTTTCTTCTTTCGATTACCGTCGGCGGAAAACACTTATATGATAATTCATCTGATTGAAAAGTGCCCCAATGAGTCCACCAATGATGCCCATTCCTATAAAAATGGGTAGTTCCAACAAAGTAAAAGGAATGTCTGGGAACTTTCCGAAATTGAGCAATCCGTCATATGCTAACTGACCTGTAAGACAACAGGTAACAGTCCTGTGAAAGATTTCAAAAAAGGAATCAGGTAATACCTATTTGGCCATGATATGCGCTGAGAACAACGTTCAACGTGAAAGCAGATACCATTGAACAAAAAAATATTCTCCAAGTCATGTTTTGGTTCCAAAAACTAGAACCCTCCTCCAGACTGAACAACACACCACCTATAGTAATAAATTGTATTCTTATAATCAGCAAGTAACTTTGCAAAATATTATAAATATTACCTATTGGTGCTCCAAAAGCTGCAGCAACTCCAGCTGCCGCACCTCCCGTTACGAAGTCCCGTTTCTCTTGGTCGCAACGAAACTCTTTTAAAATGCCAAAGTCAAAGCCCAGAGAAGTGCTTTTTCCTTGTGATAAACCGGCGGCAACAGCTGCACCGGAATGAACCATAGGACCTTCCTAAAAGATTAACGCGAAATGAAATCATGTCACTTTAAGTTACTAACATAGCGTGAATGCATAAATACCTTTCCTACAGCTAAACCACCTAACACAGAGCATGTTACACCGGCTGCTTTGACGAACAAGGTTTTCAGTCGATGTAAACGATGTACATTAATGCCGTTTAAATAACATTTAACTAAAGGAATGCCACTGCCTGCTGCCACTGGTTCACCATATGTGACCAACACTGAAGCAATAAACGCAAAACCACAACTAATACCCAACCATAGTAGGTATGGCATGTATAGACAATTTTCCGTTACACACTTGTCAATATCTGAAAAGAAAGAAGATTATTAGCAATACAAAAGGATTTTTTAAAAATACCAGGTCACTATCTTACATTTCTTTAAAAACCCATATTTGAGTTTTGTGATTTCAACTACACATATGTCAATTGTGCAGGCAATTAGAGCAGTACAAACTCCAATAAAAAAAACAACAACCCATCTTGTGATTCCTTGCTTTGTTAGAGAAGATGGAGTTTTTTTTGAAGATTCTTCTTTAAATACTCTACTTTCCCATGGTTCATAATCTAAGCTCTGTTACACAATAGATTTTAGAAAAACATTATAGTATTAGAATAATAAATGGATATACTTCAAACTGTGAGGAAAGCGTGGTTAGCATTTCCGGTGGAAGTCTTCTAAATGTAACGCTTTGCCTTCCAGGCATTTCTGGGTCTCGATTATTTTCTGGTAGAGGAACTGCCTGTAAAGAATTTTTAAATAAGTCAAACATGTGGAAAAACATTTACGACTTCGTACTCCATTGATGCTTCCATAACTGACATGTCGATCTCGACTTCGTAGCTGAAAATGCGACGAATCATAAATTATAGCACCATCAGCACTATTCGAGGGCAAAACTTGATTGGGTTTCAAACGCTGGCCATTTATTAGGGTTTCAGTTTCGGTATCCATTTCTTAGCACGTACACGTGCATCAGACACCCACTTTTTCTTAGCAGCCAGACGCAACAGACAGAACAGCAAATGCCAGACGCAAGCGGATCACAGATCAAACGAAATAAGCAAATACTCGAATTATTTAGGGCCGCACTAGCAACCGAAAATGTGCCAGGATGTGCATTGTGACTTTGTGAGTGTGTGAATGTGATTGGCTGATTGCTGATTTGCTGGCATGTTGCTGGTGATTGTTTGATTCGTTCAATTGGGCCATCTTTGGCTTTTTTTGGTCCTTGGCCGACTGTCCTTCTGGTAAGACTGGTTTAACGCGTTATTTTTGTATTATTAGTGAGAGAAAAACAACTTATATGGAACATTACATTGCGCAACAGTGGCAACAGAAAGGGGCAGATATTAACATTTCAATGAACGACTTAACTAAAAATGGAGACACAGCGCCACATGATGGCACTAATAAACCCTTTAAACAGTCTTACAAGATAAAAGCAAATGAACAAAAAGGAAATGTCCGTTTGAATGCGTTGTTAACAGTGCTTATAACCCAATTTTGTAAGAAGTTTGACCCGCAATTTCTCAGGACCTCCACATTCACAACTATGGACAGCTAGTTCGAATTCGTCTCAACGCGAATGAGAAGAAATTCGAAAAATTGTTGAAAGTAATTACCAGTACGTTATGCAGCCGATGGAAAGCGATCACAATTATTGTCTACGTTTTTACAGTTTGTTAAAACTTGTGATGTTGAAAAAAAAAATGTCCTGAAATTATAAGATCCCCTAGGCGAAGCCGAGAACGGTATAACCTACAAGGTACCATCGGAATTGCTGCTAGCTTCCGTCGAGGCCGGTTCCTTTGCACGGCAGCAAGGATTTCGTTTACGCCACAATGCTGCAATACCAAATTTCGTCCTGGAAAAGAAGGTCAGTTAAAGTGCCCCTTATCACGAAAAGAAATTCACTTAAGAATACAAATAACTCACCTATCCAAATCAATAGCCTGCTGGATGGTAGCTGGAATAGGAAGACCTTTAGTTTCTGGTAGTAACAACGTAAAAACTCCAATAACCAAACTGATGGCTCCGAAAATGACGTAAGGAAGACTACGGTTCACCACTCCCTATCATAATGACAAGAAACTTTGGTTTTTTTTTGATAGATCGTTTTGAAACAGGAAATTGTTTACCATTGCAGCAATGTATGGGGCAATAATGGCTCCAACTTTTCCACTCGTCGAGCACAAAGCGATAGTTATACCTACCAAATAATTCTTTAAAAAAAAATAAAAATCATTTGGATGTGTTTGACTTCATACCTCGGGAAACGGTCGGAAATAGCTCAAATGTAAAGACATTATTCGCTACCGTTAACATTGAAGTACAGAATTTGCCCATGAGTGAAAATACGATAATAACGGTGTTGTACTCTGAAAATGCAATAAAAGACACATGGTTGTATATAATTACGCTAGCCCAAATGATTTTTTCTATTTCATTTACCTTTAGAGATTAAACCGGCTACAAGGCAGAACGATCCACCAGCTAATAAGGTAAAGTTCAGGACAAGTCTTCTTCCAAAGTAATCCAGGGCAAACATTCCACTTACGTAAGCGGGAATTTCCACCAATCTGAAAATTTCAAAACGAGATTGTAGTTTCTACATGTTGGCAGCTGATCATTGTCTATCAAGAACCACTAACATTTATGTGTTTAATTATATTAAAATTTAACTTACATGACTAAAATGTAGTTGAAATGAATGTCAGCTGATAAATTGGACGCAGCGTATGATAGCCCATAATAACACAAGAACTGAGCAAGCCTATAGAGATAACGATATTAAGGTAAAGACAAAATTAAAATTCTCCGGTTATTTTGGTCACTCTGAATATACTACCATGTGCCACAGAGGATTAAAAGACGTATCAACAGCGTACCCGTCTTCAACACCTGTCCAGCTGAGCTGAGGGGATTTGAATCATGAGCAGCAGGAGCGGGTGGGGCTCCTTCGGCTTCGATTGCTTTTGAAGGGTCATCAGAAGGAACGACCAATAAGTAAGCAGGGATTGTTTTCTTGTTTAATTTGGCTGCTTTTTCATAAATTTTCTTGGCTTCAGGATATCTTTTCTTAACCGTTAGCCAACGAGTTGATTCAGGCAAAATGCTAATCAAGAAAATCGTTAAACAGGAGAGCTAAAAATAAACATAAATGGAACTTACAAGTAGGTAACTACCATTGACCCCATCGGCACAAAAAGGCAAAGCTGCAATATTATCCAATCACGAATAAAATATGCCAGTAATCCACTGATAAGATTTCCAATGGATTGAAAGCAATAGATGAGGCAAATGAATTTAATTCGCATTACTGGAGCCTGTGCTTCCAATCCTGCATAAGCCATGAATATCACATCAGAATGTTTTCTCAGACCCTAAAATTTTTAATTTTCTTACCCCAAATAATTAGAGCTTGTAAAACAGCCACACCTCCCATGCCCGTAAGAAATCGAAGTGCTGCAAACCCGTCAAAATTGGGCGCGAAACACGAACCGACGCCAAAGGCCGCCATCCACGTCCCCAGTACAACAACTGATGTGCGTCGTCCTATTCTAAAAATGATTCACAATTGAAAAAATAAATATCTAACTAGATATTCCTTCGTGGAACTGTTTACTTACAAATCCGGCAAAGGACCGAGGAAGAAAGCCCCCAATAAAATTCCCAGCATTGTGATGAACGAACCAAAGGTAATCTTCCATGATTCACCGCAAACGAGAAGGTACTGCGCAAAAAATATTTAAACTGAATTAACTTGCAGAAAGTGTGCATATTGAAATACTGTATCTTACGTCAGTAACGATTGTTCTTGTAAAGACAGACTTGTCGAAAATCCAGTTGTGGCACGTGGCATTGGCCGTGTAATTTTGATATGCACACTCCGGGGTAGTAGCATTCGGTATGGTATCGAAATCCTGGTATGTACAGCGCCATGCACGAGGAGTTTTCAGAAGACTGTTGAGGGCAGTTCCATTTAACCAATCAGCTTTGTACTCTGGATCAATTGGATCATCGCAACCATCAACAAAACACCTGTTCGCGCATAAAATGAGCACACATTATTCCAAGGATAAAAAAGAACAGCAGAAAAATGTGGTACAACGCATTTTCCATTTCATTTGTTATTTATATTTTTTAAATTTAAGATGTTACCTGTAAGCAGGCACGGCTCCCACAAAGACGTAAATAAGGATACATGACGTTGGAAAGAGCAGGCCATATCCAACGCCAAAAAGGTACTTGATTTGAAACCATCCCATTTTGCCCAAATGACCGAGGATGATGTCCGCGTTGAAAGCATCGCCAGGGTCACCATCGTCAAAAGTGTTAGATGCTGATCCGTCTTGATTTGGAGGCTTCTCGTTTTCAATCGGCTTCGGAGCACCCATTGTTTACGGTTCAGTCCGGCACTGCTTTGCGTCCTTCTCCTTTGGGTGTTTGACGAGAACTGGGTCCTACGCGGCAGGCCAGCCAAAATACTAACAGTCCTGTTGGCGAAACTCGTCGCGGTATTTATTAGTAGCCCAACCACTCGAGCAGCCCGCGCGTGATCCCAAGGTCCCGACTTAGTCGTCGCAATACATTGTAAAAACGTGCATACTAAACATGGCTTATCTCGGTGGTTTAAATTTTAGTTCTCTTTTTATGTAGCAATAGTAATTTGGGGGGACATGCGCGTACTCTTGTTTCACTACGGCTACCGGCCACCTCGCGTTTCCTACTTAATATTTAATAAGGATCTTGGCACTGCAACCACGGAAGCATGTCAGGGCAAGCAATTAAGAGTGCCACTCGTGATTCCTTATAAGCAATCAATCCATTTTCTATTAGGTCAAAAATTTTTAACCTATAAACGATTAACATTTTAACGTATTTTAAAATAACTATACAGAACGGAAATTGAAAAACAATCGAAGAGAAGAGCTATAGTTTTTTACATTACGTATTGGGCATGCGGGTAGTAGGGTTGTCAGATGGAATTGGTACTTGTGTTCTATGTGATCGTACTCTGTTGTTGCATTTTACGGAAGCATCCGAATGGGTCAAGCGTTTTTCTTAATAAGAAAGTAATGTGCTAATTTAACTGCTAACTAATGCTTAAATTGATCACTTACAGTTCCAAGTCTTTGGCGTCCTGAATGGTTGCTGGTATCGGAAGATCCTTTGTCTCTGGTAGCATTAAACTCAGCATTCCAACAGTCAGATTTATGCCTCCGAAAAGAACGTAAGGAAGGCTTCGATCTGCTGCTCCCTGTTAAACAGAAGATATGCATTAAATTAAGGTTTTTTGGTGAATGAAACGGAGAGATTCACCATTGCAGACATAATTGGAGCAAAAATTCCGCCCATTTTACCCATCGTAGAACAGAGTCCGATTGTAAGGCCTCGCGAAGCAGTGGGAAACAATTCAGCAGTAATCACGTTAACTGTCACAAGTTGCATCGAAATGAAGAACTTGCCGACGAGCGAGAAGCCCACGATTAACTCGTAATGATCTAGAGAGTTGAAAGAGAATGTGCATTTCATTTTCAAAGTAATACTGGAATGGTAACAACTAATAAGTCAATTATTACCGTGTGACATGAGACCGGCTAGGAGACAGAACGTTCCTCCAAGCATTAAAGTTATGTTGATAACCGACCTTCTTCCAAGTAAATCCACTGCGAACATGCCAATCACATAAGCAGGAATCTCTACTAATCTGAAAAAAAGAACGTATCCTTAAGGAAATGAGAATCTAAGACACGGACAGCTATACGTCAGCTTTAAAACTTGCCATACATGATCAAAATAAAGTTGAGATGGACATCATTAGACAGATTTGAAGCGGAATAGGATAGCCCGTAGTAAGACAACATAGCAGATGCCCTGTTAGATGAAAAACAAATTAAGTTAATGTGTTTGTTAATACGTAAACTCAGATACTTATTTACCAGGTGCAAAAGAGGATCAACAATCGCCTCAGCAAACAGGGTGTTTTGAAAATATGCCATATGGATATCCATGGGCTAGCGTCTTCCGGACTGTTACAGGAAGAGCTGCTGGCTCCTACCGAAAGACATTCTGGTGGATCACCCACCGGAATCAGCAGTAAATGCGAAGGTATTTCCCTGTTATTAAGCAGGGCTGCTTGTTCATAGATCTTCTTGGCTTCGTCGTATCTTTTCTTGACAGTAAGCCACCGAGTTGATTCCGGAAGCACACTGTTAACAAAGACAGAAACTATTACAAAGTCATTGAAACACAGCTGATTGCTATTTCTCTTTCACATAATACTTACAAGAAGTAAGTGACGGTCACAGTCATCGGGACGAAAAGATAGAGTTGTAATGTAACCCAGTCGCGAACAAGGTAGGCCAGCATACCGGTCAACAAATTTCCTAGCGACTGGAAACAGTAAATAACGAAGATGAACTTGACCCGCACGTTTGATGCTATGGCTTCTACACCTAAAATTTTCAAACAAAACTATTAAGAGATGAGTAATGGCTAAATAATAGAATAGTTCTTGAATAATAAATACTAACCCCAAATTGCGAGAGCTTGCATAAGAGCAATACAGCCCATACCGTTGAGAAAGCGCAGTGCGGCAAATTCTTCGTAGTTCCGTGAGAATGATAATCCAATGCCAAACACACTCATCCATAAACTCAAAATTAAAACAGATTTACGACGTCCAATTCTGTTCACAGAATAAACATCAGAACAAGTATGTGATTAAACTAGGTGTAAATACCAACATGTCAGGTAAAGGCCCGAGGGAAAAGGCACCGACCATAATGCCTCCCATGGTAAGAGAAGAAACAAACGTGGGTTTCCACGAATCCTTGCAAACGAGAAGAAACTAAAATACAATGAAGCTTTAGAATTTAATAACTGAAAAAGGAAAACTATGACTAAATTATTACATCAGTTACGATTGTGCTCGAGAAAATGGATTTGTCGAAAATCCAGCCATTGCAGACAGCATCAGTGGTGATGTTGGCACAGTCGGACAATATGGCAAACTTGGGAAATTCACATTGCCATTGTTTTGCGTTAATATGCAGGTCCAAAATGGCAGTTGCATCCATCCACTCCGCCAAGTATTGTGGACTAATATCATCGTCACAACCATCTACAAAACATCTTTTTGAAAAATGCTATTTTATACAAAATACTAACATAACAGAAAGGCCGTAACTACCTGTGAGCTGGCGTGGCACCAGTGAAATTGAACACGAGAATGGTGGCTGTTGGAAACAGGACAGCATAGGCCAAACAAATGAAAAATCGAAATTGATACCAACCAGTACTGCCTAGATGAACGAGGATAGCATCAGCATCAAAAGCTGCATCACTTTTCGGGCTGTTAGCAACGTGTCGGTTGCCTGACTTCATTGCTACTGCCCATTGACGAACAGATTAACTGTCGATAGAAAACAGCTCATCTCTTTTTATACCCGGCTGCTCCTTTGAGTGATGAGTTGGCACCATACCTTCTATGCCTTCATATTTTTTGACATCCTTATGAAACAATAAGAGCCTCAAGCATTGGACACTGGTGTCGGTCACCTTGACATTTTTTGGCTCTCGGCATCCATTTTGTTGTACAGCAACTCATCCTATTTGCACGGTAACAGGAAAACCTCGTTTTTGTGAAGCATCAACTGCCTTATTTTTACAAACAGGCAAAACCTAGTTGTGCAAGAACAAATGAGTGAGACTGCAATGATAGTAAACCAAACGATAATCTATCGTAAAAGCTAACCACTTTAACGTTTCGCCATGACGTCTAGCATTTAATGAGACAAATAAAAGAGTAATAAATGACGAGAACTGATGAGGAGGTTTTTCATTTCGTTTTACAACTAGCATCAAAGTATAAACTATAAGTAATATCTAGTACTTCGTGAACTTTAGCTGATAGTATTGTTAATAAGAAATTCTTCCATAGCAAAATGGCGGCAACAATCCGTCTGTCGCATTAAAGTCTACCGCCTCAAAAAGGCTTTATGGCATTATATTACAATGTAATTTTGTTTCTATCACGTTTTGACCAAAAATATTTCAGCGTTACAATTGTTAATGCGCATGAGCTTATGTCTTGTGTCTAGCAACATCAACAAAGACCCCTTTTACATTTTTTGGCGGGGGAAGGGAAGCAATTTGTTGTGCAACGTTACATCCATACAACAATACTGGAACCATAAAGAATGTATATGATATGCGAATAATTGGGATAATAAAGCTATGCGTCGTTCGCTAAACTAAAATACAGCCCTGTATTTCACCTGCAAAGTAATGGTAGGCTATGTTTGTTTTACCTCTCAGTCTTTCCACATGTTGACTGCCACACTGTTTCCTGAATATAACCAGAATGTTCTAGTTTTTGGCGGTGGAGGCTAGTTCTTGTAGTAAGTGGCACCGATCAGAAGGCCAGGAACTCAGGATCGTAAAGGTTCTGTTCTGATCAAAATGACGACTTTCTTACCACGTTTCTAATTCACACTAACAGCAACCAAGGGCCTAACGAGAACTTGCAGCATGGCAGCTTTGGCACACAGAGTAGTCAAACTTAAGTTAAAAAGCTTCACAGTGGACTAAATTTATTAATCACGTAAAAATTTGGACACATATTTTGAAAAATGAGGAAATTGCATTGATGCATTTAAAATCCGGTTTCCAGATAGAAGTTTTGGTGAATTTAATCCATCCATCTCATTGGCAGTGTCTGAAATGGTAGTGCTAAAGGGATGGGTACGCCATTTTGATTTCGAAGTTTCTTTTATGGTTCAAGTTCAACCAAAAACGTACCGCACAAAAATCTTTACAACAATAGATGACAAACTTTTAATAAACTGTTTCAAGAAACGTGTTCTTTTCAAAGAGGTTTAACCATGCTTAAGCCAATAAGTCAAACCAGCAAGAATTGTCTATCATTAACAACGATTGCACCCCTTACAATGAAAGGGATTTAGGGGTGTGTTCAATAAAAATGGGGAAAACCAAACTTGTTACGTCCTTCGAAAACGAAACGTTACTGAACCAAGTGACGTCAATTAATTACACCATGAACGTGAAATTAGTTGGGCTAGTGATAATCTCATTGAAGTGGAGGCCCTTTGCCGACACCGCCAATCCTTAATTGTTTGTACCACTGAGAAGAAAATAACGAAGAATGATGTTATCTTTACGATCTTGTTGGCGATGTGGTGTACAATGCAACTATTTTCTAGTTTCTAGCCCGCTATATAATAATAAAATGCAAGTACCCTAAAATTTTCCACAAAAGCATAAGAAATTAACTACAAATATACATATATATATGTACCTGCATGTGCACATTTTTAGGCCATTCCAAGATGCCCGTGAGTACAGTTTCACGAGCTCATTTATGGTTCGCAATTTATGTACAGTAATTATAATAAAATCGTCTTTAGATATAAACTTATAAGGGATGTGTTTAGCGGGCTGGTTGAACAGCAAATTGACCAAAGGTAGGTGGTGGTAAAGCAGGTAGTTTGTCTGCCTCCGCCACCACTCGCGGAGTCTCTGGCCAGTTGTCTTGAGGCTGTCCTTCTGCTACGGGATTAATCGAATCTTGGACAGGGCTAAAAATCACGTTGGTTTCGACGTTATCATTCTGCACTTGAGGTGGTGGTGGAGATGGTTGTGAAAGAGCCCAAGGGTCTTCCGACTGAGGAGTCTCGTTTGCTCGAACATCAACCGCAGGTTCAGCAACAGGAAGAGATGGAGGCATTGCGGAATTGCTTGAGGACCTCATCCAATAAGGGACTACTGGAAGACGTCCAGTAGAATCCCACTCATGCAAAGCTGGCGAAATAGTGCCAGCGGCAACGGGTGTAGGATTCGGCGGAGCCCACAACCCGGCGGCTGTAGCTTCGGAGGCCGGTGCAATCCACGATGTGGAACTAGGTGTTTCAGGCATTGTGGAAACAACGTTTTCCGGAGTGACGACTGATGAATGAGCGGCTACGAAGGCCGTTTGCAGAGGAACAATTCGGGCTCCGTAAGGGGCTTCGTAACTACGCGAAGACTCATAGGACATGTAATTAGGTTTAGCAATAGGCCTAAACAAATCAAACAACAACAAAAAATATCAGTGATTGAAGTATTCATTTAACAATTTATACATACGCCACTGGAGAATAATAAAGTATTTCTTACATCCACGGCGAGGTGTCCACTACAGGAGGTGATGGCATCATCCCACCGTAAGGCATCGCTTCCGACAGTAGCAATAATTTCCAGCAAACGACGAGCGCTGTCGCAATACTACTCTTGTCGAACGACATCATCGTTTAGGTTTGCATAGGATACCTGCAACAAAATGTTAAATGATTAGTATCGTTAGATCGTCACATTTCACAAGTTGAACGGCAAGCTACTTTAAGGTGACAGATGGGCTTGGCGTTGGTGCTGACGAATGCCTTGTCAACCACTAAACTAAGCAACCTTATATACTCATCTGACAAACGGACATTATTTCTCAATGACAAGAAAATCGAGAAAAACCAAAGTGAAAGTTTGGGCTCGTGATTGCATGTCTAATGACGGAATAAGTCCAAAACAAGAGCCCATGTGTTAGTATTCTAACACTGTCATCTTTGCTCAAGGAAGGCTGCGCAAACGTCGGAAATCGTCCATCGCTAATGTCATGGACTCGTGTTAGGTCGACTGGCGTATTTTTCAACAGGAAATGGAATAATTGACCTTGGTGCAGCACCATTTGATGAGCATATTGATTTAAAATAAATCGCAGCGATATTGACGCTTCGCCTAGGCTATAATAAATTTTAACATAAAGATAGACAAAAGAAAACGAAATCAACTGCCTTTCACTTTGGGTGGGTGAAAATGTTAATGTCAACACGTGTTGTCCTTTATATGCTTTACTAGCTTGCACCAGTTGAGCAAATGAAAATGACTGCGGAAGTGTCGGTATGAATCGATTACGAATAGCTTCTACTAGGGTGCAACGAATGAAGCGTTACTATGGAAACTAGTTCCAAACAACGGTGGCAATGGGCTTAACATTAATACCTTGTTGTGTTTAGTTACCTGCGTTGTCTGTGTGAAGATGGTTCCGGTTCCGATTAGCGGGTTTGCTCCGTCAGCAGTGAGTTCTCCGTCCCGCAGTGATGTTTCCAGCACGATTTTATTCGACACATCGAAGAGTAATCAGTTCGGTGTCAACGACGGATTGAGGTCAATACAACGGCTGCTAAAAAATCGCTGGCGATTAGCGAACACCAAAGATCGGCTCAACATCGAATCGTTGAGTTCTTCGCGGCTGGCCATTTTGGCTGGACCGCAGGAACGTTATAATGAGGCTGAATTTAATGCCCTCCGACAGTTTATCGATCTTGGTGGCAATCTTCTAGTGCTGTTGGGAGAAGGGGGAGAACAGCAATTTAACACCAACATAAATTTCCTGCTCGAAGAGTATGGCATCATGATTAATAACGGTAGAGCCACAACTTTGAATTAATTCAAGCGAATCTTACCATTTACATGTGGCATTCTAACGCAGACGCCGTGATCAGTACAATGTACCAGAAATATTTCCACCCTAAGGAATGTTTCATTGAAGAGGTCCAGTCATGGATGGCAAATTCGACGTCAACGACTGCAGATGCCACTTCAAACTCCACTAAAATTGTTTACCCATACGGAGCAACGTTGAACGTAGCAAAGCCAGCAGTTGTCATGGCAACAACGACTACCAGCTGCCTTCCGCAACAGCGTCCCATCGCTGCCACCTACACCAATCCGAGGTAAATAATCCATTAAATGCTTCACCATTCGCCAATACAATCTATTTTTTTTTTACCTTAATTCATTACCTGTAATTAGGTTAAAGGGTAACGGAGGTAAAATCGCCGTCATCGGATCAGTTCACATCTTTTCCGACAGTTACATTGACAAGGAAGATAACAAACGATGGCTCGAAGACCTGGTTGACTACCTGACGGATAGTAAAGCTATTATTGCCGACCTGGACCGTGACCTGGACGTAATGCGTAAAAAGAATTAATAAAATGTTTCAATTGACTGAATCTGAATCCTGATGAACAGATTGCCGAGTACGCTACAGTCCCGAATGTGTTGCAACTGTCACAGCATCCCCGCGTTTGCTTAACGGAATCAGAAGAAGTGCCTCAAGATTGGACTACTCTTTTCCAGACCAAACGTAACAGTTCACTAAACTGAACTTGCCATTCTGTTTGATAAAATTTCTATTCTAAAACCAACAACATACCTTTTAGTGTTCAATTTGGACACGAATTTAGTGCCGAAGATTTTAGAATCGTATCAGCAGGTCGGTGTCAAGCACGAAACTTTAAAATTGATTCCGCCGCAATTCGAAACTCCGCTGCCCGGTTTACAAGTACGTTGTCATTTCCTGGATGTAGTGATTAAAAATATGTAGTTAGCTGTTTTCTGGGTTTTTAAAATAAGGTTGCCGTATTCCCACCACTGTTCCGTACCTTAAACGCTCCGCCGCTGGAATTACACGATTTGGATGCCGAATTCAGTTCCGAGAAGAATCGATTGGCACAGCTGACAAATCGTTGCAATGATAATGATTTGGAGTACTACATCATTGAGGCTGGACATATCCTTAACATAATACCTCAATTAAAATTGGTTGGCAATAACAATACAGAACGAGCCAAACAAATACTTCATCACGTTGTGGAACGCATTTCTCAATTCAAAAAATCTACTCCAATCTGATTTTTACCTTTGCTGATATTGTTCCAAATATACTGTATATCAATAAATTTTTAGATTGTGCGAATCTTTAAATATCATGCTTCCCGGGGATGATTTTTCAGTTCGATTACCTTTCTCAAAATAAAAAGATAAGAGGGAAATTCAGTTTGATAATTAAATCGCAAAACAACGTGCTAACTTACTCCAGACTCATAATTATTCTGCTGGTGATCCCGGCCGGTAATGGAGTTGAGTTATGCAGGACCTAGATTTCACATTCTCTGTGATGGCGCCATGAAGTTTTCGTCTACGCTTTCCTTTTTCTTTTCAGGGGCGCGGGAATCCAGAAGGCACCAGAATCCAGGGGCAACGCAATATGCATAAATAAGATGCGAAGCGGATGCTCTTGTTACATAACCAGTTTTAAGATTTCGCACTGCAAAGTACAACCGGTTTCTCTGCACTTTCCAACACTTTCTCAACTTTCTCCACGATTTCATAATCATACACCGTTCCTTACAAGCCGGTCTGTACCGAATACTGTTTGGGAGATAACGAAAAAATCACGACCTCAAGTCTAATCACCTGGCAACTGCTTCCTAAGTAACCTATTTAAAAAGTTTCATTTACTTCTTCCTAATCGAAAAGGGTATTATAAGTTACCTTTATGCTGTAGATATCTCGTGGTCGGACATGATAAACAATTTAAACATCACAATATATTTTTCTTCTTCGAATACAAATACCTAACCCCAATTATGTTAAAAAATTAAGAATTTGTTACCAATAACGTAATAATATTCCCAGCTGAAATAAGCAGATATCCAGTGCATCAATTATAAAATTTCTCATAGATTGGCATTCTCTTTAAGCAGCCCTTGGAGCTTTTGGGTCAGCATGATATTTCCTTTAATTTTCAGCTTTCCTTGCATGTAAGCCTTCTGCGCATTGAGCTTGCCAGTTACCTAAGCATATCGAATGACCGGTTAGTGAAACATGAAATTAACTATTAAATTTGTTTCTTACCAAGGCAACCATATCTGCATCTTCCAGAGTAAGAATGCAATCGGCCTTGTTTCCTTTTGGTTCTCCCTGGTAGATATCACCTGGTTTGGCTTTCAAGTCGACGACTAAGTTACAACCGAACAACAAAAATTACAGTTTCCCTAACTTTTAAAACTTTAAATAGATTACCCCATGATGCAGCTGGTTTTTTATTCGACAGAATGTTCCACTGATAAACGGCGTTGATTTTTGCTCCCACTTCTGGTTTAGCATCCAGACGACGTTTCATTTCCGCGAAAACGGCCTCGCTCATTAGCCCAGTTGATGCCACGGTTGGGGCTACTGGAGCTGGGGCGGAAGCAACCGATTTCAAATCAACGTAAGCACCTGTCAAAACAGCTTTGCCCGTTTCGGCTACTTTCGTCTCTAGATGGATGCGATTGCCTTCGCGCCACATGTCGACTTGAAGTGTTTGACCCGGAAGAACGGGACTGGTAAATCTCGACTGAGTCGAAAAGATTAGTTAAGACGATGAAAACAACATGGCGTAGATTCTAACACACTACCTTCATGGATTTAAATAGTGATGGATTATTGTCAGCATACTGTTGAAGAACTAGACGGCAAGAAATTCCATAAGAGGCAAGTCCGTGAAGGATAGGGCGATCAAACCCTCCCATAGCGGCGAACGAAGCGTCGATATGTAGTGGATTGCGATCGCCAGTAAGGCGATACAAGGCAGCCTATGTGAAAAGACGTTAAAGCCTTCTATGCATTAAGTAACAAAAGAGCATCTGCAAGGACTACTAACCTGATCGATTGATGTCTTGTAAGATAAAGAGGCATCCGGTTTACGCTTGGGAGGGTCAACAGATGGAACGATGTGATCGGAATTACGTTTGCCACCGAAACCACCAGCTCCGACGACGAAAATGGACCACTGGGCGGAGATAACCTTATCACCTGTTCCGTCCACGACTTCCACTGTAAAACAGGCATTTTAAAATTATGGAGCCGTTAATTACTGAAACACTGAAAGATTTACCGTTTGTAACAATTACAGCTCCAGATTTCTTGTCCAAAATGTCAACAACATTTAGGCTGGCTTCCAAAGTACCATGTGTTGGGATATCTTTGTGGACTTCGATAAACTGTTCTCCATGGAGTACCTGTATTTTATGAAAGATGAATGTATTAGCGATGCAATTGTGTTCAATAATGAATAGCACGTCTACCTTGGAAAGGTCCACTTGGAAACCAGGCATTCCACCGGTTATCATGTTGCTCTGGCTGAGAGCTTCTTGAGCCAAAAGTACACCAAAAGTCGGAATTGGTGCAAAGGTTTCATCACCTTCATATAGATAGCGAAGTCCATCTTTATCGCCAGTGGAAGCTCCAACTGGTGAAAGTTACAAGCAATTGTTTTTCATTTGGAGATCTCATTTGTGATGGATAGCACATACCTGACAATGCATACAAGATGATTTCCCTTGGGGTGACTTGGCACTTGACTGGAGGTGGACGCCAGTTCAGTGCTTGTTCCTACACAGACCAGAATATTTTTATATACGTAATATTACATAACTACATAACATCTTCTCATACCACGGGGGACAGCTTTGCATCCCTGTTAGCGTCCTTTTCCATGAGATCTTGAAGAACTTTACCAAGCAACATGGAAGCCTAATCAGCAAAATTCGATTGGAATATGGCTTCGGGTTTGAATGAGTTATTCAACGAACGAGAATTTTACCTCATTTCCTTTGGGATGCAAAGAATTGTTGAAATCGCAAATCTGTTCCCAATTATCACGCACTGCTTCCGGCAGAATGGGATCATTAGTGCTCTCACGCAAAGTCATCCCTCGTGTTCGTTCCCAGCGATCTGGAGGATGATACGTAAGCATCACAAAGGGATGTTAAAATTTTTAGTAATCGAAAAATCTACTCACATTTTCCAACCCATCCGGCTGCTGCTTCAATGACAGAACCCGTGTCGGTGCAACTATCATGGCAGAGCCACAGCACGACAGGAGCAACGAGATCCGGTCTCATACCTTCCATCATGTCTAAAAAAATCCAAAAACAAAATTAGGTACTGACGGTAGAAATTCTATTTTAAAAAATAATAATAACTAACCAGGGGGCAGGATTCCTTTTGTCAATCGTGATCCAGCCATAGGGACAATAGTGTTGCAATGGATATTGTATTTCTTGCCTTCAATGGACAGCGTGTTGCTCAATCCAAGGAGACCTAGTTTCGCAGCACTGAAAAAAAAACGATATTTTTAAACAAGCTCATTCAGAATGATTGAAAGATTCGGGTAAGGTACCTGTAATTGCTTTGTCCAAAGTTACCGTAGATACCAGCAACGGAAGAAGTCATGATAATTCGACCATAATTCTGCTTGCGGAAATGCGGCCATGCTGCTCTGGTGGTAACGAATGAGCCCCTCAAATGTACGCGATGAATCAAATCCCAGTCATTGTCACTCGTATTTGCCAATGACTTATCACGCAAAATACCAGCTAAAAGAATACAAATAATATAACATTAGTAAGCTGATGAGGCATAACATTGGAGTTTTCATTCATGGGATGACGTTCATGTGGGAAATCAATAGGATAGTTACAAGCAATTTTGTTTGTCATTGATAATACACATAATCATCAGAATACAACTCTTAGAATTAAAATTATTTCAAATGTAACTATTTGCTTATTTTTTAATACCATTATTGACAAGAATATCAATCCTTCCATAGTTATCAATTGCAGTCTTCACTATCTTATCTCCTTCCTCAACACTGTTATAATCAGCAACAGCTTTGCCTCCTGTGTATGTAAAAGTAGTAATGTAAGTAGAATGCATCACAATAATGAAGGAAGCACAAAAACAAACCTTTCTCTTTAATCTCATTTACAACAACATCAGCCGCTCTTCCACTACCTTCACCGCTTGCAGAACCGCCTAAATCATTGACCACAACAGCAGCACCACGGTCAGCAAACCACAAGGCATATGCTCTTCCCAGTCCTTGAATGATAAAAACATAATTTTGTTTAGACAGGGTCATTTTTGACTTATCATGACAAGATATGTACTTTTTTTTTAAATTAAAACTTATTAACAGAAGTGTGATTACAAAAAAATTACTGGCATGTTTAAGAATAAAAATGATGTGAAGTGATTCAGATTCATAGATTAAACTAATTTTGCTTACCACCACCAGCTCCTGTTACAACTGCAACTTTGCCGTCAAATCTAAGTTGAGAAAACATCTTCGATTGGGGTTGACAAACAACTGAGTTTGAACGACTGATGATTCTTCCCCTTCGTAGATTTGTTTAGTACCTCGCTGCTTGGATGATCGATCAAAGTACGAATCGACATAAACATGTATACACTTGACTGATAGAAAACATGAGACAGCTGATTGTACAAGTTAGTAAATAGCTCACAAGGTGGTGTTTTTTGTGGAGGGAAATTAGAAACAATTTCCCAGTTCTCCTAAATTAATTGTGATTTAATTATGCGATTCGTACCAGCAATACGACCATATACCTGCTTAATATTTATAGTTAAATATGGCTGAAAAAATGTACATAAACCAATATGGTATTAAACAAACGGCAGCATGATCAGACTTCAAGGAAATATACATCAAATACTTTATTACCCTACCTGTGGCGTTTTTCTCAGCGTGCAGGTACGACAGCGATACAACGATAATACGCAATCACAGTTTGCTTTCCTTTTTATGATATGATGGTTTCAAGGATAAATAACTGATGGGTAGACAAGCTACAATAACCAAACTTTTGGAAATTGGAACATGCTGTCCAAAGTTATATAATTTTTTAGCTGAATGGAATTGCCAAATCACCATTCATTGCTTTTTAAACCTCTGGATACTATTTCTAGTTACAATCATGACCAGAAGAGATAGGAATGGTGAAGTGTCAACTAATGGCACATCAAACTAAAAAATGTTTGAAATCCTTGATGTACAGTACATAGAGTTGCAGTACGAAGACAGTTACCTAATGCGTTACTACGCGGAGTCCGTCACAAGTCTCGTGGTGCTCGTAAATTTCTCCAAGACGATATGTTCCCACTTTAAAATGAATTCCCTTTGTCACATTAAATCTTCAGGGATGATGAAAAAAAAAATTATTATTATTATTAATATGTGAATCTAAGAACAAAGTGAATTACAGCTCATTAAATACTAACCGCGAATTTAAAATCCTAGAAAGCGAGCTCTCAGCTCTTGTGCCAGTAATGTCCGCTCACGTCTAGTACCTTTGAGAACAGCTCGGTTCTCGGTGGCTCGTCGTGATAGGTAAGGCAGTACATCAAATAGCGAACCATAAGGTACAGAGTTATAAACAATGTATCCTTCGGAAGCTGTAAGAGGACACAACCATGATGATTCAGCTAAATTTTAATCTGATATGAAAAACTACCTAATTTCACAGTAATATTTGAAGCCATGCCGTAAATTTGACCAAAGACTACGGTGTTGTCTTTCGGCGAAATACCCAATGATCTCATTTTCGCCAAGGCCTTTAGCACGGATGTTTCGTTATGACTGGCCACAATGACATTACAACGTTGACCTCCAGAGCGTTCTACTTGTTCCAGTAGGTGCTCTACCGCCCTGTTTCAAAAAAATGTTTTGGTACTGCAATTTTCAAATGAAATTATTTAACTGAACCTATCGTAAACATCAGATGTAGCTTCATAGGATGGATTTGTAGGGTCTGGATAATTTCCTTCCACACTGAGTTGACGTTCGCGTTCCAAGTATGCACCCCGTACTATTTTAGCTCCAAAACCGACTCCCATTCGTTGGGTGATTTCGAGTTCCTTGCAAATTTTTTCGAAGGCGTCCTGGAATTTAAAATTTGTTCTTATGTTTCTAGCGACAAAATTCAAGGGAAATCTATTATACCTTCAAGTAGCACTGATAAGTGTTCCATACTACGGGTCTTGATTGGTTAAAGGCACCGGCCATGGATAACGCAGCGATGGAGATGGCCTGGTTCAAATAAGTAAATTCTCCATCGACGAGTAAACGGAGCTGGAGACCTGATGCGAAAGCGCCAACGCTTTTTAATCGTTCTAGCCCCTTCTCCAATTCAATGTTCTCTGCTTTGTCAAGGTATGACACAGGGGCAAGTAATCCACCAGCCATATAATTGGCCCATGAAGATATCGTGCGGAACTGGTCTTCCTTGTCCCGGTTGCGCTCGGCTAATTTAAGCTTCAAATATTAAATTTAAACAATAATTCAATTCAATAAACGAATAGACATTTTTAGTTGTTTACCAACAAATCAGCGCTGATTAGTGCAGTGATTTTCGTCTGGAGACACGACAACGGGCCACCATGTTGATACGCTATTTCTGCCAGCTGTAGCGTCACATCCACATTCGAATTGTACCGACTTTAAAACAGAGAAACTATAATAAGAAAACAAAGGTGCGTAAATGGGAAAAAGAGTCTTACTTTTCGTCACTTTTCTGTCCAATGTCTTCTTCTAGTGATGGAAGAATCATTAGTTTTATGCCAACTTTCTTTAACTTGTTGGCCGTTTCTTTCAGCGATTGTGGATCATCTCCAGCAACAAACTGATCGTACAGAGTTGGGCGAAGAATTTTTTCCAATAATCCTCGTCCTAACACTCGCTGACTATGCTCCAATACCTAACAGAGAAAGTAAACAATTAAACAAGACAGAAAAACAAAAGAAAATTGTAAATTTTTACCTTCAAACTGTTTTGCAACAAGAAATCAAAAGAGCACAATTTGAGAACAATCCAAGCCCTTAGAATTTCAGTACGACTTAAATGGGCGTAGGCAGTACGGTGGTCAGCAAATGAAATTTCCTTTTCTGGGTTGTTAACCAATGAACTGCTGGACCTGCATGTTACAAGATGTTGGCGCATCAGCCGAGGCTGGCGTAGGAGAGACACAACAATAGACATTCTGTTCCAGGGAGTAACAGCAAACTAATGTACAAAACTTAATCCTATCTCACATACTCGGAAGACTACTATTTAATCGTTGAGGGTGCGTATTGCTTATCAGACAAGAAAAGTAAACAAAATCGAAAACATCCCTCGCATCCTTTCTTTTAGTTAAAATACAATGGATGACGAATCGTGGCCTTGCATAAACACAAATATGTAATCGCCTTACAAACAAACCTTCTTCGATTTCGTTTGAATTTATTCCCCCCATGGAAATACTAAGAAGTGTGTATACAAAATCCTGATTTAAAGTGTGAAAATGGCAAGAAATTTTTGCAACTAAAGCTAATGGGATGCGGATTTAAAAAAAAAAAACTAGAATTCTAAAAAGAAAATTTCAAGATGCGAAAAATTGAGCACGAAAACTGGCGGTCATATGAAAACCATAAAAATTAAAACTGAAAATTCTTAAAAAAAAGGAATGGTAGACAATTTTACAAGTTTGGCAAGATTGATCTAAGAAACTAAGAGATCATGCTAAGGCACTCAAATTGGATCCCTTCCGGGACACAACTGATAGCGCTGCGACGCTTCCAGCGAGGCTAGAAGTTTCGCAAAGGGCGGATAATTTTGAAGCGTTTGACTGTCACCAATGACAATCAGTTTGTGTTTGGCTCGCGTAAGGGCTACGGTCAAACGTCTAATATCATGCAGAATGGTTTGCGTGCCTTCCGCGGCCGTTGATTCGCCATCTCGTTCACTTTTTGTGCAGCTGTAAATAATGGCTTCTTTATCACGACCTTGATACTGATCAACAGTATTGATCTCCACTTCAGGCATGTCGATGGCCGTCTTCTTCAAATGTTGCACCTGTGACTGGTAAGGTGCAATGATGCCCATTTGGCCATAAGGCAAACCGCTGCCGTGTAACGCCTTCACAATAAGTAGAGCCAATTTGGCTTCCAAATGGTTAACTTGCGATTTGTTGCTCTCATCGACGTCGATTTCCGAATTATTGGCTTTGATGGCACCCAACAAGCTCGTGTCGAGGAAGACAACAGCATGACGTAATCCAGGTTTAATGACCGAGAGGAGCCATGGTCGATCAGCATATTCCTGTTCGATGGAAGTGAGGGACGGCAATTGGAGCGTTGCCTGCTCGATGACTTCACTTCCACACTCCAGCTCGCCTCCGTACGTCAATTTATTGGCCAAAACATTGACTGGGCCGCACATCCTGTACTGCAGCTTAAGAGTCTCAGAGGCTTTGGGCGTCACCCGACTCAGCCGCACGAACAGCGATTCATCCATGCCCAACGATCTGTGAAAGAAATGATAAATTTAGAGCAAGTCGTGAACACGGAATAATTCCTTAAGGCGATTTATTACGAATATCCGGAAACAACAAGAATTAAGAAAGAATTGAAATCGTAGAAAAGGGAAAGTTAAAACCAGTGTAGTTATTGTGAGAAGATTCGTGAATATTTTCGTGAGGAAACTTTATCACGACGTTGGGCGTCTCCCATGAGATCACACGCTATTCCAAATCAAGGGTCAAGGGCCCCACTGCCAAATAGGGTCTTTCTTTTCGCTCTTTATTTATGGCGGGGCAAGAGAAAAAACTTTAACAAGATTAAGCTAACGCAAAAATTCTTGTGGATTTCCAAGGGCAGAACAATTATTTTCGTGACCCGGAAATATGGGAGAAAACAAACGCTTTAGACAACTGGGAAAAACCAACTGGCCAATTTTTTACGAGTACCTAATAACGCAAGTGCAAATGCGGATCTTTACCGTCTCACTTCGATGGTTCGCACTTCAAAGACGTGGCCGAACATTAGATAATAAACGTTTAATAGTTTCGTTTGTCGCGCTGACTTGAAATGTGCATCTGCCGGTAAATTGGCTCAATTAATTCGTGGATAAGTGCAAGCAGTAGCCTTACAAATATCGTAAAATGAATTTTTACTATTATTTTCAAGTGGATATGAACGTCCTTTTAAGCATAATTCACGGACAAAAAATTGGATGTAAAAATTCGTTACGATACATAAGCTTCAATTCCGGAACCCGACGGTAAAGCGAAATGGCTACGAGCAAGATGACTCAAGGTTACACCAAGATAGGCGTGAACAACAAAGTGAAGATTCATCGGAGCGCAAAGAACTGTAGCACAATAACTTCTACCTTCAGTTGCGTCCAAATATAGAGGAGGAGTTTAACGCTTACAATTTGTTTTGTGGTGATTCTTTTTGTTTTCTTTAAAGAAAAGGGAGGATCGAGATCGAAAAGTTGAATTAACGCAACGATATAAAAAAGGGCATGAAACGGATGGTATTACGCTCAGTCCCACATCAGATTCCATACGCCCAACTCGCCTCCTCTACGAGGATGAAATTCGTGGTATGTTTCTCATTTAGCGTGCATTATTGCTAGTACTAATCACATTTTCTTGACAGATCTGCATTGTTTTTGCGTTTGCCACAGCGAAAGCTGTTCCCAACCCAACCTATGTACGGTATGGAACTGTTCCAGCGGACTTTCAAAGCCAATATCACGCGCAAGATGAGCTTGGCCAATACGCGTTTGGTTATCAAGAACCTAACCAGGTACGAACCGAGACGAAGGATGCTTTTGGGGTCGTCCGCGGATCATACAGGTACACAAAATAATTTGATTTTCAAAGAAAGGAAAACACACAGCTGATTGTAAAATTACAGTTACGGAAACCCAGATGGAAGTGTTGTGGTTAACAACTACTACGCAGATGAGAATGGCTTTCGCTCTTCTTTAGCACCATCCAACGGACCGCTTCTACCCCTTGTGGGAAAGGCACCTAAAGTGCCTATCAGCCACGTCCCCATTGCCGGTAAGTCATATCTTGAATAGAAATTTGAGTTTTTATTATTCTACTACGGTAGATGATCAAATCCTTTCGTAGTTGCTGCCGCACCAGTTCCAGTAGCCACTGCACCTATTCATGTTGTAGCTCCCCCGGCTTCGGTGAAAGGTGAGTCATTTGATTTTGAAAAAAGCATAAATGAAGCATCGTGACTAATCATTTCTCTTTAACGCTAACAGTTGAGCAGCCAACGGTGGTAAAGTTTGCTGGTGGCCACGTCGCTCCAGGTAAAACGCTACTCATCTTTAATGTTATTTCAACTGTTTATCTTAATTATCCTACTGATATTATAATGCAGTTGCAACAGCTCCACTAGGAATCAACCCATACGGATACGCCTACTCGCCTTACCAATATCCTTCATACCACTATGGGACTCATATTTCGCCTTACGGACCCGTGGTAGTGCGATCTTGGTAGAAAGCGTCGCAGTTTGATGACGAGACAACATCGCAACCATAAACAAAATTGGAATTTCATCAAATCCCTCCCTTCGCCATCCCCTCCCTTTCCATTACGTCGGGTTGAAATTAAAATACACCATCGCTTTTCGAACTTTCTGTTCCCAAAGAAATTTTTAAAAGAAATTAAACCTTTACTTGGCAGTTCTGCTTTGGACGACTGGTGGAAGTTGAAGGGGATCGCCGACAAGAACGAATTTTTTGGCAGCTGTTAAAGGTCCGAGAACAGCCAACTGCAAGGCTTGCGCTGCTTCGTCCACGATGCACAAGTCAAATTTGCGGCGAATAAGAGCCGGATGTCCGACACTAAGGCAAGTGGCTGCTATCACAGGTACGCTATGTCAGATATGGAGTGAATTAAACACATAACTTGAATTTCAGATATTTTGAAATAGTCATACCTATAAACGTTTTCTAATTCTTCGACGGTATGGCAGTTTTGGGTTTTAATTTCTGCGCTGTAAGGCAAAATGGAAGGGTGGGTGCGATGTTCGCGCCCAATGCGAAGAAATTCAACGTCGTTAAATTGGCAGAGTTTGAGCAAGACGTTGTCCACAGCTGAGTGGGTATAGCTGGTCAGGAGGACTGACTGGCCCAGACAGACAGCCACTCGTATTAGCGCCACAATTAGAGACGTCTTACCGGTGCCTGGTAGACCGTTTATGAGGCAATAGTCTTCGCAAGTAAGCGCTTTTAGAACGGCCCTCCTCTGAAATGCATTCAAAGGCTTTAAAACTGGCCACAACACTTCAAGCAACGATCTTGGCAATCCTGCTTTAAAAACAGGAAGCCTCTGGTCAATGACTAACTCTCTCAGTTTGGCCGCATTTGCATTGTTTGCCATCAACCGGCTGAGATTGGCATACAAAAGGGTTTGTCCGCCTTGATATTCCATTTTGTCCAAATGAAGTACCTGTGAAAGACAAAGAAATTATGAGCTTGCAGGGTTTCATTACATTGCCGTTCTCACCTCGAAATTGCGGTCCCAATTGTGGACATTCCTGTCTGTCGACACGGTAACAGAACTAGTGCTGATATCAGTTAGACAGCCTGTAGCTACCGCTACCTCCTTATCTGTGCTGAGTACTACACTGTCACCTCGTTGCAAGGAAATGCGCGTAGGTAGATGACTGCGATTGGCTGGAATAAGTTTGATTGAATATTGGTTCAGTTCAGACGTCGGGTTTTGGGATGCTAGGCAATTCTCGACCTATTCAATAAACATTTATTTTCAAATTAACCAACGTTATTTTGGTGAATACACGAGTAGTAAAAGTACCTGTAAAAAACTGATACAGTTTCCTTGAGCTTCTCTGTCAAGCGGATCAATGCACCAAATATCACTTATGGATCGAGATCGAGCCTGAGATTCCTCAAATTCAAGTCGTAGCATCTTGGACCAGTGCAAGAAATAGTTTTGATGTGCAGCAGTTAAATGGTCAACCGACTCTAGCGGTAAAGGCATTGACGATGTTGTTTCGTTGGCGTTGTCTTCAGCAATCTTTGGGGAACGTTTTGCTGGTGAACCTCGGTCGCACTTAAGATACAATGGAATTCAAACTAACCTGATAAATGGTGCATTCAACACGTAACGGGCAAGAGTTGCACTGGTTCACACGATCAATGCGGGTGGGAAGTGGACCCTCAGAGATGTCTCCTTTCTCCGAAATTGTGGTAGGAGAGGTTAAATACTTAACCATTTCGTTTCTCAGCTGGACAAGACCCTGTTTCTCGTTGTGGCCAGCAGGTACATGCTGAATGGCGCCATCTTTGAGATAGAGTAGTAGGCCACCTGGACTACTATCGGTGACTTTTTTTACTCCGTTCTGCTGATTCATCATCATAGAATACAACGTAACTTGTCCTTTATGCTCCGCTGAAAAAGAAGAACGTCCCGTTTTCAATTCTAAAGGCATCTTGACTTGGCCCAGACTTTTGTCATTCACCTGTGTAATATTTTCCGTGATATCAATAAAGACTAACTTTTTAATCAAAATTTTCAGAGTATAATTGATTTACAACCTTCACAGTGAAATCGACCTTCCCTTTGATGCCGAGCCATGGCGACCACATATTTTCTTCTACATCACAGACGGTATCAATGTGGCCATCCCAGAATGTCGGAGGATTGCCATACTTTCCATTTTTGCTTGCTATCTTTTTCTTATCAGTTTCATGCGGAAAGTTTGGATTTTTAGCGATGACGTATTTGTCGATGAAAGTCTTGACCATTGGAATGTAAGCCGAAATACTTTCTTTCAGTTCACATTTAAGTATATTAGCTCCATAGAGATCATGAATAGTTGAGGGATCACTGAGTAACGCATCGGCGATTTTATTCAATGACGGAGTGTCGTAGGATTTTCCTATTAGAGCCTAAAAATTGCAGATACAAATTTAGCTGTCTGTCATAAGCGTTCAGAATAACCAAAAACCAATACATACTTTTTGTAAAAGGCGGTGAACCAGAGTTCCATTCAACATAACCTGGTTGGTGGGCTCAATTCCACGAAATCTTTCAGAGAGCACTGCTTTACGCTGACAAAAGAGGGAGGAAACCACTGATGTTCCTGATACTAGCAAATCTGGTCTAACAACAATTAGACCACTTCTGCAGTCAATAATGGCCAACTCATAGCTTTCGAAATTTTCGTCAAAGGATTCATACCAATCAGCATGGATGTGCACTACATCCCCCACGTTGACAAAAGTGTTTAGCCTAGGTGATTGGAAAAATTACCTGTATCATCAGTCTAAATAACGTATCACTTTTCTTACTACCAGAAGTCTCTTAGAATGCAAATCTTCTTACATTCCTGAGTTTCATCAATAGGGGAAACAACTAATCTCACTTCATGAACATTTTCAGTTTTATCACACTCAATAACTTTGTGTCTACCAAGGTTGTAGACATCCTTTTTTAATGGTTTCTTCATGATAATTTAAGTGGGAAGTGCAGACAATTGAAAGCAAGCAGTACACTGGGGAAAAATTATTCGTAAGCAACAAGGTTTCACCTATTTCGCTTTCAACCTCATGCAGATCTGCTGGATGTGAATCCATTCGCGCCTAAATTTTTGACAGCAGGATTGCCACACATATGAAATACAAAGAAACCAGAAACCGCCAAAAACGACATCTAGGGCATGGTTGTAGATATAATGGTTCCCACTGTCTGTGTTATAAGGTCCCATAAGGCAGCTGATTTTTTTGTGATCTTTGGTTACTGCGACAGCCCCGCGACCTGGTGTTGGAAGGGTGGAAGCTTACACTGAAACAACACAGAAATTTTCTAAGTCCCTCGTAAACAAATCAGAGCTATGCGTACTTTGCGGCTATGCGCATCCGTTAAACAGATTGATTGACGATTTTCTAATTAAGATTAATTTCAGATGATAACAATAGATTTCATTGGTTCAATTTATAACTTGTAATGTGTATTAACATACATACAATTTACATTTAGAAAAAAAAAATTAAGCAAGTTTTGCCATCTTGAAATTTTGTCGCACGTTACTATCAACTTCTGCCAAATTACGTTCTTGAAAACGCTTTGATTCAAAATGATATCTAACTTGTACGAATTCCATTATTAAATAAGGATACGAGTCAGCACGGTGTGTGTCACAAAAAAAAGGACAAAGATTGAGTACTTTGATTTTTGACATACAAATTTCGTAACTATCTCTCACTAAATAATGACCGTCATCTTCAAATTGAGACGAAATAATCTTTTCCACTTCCCGTATTGATTGAAAGACTGGGATTGTAACAAAAATTAGTCCTCCTCTATTGCGAAAAGCTGTGTACTGCTTTGCAGTGAAATCGTCTGGCAAATCAGCCTCCTCACAAACAACTGTTTCTTTACACTCTTGGCAAGATATTAACTGTCCCCTCGTCTGAAACATGTAGCCGCAGAGATCGTAAATTAAATTGTTTCTAGTAACATCTTTCTCATCATTTTGAATAACATTCACATAGCGAATTGAAATTTCGTCAAACAAATTATCGCGTAAGGAAGCTTTCATTGCGGCAGCCTTCCTCTCGCACTCCTTGAAGCGGTTAATCCAACATTTCGCATATGAAACCAATTGGTACACATCCTCTTTGTCATCTGCATTAGCCTTCTTTAACTTATTGTCAATCGTCTGGAATATTATTTTTGAATAGTCTTGCGAATAAGTTGGATTTCACAAATGTGAGGGTTGGAATAAGGAATGATATCTCTATCGAAATAATTGGAAAACATTGGTCAAATAGGGAAGCATAGATATAGTCCGATATAGTCTAGTCATGAGGTAATTAAATTAGTATTTCATTGTTACCGTAGGACTCAGGCACTTTAGTTTTTCGTCAAAGTTATTCTTTTTCTGTTCCTTAATCAATTTTTGGTTTGTAATAGTCAAAGTCTGCTTTTCTTTTTCTAAATTTGACACAATTCCAGAGACCAACTAAAATTACAAATAGAAAATATATAAATAGTAATCGTAAGTTAATTTATGAATAACAAAAAAATAATTACTTTTCCTTGTTGGAGAATTCTTCTCATTGCTAAATTTCTCTTTTGCTGTTGGTTTTTCTTTTGAATTCCTGTCCTCTCAGCCTTACAACCTAATTGTTTCTTGCGAGTCATCAGATATTTCTTAAGGAATTTGCAATTCAAACAAACATTGTTTTCAGTAAGTCCTGTGCACCGGTTAGATCGTATGATTTTTCCGTCTTTCACAGCGCTACATCGGGACGTCACACAAACATTCGCTAGTGATAGTTCAACAATTCCATCACACACATTGCTTACTTCCACGGCACCAATAATGTTAGATAAATCTTCAATTACATTGAAATTAGTCTTAACATTACGGGGAAATATTTGTTTTCCATTGAGGAACAATTCCACCTTATTCATGGAGACAACTGAGATTGTTTTTATTACAATTTTGCGATCTGGAGAAAATGAATGACTGAAACACACGAGGGTTTTGTTAACCTTATCTTCTTGCCACATCCACGAAGAGGAAGGTAGTTTGACTCTTGCAATAACATCAGTGTATGTAGCTGGGTCAAGGTATCCTTCCATTTCTGTCTCCCGTGCTGTTTGTTCTGAATTTTCTTGTAACATTTCTTCTGTCATTTCACCCGGTGCTCCAATCAGTTCATCCACTTCCATATCATTTGGTTCAAATTCTACTCTCAATTGAGATTCAGATTCAGATTGTTGTTCTTTTTCAGGTGGAATGTGTAGGAGTGTTTCAGTAGTAGGTTCCTGGAACATGTCTTCTGTTGTTACACATGGTAATGCCACAGGTTCAGCTGCTTCTATATCGTTTGGTTCAAATTCTACTCTCAATTGAGATTCAGATTCAGATTGTAGTTCTTTTTCAGGTGGAATGTGTAGGAGTGTTTCAGTAGTAGGTTCCTGGAACATGTCTTCTGTTGTTACACATGGTAATGCCACAGGTTCAGCTGCTTCCATATCATTTACTTTTCCTTTTTCAGCGTCAAGTTGGTGTATAGCTGTAACATAACATGTCATGTTTTTAAAAAATATCTTATTACACTTAGTTTTTAATTTACCTATGCTATTTGACGTTGACTTCTTTGCATGTGATGGGATCAATACATTGGTGTTGTTATTCGACAAAAATGATTGATTGTCCAACTGCAGCTTAGGATTAGCAGCTTTAGACTTTGCTGTTATATTTCGATATGGTGACTTAAACCTATCACTGTGAACATACTTCTTTGCAGCAGGTCTTTCGAGTACGCTGACATCATTTCCTGTTAGAAACATACAGAATTAGCAGTATTAGTATAAGTTAACATCGTCATGGATAATTAAAATTTGAGAATACCTAGCAATTTACTGGGCCGAGCACCTGATTTTAATTTCCATTTCGGATAACTGTAAAACACGCCTTGAATTTCTCTCCCTTTGAGTATGTCGTTCTCTTCAAAATGAATACTGCAAATTCTGGACTGGCAAGTGAGTCCTGGCTTTTTAATAATTTCCTGCCAGGAATTTAGACACAACTTCGGTGGATGGAAAAACGCAAGACTTTCATTTTCTTTGTTATAAGAAGATTTACAATTAAAAACGAAACATGGTTTGTGTGTCATTTTACATTAATCTGCATTTCCGCCATTAAAACGTGAATTCTTCGTTTCTGCAGTAAGCCATTCAGTTAGAGATTGTGTGGGCAGATGGCAGCACTTTCGTAGTAACCATGCCCTGAGGAAAGATCATTGACGGAGAACTTTCAATTTTTTTCTTATGGGACCTTATAACACAGACAGTGGGAACCATTATATCTACAACCATGATCTAGGGATGTAAAATAGCATTGTCACGTGCGATGTGCGTTGCAGATGACGGTCGAGTTCTTTACGGAATAACAAATTGCACCGTTCTAGTAGATAAATCTGACGTAGCTTCTCAGAGGAAAGTACAGCGAGCTACACGATAGTTATCAAAAATTTTTCAGCTGACGCAACGTTTATCTAGCATCGAACGTGTATTTCGTAATACGTTTCATCTTACAAGACTTGTGAATTCGGCCTAGCTTCGGTATTTAAAAAATTTACCGTTTCTGCCTGTAAACCTTGTAACCAATTCACGAAAAGAACCAAACATCCGCTAGAAGATTCGCCGACTAAGAATCTGTATTTGATGAAATGAAGTGTTCTATTGCTGACTTAAATCTTTGCAATTGATCAGGTTAAGGATTTTACATTTTTAGAATTAAATTTTGATTCCAAGTGAAGTATAATTTTCTAGGTTATTTCCAGGAGAAGGAATGGCAAGTAGACCACCACCACCAAGTTCACCATTCCAGATTACATTTGGAAGGTATACAGCATTTAGAAATCCACTTCTTTAACTTGCATAATTTACTTTGCATTATAGTCCCACCTGGAGGTTCCAAATTCAGCAAGGAAACAATCAGCAACTTGTACTGTCACAATGGCTACAAGGTCAGAGATCGCAAGGACGACAAAGAGAAAGTTTAATACAGCCCAGTGGTCAAGAACAACCAGTCACTAACATTGAAACAACTGTAGACATATCCAGTTCAGACAGCCCTGTTTTGAACCAGGCACCTTCAAATGAGCAAACCCTTCCTAGTTCTCCTACAATCCAACCAGCCACCAATGCATCAACTAATCCATTCTCAGCAATCAGTCGATTTCTGGAGCAGAATCCAGAGATGTATGGTGTTCTGCAGACACTGTTGATGTACATTCCTTTTGTAATCCTCATTTTGTTTAAGGAAATCTACAAACACACTTCAGGTACTTAAATCACTTATTTTTAAATAGCTGATTTTTTAAAATACCCTGTGTTTCAGATATACTTGTTATTCTGGCATTGGTTGTGACTTTTGTCCATTCTGATAGAACTGTACAAAGAGAAGTGTCCAAACAAGGCAAGAGAGAATTGAAACCTTTAGGAATAATAGCCCTAAACATTGTTGCATGCGTCTTACTTGTGCACTTCCTTTGCGGTGACAATGAACTTTACCACAGGTTTGTTATGAAAAAATTCTGTTTGATTAATGGTATAACTCATATAAGTTGCTTTGTTCGATTAGCCTTTTGGTTTTCACTCCGAATTCGACTCCGCTGTCATTGGCCAATTTACTTTGGATCGTGACGACAACTGATCATATCCTGAAACTTTTTACAGTCCTTTTAAAAGGATTACTGGTTTCGTTTCCAATTGGGTTTTTTCCTATTTCACACCGGGTATGAAAATTAAAGCTTTTGTAGGTTGCTTGTCTGTTTTAAAATCTCTCGATTTCTATTGCGTTCAGGGAAAATATTTCGCCTTCATTGAAAGATCGTCTCATCTTTACCGAGCCCTAGCTGCAGTCCCACCATGGATTCACTACCTTCTAACCGGTCAATCAAGTGAAAATTCAAGCTTATATTATTATGATACCCTCATTGGAGTGTGTCTGTGTGGGATTTATTTGATCTGCAAAGCTTACAGAGCTGCCAGACTTGTAACAAAATGGAAGCTCTCAATGTCAAAACTTTTACAAAGCACAGTAAGCTTATGTCTTTTAAAACTTGTCTTGCTAAATTCATTTCTGTTATTTTGGTCATTCACCTAGCGCTATGGAAGTCTCCCTTCCAATGAACAACTACAAGATGCAGGCCCAATGTGCCCCATTTGTCATGATAGCTATCGAAAGCCTACGTTCCTCTCTTGCAAACATATCTTCTGCGAGGATTGCCTGTCGATGTGGCTGGACAGGGAGAGAACATGTCCTATGTGTCGTTCAACGGTCGCCGAAGATCCCAAATGGAAAGATGGCAGTACCTCATATCTTGTCCAGCTTTTCTGACTTATTTACAGGGTCCATACCTTAATATACATGCCACATATTATATATTGTATTGTATTAACTGCTTTCCAATTTTCATGACAATAATGTTATCGAGATTGCATCGTTCAGCTCTCGTTCTGTAACCATAAAAAAAATCAATGCAAAAAATCTATCGTTTCGCTGCTTTTGATTTTTTTTCTTTATTATGTTTATCATTTATTTTGGGTTTTTTATTTTACCGGACAAAATGAAGATTGCAAACGTGATATTTTCATAACTTGTGATATGTCAAGAGGAATAATAACAGCTTTTCAACATAGATGTCGACTCTTTGGCTGACTTTGTTTTGGCTAAAAACACATACCAACCAGACGACCTTAACAACTACCTTGAAGATCGTATGCGATTTCTTTGATCCGGGTTAAATTCTGGTACAAATAAAACATTTTCTTTAGTTTCGTACTTCTGACCTCCGATGGCGAGAGACGAAACAGACGATGTCTTACCGGACAAGGACGTAGCGAAAGAGTTCTACGCGAAGTATGAACCCAAAGAGATCCTTGGAAGGTGTGTTCAATCATATTACGCTTTTCCCTACAATTACTAATTAAGTTATTCCTTATAGAGGCGTTAGTTCAACAGTAAGAAGATGCGTTGAAAAGGAAACGGGAAGAGAGTATGCATGTAAAATTATGGACATAAATGGTGATCCATCGGAAACTGAAGGACCTGCCATGAGAGAATCTACTTTACGTGAAATTGCAATTTTACGGAGAGTAGCTGGACATCCTTACATAAGTAAAGAATAAAAAAATTGAAAAATGCTAAACAAACATTTTTAACACCAAGATCTATTATAGTTGAACTCCATGATGTTTTTGAATCAGAAACCTTCATCTTTCTTGTTTTTGAGTTATGTCGGAATGGAGAGCTATTTGATTATCTAACCAGTGTGGTAACCCTCTCTGAAAAAAAAACCAAGTAAAACTTTTTGCTTATATTGTTTGGTAATGATTGCATTATAAATTTTCTGTGCAGATATATTATGAAACAGTTGTTTGAAGCCCTACAACATGTTCACAGAATGAACATTGTGCATCGTGATCTTAAACCAGAAAACATTCTTTTAGATGACAATTTGAATGTAAAATTAACAGATTTTGGCTTTGCAAGGATACTTCAGCCTGGAGAGAAGTTGTTTGGTAAACTTTATTCTAAATTTAAACTGAATGCAATTTTCATCATGAGTCAAAATGTCAATAGAGTTGGTAGGTACACCAGGATACCTTGCTCCTGAGCTTCTGAAGTCAAATATGTTTGAGGGATTTGATGGCTACAGCAAGGAAGTTGATATGTGAGATCATATTGAGTAATGAAATATGAATTTTTTGTTATTAATGACTACAATCTGATATCTAGGTGGGCTTGTGGAGTCATCATGTTTACCCTGTAAGTTATTTAACTTGAACTATCCTTCTGGTGACAAAATGCTGATGATATTTTTACAGATTAATTGGTTGTCCTCCATTTTGGCATCGCAAGCAAATGGTAATGCTACGCAACATTATGGAAGGCCGTTACAGCTTTACTTCGCCTGAGTGGGATGACATTACTGGTTATTTTTCTATTCTTTTATTTTATTCGCCCTGTTTTTAAAACGCTAACGCATTCGAAATTTATCGGCCAGATGCTCCCAAAGATCTCATCTCTAAGCTCCTCGTTCTTGATCCCAAGCGACGTCTCACAGTGGACGAAGCACTTAAACACGAATTTTTTCAAGTTCTCGTAAGTTGTGTGTCTGGCTTTGCCATTTGTCCTTGTTATCATTAGTGATACTTAGTTAAATTCCTCCTGCATCTGTAGACACCATTGTCCCGTGTTTTCGCTTTCTTGCTTAACTAGTTCTAAATAAGTAGAATCAAGCTTTCGTTTCCCCCACCGCTCCTCATGCGGCGAGCTTTCCCCGTCCATGTAGTGCAATGAAATAGCCTGTAAAAATGCGTTGTCAGCTATGCCGCGATTGATAACGGATATCGTCAGTGTCTAGCACGTATAGGCCCTTTTTTTTTTTTTTTTGCTTTTTTTCCCTTTTTTTTTCTTCTTGTTACTGTAACCATTTACTACTAAACTTATTGCCAGTTAGAAAATTGTCGCCGTCCTGTTACGTAACTCATTAGGATCGTGTGAAATTCTTTTACTAATTTATTCTTGTTGCCCACCTCAAACCAAAAAAAAAAAAAAAAAAAAAATCGACATGCGCTGCATTTGCCGTGGTGTTCTTTGTGGGGGATTTTTGATGACAGCGGCCCGATGATTTCAGCATAATTTCTTCGTCGACTGGGTTGGGAACGCCAGGAACGACCGTGAGTTCCCTACTTCTTCAGACTCTCCTCCCAACTGTGTTTTTAATCAAAATAATACCCGTCATGAAATCGGAACGTTAGCTGTGTCACTTGCCTTTCGCTAAGATCACTTAACGACCTAATGTTTTCCATCATAAGATTTTTAAAATGTTAATTATCTTAATTATATTTGATTTGTTTTTTTTGTTGCAGTCTGTCCATTGTTGTCTAATTTTTCTTTACTTTGTTGACAGCACTATCATGGTCGAGTATTTAACGCGCGTCGGATGTTCCGCTTTGGTATTTTGTGCGTTCAGTCAATGGTCCGCATCCGACGTTTGAAATTGACGCCCGAGCCTCTGTCTATCATGGTCGCGCGTCGAGATCCTTATCGCATGAAAGCAGTTCGAAAGGTAACAATCTACAACAGCGCCTTTTTGAACATTCTGCTCAAATTCTAATGGTTTTTGTTTTGTGTACAAATATCCAACAATTCGTTTTAGGTTATCGACGCTTGTGCATTTCGTGTTTATGCCCATTGGGTGAAGAAAGGTGAGGGGCAGAATCGGGCCGCTCTCTTTGAGCATCATCCTAAAATTGAATTGAAGCATCTTTATTTGTCAAATCTTAACCAAAATCGATCTTAACCGAAATTTGACCGTTCTACCTTGCTGCCAGGGACAATTTTTTAAGGTTGTTTAATTAAAATGTGTGAAATAGAATTTACTTAAGGTGATGTAGTATTGACAATGTTGCGCATTCGGATTTTCAAATTCCTAACTGTACCCAAATTAGTTTCTTCATCCACTATCGATTTTCCCACAGCCATCTAAACTGAATTATTTAACATATTCTCTTCGTTTTCATGCGAGATGACCTCACACAAAAAAAAGATACAGTAAAATGTATTTTTCCCCTCCTCGTGTGTTCACACCTTCCTGTTGTGTTCTGTCGCGTGTTATAAGAATTACTAAAACTGACGCTCTCGTAGGTCATTAGTAATAAACTGTCAATTGAAAATCATTTCTCTTATTATGCATTCACTTTGTCGTCTGCTGTTACAATTTGCTTTTTATGTGATTTTCTGATGAGAAAAAGAAAAATCATGAGTGACCAAGCTGTGAAATAATTAACGACACATCCTTCAATCTATATTATACACAATGCTACACACGGCCTTGTGGCCCAATGGATAAGGCGCTTGCCTACGGAGCAAGAGATTCCAGGTTCGATCCCTGGCAGGGTCGTTTTCACGTTTTTTTCTAATTCGACTTCTTACGTTTTATTAATACCATACTATTCAAAGAAATGATGATTATAAAAGGAATTTCCCGATAGGGATTCTATCTAATGTCATTCCTCATCGTTTTCCCGATAGAGATTACTATCAAAACTCATTCACTTGTAGCATGGTCTAAGAACCCTGGATTATGAACGGTAAGTGCCAGCCCTCTCGGCAAAGGGAGACCAGCATACGACCTTCGAAGTTCGAAGGAACTTCTTTCCTCTTCGTTCAGCGCGCCAAGCAAAAAGTAAGTCTAGTGTGTTGGCCATAGTTTGGTGGATCTGGGTGACTTGCTTGGTGAACGCAAAAAGGGAGACTGTTGAGCAGATTTTTTTTCAATAAAATATTTAATTAGAAGTTTCTGGGAAATGGGAGTGTTGAATCAGAGTCATTTGAGTTGTTGATAAACTGATATTAAATATTGGTGTGTTTAGGGATGAAATTGTTGAAAACGGTTATTTCTGGTACGTCTGGACGTTACTGCAACGAGAAACATTTCAGTTGCGTCTTGTGCTCTTGTGTATTGTGTGTCGCTGTTATCGATCTGATTCATTCGTCACTTTTGCATTCTCGCCATGTGACAAAATATGTTATATATTGTTATTATATTTATGATATATTTGTTGTATTACTATTGACTTATTCATGTTTTTTTAGATGTGCGCTATTTATCCTAACGGTTCGGAAAAAATTTCTGGTAGAGGTTAGTGCAAAAAGAATTTGTTGGTTGAAATGGGTTCAAAGATTCCTTTTGAATTTTCTCGTTTTTATAATCTTTGTGTAGTAAGAAGTATACCTGGTGTCTTGTTATCAGTGACCCTGTTCCTGTTTACTTGTGATAAATCTGTGGTGGAACAGTTATCTGATCAGCAAAGAAAGTTGGGAGTGTGCCTTCTGGAATCAAATGTGGAGCCCTTTCAAAGTTTGTGGTATCAATTAGTAATATGCTTAACAAGAAATGACAAATAGCGTTAAATCGCATTTGCGAACTCTTGTAGTACGTTACATTCCGCATTCTATTATCCTTTCCTCTGGTAATATCTATGATGTGACAATTGTAAGTGTTAAAATCACAAAGAAATAAGTTCAGATGAGAATTTGTACTGATGAATGTTTTTGTATTTGTTTTTGTTTTTGTTTTTTTGTTTTTTTTTCCCAGATAATCTTTGTACGTTTCTACATAGCTAAATGAATGCAATGGAAATGCTAGGATTGGTGAATCATTGGGAATTCTGCTACAGTGATTCTAAAAGTATACTATTTAAAAAGTCAGTAGGATAAAAAATGTGAAAAGCCAATGCCTCCTGTTTTTTGTTTTTTTTAGATTGAATGGTAATCTGCCGAGTGTCAAAACTGGTATGAGAATTCAGAACATACTTGGTAAAAAGCTGGGAATGTGGATATTATTGAAGAGTGAAGTGATCACCATGATACTTCGCGGGCCTACGCAAGGTGGGCTATATGACACAATTATTCGAAAAAAAAAATTAAAGCCCCATATCCTTCATTATGAATAGGATTTTTTTTTCTGCTAATTGTCTATTGCATAAAGCCCATTCAATTTGGTGTGTGCTTCAAGAGTGTTGAACGTCTCGTTGGCAGATGGTCAAACACCAGACGGACATCATATGTGGGAATTAATTATTTTTCAGAAAATGGTCAGCGTCGATGAACCCAAGAATCGATGCGCCGTTTGATTGATGAACCTATCTATACATTTACACATTCCCCTCCGTTCGCTTCTCTTTCACGTTTTTTTACCGTTTCCGTTATCCCGAACGATCCACTAACGGTGAACGTTTCTACATAATATCTGCGTGTGTTGTTTTTCTATCTGTATGTAACGTAAACAAAAAAATTAATTGCATCAACATAATCAGTAGGGATGAGCTCAATTACATTATATGTGAGTAGCTGTATGCTGGAGTCAAGCATGAAAAAACGTATGTCCGAGTCAAACAACTAATCCAAGTAAGCAAGGCTTTGGCTTGAGTCATAGATTAGGTCTAATCATGGATCGCTTTTTTACTTTTAGTTTTTTTAGTTTATGCTAAGTGTATGCACTGTGAAAATTCTTGTTTTCAACTGTGTCTTACCTCCTTTTTTTCCAAGGCCTCAAATTATCTGCAAAAAAAAATAGAAAATATTGCATATCAATGCCAAAACGATTGGTGATAAACACGTAACTCATTAGGGGCTTGTACGCTTCGCTGGCCTGTGAAACAAGGCCACGGAATTACGTGAAGCCAGAAGGATTAATGTGATGATGTGTCATGTGTGGCGTCAGTCACGTTAAAAAGTCGTAGCACTAGTGTAAGACATCGTGAGAAAGCACATTACTCACCAACTCGGTCAACAAGATGGAGTTTGGGGGCAAAATTTCCTTCCCCTTTCTCTTGTCCCCCAACATTCGAAATAGTTTGTTTGGTAGCCGATAGATGGCGTAAGTGTTTAAATTTCTCACAAAAACTGAAAATAATTTGTTTTTGTGGTTGATAGATGGCGTGAGAATTTACATTTTTTCAGAGTTAGACCTGAGTCAAACAATAATGCAATTTTTATGATTCTCCTTCAGGCTATCTCGAAAAAATTATCTTATGCTCGTTGGAGGATTCACGACCGCCAGGCTGTCATGTTTTCCCATAGTTAACCACCAAATATTAAACGAGGCTTTCACCATTCGCCTTGGGCTGGCCAACGTGAAAACAAAAAAAAATTCCGGGAGAGACAGCCCGTGATGGTCAGTGGCAAAGAACAAAAAACAGCTAATTTCATTTCGCCTAGCTACACGATGTTTTACATCTCGTGCTTGGGTTGGATCAATTCACATTTTTGTTTTCCTCCTTAAAAACAGGCAACTTCTCAAATGATAATAATCTGCAATTTTCCAGATGAGAACCACACGATGAAGCTGAAGACGACGCCCATATCCAGCAACCAAGGCAAAACTTGTTCTTTCTTTCTTCTTTTTTTTTCTCTCTTTACTTGCTGATTATTTTTAAAACGGCCAACATCTTCTCGAAAAGAATTCCTTAGCCCGGGGATTTTGTTGCCGAGAAATTAGCGTTGCAACATTTTTGTCGCACATTTTCAGCTTCTCATGGTAATAAATTTGCGAATTAAAATTTTTAAAATTATTCATACCTGCTTAAATGTTAAGGATAGCATACCAACAATCCCCCAAGCTCTCCTAATTCAGTGGTGGATAAAAAAACACGTCTCGTTTGCATAATTTGCAGACCAACAAAAAAAATATGAATCGTGTCATTTTTGAAACGAGAAGAAAATCCAAGGCTATGATTAAGCTTCATCATCTTCTCAGGTTGAATTACCATTTTCAAAGAACGTTTGAAATCACAAGGAAATCTTAAAACTCTCATTTCGAAACTCGACAGTATATAGGATGGAAAAGACTAAACAATTGTCAGCGGTTTTCCCTTGTACTGACAACCGGAGACACACAGAACAGTCGCAATGGTTCAAATGCCAACATCTGACCTTTGCGGTCTTTGACAAGGTAACAAAAAAAAATTGAGAAACAACAAGTTGTTTCGAAGGTTGCACATCCTACGCAAGGCAGCCAGATTCTTTCTGGAAAAAAAGAAAGAAATAACCTTTAAAGAAGAAGAAGCGTATACGGTGGAGGGATGAATAAGAAGTGCATTGGTACCTATAGCCCTTTCAAACGTAAAGGTCAAGGTTCCTGCGCAACCGGTCCTGTGCGGATGAGGATCACACGCGTTTTCCCTTTCGTTACATTAAGACCAGGTATAATGTGTAATGATGATAATATACGACCAAGAAGAACTTTGCCCCCCCCCCCCTCTTCTTTCTCTATATAGACTATATCCCGATTTATGTGTTGGCCTCTTTGGGGGTGTCTGGCGTTCATTTCCCTTTCCAGTCCTTAAGGCAGCAGCTCCTCAAGTTCCATAATCATAGAGAACTGGCGACGATAGAAGACACTGTTCTCCTTTTTTTTTTAATGTTTTTTTTTTTTTAAACACCTTGAGCGTCCCCCCTCAATGAAATAAGTTGGGAAAGAGAGTGAGAGTCTCCTTGCGGGAAAAACGAAATAAGATTAAAATCAACTCTTTTTTTTGTTCTAACCAAAAAATTAGGGGGGAAAGAAATATACACATAAAACAAAACACATGCCTTAAGGCTATCTTGAGATGATAACCAAGAAGTATAAGTTCCATTAACCTTCAGGTTTTGCCAGCGCTTCTTGCCCGAAAGTTCAACAGGATATGTTTTGTTTTTTTATTGTTGGTTCCTTTTAGATTTTTTTTCCACAAAAAAAAGAGCGACGATTGCTGCGATAAACTTAAAAGAAACTTTTATTGAGTGTCCCCCCTCCGCGCAAAACAAAACAGCACGTCCGAATGCGCTCAGGGCCCACAGGAAATAAGTGTTGCGTGTTGAGGCCCAAAGCGCTAAGAGAAATTGTTTTCTTCTCGCTAAAAAAAAAAACATTGATGCAATCCGTCATTTTCGCGTCGGTTTATACCATCAACATAAGCGATTTAAAACAAACGTGTTTTCTCCTCCATCGGCTGCGCGAGATGAACGAACTTGCGGAATGTTATAGGATCCTTTTTGTCTTCGTGCACACGCAGAGGAAAGTGAATTGTACATTGTTTTTGTTTTTTATTGAGTTCCATTGTCGAACGAAAAGCGCATTGAATCGCAAAAAAAAATCTTCCCGAGCTAAAGAAAAACCCAATTGTTGACTTAACAAATTGACATTATTTGTCTTAAAAGAAAACTAAAAATAGAAAATGTAATGAAAGGTATAGCATTATAACTATGCATATATGTTACTTGTGTAAGTGGCTATTGTTGTCCCGGTGCATCTCACACGGACTTTGTTATTTCGACGCTTCAAAAAAAATTTATTCTTCCGACAGAAAATACTCTTCTTAAAGTCACAACGTGACGAGCCCATCATAAACCGCCCGCAATGCAACTAATTGTCTCCGGGATACTTTCCATTGTTATATGATGATGATGATACCCCCCAACCCCCCATAGATAAATTTCCTTATTTTTTCTTTTTTGTATTAGTTGTCGTATTATAAACATGTTATACAAGGGTATATACATGTCTCGTCTAATGTCCAGCCACGTATATGATCTCTAATGTGGCGCCGGATAGTGGGCAAAATGTCACTGAACTTTTACTTATCACTTCGTGCATTAAACTACCATCAATTATCTTTACAAAATCGCCTGTGAGTTCCACAGTCTTTTTTGTTTTGTCTTCACTTTCTTGAACCCCATGCAGACTCAGCAGAAAAACAATCGAAGGTAAATGGCCTTCGGATTGTTTGTCGGCAAATTACCGCCAAATTACACCGGCGGCCGACATAGGCGGTGTACAAGAAATAAGAAATGTTTTCTTCCTTTTTTTTTCGAATATAATAAATCCGCACGTTTGATGAACTCCCACGTTATTTTTTTTCAATTAATTTAGATGTTAACTTTCGCTTTTTTCTTACAGCTCTACTCACCTATAACAGAAGTGTTTTGAATGAGCGTTTTTTTTTCTCCGTGAGATCTTTCCCATCGTACACAAACAACGCATCATTTTGTACATACCTTCGGTTAATATGCGGAAGAACGATAGGGCAGACGAAGTTTCGTTTTTGTTTCATCATTTTTCGTTAGATTGACTGGAAACGAGGGGATCGTTAACCTCACAACGAAGAGACTTAAACGCAACAAACACAAAAGACACGCTCACGCAAGTACGTTTCGCTGTCGTCCTTGGTGATTTAATGCAATCAGTTGCTCATGCGCAGTCCATCGCAATCTCTATTTCACGGTGGTCGGCTTTCCACGACCATAACAACACATGTCGATGCGACGGCTGATGTCCCTGGATGCTTGACGATGCAGCAACGAATTCAATCAAAACATCTTCGACGTGCATTTTGCCTTGGCACGCAAAACAAAAAATATGTACTCTGATTTTTTTTTTTTTTTTTTAAGAAGGGGAAACATATTTACGGATGGATTGGTCCGCCGACGAAAGTTATGCGATTCGTGCGTGACTGATGACTATAGAAGAAGGGACCGTCCGGAAATTTTTCTTTTTTCTTGGTACAAGGTACAATGAGTTCTCTAATTTATCAAAGAGGAACTGTACAACAACAACAAAAGAATGACCGTCACTAATCACAGATTTTTTTTTTATCTCTCCCCTCATCCTTGTCTCGAAAGGCGGTTATCGGTTAGATTTACAATCTGATGAATTAGACTTCCACCGCACCAAAATTGCTGACGTGATTTTGCTTTTTTTTTATGTTACGTAACATCACGCCAAATAAAGGTTGTACTGTGTGCCGTTTGATTGGTGAAGGAAGTATGCTTAAATTCTAGAAGCTTCTACTATAAAAATTCTGCGAAAATGTAATTTTTTGTTTTGCACTCAACTAGTGAAAGTATTGAATGTTTTACCTTTAAAAAATAAATAATAATTCCGTTTTCCTTTTTTTTTTTTTTTTTTTCTTATTCCAAAAGGGTTGGGCTCTATTTGCAACCGAGGCCGCTGCTGCTGGCCCATTCCTGACGGATGACCTCACCTTCTTGCACCAGCAGAGTCATACCGTTTTCTTTTTCAACATCCACGTATAACATGAGTCGATATCATTTCTCGTTCAATACCATAAAAGTTCCGTTGGCTTCGTTAGCGGTTTTTTTTTTTAGATTTTCTAAACGTATAAACGACACCTCGTTTATTTCTTGACGCGCATCATATTCTTCTTTAATATCGCTCCCCTTTTATTTTCAGGCAACGATGAACGTACCCGAATGTAAAGCCTATTGCGTCATTTGTGTTGTGCAGCACGCTGTCCCTTTCCCGTTTAATATTATTAACTTGCACTGCGCTCGATTACTCAAGTGAATCGAATTTCCCCCTTTTTTTTCTTTCTAGAGTTCAGTAGCTTTTCTTTCGCTTTTTTGATGTACCTTGTTAAACACTAAAAGACCGCGTCCATATTTTTTTTTCCCCTTCGAAAAGGCTCACAAAATTCATGCACGAAGGGGACAGAGGACACAGCCATTTGGGATCGTCAATAAAAATGAAACACAATTTCTTAACATTTTTTTTTAGCCCTCACGTTTTCTCTTTCATTTGAAAATGAACGTGTCCCGTGTCACGGCCCTTGCATACGTTCACTGGTGACGCCCTTCGTGTATGCTCATCATCTCAATTGTGCAGCACCGTGTGTTCCGAAGGCCATTTGCAAATGAACTCTTGTGCTGCTGTGTGGGCCGTCTTCTTAATATTTTTTTTTTCTTTTAAACATTTCTTAGTGATGAAAGATCCTGCTCTTCACGCGGTGAGCTCACCATTTAGATGCTGGGAAAAAAGGACGTCACCGGCATTGACACATCGAAACGTGGCGGAGGCGGATCAGGTAAGACTCGGGGCATTTACTTGTGGAATCCAATAGGTTTTTAAAATTTTTAGTTATACGTGGGCAGAAATGAAAATAAAAGGATAAACGCGAAGGGGGAGGTGTTGAAAGGCGGAGGTAACTTACGTAAAAAAAAAGCATGTAATTTATTTAAACATTTCGATTTAGTATTTAAGTAAGGGTTGGGGGAATATATGGTTTTTTACGATGATATTCTAACAATCGCTATTCGATTTTGGTAGTATTAAAAGATGTTTGGTATATATATATAAGGGGAAAGAGATAAACCACCCTCTAAACGCAGCTGTGTGCTTCTTTTTATGTAGAAAACACTAAACTTTCTTTTGATTTCCATGAAGAAAAAGTGGATTTCCATTTTCGTGTCGTCTCCTGGGCCGAGGGGGAAACAAACCCCCCATCACTTTCATTTTTCTCTGTTTCCACTTTCGTTATAAACCAACCCCCTGACGCTGGAAGAATTTGAATGAGATTCTTCTTCTTGTGTTACCTTGAAAAAAAAACTCTTTATGTAGGATTCGTGTGTTTATGTACACATAAGAAAGAAGAAGCCTACAGATGGTGAATTATGCTTCTCATCGACTTAACGATTTGCCCTTGGATTTTTAACACAATCAACACGAAAAATTCACTGTGATGCAAAAAAAAAAAACAAGAATCAGAGTGTCTAATGTGGAGAAGGTTAACTCCAATTTTGGTCTTGCACAGCAATCTTGGCCAAATGAAAAACTGTGTGAATGTTAACAAAGTTGGTGTATAACAATAAAAGTTTACAAATCGCTAAATCATGACGATTGCTCCGTGAAAGAAAAATTTGCCTCGACACACAAATAAAAGGTTAAAGGATTTTCCCAGTGAATCCAGGAACTGCGTTTACATATCTAATGTGGCACACGAACTCAATATCGAACGTTCATCTCCAGCGTGTCTGCCGGAGCCACATATGTAACCTACATTCTCCCGCGGTACTTTTAAGGACATGCTATTTGAGTTGGCCGCTTGCTTTATATTCAAAAATTGCACGTATATGAAATCTAATAAAGCCCACCACTTTTTGACTTGGGGGAGATTTGAAAGTGAATTGTTTTTCTTTTTCATGTTAGCTATTGCTTCTGTGCTGTTTCTGGTTTTCCCGAATTGTGCACACATCAAGTGAACGCCCAAATGAAAACGAAAAAGGTCAGCAGGGCGGACTCCACACATGCGGTGCTATTATGAACATGGAAAGTTATCATAAAAAAAAATTATAACATTTAAATCTCTTAACTTTGAAAAAGAAAAACTATTTCTTGAAGGATTTTTCTTTAATTTTTACGTTCCATTTCTTTCGTTTTTTTTTTTTTTAGCTCCGGAAATAACGAGGATTGAGAAGAGGGGGGAGATTTGCATCGGAAAGTATTTTTTTCTACTTCTTTTCCCTTTTTGGTTTTTTTTTTAATTTAAAAGAAATAAAAGAAGAAGAAGATTGGAGTTGTTGCGTACCGACCAATAAGGACGAAGCTGTTGCGTCACGTGACTCGTCGAGGAACCCGAAAGAAGAAGGAAGGAGAAAAAAAGAAGGTGAAACAGAAAAGAAGAAAGAAAGAATAATAATAATAAATAAATTCAAAAAAGGACGCAAGCCAAGCTTGACTCACCCACCTGTCTACCAATCTCCTCCGCGCCGTGGCGCTCGTTCGTTCTTCTTTTATTTTTTCTTCCTTCGTTTTTTCCCAACAGCCAAAAAAGTGAGGTAACGCCTCGAGTCTTTGGCTGGCCCAAGCAGTTAGTAGCCGAAGTGAAACCGTGTCGGCAAGACGCGTATTACACGCACTCCCAATTTTCTTTTTCTTCTACCGGAGAAGAAAAGAAAATTATTTTTTTTTTGACAACGGACGCTACTTGTTACTATTGGAATTTATCTTTTAACACTGTGACACAAGCATCTTCAAACGTCTTTGGAGGAAGAAGAATTTTTTAAAAACAGGGAAGAGCGGGTGACGCTCTCATCCGCCCAATCTCTCACTCCCCGGAGTTATAGCGCGGAGTGAGGAGCCTTTTAACATCCCGGCCTTAATTTTCTCGTGAAATTCAAGCAGTCAGCAAATAAAGTGCAATCTATTTTTTCACCAGTCAGAAAAAAAAAGGATTTTTTTTTAGTGTGGAAATCATTCGTTAAGAAAAGAAAACATGAATCAAGGTAAGCGAACCGTTTCATTTGCACCTGTTCGTTTTCTATTGTTTTATTGGGAACCATTCACGAAGGAAAGCGCCGTAGTGTAAGACACACATCGATTGTTGAGAGATTTGAATTTGGGTTAAGATAGAAGACGAAATGCAAAACATTTCGTCATTTTGATTCATAGGAGACGGTGAAACAGACGAGCTACCGACAGACATAAATAACAGGGACGATCTGCATATTTTTTCGTGTGCGTCTTTCTAGTTTTTTTTCCTTGTTTTTACATATACGGACGCAAACGTCCGACCTACTTAACGCGCACGTTTTGCCGAAGAATAAGGACAGGAATTTTATTTTCTGTCTGCTTCTTCCTTTTCTTGTTTTTTTTTTCTCTTTCGCCAACTTGTTCCAACAGTCATCCACTCACGCGTTCATCTCCCGGCCACAGTCAAAGTAGCTGGGATGATTGTGTTTGATATTAATCAACCGTTGGTCCATCCGATTACCCCAGAAACAATCGTGAAAAAAAAACCCCGCAAAATGTAGTGGTAAAAATGGCCGTGTTGTGTTCCATCTTTAAGTGCGTCCTTGATGTCGGCGAGGTTGGCCGTTCGTTATGGCGTTGATGTCACCCGCCTTTCTCTTTACGTCTCGTATACGTGTTATCATTATACTTTATCTGGCTACCATCTTTGCCGATTCATCTTCTATTAATTCTTTGTTCGACATTTTTTCTTTAAAAAGCTCTGCCCTTTTGACGTCATTCTTTAAAAAAGTGGAACCCACGCGTTTTTGTCCAAGTTCGGTCAGTGCCAACATTTTGAAAACGTCTCGAGGCTAACGTTGCGTGTGTCTTACGTCGCAAGAATTGTTCCAAAATGATGGGTTTAGCGATAGCAAGGTTCGTTTTTTTTTTTGGTGGGGAAGAACAATTTAGTTACGGATTGCTATCTCTCGAGTTTGCAAAAAAAAAATTAAATGGAACAGGTTTCCTTCTAAATTGTCCAGCTGATTGTGGATGGATAGCCTTCATCGTTTGACGATTTCATTATGGCGTTTTCGAGCCATTTAAGTGTGGCCAACTGTGTACAGCACTGGCAGATGTGTCTCTTACTTTTCGGGAACCGCAAAATTCCATTTCATTGAATTTAATGATTATTTCTAACATTCCGGAAAATTGTTTTCTTTTTTACCTTGCCGTTTCTGCTCGACTTGGCATATCGATACGGATATAGATATTTAATTCTATTCTCTTGCGTATGGAGAGAAATCGTCAAGGCTGTTGTTTTCGTATCATCGCAATAAAAGAAAAAGGCTAGAAATGTAAACACGTACGAGTGGGGGGCAAGATGATGACATTAGAATAAAAGAAAACGAGGGGAGAGACATGTAGGAGATAGAAAGGAAAAAAGAAAAAATAGAGAGGTTACATGAACATTTCCGGCTTTCATCCCTCCCCTCTGTCATCTTGTCGTGTCTTTTCGCTCTAGAAGATAAAAGAAGGGAGACCAGGACTCTCCAGAGCGTTTCCTGTTCCATACCCCTCCCCCCCTCTTGGGATGACCCCCGCTACCATCAACTGTTAGCCTTCTGCTGTTCTTTTTCCCCATTTTTTTACCTGTGATAAACACACCCAGAAAAGCAAACTTTAACATCTAAAAGCTTCTCCCTTCCCAAAGTCTTGAGGGATATGTGTAGTTTGGGTCTACTGTTTACATATTCTTTTATGCCTCGCTGTCGCCCTTCCTGCGCGCACAAAAAGAAAGTCGGCATCGATCTAATCGGGGCTGATTACAGGTGAGCAAACACACCGATACGTACGGAGAGAGAAAGGGGTTGCTTATCGGAAATAGTTGACGTAGTTTTCTTTGAAAAAAAAAACAAATCAATTTGAAACGATGTGATGGGAAAGATTGTAGGTGGAGACACGATCCTTTTGGTTGGCCGATATGGGGTGAGGGTGAGGTAAGTGACGAAACATAACTGTGATCTTCCGGATTATAGATGAGTTTCGCAAATATTTGGAGCGTCAAATATTTGAAATTGACTTTTTTTGCGGTTAAAAAAAAATGGCGGACGACCTTCGTGTTGCCGAAACGCTGTTGCAATTCCAGTCGAGCAAGTCGAATGGCAGTGCAAAGCCTGGCCAAACATAGACAACACATGCTAATGGCTTTCACTTTCTAGAACTTCGTTCTACGGGATTATGCGAGGGCCTCCATCTCATTATGAGCACCGTCCTTTTTCTTTTATCTTCCCCCCTTCGTCTCTGAGTGTCTTTCACTCCTGTTTGCTGATATTCGTATCAGAAATTATAAGGGGGGAAAAGGAACGTTTCTTTTATAACGTGAAACGGTGTCCTACTGGCGTTCACTTTCAAACCGTTGGTTATGGCTTTAAGTCTTTTGCGTTTATCGACCACGTTCAGTGTGGCCTATAAACGCAAAAGAGAAATGCCATAACCAATAAAGACAAGTCAGGCGGGATGTCATAGCGTTTTTTTTTCTCTTGAAGATACCTGTAAAAAAAAAGAGAAAAAGAATTAAATTCTAGTATTATGTTTTTTAAAAAGTGATGTGGGTGTTGTCCACTCGATTGAACAACTGACTATGTTGGCACCAACTGTTTTTTTTTTTGCCGTTATGAAGAGAGAAAGTAAAAAAATAATGAAAACTTAGTCATCCAGCGGTCACTAACTCCTAGCGGAAAAATAGGTTAAGGAGAGAAGGGGAAGGCTTGGAGGTCGATAACATAAAAAATGTGTGGATATCTTACCTACTTATTGAAAGGTCGATAATGTCCAATATCTGTACGTAGCCCTCTAGGTGGTCTGCTCAAAATATTTGGCTAAAAAAGAAAATATTGACTTTTAATTACGAGGTCCTACAGGAAAGGAATAATTTCCAGTACCTTTTTTTTTTTTTTTTACCCGATCCATCTTTTTTGTTCTCGTAGAATTTTGACAATGAGGGAGAGAAACCTTTTTCACGTCCATTCGGAAAGGTGGGGTCGCTAGATGTATTTGTACATGCATAATAGCGGTGGATCTCTTCAAACAATCCTGCGGCTCCGAGACCTTGGGGAAAAAAGAAAGATGTATATTTTAATATTTTTCATGTTATCTTTAAAAAAATAAAATTAAAAAAGGGGAAAGGATATTTCTTTTTTTGGCCACGTGTAGACGAAGATAAGAGGGTGGGGCGAGGTAGAGGAGGTTACGGTTAATTAGCGGTGGGGTTAACTTTTTTCTCGGAGTTTTAGAAAAGAAGAAAATTTGTTTTTCCTCCATCACCTGGACTATCCCTTCCCCCCTACACAACGATGAATCTATCGGTTATTATATGCTACAAGGATCCCCTTTGTGATGATCTATCCGCATTCCTATACCACCAATCTCCCCATGCAGAGAGCATAAATTGAATTTTCTTTTATGCCGCAGCGTTTAAACACGAGAAAAAAGAACAACAAATGATTGGGTTTTGTCTTGTACGAGGCCCCCTCCCTTCACTGTCTTGTTTAATAAGCGAAATGTGTAGATCGTACTCATTTAATTTGACCCCAATTTTTAAAAATCTATTTTTTTTTTTACAGATTTCAACAAAGCCATGCTGCGATACATTTTCACGCTGTTCCTCATTACACAGGTAAGCATTTTTTTCTTAAATTGTTTTCACTTGTTTTGGCCGTGCGAACCACAGTGCAGAAATCAAAGAAACAAAATTGCGGTGGGCAGTTAGAGGAAGAACGTGAGTTTTTCGGGGAAACACAAAACAAGTCGAAATTGTAACAAACGACTACGTAATGACAACTGGAAAAAAAAACCAGACAATAACGGCTATTGCTCACGTCTGGGCGTAGACCTTGAAAGATTGAACGATCAAGATACGACCGACGAGCCTATCGTGGACTATGTCATTTGTCTTTTTTTTTCCCATTTGGTCAATTGAGGGAAATGTCAAGGCGACTAGATAATGATGCAAGATGTATGATTATTTCCAACAAGCCGTTTGCAGTTGGCTTTTGAAAACAAACATGGAAATCGGATGACGCATGAATTTAAATGGGAACTTGCCAAAAAAACATCCAGTAGTTAAGCGTCCCCTGGTAACAATTTCGCAACAAACAAATAGCAATCGTAGCTTCTATGCTAACTCAATTTCCTTTAGAAAAAACATTTAATGCAAAAAAAAAAAACCACGTCCTTGCTATTTGTTTGCGTGTGTTGGACGTGTCATTCCGGTAAGAAGAAAATTGCCTTTACCTTGTCAAGAACGTGTCCCCAGTTTATTCCCAAACAGCTGACCGGAAGAAAGCAGCCATGATATTGCGTGCAAGTCCATCGGTGCGCGTCTAGTAAAAGAATTTTATTATTATTAAGGAAAGAAAAAAAAAAATCAAAAGTTATTTTTAACAAAGGCTTGTCGCGTTTTATACCTGAAAGTTGACAGCTGTCGGTCAACACCGGATGAACAACAAAAAGGTGGGAAAATATCCAGGCGTATCACCTGATCAGCACTCCCGAGTCAGAAAATTAGCACGGAAAAGCTCGTGACTTGGTCCAACACAAACTCCCACCTACAGTCAATACAAACAGAAGGTTTTTTTTGGTTAGACGTTATTATGACCACCTCAACAAACTCTCACTTTTTTTTTGTTAAAAGTCTGCGTGAAAAACTTGTTATTCTGTACAGAACTTCTATACTTGGGCACTATGTCGATTAGTTACTTACGCGCAGAGAAAGCGAATTGAAGGGGTTACGCCCTGCCGGTACCCTGGCGGCCGATAAGGTAGTCACGGACTTGGATTACACACTCGTTAAGCAAGGACGTCATCGTAGACTTGTAACTAGAGGGCAAAGAGGGGAAAACTAGAAGACCGAAGACTTTCTCCTGCCGGAGTCGCGACCCCGCCCTCATTTGCCGCAGGATTACGCGCCACGCCAACGCGAATACGTCGTATGAATTGATGGAATTATGTTTGCAATTGCACACACACGAATAGAAGAGAGAATTACCGCAGTGATTTCAAGTCGGTCACATTTTCTTCATCAGTTTTCCAGGGGGTTTCTTTTCTTCACAAAGACCTTGGAACAATGTTCTGCCGAGCGTGACTCGTCTGCCACTAAATGCACTTAGCCCTTGTGTACATACGTATGTGTGCATCACCCATCATCTTATTTTCCATAGTTTCCACTCTCTCTCTCGGTTTTTCTCACGCCAAAATGTGGGGGACCTTCTTGGCGAGTCTCGTGGAAGGCGAAAGAAAAATGGCGGCATTGAAGCAAATGGTTCTAGTTTCAGTAAAAAAACGAGTAGAAAATAAAAGGACACGAATAATCGAGTTGTTTTGGGCCACTACTCAACTGTTGTTGTTGTTTTTGAGAAGTTTTTTTCTTTCTTTCTGTTTATTTCATTGCTAAAAAGGACTCGCCGATCCGTCACGGCCACCAAACTCGATGGACAACTAAACACAAAGCAAAGAAACCGGGAGACTTTTTATTTTGTGGTTTTAGTTCTTTTGGCCTTTTCATTTTTATCAGATAATTTACCGAAAATCCGTCACTTGTTCATCCGTTTCCAGGTCTTTCACTGACACACGCAACGTGCTTCGCGTGTGCCAAAATGGCTGACGCCATGACACCCTCTCAAAAATGCTTTCTGATTTCTTTGGGGGGGGGGGGTTACATTCGTCGTCCCCCGCTGAAATCACTTTCCACATCTAAAAAGGAGAAGGGAGTTTGTGAGTGTCTATAGAAATTCCATTGATTCCACATATGGCACAGGTTAAGCAACAAATCACAAAAATCTACTGTTTAAGAGCATGGAAACCTTTTCTCAGGACCTGGAAAGTTCTATCTAAGGGCATGCACACCTTCACAAGATATTACTGATTTAAAAAATAATACTTGTCGAATGGGGGAATCGATAAAAAGCTCTTCTTAATCTGACGCCATTTGCATTTCTTTTTCGAAACAGATTTCTGCCGATTATGGTAGGAAGAGCCCAAGCAGTGGACCCGGTCCAGGTGGTGGCAGAGCTGTGCCTTTGACCGGCCCCGTCTCTCCTCTCCTTCCCGTACGGACGCCATTACCCGTCGTTGCCGCATCTGCGAAATTGCCAACGGGTGCTAATGTCCGACAGCAGACGAAACCTTCGAATTTGACGAAACCCATTACGGCGAGTCGAGGACGAGCAGCTTTAGCTGCACCGGTTTTGCGACCACGTTCTGAAGTCTTTTTCCTTCACCTCGACGACGGTTATTTCGGATGTCAAGTGAACGAATCAACCGACGTCCTCCAGCTTTACGACATTTCCAAGTTGTGCGACGGCATATCCGACTGTTTCCTCGGCTCGGACGAGAACCGTGGCAAACTGAAATGCACAGGTAAAGTCACTTTTTTAATCGGATGATTTATGTATTTTTCATTTTCTTTACCATTGTTTCTGCTTGACGAGGCGTAACGGTTCCATGAGGTGGGATAGAGATACCTTGTATGCTTATTGACGACTCGCCCTTAGATGTGTTCGTCTGCTCATCCACCCATTTTCCTTTGTAGTGTTTTTGGAGGGAAAAGTGTGTCAAGAATATTTCATTTTTTTTCGACGGGATTTTCTCTTTTCTTTACGGCCATTACGTACTAGGAAAAAAAAGATATCTTTACGAAATTATTAGGCAATAGTAATCAAGAGCTCCATAGAGTTTTTTTTTGTTTTGAAAAAGCCAAATTGGTGGTGGAGATGATTTTATTTCTTTGGCTAATTTTCTCCTTAGTTTTCTTTTTTATTAATTTCGTCCTATTTTTCTTGAATTTTACGAGTAGGTTAGTGGCAACAGTCATTTTAAAATTATATTTTCCATTAAAATTAAAAATTTCATTGCTGTAATTACGAAAAATTTGGCAACGTCATTAATTATTTTAATGAGCTAATCCGTCATCTGAGGGCACTGAGGCCTATCCCCTTGATAGTTTAGTTAGTGTGGGTTTTCGCGTCGTAAAGTGCTGAGGTAAGATCACATCCGAATTAAATTTTGCGATTAAATTCAAGATTGTTCACATACAACAAAAGAAAATGAAAACTTTCGCTACTTGTTGAAGCACCTCATGCCGTTATTGTTTAGTGCCCTGCAGCAGGTGTCATTCTCACATTCTGACACACGGAAGCTGTCTCGTCAATAGAATATTAATTTTGCTTGGCTATCCTCCCACGTGTGCGTGATAGCAATTCGTAGAAGAAGCTGCTAACAAAGAAAAATTCATCCATAATTCAAAGCCTTGTTTTATTTGGGTTTCGAGGGCTGACTTGTTATCAATGTAACTCATAGCTCATGGTATCATTCATTCGAAGATCAACTAAAACAACAATTTCTTTTTTTCTCTCTTTTGTGTAGGTGACTGCGTCTTAACTGAAGGTGCACGCTGCCAAAATGGCGCCTGTCTCGATCACGAGTGCCATTGTAACGATGGATATGGAGGCTGCGGCTGCTCGACGCCAGGTAAATAAAACTCGAGTCTAAATATACACTTGAAAATGATAATATTGGCAAATGATTATCACGGTTTTCCCCCCACTTCGTATGAAATGTTGATGACTCACTTTTGTGTCCTTTTCTAGACGAGAACGAGTGCAAGTATCGACCTTGTGACGTGTTCGCCCAATGTACCAATACCTTGGGCAGTTTCACCTGTACCTGCTATCCCGGCTATGAAGGAGACGGTTTCACCTGCACGGGTAAGTTACAGCTCACAAACTATTTCTTAAAAAGTGTCTCAAAAACCAGTTAAGATTTTTCAAAACAAACGCCTTATGGGTGTTGCTACCCGAATTTTCTATTCCACGAATCGAAAAAAGCTGTTCCGGTTCTTATAATTATCGGTTCTTGTAATTACATCGAAATCAGAACAAAAACAGAAGAGGGAGCAAAAAAAAGGGACTCTTTTAAAAGGTGGCGTGCGTTTGTTTCTCAGTAGGACAGGCTAAACTAGGTATATATTTCCGCCCCGTCCTAGTTCGGTTTAAGGTTTCCATTCTTTTACAATCCTCCCTGACTTTACCGGGCCAGCACGACAGCGTTGCAGCTCTCTCTCGATTCATTGGCGTGGCTCACATTCACGACCTTCATAACCTTATAAGGCATCTCTTAAACCATGTAGGGAAAAACATCTTTGGGAAAGGGAATGATGAAAAGAGATGTGAAAGGGAGAAAGAAATCTAAAGATTATTCTTCCTCCTCGTTCTCTCTCCCAGACCTTAAAAAACGATTGCGTTTTTTAAGCGCACACACAGCGTGTGTTATGCTGTGGCTAGCAACCGGTTGCTGTTTACCCTTCACCGTCTTTTTTTTGCCAATTCGCTTTTCGATTCGTTTCTCATTCTGCGCGAGAAATAATTCTTGGAATTTATTTATTTATTTCCCCGACCGTAATTCTTTTTTTTTCTCTGCGGAATATTCAAATTTCTGAAATTAGTCGATGAACGTGCTGTAGGAATGTTTTCTTTGCATTTTTTTGATTTGGCCAATCGCTCACGCCGTGTTTTTCCCCAACGTGTTTGGTATGTTACAACGTACAAAATATACCCTCGAGGTGTCATCCGCGGGAGTCCGATGAAGCGGCCGGCGGCAAGGCCATCGTCATATTCCTCTCCCTCTTTGTCGAGTTTTTTAAATTTATTTTTTGTTTTGGTTAAATGTTTTTTAAATTTTGTGTTTTACCTGTTACGACCCTTCCCTCGATTACCTTGCGCTGGAAGAATCGCGTAACTGTGGGAAATTTGAACTTGCGTAGGAAGACGGAAACGATCAAGTTATGGGCACATAGAGGAGGGGGAAAGTTCACACAGGAGACAGAAAAAAAAGAGCAATTCCTTGTTTACAGCCTTCCATGAAAAGCTGCGCTTCTCTGTAATTAAATGTGTGTTTTTTTTTTTAGTTTCTTCTTTTTTTTTTTGCTTGAAAACGAAATGTTACCGTAATGGCAACACGCAACAATTTTTTTTTCTGGAAAAAAAATTGTTCTTTCTCGCCGAATGAGACGGTCGACCTTCGCTAACGTACAAGCGAAGGTGGTGCTACGTTAAAAGCATTAAAAAAAATATTGAAGGCCACTGGGAACCACACCTGAACAAGATCCCTGTCTCACTCGCACCTGAAAAAGGGATGGTTACGTGCTTTACATTCGAGTTCTCAGTTTTTTTTTTTTTTTTTTTTTAGGGGAAAATGAAAATTGTGACCACCTTGTCGAAGGTGATGGGTTGTAAAATTACGATAGGTGGTGGGAGGGGGGAGAAAAAAGGTTTGAGACGACAATGCGGCTTTGTAAGTGAATATGCGAAGGCAGGTAGTGAAATTCGGTTCCATCATCCGATTTAGCGGAAATCTCGAGAAGACGAAGTCGAGATTGAAAACAGGCGCTATTCACACGATGTTGTTATTTTCTTTTTTCGTGGCGGTTGTGTTGCGTGATCGTTCCCATCACTTTTGATTTTCTTTTTTTTCGCCTCGTTGCGAGCCCACCCCCCTCAAAAAAATCATGTCTCGAAAGTACAATGATGCGACGGGTTGATGTTTGTGGTTTTCTATTTTAAAAAATGTTTAGTCATAGCAACGACCTCTTCGTTGAAAAATTCCATTCCACTCCAAGGTCCACGATATTTTCGATTACTATACAAACGAGAGAGGGGGGGGCCTATAATATCTGAAGCTGTTACGATAAGGTCAACAAGGACATCAGAAGACGTTGCACTTGGGATATGACGTAAAGGGTTTTTTTTCTGGGACTTTTCTTTTGACATGTCATCCACCGCTAGCGATTTTTGGAACAAAACACGATACGAAGGGGATAGTGACAACCGGTTTCTGCCGATTTGTTTGGCGTTGGCAAGCTTCCTTGCATCTTTTTTTCATGAAAAAGATTTAGCTCTTGAATAATTCATAATTCAGATTGCGGGTATGTAGCAAGACAGCATTAAGGATAATTTCGGAGATTCCACCTTTCGGGAAAAAAGAATTAATAAATTATGAGAGGACGGGTGCGGGAATAACATTTTGGCTGCAGGCAGTAGCCAAAAAAGTAAAAAAAAAAAATGTTTTAATGCGATAGAATCACGATGAACTTGAGAAGCACGAACAAAACGCGAATAGAAGAGGTGCTGTGTGTACACAATCAAGAAAAGAAACGAAAGAGAGTGAAAAGAAAACAGCGAGTTAGATGTACTCCTCCACTTCTTTTTTTGTTTGGCTTCTGCTGCAATTGACGGAGTTGAATGTCCGGTTGTTGCACTAACCCCAAGAAAAAACAGCGTCTGATGAAAACAATGAAACAATTCCACTCTCAACTTTTTTTATTATCTCTCGTTTTTATTATTTTTTTTTAGTTTCAACTTCTTCTGCCCGAATTCTTGCGTCACTTTCGATCTCTTTTTTTCTCGCTGTTTTTGTGTTGGCTTTTGTCTCTTTTTTCGTGGAAACCGTACAATCAACAAATGGACAAACAATTAAAAAAAAAGGGAAAGGAATGAATGAAATAAGATGGTAGTCGTTTTTTAAAATCATTTTGTATTGCGGAACGCGCGTGACATCAATCGATTTGCAATTTTTTGTTTGGCGAGTTGCAACGAAAAAAAAACAAGAAATCAAAAAGGTGGGGAAAAAAAAGAGAAGGGCAAACCCGCATTTTCTGGATAAAGTTAACGGGAAAATCACGAGTGACCCCGGTGCGAGCAAATCGTTCGGTTTCGTGGACTAGTCGACGCTTTTCGAATATTTTCTAAATGGGGTTCTTACGAAATCATTCGATAATCGAGTTGACACTTGTTGTCGTACACGATGATCACGTCACAGGATCGTGCGACCTTATTTCCCTCCTTGCATCGCACCAAAAGACGTTGAACTCTTTCATGTTGAATTCTTCAAACTGCTAGGTCATTCTACATTGGACTGGTTTTCTTTAAAAAAAACAAAACATTTGGTTATGTGTTCCACTATATCAGGCCAACTTGATCTCCTCGAAACAGTTCCCTTTTCTTTGAGACCCACACGTTGATATTTAATTCAGGTTAAATCAAAAAAGTATTGCTCAAGAAGGTACCTCAAGGTTTTTCCGCTTCATTTTTGCGACGTACTTTTTCCAAGATTTTGAATTTTTTCAAAGCCGTTCTCTCAGAACACTTTCCATTTTGGCGTGAATTTTGGCAAAAAAAAAAGGCTGGTGAAATGGTGACCTTAATTTGTTTCGTTATCCATTAAAATTCGCGTCTCGCATGACGTGGCGTCTTAAAGTTAATTCAGTACGTGCGACGAATGAATGGGCGTAGCTCCGCATTTGTTTTTTTTTTCTTTTAAAGCAATCGCTCAGGTCACACAAGAAAAAATGTGAAAAATTCTGTTTTCATTGGTATCGGAAAATGATCTAACGTAGTACAGTTTTGAAACGGACTCGTGTTAACAACGCCTCTCTTTGAAGGTCTTGAACGCACAAACATAAAAAAATTCCCGGACGTTAGATTGGCCGAATTGAGGCGAAGGACTTCACGTTGTCCAGTTCCTGAAGTTAAAAATTAATTCTTTTTCGAGGTTTATTTTGTCCTCCTCACTCGTATTCACGGGAATTCGTGAATGCGTCCATTCTTAAGATAACGCCATCTAGAAAGCAACTCTCTCCGAGATGGACACTCGAACGTTGAATTTTTTTCTTTCTTTCTTTGCGTCTGTCTGGAGAAAATATTCCTCTATGTGAGCGTTCAAAAAGAGCCAAGCCACAAAAAAGAAATAGGAAAAAACGGAGAACCATATATGGTGCAAAAGAAGGCTCGGTGTTGACCCACTTTCTACACATAACGCCCTACGTCTGAGAGAGCCCCTCTCTCCATTATTCCGACTCTCTTCACCTCTCTCTCTCTCTCTCGTTCTTTTCATGTATGTGTGTTATATAGGTGTTCCCGTCCTTTTCTTCCTCTCTTCTGCCTTTTTTTTTTATTTTATCGTGTCCCGAGTGTGTATAGAAAAACTTGCGCGTGCTAGTTCCGTATGTGAAAGTCTGACACCATGGAGAATAATCGAAATGGAAAAAAAAAAAATGAAAAATATGTGCGATCCAGCTGGTTTTATCCGGGCCCGTTTGATCTACATGATAGGGGTTTACATTCCGGACGAAGCCGGATTCGTTACCAGCAGATTCTAAACTTTATTTTCATATTTTATTCAAAAATTGAAAACGCAATTTTGCGTACTATCGATCCATTATTTTAAATTCGATTTTCTTCCTGATTTCATTTGAATGAAACAAATGCGTTTTTTTTTTCTTTTCTATTCAGATATCGACGAATGCAAGAATCCGGAACTGGCGGCTAAATGCGTGGAGAACGCCGAGTGCTGCAACCTGCCGGCCCATTACTCCTGCAAGTGCAAACCCGGTTTCCAGGGCGATGGAGAGAAACAATGTCTGGGTAAGCCCAAGCTCATTATAGAATTGTTTGTTGTTTTTTTTTTTCTGTTGGATTCTACGATAAAAATAAGAGCGCGGACAAGTTTTGTATCTTTTTCCTGTTTTGCCGTTTCAATTGAAATTGAGGTCTTCATTATTTGTTATGCAAGTCTCGTGTTTTCTTTTAAACATTCCAACGGTTTATTTTGTTTTTATGTCTCGAAACAAAACAGACATTGACGAGTGCCAAAATCCTGGATCATGCGGCCTGAATGCCCTTTGTCAGAATACCCCAGGCAACTACACTTGCACCTGCCCCAACGGCTACGGAGGCAATCCTTACGATGGCGTAAGATTAAATCAATTTTTTTCCTGCTCGAATTTTGAATTAATTAAATCGTTAATTGAACGCGATCAGTGCGCCGATATCGATGAATGCGAAATTGGCAACGCCTGCGGCACCGGAAGCCTCTGCACGAACACGGACGGCGGTTACAAATGCACTTGCCCACCCGGTTTCACCGGTGACCCCAAAGTGGCTTGCGTCGACGTCGACGAATGCGCACCGCCGCCACCCGGCGTCAAGGCGACTCCCGTTTGCGGAAGAAGCGCCATCTGCGACAATCTGCCCGGATCTTATAAATGCCAGTGCCCGCCAGGATTCAAGGGCGACCCTAAAATTGCCTGTCAAGGTTTTTGAAATTTTTTTTTTCTTTAATTCTTTTTCCCATCTATATTTAAAGGGGAAAAAAAATAACGCTAACAATTCAAAATGATGGTGATCATCATCACGCATTGAAACGCTACGCTATTATTTAGCAAATCGGTCACGGCATTACCACCATTTTTTTTTTTTTCTCTTTTCCTATTCATCGCTAATATAATTACAGACTCTGTATACGCTGCGGAGTTCGTTAACTCTTTCGTATTCTAATCTGATAATCATTTTCTGTCTTTCGGAAATCCGGATGTTTTAAAGCCCATTAGCTATTATTGTTTAAAAAATCTTTTTCTATCTAAAAAAATAACTAAAGTTTAACCTGTTTAACATATACCACTTATCTAATTACTTACGCGCTTTTAACTAACCAAAATTTTACAAAAACCCAACGAAACCTCTCTTCGCCTTCGGCTCTTTGTTGGGTTAGATATTAACGAGTGCGTTACGGGAACTGGGATTTGCGGACGCGGCGCCCTGTGCTCTAATCTCCCCGGCTCTTTCAAGTGCTTTTGCCCGGTTGGCTTTCAAGGCGATCCCAGCCGTTCTTGCAACAGTTAGTTCTTCATTTATGGCTTTGCTCTCTTTTTTACTAATGTACCCCCCTTAAAAAAAAAACCGTCCATAATTATCCTTCGTTCCTTAGGTGGAGTCAACCAGTACTCTTGATGTTTTATAGATAAGCGTTACGTTTTTTGCTAACACTTTCCCTTTTTTGTTTTCTGTACGTGTTTCACCCTGGCTATTCAGACATAAACGAGTGCCTGAGTAAACCGTGTGGCGCCAATGCGACCTGTACAGACACTATCGGCAGTTTCAGCTGTTCGTGCGTCGAGGACTTTACCGGAGACCCCTACCGAGGATGTTCAGGTATGTAGGCCATCCGTTACGTTCATGCAAGCGTATAGCCCATAAATGTCATAACACTAGACTGAGAGTTTTTGTTTTCGGTTAAGATGAATGACGATGTGTGTGTGTTACCTTCTTTAGACATTGACGAGTGTGCCGTGCTGGCAAGCCCGTGTGGTAAACAGGCCATCTGCGAGAACACTGTGCCCGGTTACAATTGCCGCTGCCCTCAAGGATATGCCGGCCAACCTACACCGGACGTCGCATGCGAACAGGTAATGAAGGATTTTTTTTTTTTTCCTGCACGCCCAGTCGTCTTATTCACTCATCAAAACACATCGGAGTATAACTCGTCTGTCAAGCTGTCAAACACCCGTTACGATTGGCTATCTCTAAATTTGCATGTATCCTAATAGCTTTGTGATTGCATGGCGGATCAATCGGGAAATGAGGTTATACAACAGCTACGAAAATTAATGGTAGGCTGTTGGGCCTCCAGTGACGTGGCATTTCCCGTCTTACTGTTAACTGACACGTTTTTAGAAGGAATCATCGATCTCTGTCTTGATTTCAGAGATTTTTGTTGCCTTTCGAAAGTTATACAACCCGCCTATCAGTTTCTCTTTTTTTGGGCTGATGTCGCATAGATTCTAATGGTTGATTGTTGAATTTTGTAGGTGGATGTGGCGACCGTCTGCAAGGGAAATTTCGATTGTGTTAACAATGCGGAATGCCTGGACGGCCAATGTTTCTGCCGTAATGGATTCCAGCCATTGGGCGCCACTTGCGTTGATATCGACGAATGTACCAAGAGTCCTTGCGGACCTAATTCCGTCTGCACTAATCTGGCCGGCAGCCATCGTTGCGAATGCGAGGCAGGTTTTGTCGGAAAGCCACCAGCCACCCCCTGCAAAGGTAAACAAGAAAACTTTCCTTTAATGACGAGCTGTGACGGATGGTTCTAAAAAAAAAACGAGAGTGAACGGAGTAGGAGAGAGTAAAATGTCACGAGGTTTAGTTCGTGACTAAAGTCAACCGGCATTCATTAGTCGGATGATCTCATTTTTTGGGGGTTTTCAATCGACATGTCAGTTTCAATTGGAATGATTGGGAAATGACGGAACAAAACAAACTTTGGTTTAAAAAAAAATAACTAATGATATGTTAATCTATTCATGTGTTCGATTAATTACGCCTGGCAGCTCCATGCGAAGATGTAAAATGCGGCACTCATGCAACTTGCAAGACCCAAGGCGAAGAAGCTTTCTGCGTTTGCGACGAAGGTTGGACCTACGATCCGGCCAATATCGCCGCCGGATGTCAGGGTACGTTGGCCTCTTCTTTTTTAAAATTTTAATTTCATCAGATATAAGAGAAGAAAACAGCAAATAAAGACCCAATGGCCACTTGCCGGTCATTAGCGTGCGGTTATTTTTTTTTTCTTCCAATTTTTTTGGAAGATAGTTAGTCGATGACCGTAACATTAATAACGTTATGCATTTTAAAATAAGAAAAATGTTTTTGCTTTTGTTTGTTTTAAATTTTCAACAGATATCGATGAATGCGACCTCGCCCAGGGCCTTTTGAGTCGTTGCGGAGAAGGAGCGATTTGTAGCAACACACCGGGTAGCTTCAGTTGCCAGTGCCCGCCAGGCTTTTCCGGCGACCCATCCACCAGATGCTTCGGTAAGAGAAAAAAACAAAAAAAAAAACAATAGATAATAAAGGGGAAATATTTCCGCTTTTATTTCAACATTTTCGGCTATCACACGGGCTCGGCGAAATGCATAGTGGAATTCTCTATTCGAAATGCCCTATTATACTAATAAATCATTGTAAAGCTCACGTAACCTTAGGCATTTTATAACGAGTCACGAATTAGAAACGACTCGCGGTTCGATTTTGAATGGATGATTTCACGTTGCAACTTCGAAGAAATTGAAAATTGAACATTCCAGTTTTCCCTTTCTTTTTTTTTTAATGTGCCCTTAAAAACGAAACATGTAACGATGTGTTATCTCAACCGGTTCAGTAATGAGCATCTTGTACCACTCTAGATATCGACGAGTGTCAACGTCCCGGTGTTTGTGGCACGGGAGCGGTTTGTGTAAACATCCCCGGTTCACATGAATGTCGTTGTCCGGAAGGAACAGCTCCGGAGCCGGATGCTCGCACTAAATGCGTCTCCCTGATGCGATGTGCCATCGATGACGATTGTCCAGGCAATTCAGTTTGCGATCCGACCAAAGAATGTTTATGCCCCGAACCCAACATCGGCAAAGATTGCAGACGTAAGTTTTTGTGCAAATTCTTGTGGTTGTTCCAAAATATTAAATTGACTCGTGTTTGTTGTAGATCCTTGTGAGGGTGTCCGCTGTTCAGCCAATCAGGAGTGCATGTTGATCAACGACGTTGCCAAATGCATGTGCTCTCCTGGTTTCACTGGTGGAGTCAACGGTGGATGCGTCGATATCGACGAATGTTCTGCTGGACAAAAACCTTGCGCCCAGGGAGCTGTTTGTCGGAATGAACCTGGCCGATTCATCTGCGAATGTCCCAATGGATTCGAAGGCGAGCCGTACAAGACGGGCTGTATCGAGAAAGCAACAGCGCCACCTGGATGCAGCATTCTTCCCTGTCCCAGCGGCGAAGTTTGCGTTCCGTCGGACAATGGCGGCGTTTGCGTCTGTTCCAGGGGCTGGATTCGTGATCAAACAACGGAACTCTGCCGGGACATCAACGAATGTCTTGAATCTCCACCAGACAAACCGGCCTGTGGTTTCCGGGCCGTTTGTAAGAACTTGCCTGGAAGTTACGATTGTTCCTGCCCGAAAGGCTACGATGGCAATCCGTTCCAGAGCTGTGACCTGTGCGACAGCATCGAATGCCGTTGTCAACCCCCTTATCGCATCGTCGGAGGAGCTTGTTTGCTTGCCGACTGCGCCGGAGGCAAACAAACGTGCCCAGCAGGAGCCGAATGCATCACGGTGACGGGCGGAGTAAGCTACTGTGCCTGCCCGGCCGGTTATCGCGCCAAACCTGACGGCTCGTGTGAAGACGTCAACGAATGTCAAGAAGGAATCAACGGTCAATCCGCCTGCGGTTTTGGAGCCGATTGTTTCAACCGGCCCGGACGTTTCGAATGTCAATGCCCAGCCAATTTCACCGGCGATCCTTACAAAGGCGTTTGCGCTCCCAGCCAAGTCCGCTGTGTCTCCGACAGTGAATGCGACACCAACGAACGCTGCGTCCAGCCTGGAGAATGTATTTGCCCGCCGCCATACTACACCGACACGGAAGACGGCAATAAATGCAAAAGCCCCTGCGAACGTCACGCGTGCGGAGTCAACAGCAAATGTACCCCGTCCGATCCGCCTAAATGCATGTGCGAGCCTGGACATACTGGAAACCCGAGCGTCGGTTGTAGTGACATCGATGAATGCCGAGACAACCCGTGCGGTCCAGGAGCGTTGTGCGTCAATGAGAACGGTGGCTTTAAATGTCACTGCCCGAACGGACAACAAGGCGACGCCTATCAGGTATGTCACACCAATTGGTTTGTTTCGTTTTTAGAGCGTGTGAAAACGATCTAGAAAGAGATCAAAACACGGCCCGTCATGGATGGATCGTTAACTGGGCTAACAAAGTATTGGCACAAATGAATTCGTTTATCTAGACTTGCTGTGACGGCAACAGCGGACAGTTCGATGCTGTCTAGATAGCAAGACGGACACGCTTTTGTCCGTCTCTCTCGTTAAATGTATCGCATAGTATTTGATCGAATTGATTTTCTAAACGCAAAATTTTTTGTTTTGAATGCAATTTACAGGAGGGATGTCGCGGAGAAGCTCGATCCGAATGCCAAGCCGACGATGACTGTGACGGACAGCTGGCCTGCATCCAGGGCGGTTGCGTTAACCCATGCCAAGCTCTGCCTTGCGGGGCGAACGCCTATTGCGAGCCGGAAGAGCACGCCGCTTGGTGCCGATGCTTGCCCGGTTTCAAAGAAGACAGTAAAACTGGCGCTTGCATTTCCCTGTGCCACGACATCCTGTGCGGCGAGAACGCCCAGTGCGTCGTTTCCTCCACTGGCCCTACTGGAACGTCAACCACATGCGCCTGTCTCGACGGCTACAACGGCAATCCCTTTCCAGGGGGTTCCTGCCTGCCGGACGTCTGTTCCGCTTCATTACCTTGTCAGGACCCTCAAGTCTGCGTTTCCGGACGCTGTAAGGAGCGCTGCGAAGGCATCACGTGCGGAGTTGGAGCTCGTTGCGACAAGGCCACCAACCAGTGCGTCTGTTTGCCCTATTTCATCGGCAAAGCGGATTTGCTCTGCGTTCCTCCAGTTATCCCGCCCATCTGTCAGCCACCTTGTGGTCGCAATTCTCATTGCGAGTACGGCCAACCCAATCGATGCGTTTGCAATCCCGGCACGTCGGGCAATCCGTACGAATCGTGCGGCGCCCAGGAGAAGACCTGTGACGCAACCAAATGCGGTGTCAATGCTGAATGTCGTCAAGGAGTTAATCGAGTCGATTGCGTCTGTCCAGTTGGTTACCAAGGCAACCCTTACGTGGCTTGCGAAGGTCAGTATTTATTTTTATTACGAACGAATTTTGAATTTTGGTTTTCATTAAATTAATGAAAAATGTGTTGGAATCGATTAGATATGAACGAATGTATTGGAAACGCTTGCGGAGCCAATGCCGTTTGTCTCAACACGCCCGGAAGCTACGATTGCCAATGTCAGGAAGGATTCTCTGGCAATCCGTTCATGATGTGCATGCCCATCAGCCTCGTGCCACCCGTCCAGCCCTCTGTGGCCGATCCATGCTCGTCTGTTAGTTGTGGACCGAATGCTGGTTGTCGAAACGGACAGTGCGTATGCCTTCCTGGTTACTCCGCCAGCGCTGGAGGTCTGTGCTCCGTTCCGTCTTGTCGAAACGATCTCGACTGCGCCAGCCGAGAAGTTTGCCTCCCCGTTGATCAGTCCATCAAAAATGGCGGCCTTCGTCGTTGCGTGGACGCTTGCTCCCGCGAGCAGTGCGGACCCAACGCCGTGTGCGTAGCCGACACTCACCGGGCGTCTTGTATTTGTCGGGACGGATTCACGGGCAATGCCAACGTCGGTTGCCAACAGGAACCTGCCGACGACAAATGCGGAAGAGACGACGACTGCCCGGGCGACGCTATTTGCGGCAAAGACATTGACGGTATCCGCCAATGCGTTGACCCTTGCAAATCTTTTACCTGCGCCCAGAGTGAATCTTGCGTCATCAAGGCCGGCAAAGCCCACTGTGAATGTTTATCTAATTTTGTACGCAACCCTGTCACCGGATCTTGCGAAAAACCAGGACGTAAGTTTTTAAAAACGTGTTGAGAAATCGTTGAAGAATTTGGTTGCTAAATTTTTATTTTTGCAGTTCCGGATTGCGTCACAAACGCGGACTGTAAATCCGATTCCGTTTGCCGTCAGGATGTTTTGGGAGTGCGCAAATGTACGGCCGTCTGCGTGGGTTACACTTGCTCCGCCAACTCAGATTGTCGGGCTGCCAACCATGTCGGCCAATGCGTTTGCCGGGCCGGATTCACTGGTAACCCCAACGACCGCAACGGATGCCGTCCTGTGCCTAAAGATCAATGCCAGACGGATGCCCAATGTAGCGAAGTTGAAGTTTGCAAACCGGACAGCAACGGCCTCCGCCGCTGCGTTGCCATCTGCCCAACTGTTCGTTGCGGATCGGGAGCTGTATGCGTGGCTAATAATCATGCCGCCAAATGCGCCTGTCCGACCACCGGCCTTTATGCTGGCAATCCATCCGGACCGGAAGGTTGTCGCAAAGTTGAATGCTTGGCCAATACCGACTGCCCTGGAACAAAGTCATGCGATCGCGCCACGTACACTTGCAAACCCGTTTGCGTTCAAAACAGTTGCGGCAAGAACGCCATCTGCCTGGCTGAGAACCACATGGCCATGTGTTCTTGCCCGGTAGGATTGGTACCCAACCCCAGACCTGAAATCGAATGCGTTCCAGCTGACCTTTGCGTCTCTCAACCTTGTCACGCTACTGCCATCTGGTAATGAAATTCAAACGGCCTTCTGTTTTTTGTTCAAATTGTAATTCTAATTTCGATTGAATTTCCAGCTCCACATCTGCTGGCAGAGTAGTTTGCTCTTGCCCGTTAGACAAAGTTGGAGATGCCTACAGGACTGGATGCCGTGCGAATGGAACGTGCCCCAATGGCAATACTGACTGCCCGTCAGAAGCTTCTTGCCTGGACGGCCGCTGCGTCGACCCGTGCGATTCCTTCTGCGGACCGAACGCCGCCTGCCGAGTCATCAACCACAAACCATCGTGCTCCTGCCCGCCACGTTTCAATCCGAATCCGACAGCCGATCGCGGATGTGTCCGTCAGCCTCAGAGTTGCCGTTCAGATGGCGATTGCCCAACTGGTAGTCCTTGTATGGGTGGCCAATGCAAAGCAGTGTGCCGAAACGAATATGATTGCGCCCAAGGCGAGCGTTGCGTGTCCAGCATGTGCCAACTTCCCTGTCTGAGCCACGGCCAATGCCCCAATGGACAGGCATGCGTCGGAAGCTATTGCAAAGCAGGCTGCCGTGCCGATGCTGACTGTCCAATCAATCAGGCATGTCTGAATCACCGATGCGAGAATCCTTGTCAACGTGAAGGAGTGTGCGGTACCAACGCCCTCTGCCGAGTCATCGACCGCTCAGCACAATGCGCTTGCCCCGACGGATTTATGGGAGGACCCACCGCCCAGCAAGGTTGCATGCGCAATCCGGTCTACTGCCAATCTGGAACGGCTTGCCCAGCTGGCCATACTTGTCAATCCGGCCGATGCTACCCGACTTGCCGTGAAGGTGCCCCCAACACTTGCGTGGGCGGAGAGCGTTGCTTGTCCGGCCAATGCGTCAAGATCTGTTACAGCGACAACAACTGCATGTCCGGCGAAGTGTGTATCGATGGCGGATGCAGACCAGGATGCCGTTCAGATACCGATTGCTCTAACAGTCAAGTCTGTCGAAATAGCCAATGCCGTTGCGCTCCTGGCTACGCTGCTGGGGCCAATGGAGTTTGCGTCGATGTTGACGAATGCCTGAACCGACCATGCCACGCCACCGCGCAATGTACCAACACAGTTGGATCCTTCCGCTGCTCTTGCCGACCTGGAACCGTTGGCGATGGCTACAGCGAAGCCTGCGTGGCAGCCAACGAATGTGAAACCAGCTCCGCGTGTGCGGACCATCTGGCCTGTCTCGTCCGTCAAGGCGGCACCAAAGCTTGCGCCGACCCTTGCACGACTTCGCCCTGCGGTCGTAACGCCCTCTGTACAGTCGTTGATCATCAACCATCATGCAGCTGCCCGCCAACTACTCGAGGCAATCCTAATGATTCGAAAGTAGGCTGCTTCCGCGTTGATTGTATCGAGAACGAAGACTGTCCGCAAGATCGAACATGCGATAAACAATCGTTCAAATGCATTAATCCGTGCGATTCTATGGAATGTTACAACGGACTATGTCAAGTCAAGAACCGTAAAGCCGTCTGCCAATGCGCGCCTGGATTCCGACCTACTCCAGACAACAAGTGTGTCGATGTTGATGAATGCAACTCGAATCCGTGCCATCCGACTGCCACCTGGTAAACACCTGAATTTTTTTTTTTTAAAGCCCATCAGTCATGGAAAAGATTTATAATGAGCTCTTTTATTTATTTTTTTTTTCCCCAGTCGTAACACGCCTGGCAACTTCCAGTGCGTCTGCCCAGATGGTAAGTTAACAAAAGTGGGTTTGAATGGCTAAGGGTATGTTTCCTAATTATCACGTTTTATTATCAACAGGTTTAGTGGGAGAACCGTACAAGGCCGGTTGTAAGAGACCAGGTCACTGTGTCGTCGATTCCGATTGTCCATTGACGGCCTCGTGCATCTCCGGTACCTGTAAAGACCCTTGTGGATTAGCAGGTGCTTGTGGTAAAGGATCAGACTGTGTGACTGAAAACCACTTACCAGTCTGCCGTTGCCCGTTCCAAACCACCGGCAACCCGAAAACTGGTAATGAAATCTAAACTAGCAGACTATTTAAACTAATAAGCGGTACTTAACACAACTTGTTTTTTTTTTTACTTAAAAAAAAATTAGAATGCTACACGCTACAGTGTGTCGACGGATCGGATTGTTCTCAGAAAGAAGCCTGCGTCAACAACAAGTGTGTTGATGCTTGCGCTGCTTCCAACGCTTGTGGATCCAACAGCGACTGTACGGCCGTCAACCACCGTAAGTACTTTGTTTAATTTTATATTTCGCATAGTATTTTCCGATTTTGAAAATTCATTCTCGGCTATAACAGGAGCTGTTTGTGAATGCAAATCTGGATTTACTGGAAGCCCGTACCAAGGTTGCGTTGCGCTAGTCCTTTGCGCTTCGGAATCCCAGTGCCCGACGTCGCAAACTTGCACGGGTGGCGTCTGCGTTTCTCGCTGTCAAAGTAGTCGTGACTGTCTGCCATCGCAGCACTGCATCGAAGGCAAATGTCGTCCAGCTTGCACGAAGAGCACGGAATGCGCCGAAGGCCAGGTCTGTTACAACAGTGTCTGCGTCCAGGAGGTGCGTTGTCGTAGCAACGATGAATGCGGCGAAGGAGAAAGTTGCCTGAAATCCAGCAACGGCAAAGCTGAATGTCGCAATCCTTGCGATGGATCCGTGCTCTGCGGCCGCAATGCCGTCTGCAAGGCAGTCAATCGCCAGGCCGTCTGCAGTTGCAAAGAAGGCTATTTTGGAAATCCCCAGGATGATAAGATTGGCTGTCTCAAGATCGAATGTACCAAGAACGAGGACTGCTCAGCTGACAAACGTTGTCATGACAACCGATGCAAAATCGCCTGCATGGTCGAGAACCTTTGCGGCAAGAACACGCTCTGCTTCTCGGAGAAACACCAGTCCGTCTGCAAATGTCAACCTGGTTACACTGGCAACGTTCTGACCGGATGCACGCCCATAGATTACTGCTCTCAAACACCGTGCGCGGCCGGAGCCCGATGCGAAAATACCCGTGGCTCTTACAAATGTATTTGCCCGACTGGAACAGTAGGAGAACCTTACAGCGAAGGATGCCAACAGCCCGTGGAGTGCAGACAAAATCAGGACTGCCCACCATCAGCCGTTTGCGGTCGAGAAAAAGGACAGCCGAAATGCCAAGATGTCTGTGCTGGATACTCCTGCGGACCGAATGCTGATTGCCTTCCGGCCAATCACAAGGCCGGATGTGTTTGTCGACAAGGTTTTGAAGGAAATCCGGCTGATAAAACCATCGGCTGCGTTCGCAAACCAGTAAGCTGCAAAGCTCAGCCAGATTGTCCACCAAACACTTTCTGCTACGGCGGAATTTGCAAGCCGGCCTGCCAGTCCAACACCGAATGTCAAGATGGTGAGGCGTGCGTCCGCGGACAGTGTGTCAACCCTTGTTCTTTGGACGGCGCCTGCGGTATGAACGCCCAATGTCGTCCAGTCAATCACGAGGCTGTTTGTTCGTGCTCTGCCGGCTTCACTGGAACACCGAAAACTGAATGCATTCGCGTTCCAGTTGCTTGTACTCGTGATGGAGAATGCGGTACTGGAAACAGATGCAATGACGGTCGTTGCGTTCCAGCTTGTACCAGCGACTCCAAATGCGCTTTGAACGAGAAATGCGTTGACGGCCAGTGTATGCTGACTTGCCGCGTTGACAACGATTGCTTCCTCAGCCACATTTGCCTCAACAACATGTGCATTGTTGGCTGCCACCAGAATAGCGATTGTGCAACTGACGAAGGTACGATTTTTTATAAATCCAGAATATGGAACACATTTTTAAAAATTATTGTTTCTATTTGCAGCTTGTATTGAAAGTCGCTGTAAGAACCCATGCAAGTCCGAGGCAGTTTGCGGTAAGGATTGATTTTACTTGTCTAATTAATTTCATTAAACTTGTATTCATTATTGTTTATTTTTTAATTGATTTTTTTAGGACCGAACGCGTTGTGTAACGTTGTAAATCAGCGAGCGCAATGTACTTGCCCAGCCGGTTTCTTGGCCTATCCTACTCCCAACACGGTATGCTTAAAGAACCATGTAACCTGTTATCTATCTTGAAAGACAAACTTATTTAAATTGAATCAACAGGCTTGTGTCCGAGAACCCACACCTTGCACTGGAACCAAAAGCTGCGCTGCCGGTTTTACTTGTCAGAACTCGGTCTGCCGTCCACTTTGCTCGGCCGATTCTCAGTGTCTGGTCAACGAGCGCTGCGGCCAAGGAATGTGCGTGCCCGTCTGCCGACAGGACACTGACTGTTCCAGTGGCGAGATTTGCTCTATGGGAAGCTGCAAAACTGGTTGCCGAACTGATCCAGATTGCCCGATGACCCACGCCTGTCTCAATGCTCAATGCGTGTCCGTTTGCGCCTCACCGGCTGCCTGCGGTACTAACGCCAAGTGTCTCGGAACGAACCATCGTGCCCAGTGCACTTGCCTTGAGGGATTGATTGGAAACGCTAAAGTGGCATGTCGCTATCCCCCATCCACGTGCACAGCAACAACCGATTGTTTGGCCAATCAGAAATGCATCGGAGGAATGTGTCGACCAGGATGCACCAGGTACATTCAATTCGAAATTTGAAATATTTCGTGCATTATTAAATGAATGTTTTCCTTCAAACAGTGATCAAGGATGCTTGTCGGATTCCCGATGCATCAATGGCGCTTGCAGCCCCGTGTGTAACAGCGACAGCTTCTGCGATCGCGGTCATGTCTGTCTTGATCGCGTCTGCGTCGTCGGATGTCGCAACGACGCCACTTGCCCGGCCAGCCAGGCTTGTATCAATAATAAATGCACAGGTTGGCATTCCATTCTTTCTTTTCTCTCTTGTTTGGTGTTTAAAATTTATTGAGGAAATGTCTTAATGTATTGATTAAAAAACAGATCCTTGTCGAGTTCCGAACGTGTGTGGCAATTGCGCTGTGTGCGAAGTCATCAATCACGTAGCTCAGTGCACATGCCCGTCCGGATCCATTGGTAATCCTCAAATCGGATGCTCCATCACACCGACACGATGCGCCGCCAATGGTGATTGCGGTTCTGGAACCTGCATTTCCGGTTTCTGTTCCAAAACCTGCACAAAGAACAACGAATGTAGCTGCGGGGAATCTTGCGTCCAGGGACGTTGTCGCCTCAAGTGCTCGGCGGATAACCAGTGCCCAACCGGTCAACTATGTCGCATTGGAAGCTGCACCCCCGGATGCAAGGCCAACACGGATTGCGCCGTCCAGCAAGCTTGCATTAACGGACAGTGTAGAGATCCTTGTCAGATAAGCCCTTGCGGACGAGGTGCTGAATGCCGCATCTCTGACCATCGTGCGGTTTGTCTCTGCCCGAACGGCTTTTCTGGAAACCCAACCGTTGGTTGCGAGAAGAACGAATGCGAGCGCGATGGCGATTGCGACATGGAAAAGCGCTGCCAGAAGAACCGCTGCGTCTTGCCGTGTCTGGAACCCGGTGCTTGCGGAGTCAACGCCGTCTGCCGGTCCGTCTCACACAAGGCACAATGTCTCTGTCCGCCAGGTTATTTTGGCAACGCCCAAATCGAATGCAAACAAGGTTGGATAACAAGAAACATATATTCTTGGTTTGATGGCAGTTTAATTTCATGGTTGACGTATTCAGATGTCAACGAATGTTTGAGCAACCCATGCGGTGCCAACGCTATTTGCACGGACAATGTCGGTAGCTTCACCTGCACCTGCGCTCCTGGATGTGTCGGGGACCCAGTCAGAGGCTGCCTGTGCACTGCACCATCCACCATAGACCCGTGCGCAGATTCCGGTTGTGGAACGCATGCCTTGTGTCGTGTGGAGGGAACTCGTCCCGTCTGCTATTGCCCACCCAACTATCCATATGGAAATCCTCGCAAAGAATGTAAATTTCAAATTCTCTTTTTATATTTATATTTCTTGATGTTTTCTAACGCGATTAGGCAAACCAATGAAATTAATGCTATTATTTAATTAATTAAAATTAAGGTAACAATGAGAAACCTTCGATGCGAACGGATTGCCGAACAGAAGGTTGCGGCGAAGGAGCTTCGTGTGTTGCCCAGGGCCCACAATACGTCTGCAGGTGTCGAACTGGCCTTCAAGGGAATCCTGAAGTTCGATGCAGCGCAGGTACAGACAAGTTAACCGATTTGATCGCATGTCGAATTTAGTGAATAGAAAAAATTGTAGAACTAAGTAGATCGCATAACACAAAGACATTAGGTATTTTCTCTTTAAATTAGCCGTAGTCTTTTTCTCGTTGAGTTGAAGGATAGTTTATCTTTCATTGACTTTCATTCTCTTACGTATTTCTAATTTGTTTACAAGCCACACAAAAAAAATTTACCGTATTTCTTTGGTGCTTGTGCGTGCCCATTATCTTCCTCTTCTCTTTCCTCTCTGTTGTTCTATCTGCTCCCCTCCTTTCCCTTCCTGATCCGGCACCTTAGATCGCTCCTGTTCGATTGATAACGACTGCCCCATGGATAAGGCTTGCGTCAATCGGCAATGTCAAGATCCTTGCTCGTTGAGAGAGGCTTGCGGTCAGAACGCCCTGTGTAGCGTTGTTTTGCACAAGGCTCGCTGCTCGTGCCCGCAATGCTACATCGGCCGGCCAACTCTCAAGTGCAGCCCAGATCCCAGGTGTGGCACTACCACACAGAGACCCGTTGCCGTTATAACGACCCCAAGTAATCCGGTCACGAAGAGTCCAAGACCATCAACTGCACCTGTCGTAGCCGTGTGTTCCAGGGACAACCAATGCTCGACCAATCACGCTTGCAACACCAACCTGGGCACGTGTCAAGATCCTTGCGATTTTAAGAACGTAGCCTGCGATCAAGGCAAACGCTGCGAAGTCCGACGACACCGGCCCGTCTGCGTTTGTAAACACGGTTTCGTGCTGAACGAAGCGGGCGAAATGGCGTGCGGACCGAACCCGATCGAATGCCGAGTGGACGATGAATGCGCTAGTAATTTGGCCTGCGTCCAGGGACGTTGTACCAACCCGTGCGCCGGTACCCGCAATCCATGCACGGCGTCCAACAAGGTGTGTCAGGTGCTGGATCACCGTGCCGTTTGCATATGCGTCGAAGATTGCACGGCCTCCGTTTCGATTTGCCTACGCGATCGAGGCTGTCCGCCCACCATGGCTTGTGTCAACTTCCAGTGCCGCAATCCGTGTGAAAATTCCACCTGTCCTGAAAACCGACCGTGTTATGTTGAAGAGCACAAAGCCGTCTGCAAATTCTGCCCGCCAGGCTTTGTGGTGAATCCACAATACGGATGCATTCAAGGTATTAATACTCTACGTTCAATCGTCCATCGTCTTGGTGTATGGTAAACGACCGAAAGACACACAGCATCAACAACATACGAACGAAAAAAAATTCTTTAAATTAAAAAATGATTAAAACTCCCACAAAACCTTTCCCTCTAGTCACCTTGTTTGGGGGGTGGGGGACTGCTGCTTTTTATTGTAATTATTTTTATTAATTTTTAAAATTCGTGTTTGTAATGCTGCTCAGTTGTAATGCATCAAACGGGCGTTTAATATCTCTCCAGAGTTCATACTAATGTGGAATTAGTATCTTCTCTTAACTAACACTGTCCATACTAACTAAAGCATACCTACTAAACGCTAATAACATGACTTTAACGCTCTAATCAATAACTCCCAGCTTGAGTGAGATGACTGATTGTTTATTTTCTTCTGTCAACGTTTAGCTGTCGGTTGTCGAACGGATTCCGAATGCCCAGCTAAGGAAGGCTGCATCAACGGACGCTGTCAGGTAGTTGATATTCCTAAAGAGCCCGTGGTCGGCGAATGTCCACCGTGCCGACCTAACGAGGAATGCGATGCCACGACGCTCACGTGCTTCCCGGGTAAGTTTCAAATCGAAAACTCAGAGCATGCTAAAAATAAAATCTTACTAACACCAAAATGTATTTGCTCGTTTCAAAATGCTTCCCCAATTGAAATCGTTTAATTCTTTTTTTTTTTTTTTTTTAACAAGTCTGCACACGAATGGATATTTCAAACTACTTGGAGTTCGAATATGAAAGATAATTCATAGTAAAATAATTAATAATAATGCTTCAGTTAACATTTACCTACGTTCGTGTGCAGACTTTATTGCTAATGCTCTGCACTACTCATTTAGTAGTTTTTACTAAGCAATTTTATTTTTTACTGATAAATGAACGCACGATGGTTTCATTTATCACGCGGCACCAAACTACAAGTTTGATTTGACCAATTGACCGCATTTTCTTAACTGTTATCCGAACGCCAATAGCAAATGCTCCTCCTTTTTTTTATTCATTTTTTTTATTACTCCCGCCGGCTTTGCCAAAAATGAGTTCTGTGCCTCACGATCAAGAAATTCCGAGCTTCGTTCATCATCTTGAATTGTTTTTTTGGGCTTGTAAACGCTCGCTCCATTGCCTTTTGGGACCGCATATATCTTTTAATTGTTTTGACGATGTCGGGGAATGAAATTGAGTTTTCTTCAATGCACCTACTTTAATGGCGCCAACGGGAATATATGCAGGACCACTCAACCCTGTTGCCGTTGTGACGGAACCGAACCGCGTTCCAGGAGAGACAAGTTCAAAGCCTGGGTATCCTTCTCTTGTACCAACTGGCCCACCTTTCACCTATCCACCAACAGCTCCTTCTGTTCCAGAAGTATCGACTCCCATGCCAGGTTATCCAAAACCCATTACACCGGTCGTTCCATTCCCAACTCCGACCGTCGAACCTGTCGTTGTGGAAGTATCATCTCCGTCCAGTGCAATGCCGGGTTATCCCAAACCAACCACACCGACCATTCCGTTCCCAATTCCGACTACCCCATCGCTGGGCGTTGAATTGCCACCTACCACCACGTCAGCCCCGCTCACTAGGCCACCTCGCCCTCGCCCCCCTACAGATGCAGTCGTAGAGGAAACCACCACACCTATCTATCCGCCGACTGTGACCATAGAACCTAGCTATGTTCCCACACCTTCCGTAACACCACCTCTGGTGGAGGTGCCACCTACTACCCCGAGCGTTGCCATAAGTTCTAGTAGACCTCCGTTGAGTACAGAGCCAGTCGTGGCAGAACCAGGTACGCCTGAACCGCCCCGTCCATCGGTCACGAGGCCACCCCGTCCGGGTTACCCTACACCACCCAGCATTCCGCCTTCTGCGGAAACGGGAAGTCCTCCACCTGCTCCTACTCCGCTCATTCCTGCAACTTCCAAACCACCTACGGTGCCCGTAGTCGCAGAAACCCCTGCTCCTCCAGGTACCACACCTTCTATTCCTTATCCACCTGCACCGCCTACACCACCCGTGTCGCCACCAGTAGCTGGAACAACTAGCCCAGAGTATCCATCTCCCATCCAAGTAACCACAGATGCACCTCGTCCTCCTGTCTTACCTGTTGTTGCAGAACCAGGAGCACCTTCCACCTCTCGACCCACTCCGCTGGAACCTGTACCCTCTTCACCTTCCGTCATACCACCTGGCGTTGAAAATCCGAAACCTACTTATCCTACACCTGTTCCGCAATATCCTACCATTACTAGCCCACCCGGTGTTCCGGTAGTTGCTGAAACTCCAGTTCCGTCAACTGCTCGTCCACCCACTGTTTCGCCACCTAAACCATCTAACCCGCCAGGCATACCGCCCCTAGCTGAAACCGCTACACCTTCTTATCCTGCACCTGTCCAAGAACCATCTAGTGTTTCTAACCCACCTACCGTACCAGTTGTTGCCGAAACGCCAAGGCCCACGCCTGAACCCCATATCCCATACCCACCACCCGCTCCTTCTATTCCACCTGTTCAACCACCCATTGCAGGAACTCCGTCACCTTTACCCCCTCCAACGAGCGGAACTAGTAGACCTCCGTTGTCTACCGAACCGAGCGTTGCTGAACCCAGTCAACCTTACGAACCACCGGCACCTTCTGAAAGACCTCCTGTTCCTAGTTATCCAACACCTCCTCATTTGCCACCCATTGCGGAAACCACTAGTCGTCCACCGTATCCTACCCATCAACCACCTTCCGTTGCTAGCCCGCCTACAGTTCCAGTGGTTGCTGAAACTCCGGTTCCATCGACTTCTCGACCTGTTGGCTCTTCCCCTAAACCTTCTTACCCACCCAGTGTACCACCATTGGCTGAAGTTCCTAAACCAACCTACCCTGCTCCTGTACAAGAAACACCTGGTATTCCTAGCTTACCTACACTTCCCGTTGTCGCTGAAACTCCTGCTCCTGCAGCTGTTACGCCACAGTATACCCCACGTCCGCCTGCCCCACAAAATCCAGCACCATTGCCCCCGATAGCAGAAACTCCTCGACCCGATTACCCGTCACCTACCCAGGAAACCACTAACCTTCCGCGCCCTCCGACTGTTCCGGTAGTTGGAGAGCCATCGTCTTACCCAACTCCTCAACCGCCTGGAGTTGCTCCACCCAAACCGTCTAACCCTCCTAGTTTACCACCTGTGGCTGAAACTCCCAGACCTTCGTACCCTGCACCTGTCCAAGAAACGCCTAATATTTCCAACCCACCAACCGTTCCAGTTATTGCTGAGACTACCCGCCCTACTGCTAAACCTGACATAACTTACCCACCAGCACCTCCTTCGATTCCTCCTTACCAGCCACCCACAGCCGAGTTACCCGCCCCATCTCCCCCTGCTACGTCTGGAACGAGTAGACCTCCTCTACCAACGGACGCAGTTGTGGCTGAACCAAGTCCACCTTTCGAGCAGGTTACCCAAGCCACAAGACCACCCCGTCCTTCTTACCCCACACCTCCTAACTTGCCACCTCTAGCTGAAACCACAGCTCGACCACCTAGCCCTACCCAACAACCTCCTTCTGTTTCATACCCAACTGGTGTGCCGGTGGTTGCCGAAACTCAGCCTCCTTCAACTCCTCGACCAATTGGCCCTTCTCCGCCTAAACCGTCTAACCCTCCTAGCTTACCACCTATCGCTGATACTCCTAAACCTTCATATCCATCTCCTATCCAAGAAACACCTGGAATTTCTAATCCACCTACTGTACCCGTTGTCGCGGAGACGACTACCCAAAGACCTGGCATTCAATATCCTTCTCCACCTCCTCAAAGCCCTCCTCACTTACCACCTGTAGCCGAAACTCCTCCACCTTCACTTCCTGCCATATCGGAAACGAATAGGCCTCCTTTACCTTTTGAACCGGTTGTCGTTGAACCCAGCTCGCCCTACGAGCCGAGTGCACCAAGCACAAGACCACCACGACCTTCTTACCCAACTCCACCACACCTACCACCCATTGCTGATACAACATCTAGACCACCTCGGCCTACGCAACAACCACCTTCCGCTCCCGCACCTCCCACTGTGCCGGTAATAGCTGAAACGCAACCTCCTGCAACTCCCCGACCACCTGGTTCTACCCCGCCCAAACCATCTGCCCCTCCTAGTATTCCTCCTTTAGCTGAAACTCCTAGACCTACTTACCCTGCCCCTGTTCAGGAGCAACCGGGTATTTCCAATCCACCTACGGTTCCAGTTATCGCCGAAACTCGTCCTCCTACTCCTAAACCTGATGTTCCATATCCTCCACCAGCGCCTTCTATTCCTCCATATCAACCACCTATTGCTGAAAATCCTTCCCCTTCACCTCCGGCCACGCCGAGTACGAGTAGACCTCGTCCACCAACGGAACCGGTCGTGGCTGAGCCCAGCCCGCCATACTCTCCGGTTACTCCAGCTACGAGGCCACCACCTCCTTCCTACCCAACTCCACCTCATCTACCACCCATTGCTGAAACAACGGCTAGTCCACCTCGCCCTACGCAACAACCACCTTCTATTGCCCATCCTCCCACTGTTCCAGTAATAGCCGAAACTCAACGTCCTTCTACCCCTCGACCACCTGGTTCTTCTCCACCTAAACCTTCAGCTCCTCCTAGTATACCTCCATCGGTTGACACTCCTAGACCTACTTACCCTGCACCTCTTCCAGAGCAACCAGGTATTTCTAATCCACCTACTGTCCCAGTTATCGCTGAGACTCGTCCTCCTACACCCAAACCTGATGTTCCATATCCACCCCCAGCGCCTACTGTTCCTCCCGTTCAACCACCAGTAGCCGAAATTCCTTACCCTTCACCTCCGGCCATACCAGGCACCAGTAGACCTCCTTTACCGTTTGAGCCGGTTGTGGCCGAACCCAGTCCACCTGGACCAGGCCAGCCAACTACTAGACCTCCGCGCCCGACTTATCCAACACCTCCCAGTTTGGCCCCTGTAGCTGAAGTTCCGTCGGCTTCACCTCCTGCGATACCAGGAACGAGTAGACCTCCTTTACCGTCTGAACCAGTTGTAGCCGAACCCAGTCCACCTGGACCCGGTGTGCCATCTACTAGGCCTCCCCGTCCGACTTATCCAACACCCCCAAGTTTGTCTCCTGTGGCTGAAGTTCCTTCACCTTCTTCTCCTGCCATCCCAGGAACGAGTAGACCTCCTTTACCGTCTGAGCCAGTTGTTGCCGAACCCAGTCCACCTGGTCCAGGCCAACCAGCTACAAGGCCTCCGCGCCCAACATATCCAACACCCCCTAGTTTGGCTCCAGTAGCTGAGATTAATCCTGCATATCCACCTAGTCCCACCCCTCAATTACCGTCGATATCAAATCCTCCGAGCGTTTCAGTAATTGGTGAGCAACCGAGTACGACTAGTGCCCCGCAGTATCCTTACCCGCCATCAGTTACATCTTCTCCAGGTTTGCCGCCTGTGGCTGAAACACCTGTAACGTACCCTGTTGGTCCAACTTCCAAACCACCCGGTTACCCGGCAGCCCCTCCAACTTCTCCGGTAGAGGCCGAAGTCCCAGCACCTCAACAACCTTCTTACCAACCCAGTTCGACGCCTTACCCACCGGTACCCACTAGGCCCCCAACAGCTGTTTTGCCTACTCCTCCATCGGCTATCGGTGGAACCCGACCTCCAGGTTCTCCACCCACCGTCCCTGTAATTGCCGAAAGACCGCCATCGTATCCCACTTCACCACCAGTTGAGAGACCTGACCCATACCCTTACCCTAAACCACCTCCACCTGTACCCGAGGTAACGAGTCGTCCTCAGCCGACCGTACCAGGGCAAACCCCCGCCACCCCAGGTACCCCAGTACCCGTAGTGGCTGAACCGTCTTCTCCTGGAACGCCGAGTCGTCCACAAATCCAGCAGCCACCCATTGGAACACAAAGCACGCCACCCACTTTTGTCTTACCTGAACCGCTAAGACCGTTCGCATCGGAGCGACCTCCCACCGATCGCCCGACTCCGCCGCAGGTGATCATTCCACCCAAAACAGGCTGCGTCAGCAACAATGACTGCCTGGACACAGAGGCCTGTGACATCCCGAACGAGCGTTGTGTCGACCCCTGCGCCTACCAACCTTGTGTGCCAAACGCCCAGTGCCAAGTGATCTACCACAACCCTGTCTGTGCTTGCCGACCTGGATTCACTGGAGTTCCTACCATCCAATGCATAGCCGGTACTTGTCCAGTCATCATCTAGAACGACGAAAAAATTTCGCCAGACTTAAAAAAATCGCCATCGAATCAACGCTTTGGAACATTACCTTCACCTAATCATTCATACCCGACGATTCACGAAAAAAAAGATCAGCCAACAAAATTATTCATCTTTTTTTATTGCCATACCGACAGTTCTAACTGACGAGACCTGGGTCTGGATAAAATAGGTCATCTGTTTCGAAAATGAAATGGATTTCGTTGAATAGCGTAACTCATAGTGACAAGCCCCTACTTAAATTCCACCTACTTACATTTTTACTTAATTCATAGACGTTGACATGCACTTATGTGGTGATGGGCTTTTGACTGCCTTAAGGAAACCTCAAAGCTTTGTCAAAAAAACTAATTTGTTTTTCATTTTTTCTATTCAATTGATCAACTAGTGGTTGTCGGAGAGTGTCAATCCAATAACGACTGCCCTTACGATCGTTATTGTGACCGCCCTACTGCCCAGTGTATTCCAGTATGTCAGACTCGAGTCTGCGGTCGTCTTGCCTCGTGCCAGGCCGTCAGTCACAACGCCGTTTGCAGTTGTCTTGAGGGCTATACCGGAAATCCTCGTGAGCAGTGCTACAAACGTAAGTTCTATTTGAACGTGTTTCTCACTTCAATGTGTTTGAATAACATTATTTTAATCTTTACGAGCAGTTACCGGTTGCAGAAGCAATGGCGATTGTCCGGCAAAAGAAGCTTGCATCAACGGACAGTGTGTCAACCCTTGCCGTTGTGGCGTTGGAGCTGTCTGTGAAATTCGTGATCATAATCCAATCTGCAAATGTCCAGCTGGCACCATCGGCAACCCTCTGACTGGCTGTACATGTACGTATTTACTTGGCTCTTTTAATTTATATTTTACAAAAAGATAACATGCCTGGTTTCATTACAGCCCCTGTAATATCCGAACCATGCAATCCTAGCCCATGTGGACCTAATGCTGATTGCAGTGTGGGTTTGACAAAGAATCCCATCTGTACTTGCCGTCCTGGTTTCTACGGTGATCCGCAAAGCAATCGCGGCTGTGGGCCTGAATGTACCACGAACAGCGAGTGCCCGTCAACGCAGGCTTGTATTAATCAAAAGTGTCGCGATCCATGCCCTGGAGCTTGTGGAATCAACGCAGCCTGTCGCGTGACGGGACACAATCCAGTCTGCTCATGTGTTCCTGGGTACACCGGCAATCCTTACGAGAATTGCAACCCGATTGTCGTTTCACCCGTCATCACTCCGACATTGGCTCCACCAGTGTCTTACCCACAATTACCACCTAGACCAGACTGTCCGAACTGCAAACCCGAATGCGTTCTCAACTCGGATTGCCCACCCAACTTGGCCTGCATGAACCAAAAATGCAGAGATCCTTGTCCTGGAGTGTGTGGCCAAAATGCCGTTTGCAAAGTCAACAACCATAACCCGATATGTTCCTGCTTGCAAGGATATCAAGGCGACCCGACCAGATCTTGCGCTCCAAGACGTAAGACATTATTTCTTGCTTTACTCGAATACTTGAATTAACGAACTCTTTCAATTATAGCCGTTTCACCAAGTGTGGTTGAGCCTGTCGTTCCCAATCCTTGCAATCCAAATCCCTGTGGCAACTACGCAGATTGTCGACCAGTCAATAACCAAGCCACTTGCTCTTGCTTGCCCGGTTATTACGGTAACCCGTGCCGCCCAGAATGCATTGCCAGCAGCGACTGTCCGAAGAACAAGGCTTGTGTCAATCAAAAATGCGTCGATCCCTGCCCAGGCACATGTGGTATAGGAGCCAACTGCGTTGTTAAAGATCACAATCCGATCTGCTCATGCCCTGGTGCTATGACGGGCGACCCGTTCGTTCGTTGTACTGAACCAGTAGTTGTCCAACCAGAGCCGGTCACCACCAGACCGAAAGATCCTTGCTCTCCATCACCCTGTGGTGTAGGAGCTGATTGTCGATCGCAAGGAAACAGTGCTACCTGCAGCTGTCCAGCCAATTATGTCGGAGATCCCTACACCGGATGTCGACCGGAATGTGTCCAAAACTCGGATTGTCCTCGCGACAAGAGCTGCGCCAACAACCGATGTGTCAATCCTTGCCCAGGCGTATGTGGATTGAATGCTGAATGCCGTGTTATCAATCACTACCCAGTCTGTAGTTGCCTGTCCGGCTATACTGGCGATGCCTCTTCAGCTTGCCGACCTATTCCTGTCGAAAGCCGACCCATCGAGCCTGTTGTAACGGACAGACCTTGTGTACCATCACCCTGTGGACCAAACAGCGCCTGCAGAGAAGTTAGCAACAAGCCAGTTTGTTCTTGCCAATCTGGATTTGTCGGTGTCCCACCAAGCTGTCGACCGGAGTGCTCGGTAAGTTTTTTATTCCTACCATATCATTTTTGGAACATTAATGACATTTGATTTCATTTAATTTTTAGTCCAACGCTGAATGCTCCCAGTCTTTGGCCTGTATCAACCAGAAATGTAGGGATCCTTGTCTTGGTGTTTGCGGAGAGAACGCCGTTTGTCGAGTTGTCCAGCACAACCCGATTTGTAATTGTCCTAAGGACCTTACAGGTGATCCATTTGTCCGTTGCCAACCTTTCCCTGTTCGACCACAACAGCCCGTAATAGAGGAACCATCCAATCCCTGCATACCTTCACCATGCGGTAATGAAGTATTTTTTGAAAATGAAGAACAAAGTTAAACGAGGGTGTTTTTTTCTGTACAGGTCCTAATTCGAAGTGTCAAGTGGTGAATAACCAAGCCCAGTGTGGCTGCCAAGACGACATGATTGGTACGGCACCTAACTGCCGACCCGAATGTATCCGTAACAGCGACTGCCCGACAAATTTGGCCTGCAATAACCAAAAGTGTAAAGATCCTTGCCCGGGAGTCTGCGGTGCTAATACTCAGTGTCGTGTCGTCGGTCACAACCCAGTTTGCTCTTGCAAAGAATCATACACAGGCGATCCGTTCCGAAACTGCATTCCAATCCAACGTAATAATACCTTTAAAAATAGTTTATGTTTGATTTATTTTAAATATTTGTTCATTCACTTTTTACGTATATAGCTGTTGTATCTGAGCCTCCGAAGAAACCTACTCCTACCCCTTGCAATCCATCACCATGTGGTGCCAACGCTGTTTGTCGCGAACAATCGGGATCGGCTATTTGTCAATGTTTGCCTGATTATTTCGGAGACGCCCGCCAGGGTTGTAAACCCGAGTGCGTCCTTAACTCGGACTGCGCTTCCACTCAGGTCTGCGTTAACCAGAAATGTCGCGATCCGTGCCCAGGATTGTGTGGCAACAACGCTGAATGCCGAGTCGTCAACCATTTCGCCACCTGCTACTGCCCTCAGGGTTATACTGGCAATCCCCTCGAATCCTGCAAAGTTATTCCAGTTGAAGGTAAGTCATTTCTTTCGTTTGATCAATATTTGAACGAAAAAAACTTTATAAAACCCTATTGCGTAGTTCCAAGACCGACCGAGGCTTCTGTAGAGGAGAAATGTAAACCGTGCAGTCCATCGCCATGCGGGCCGTACAGCGTTTGCCGTGAAATGGATTGTCGCCCAGTTTGCTCTTGTCAAGCCGATTACCATGGTGTACCACCCAGTTGCAGGCCGGAATGTCTCGTCAACTCAGACTGTGAATCCACCCTGGCATGCATTAACCAGAAATGTCGCGATCCTTGCGCTGGAATCTGTGGCCAAGGTGCTGAATGCCGAGTTGTGAATCACAATCCCATTTGCAGCTGTCCTCGAGGACAAACTGGAGATCCATTCATCGAGTGCCGCCCAACGCCAGGTAGCTTGATTAACAAAAACTTAATAACGCTCAAAGATTAAATGATTAAAAATATTTCAATAGTTGTGAGACCTCCCGTTCAACCACAAATCACGGATCCTTGCACGCCATCACCTTGCGGACCGAACAGTGTCTGCCAAGTCCGCGATGAGAAAGCTACCTGTGGCTGCGTAGCCAACATGATTGGCACAGCTCCCAATTGTCGTCCAGAGTGCGTTGTCAATAGTGATTGCCCGAGCAACCGAGCTTGCGTCAGCCAAAAGTGCGTCGATCCTTGCCCAGGATCTTGTGGTTTCCATACGGAATGCCGAGTCGCTAATCACCAGCCTGTGTGCACCTGTCAACCGAAATTCACCGGGGATCCCTACACTTCCTGCAGGCCCATACCCGTCGGTAAGTTCCAATTTCAATTACTTTTGGTGAAGGTAGCAAAGAGAAAGCGCTGAACTATCGATAACGATAGTTCTAACGGAAACATCCGTCTTCGATATTGAGAAAACTACTTTTTTTTCTTTGATGCGCACAGTTGTGCCACCGACTGAGCCGTCAGTCGTTAAACCTTGCGATCCTTCTCCATGCGGACCAAACAGCGTCTGTAGACCAGTAGGGTCTCAGCCCGTTTGCTCTTGCCAGTCAGGCTTTGATGGTATTCCACCCAATTGTCGACCTGAGTGTATTTCAAGCTCTGAATGCCCGCCATCGAAGGCGTGCATCAACATGAAATGTCAGGATCCATGCCCAGGGGCATGTGGCCGTGATGCGCAGTGCAAGGCTATCAATCACAGCCCGATTTGTGTCTGCCCGTCCGGATGGACTGGCGATCCCCTAACTGGATGTCGAATTATACCTAGTAAGCATGTTTTCACACTTAACCATGTAGTTTGTGTAAAATGTATTTATTTTGTCTAACCAACCTTAAACTTGTTAACCTTGTAGCACCAACAACTAATCCTGTAGTAGAAGAAAGCACGTTACCACCCGTACCACCAAACCCGTGCACACCAACACCGTGCGGACCTAATTCACAATGCCAAGTTGTTGCTGGACAAGCCCAGTGTGGTTGTGTGCCCGGTATGATTGGTTCCGCCCCCAACTGTCGGCCAGAGTGTGTTCTTCACTCGGACTGCACTTCCAACAGGGCTTGTATCAACCAGAAATGTGTCGATCCATGCCCAGGATCCTGCGCTTCAAACGCCGAATGTAAAGTGGTCAGCCATTCACCTGTCTGCAGTTGTGTAACGGGATACACGGGCGATGCTTACCGCAGTTGTCGACCAGTCCCAGCAATTGGTAAGATTTTCAAAACCATAGACCCTGGCAGACCCTCCTTACTGATCTAGCGGTTCACTTAACTCAATTTAAACTTGAGACAATTAGACAGTCAATCATAATTATCAAGCGATCAGAATGAAGAAGTTTTTTAGTGGGCAAGATGAGGAAACATTATTAATGGGTAATTAAAGAAAGCTTCGTTCTATTTTGAATGCAGTCGAACCTAATGTGGTTCAACCAACGAACCCTTGCGATCCCAATCCTTGCGGCACCAACGCTCAATGTAAAACCCAAAATGGAGCCATCAATTGCGTCTGTCCAGCCAACTATCTCGGGGACCCGTACAGTTCTTGTCGGCCGGAATGTGTGCTCAACACAGACTGTCCCCGTGATAAGAACTGCGTCAACAACCGTTGTGTAGATCCTTGCACAGAAACTTGCGGAATTAACGCAGTTTGTAGGGTCACGAATCATATCCCTGTCTGCAGTTGCAAAGAGGCTCACACTGGAGATCCATATGGATCTTGCCGTCCCATTCCTGTCATAAGTAAGGCAACTAAATTAAATTATTTGACAAACTTCAGTGCAACATCAATTGGGGATCTATGAATTAATTCGCAAACGTATTTCAACTCTAGTACCACCGACTTCACCGAGCGTAGTTAGACCATGCGTACCGACACCTTGCGGTCCTAATAGCCAATGTCGTGAAATGGGAAATGTGCCGGTCTGCTCTTGTCAGCCGGGCAATTTGGGCGTTCCACCCGAATGCCGACCGGAATGTGTTTCGAGTTCTGAATGCCCCCCGTCCCAGGCATGCACCAACTTTAAATGCCAAGACCCCTGTCCTGGAACCTGTGGTCGAGACGCAAAATGTCAAGTAGTGAACCATAATCCTATTTGCGTGTGTCCGTCGGGATGGACCGGTGATCCATTAACTGGTTGTCGAATTATACCTAGTAAGCATGATTCTACTTAACTTTCTAACAACCTGTATTGCACTTCTTTGTAACTAATTGAATGAATTTAACATTTGTAGCACCTGTACCAAATCCAGTAGTGGATGAAGTAACCTTAGCACCCATACCACCAAACCCGTGCACGCCATCACCTTGTGGACCCAATTCGCAATGTCAAGTCGTGGTCGGGCAAGCTCAGTGTGGATGTGTGGCTGGCATGATTGGGTCTGTACCCAATTGCCGACCGGAATGCATCCTCAGCTCGGATTGTCCTTCGAGCCAAGCTTGCATGAATCAAAAATGTGTTGATCCATGCCCTGGAACTTGCGCATCCAACGCGGAATGTAAAGTCGTCAATCATTCACCCTTGTGTATCTGCACGTCAGGATACACAGGCGATGGTTTCCGTAATTGCTTACCGATTGCGGCAGTAGGTAAGAAGCGTTATTTTTTATGATCCGGCTATTCGCTTTATTTTTTCAAGGTGCTTCTTACGTAGTTTTTGTTTCAATCATAAGTTTTACAAGTCAGAGGAGAGGATTGCGCCTTTACCTCGTTTCATTTGGGCTTTGCGTAGCGCCATACGCAAATTTTTTTCGCTTCTGCACACTGTTCCCTTGCAAAGTGGACCAGTACTGTTGTCCGAAAAGCTACGAATAGCTGATGAAAATTTTTATGTTGGGTATTATTCTAGTCGAACCAACCATCCCTCAGCAGACGAATCCTTGCGATCCCAACCCGTGTGGTACAAATTCGCAATGCAAAACACAGAATGGAGCCATCAATTGCGTATGTCCTACCAACTATGTCGGAGATCCTTACAGTTCTTGTCGCCCAGAATGTGTTCTCAACACAGACTGTCCAAGACATCAAAGCTGTTTGAATAATCGCTGTATTGATCCTTGTCCCGGAACTTGTGGTCAGAATGCTGATTGTAGAGTTTCCAATCACGTTCCTGCATGTAGTTGCAAAGAATCTTACCAGGGAGATCCCTACATATCTTGCCGCCCTATTCCTGTGAAAAGTAAGAATCGCAGTTGCATTCTAGTCTTTCGAAATTTCGCAGCATTTGACACAATATCCTTCTTTTCTTTTTTAAAAAGTTCCTCCGACAGCACCCTCCCTTACAGAAGAACCATGCAATCCATCCCCGTGTGGGCCGAACAGTGTTTGTAGACCAGTCGGGAATGCGCCGGTTTGCTCGTGTAAACCCAATTACTTGGGATTGCCACCAGATTGTAGACCAGAATGCGTTTCCAGCTCGGAGTGCGCTCCTTCTCTAGCATGCCTTAACCTCAAGTGCCAAGATCCTTGCAAGGATACGTGTGGTCGAGACGCGCAATGCAAAGTTGTAAACCACAATCCCATCTGCGTCTGTCCTTCTGGATGGACAGGTGACCCTATGACAGGGTGTCGCATTATTCCGAGTAAGCATGATTTCACTACCTGTTCCCATCCATTCCTTTTGTAGAATTGCATGTTAACTAATTTATATTAACGTAAAAATCTTTGTAGCACCTGCACCTAATGTTGTTGGTGAACCTGGCACCTTGCCACCTATTCCACCTAATCCTTGCAATCCGACACCTTGCGGACCCAACTCGCAATGCCAAGTTGTTGGTGGACAAGCCCAGTGTGGCTGCGTGACTGGAATGATTGGCTCAGCTCCCAATTGCCGTCCCGAATGCGTACTTAATTCAGAGTGCCCATCAAATCGAGCTTGCGTCAACCAGAAATGTATCGACCCTTGCGTTGGAACTTGCGCACAGAACGGCGAATGTACCGTCGTCAATCACAGACCTGTTTGTAGTTGCACATCTGGCTATTCTGGAGACGGTTTTACTAATTGCCGGCCCATCCCAACTGTTGGTAAGATCGTATTTTTAAAATTGCGTTCGCTCACCGTCGCGTATTCCTTTTTCTATGGCTATATTTTTAAAAATCACACTTAGCCATTCTAAGCGGTTGCTAAGCGATTCATTTTGCAAAAAACAAACCCACTTGGAAAGTACGATATTATTCGACCTGTACCAATTTCCTCTTTTGGGCATTTAAAAAAGAAGGTTCTTTACGTTAAGTTTACCGCTTTTCCCACTAGTATTCCAACGCTACTCTTACCTAGCGTTACATGATTATTTATTTTGATTATTGCTTTACGAAACAGTTGAACCAAATGTCGCCCAACCACCTTCACCATGCGATCCTAATCCTTGCGGTACCAATGCTCAATGTAAAACGCAAAACGGTGCCATCAACTGCGTCTGCCCAACGAATTACATTGGCGATCCATTCAGCTCTTGTCGCCCAGAATGTGTCTTAAACACAGACTGTCCTCGCGATAAGAGCTGCTCTCGAAATCGCTGTGTTGATCCGTGTGTTGGAACGTGTGGAGAAAATGCCAATTGTAGGGTGGCCAACCACATACCCATCTGCAGTTGCAAAGAATCTCATACTGGAGATCCATATGGATCTTGCAGACCCATCCCCGTGAAGAGTAAGAACAAGAATTAAGAAACCAAGGCGAAACACATGTTTGATTTATTTTATGATCTGATATTTAGTACCCCCAACCTCTCCGATTGTTGAAAAACCATGCGATCCCCCTCCATGTGGCCCTCATAGCACTTGTAGACCGGTTGGCAATGCGCCAGTTTGCGCTTGTCAGCCGGGCTATTTGGGAATACCACCGGAATGTAGACCGGAGTGTGTCTCTAGCTCAGAGTGCGCACCTTCCAAGGCATGCGTTAACCTGAAATGCCAAGATCCTTGTCCTGGAACTTGTGGTCGGGATGCAAAATGTCAAGTAGTTAACCACAACCCGATTTGCGTCTGTCCTTCCGGATGGACGGGTGATCCACTAACTGGTTGTCACATTATACCTAGTAAGCATGATTTCACTAAACTTTTTAACAAACCTCACTGTGCATGTTTGTAATTAACTTTTTAACATTTGTAGCACCGGCACCAAATACCGTAGCGGAAGTAGGAACGTTACCACCTCTACCACCCAATCCTTGCACTCCCTCACCTTGTGGACCCAATTCGCAATGTCAAGTCGTTGCTGGTCAAGCTCAATGCGGATGTGTACCTGGCATGATTGGTTCGGTACCAAACTGTCGACCTGAATGCATCCTTGCATCTGACTGCCCCTCGAACAAAGCTTGCGTCAATCAAAAATGCATTGATCCTTGCCCTGGCACTTGCGCTGCAAATGCGGATTGTCGAGTTGTCAACCATTCCCCTATGTGCACTTGTGCGACGGGTTACACCGGCGACAGCTTCAAAAACTGTCGTCCTATTGCCGTTGCTGGTAAGAAAATCTCATTTATGACCTCCGAAATTTTGGATCGATCCTCCTGGCTTAGTGGCTTAGGGATATTTCCTGACGGATCAGCTCTATGAAAAAATTCGTTTTTTTCATTTATCTTTTTGAAACTCTCTTTCGCGCAAATCCGTTTTTTACGCCACCAGGAATTAGAATTTGAAACTATTTTTTTTCCTTTTAACAGCAGAAGAGGTTTAATTTCTAATTTAACTACGGTATTTCTTCTTTATCGGCATTTCCCCTAAAATTATATTTTTATTCGCTGTAGTTGAACCTAACGTCGTGCAACCACCAACACCATGCGATCCCAATCCCTGTGGTACCAATGCTCAATGCAAAACGCAAAATGGAGCCATCAATTGCGTATGTCCGGCGGGTTACATTGGTGATCCTTACAGTTCGTGTCGACCAGAATGCGTTCTCAACACAGATTGCCCGCGTGAACAAAGTTGTTCACGTAACCGCTGTATTGACCCTTGTCCTGGAGCTTGCGGCATCAATGCCGTCTGTAGGGTTGCAAATCATATTCCTGTTTGCAGTTGCATAGAATCTCACACTGGAGATCCTCATAGCTCTTGTCGTCCTATTCCTGTCAAAAGTAAGCTGTTTTTTAATTCGTCAATCAGCTCAGGTCGAAGGAATAATTAATTCTTTAACACATTTAGTTCCACCAACATCTCCAGTTATCAATGAGAGACCATGCGTACCGACTCCTTGCGGTCCTAATAGTCAATGTCGCGAGGTCGGAAATGCTCCTGTATGCTCCTGCCAGCCGGGCTATTTGGGCATTCCACCAGAATGCCGACCAGAATGTGTTTCAAGTTCAGAATGTGCTCCATCTCAGGCGTGTTCCAATTTCAAATGCCAAGATCCTTGTCCTGGAACATGTGGTCGAGACGCAAAATGTCAAGTAGTTAACCACAATCCGATTTGCGTCTGTCCTTCCGGTTGGACGGGTGATCCTCTAACTGGTTGTCAAATCATTCCGAGTAAGCATAGTTTCACTAATCATTTCAACTCATTATATTGTGTTATTATTCACATAACTAACTCATTGAATTAACATCTGTAGCCCCCATACAAAAACCTGTAGTGGAAGAAGGAACGTTACGACCTCTACCACCCAACCCGTGCAACCCAACCCCCTGCGGACCCAATTCGCAATGCCAAGTGGTTTCTGGCCAAGCTCAATGTGGATGCGTGCCCGGCATGATTGGTTCGGTACCGAATTGCCATCCGGAATGTGTCGTGAGCTCGGATTGCCCCTCTAACGAGGCATGCCTGAACCAGAAGTGTGTCGACCCATGCCCTGGCACTTGTGCACCCAACGCTGAATGTAGAGTCGTGAATCACTCCCCCGTATGCGATTGCGTAAAGGGTTTCACTGGCGATGGTTTCCGTAACTGCCGACCTACTCCAGTAAACGGTAAGATCCTCTCGCATTATTATTTAGCTTCGTCCGAAATTGCTTCGTGCTTCTTTTTTTCGATTTTTTATCACGTTGGACGTGATCGGCAGCGGATCCTATCTATCTTCATGCCAAATATTTAAAAGGCATTTTATTATTATTATTTGAATGGATTGAGGTTGCTGACGCATTTTTTTTCTGCACCTCCATTTGACTGATCCAATTCAGGAAATATCATTCCTGTTTTTGACATCTTGAAATTTTTTGCTATTTTTCGCACGTGTTGCTTGCTTCTTCATGAATTACGTTTTCATGAAGCTGTTTATGGATTCAGCATTCATGGCTCTGATTATCAGGGAAAATGAATCCATATCTTAGCTCCTCATTGGGCTTTTTTCGGTCTGGCATGCCTGCTTTTGACAACTGTTTTATTCAATCCAAAAATTTTGGGTTGATGGCGGTGAATATTTTTGACTGGAAAATTTTGTTTGGAACAGTTGGATGCGCGACAGCCCCTTTTTCGCTACCGCACTTTAATTGAGACGATTGCTATTTACAGTTTTACACTTTGACAAAACGTGCACAGCTATAGGTTGCGGTCCTTGCAAAAGCTTTGATGTGTTTATTTCAAAGTACTGAAAATCGATTGTTGTTTTAGTTGAACCAAACATAGTTGAACCGCCAAAGCCGTGCGATCCAAATCCATGCGGCACCAACGCCCAATGTAAAACACAGAACGGAGCCATCAATTGCGTCTGTCCTGCCGATTATGTCGGAGATCCTTTCAGTTCGTGTCGTCCAGAATGTGTACTCAACACGGATTGCCCACGCGATCAAAGCTGCGCCCGAAACCGATGTATCGATCCTTGTCGAGGAACGTGCGGTCTGAACACCGACTGTACCGTTTCCAATCACATTCCTATTTGCAGTTGCAAAGAATCCTATAGCGGGGATCCTTACGATTCCTGCCGTCCTATTCCTGTCAAAAGTAAAAAATTAATTTGAGCTTAGGTTTAACCATTTCTTAGAAATAACCTTGTCATAACATTTCCTAGTACCTCCAGTGTCTCCGTCGGTTATCGAAAAACCTTGCGATCCTCATCCATGTGGTCCAAATAGCATTTGCAAACCTGTTGGCAACGCCCCCGTATGCTCCTGCCAGCCCAGCTACATGGGCTTACCACCAAACTGTAGACCAGAATGTGTTTCCAGTGCGGAGTGTCCGGCATCTCAGGCCTGCGTCAATTTGAAGTGTAGAGATCCTTGTTTAGGAACGTGCGGCAGAGGATCCGAATGCTTTGTTGTTAATCATAGTCCAGTCTGTGTCTGTCCTGTTGGATGGACCGGTGATCCGTTGACTGGATGTCGTATCATTCCGAGTAAGAATCCTATTTCAATCTCCGAAGACCTTGTAGAATTTTTACATGTGTTATTTATTTTTACTACCCTTAGCTGTCGTGACTAGTCCGGTCGTTGAAGAGGCCACATTGAAACCTTTACCCCCTAGTCCGTGTACACCAAATCCTTGTGGACCCAACTCGCAATGTCAGGCAGTATCTGGTCAAGCTGAATGCGGATGTTTGGCCAACATGATCGGATCGGCACCCAACTGCCGCCCCGAGTGTCTCGTTAACTCAGATTGTCCAGCCAATGTCGCGTGCGTCAATCAGAAATGCATTGATCCCTGTCCGGGAACTTGTGGCTCGAATTCAGAGTGCAGAGTGGTCAACCATTCACCTGTGTGCACTTGCGAAACAGGTTACACAGGCAACGCTTTCAGCAACTGCCGCCCAATTCCTGCAGTCGGTAAGCCGAATTTTTACAGCAGCCATTTTTTGCATTTTTTTATTGGGGCGGAAAGCTTTTTTCATTTTCTTAGCGGTGGTGACCTTTTTTTCTGACGGCAATGCCGTGGCATTATTTTTTTGGTTATTGGACAAGAGATTGTCCGATTTTTTTTTAAACCTTTGCTGACATATTGTGCTTTTTATGTTGATTTTTTATTGCGTTCTCTTCGCCATTTTGGAAGGAGAAACGTTTCAAGTATGGAAATTGAAATTTCTTTTTGTCAATTTCCTCATCTTGAAATTTAATGATTGCTTTTTACATCGGCGATATATCCGGTCCTGATAGGACATCGCTTTATTTTTTTAAAGCTGTTTTTGAAGCAATTTCGTTCTTTCAGTTTCGAAGGCTTCCATTTTTGTTGAAGGGCGCTTTTTGAAGGCTTTTTACGTTTGCTACCTGTTTTAATTATCGACCATTTGAAATCTAGTGGAACCGAACGTTGTTCAGCCACCAAGACCTTGCGATCCCAATCCATGCGGCACCAATGCTCAGTGCAAAGAACAAAATGGCGCCATCAATTGCGTATGTCCAACTAATTATGTTGGTGATCCGTTCACCTCATGTCGGCCCGAATGTCTGTTGAGCACCGATTGTTCCCGTGATAAGAGCTGTGTCAAAAATCAGTGCGTGGATCCTTGTCGAGGAACATGTGGTCCCAATTCAGACTGTAGAGTGGCCAATCACATTCCCGTTTGCAGTTGCAAAGAATCTCACACTGGCGATCCCTACGATTCTTGTCGTCCTATTCCCGTGAAAAGTAAGAACATCCAAAACTGCGTCAAAAAATTTTGCAATCAAAGTAACGCCCTTATTGTATAATGTCATCAGTTCCACCGACGGCACCGAGTGTTGTCGAGCGGCCGTGTGATCCTCCTCCATGTGGCCCTCATAGCACATGCAGACCAGTTGGCAACACCCCAGTCTGCGCTTGCCAGCCGGGCTTTTTGGGAATCCCACCAGAGTGTAGACCGGCATGCGTTTCTAGTTCAGAATGCGCTCCCACACAAGCATGTATCAACTTTAAATGCCAGGATCCTTGTTCTGGAACTTGCGGACAAGATGCGGAATGCAAAGTAGTCAACCACAATCCGATTTGTGTGTGTCCAGCGGGATGGACTGGCGATCCATTAACTGGTTGCCGTATTATACCGAGTAAGAAATATTCTATCCCCATATTTTCTTTATCATCCGACATTTGATCTAATTATTGGAAACTTGTAACAACTGTAGCACCTATCCCAAGTCCTGTTTCTGAACCAGCAACATTATCACCGATTCCACTGAATCCTTGCACACCCAACCCGTGCGGACCAAGTTCGCAGTGCCAGGTTGTAACAGGCCAGGCTCAGTGTGGTTGCCTGCCCAACATGATTGGCTCGGTACCGAATTGCCGACCGGAGTGTATAGTCAGCTCTGACTGCCCATCGCAAAGCGCTTGCGTTAATCAGAAATGCGTGAATCCCTGCGCAGGAACTTGCGCCAGTAATGCTGACTGTCGAGTTGTCAATCATTCACCAGTTTGCACTTGTGCGTCGGGTTACACTGGCATTGGTTTTACTGGTTGCCAACCGATTCCAGCGCTTGGTAAGAATCAATGAATTTCTATAAGCTTCTTGAGGGGTCGTATGTGCGTTAATTGATGAAGACCAAATGATCTGTAACTTAACCTTTTAAATTCTTCTATCGAAATCGTTCCGAATCGTTTTTTTACGAGTTTACAAAAAACTGGAATTAAGTTTCCGTCACAAAATTTTTTTATGTCAACCCTTAACTAATGTTATTGTTTGCTTGAATTTGCAAAACAGTCGAGCCAAATGTTGCCAAACCACCTACTCCATGCGATCCTAATCCATGCGGCACAAACGCTCAATGCAAAACACAAAACGGAGCAATCAACTGTGTTTGCCCGGCTAGTTATATTGGCGATCCCTACAGTTCCTGCCGACCCGAATGTGTTCTTAACACAGATTGCCCTCGGGATAAGAATTGCCTTCAGAACCGTTGCGTAGACCCTTGTAAAGGAACGTGTGGTCCTAATGCGGACTGTAGAGTCTCAAACCACATCCCCGTATGCAGTTGCAAAGAATCTTACCAAGGAGATCCCTACGTATCTTGCCGTCCCATTCCGGTGAAAAGTAAGAAACGCGATTGAAGTTGGCCTGTTGTGATTATCGCAATATTTAAAATTTCTTCTTTTCTATTACAAAAAAAAAGTTCCTCCCACCGCACCCTCTCTTACCGAGGAACCATGCAATCCATCTCCGTGTGGGCCAAATAGTGCATGTAGGCCAGTTGGTAATGCCCCGGTTTGCTCGTGCCAACCCAATTACTTGGGATTGCCACCAGATTGTAGACCAGAATGCGTTTCCAGCTCGGAGTGCGCTCCTTCTCTAGCATGCCTTAACCTCAAGTGCCAAGATCCTTGCAAGGATACGTGTGGTCGAGACGCGCAATGCAAAGTTGTAAATCACAACCCCATCTGCGTCTGTCCTTCCGGATGGACAGGTGACCCTATGACAGGGTGTCGTATTATTCCGAGTAAGCATGATTTCACTACCTGTTCCCATCCAATCCTTTTGTAGAATTGCATGTTAACTAATTTTTATTAACGTAAAACTCTTTGTAGCACCTGCACCTAATGTTGTTGGTGAACCTGGCACCTTGCCACCTATTCCACCTAATCCTTGCAATCCGACACCTTGCGGACCCAACTCGCAATGCCAAGTTGTTGGTGGACAAGCCCAGTGTGGCTGCGTGACTGGAATGATTGGCTCAGCTCCCAATTGCCGTCCCGAATGCGTACTTAATTCAGAGTGCCCGTCAAATCGAGCTTGCGTCAACCAGAAATGTATCGACCCTTGCGTGGGAACTTGCGCACAGAACGGTGAATGTACCGTCGTCAATCACAGACCTGTTTGTAGTTGCACATCTGGCTATTCCGGAGACGGCTTTAGCAATTGTCAGCCGATCCCAGTTGTTGGTAAGAACACATTCTCTTGGTATCCGCTGGCTTGAGCATTATTTGTTCGCGTGTTGAATATTCGTCTCCCCAATTTTGCTATTTCAAGCAATTTACTTTTGAATGAGTGAATAACCTGGAAACGGTACTTCGATCTCATTCAGTTAAAGTATTCGTATTCGCATATTTTTTGCGGCGCTTTAAGATTATTATAGCCCTATAATTGTTTCTTTTTCCTCCTCGTATTTCAACGCTTTTCATGATTATTTTGATTATTGCTTTACGAAACAGTTGAACCAAATGTCGCCCAACCACCTTCACCATGCGATCCTAATCCTTGCGGTACCAATGCTCAATGTAAAACGCAAAACGGTGCCATCAACTGTGTCTGCCCAACGAATTACATTGGCGATCCATTCAGCTCTTGTCGCCCAGAATGTGTCTAAACACGGACTGTCCTCGCGATCAGAGCTGCTCCCGTAATCGCTGTGTTGATCCGTGTGTTGGAACGTGTGGAGAAAATGCCAATTGTAGGGTGGCCAACCACATACCCATCTGCAGTTGCAAAGAATCTCATACTGGAGATCCATATGGATCTTGCAGACCCATCCCCGTGAAGAGTAAGAACAAGAATTAAGAAACCAAGGCGAAACACATGTTTGATTTATTTTACGATCTGATATTTAGTACCCCCAACCGCTCCGATTGTTGAAAAACCATGCGATCCCCCTCCATGTGGCCCTCATAGCACTTGCAGACCGGTTGGCAATGCGCCAGTTTGCGCTTGTCAGCCGGGCTATTTGGGAATACCACCGGAATGTAGACCGGAGTGTGTCTCGAGCTCAGAGTGCGCACCTTCCAAGGCATGCGTTAACCTGAAATGCCAAGATCCTTGTCCTGGAACTTGTGGTCGGGATGCAAAATGTCAAGTAGTTAACCACAACCCGATTTGCGTCTGTCCTTCCGGATGGACGGGTGATCCACTAACTGGTTGTCACATTATACCTAGTAAGCATGATTTCACTAAACTTTTTAACAAACCTCACTGTGTTGCATGTTTGTAATTAACTTTTTAACATTTGTAGCACCGGCACCAAATACCGTAGCGGAAGTAGGAACGTTACCACCTCTACCACCCAATCCTTGCACACCCTCACCCTGTGGGCCCAATTCGCAATGTCAAGTCGTTGCTGGTCAAGCTCAATGCGGATGTGTACCTGGCATGATTGGTTCGGTACCAAACTGTCGACCTGAATGCATCCTTGCATCTGACTGCCCCTCGAACAAAGCTTGCGTCAATCAAAAATGCATTGATCCTTGCCCTGGCACTTGCGCTGCAAATGCGGATTGTCGAGTTGTCAACCATTCCCCTATGTGCACTTGTGCGACGGGTTACACCGGCGACAGCTTTAAAGATTGTCGTCCTATTCCCGTTGTTGGTAAGAAGATTTGATTTATCAAATTTTTCATCGACGGTCAGTTATTTAAGGGCTAAACAACTCATTCTTAGATCGCTCAATGGATTTAAACAAATGCGATAAGGTTTTCTCGTTGATATTTTCCTTTATTCAACAAGTTTTGCGTGAATTTATTTTTGACAGCCTCTTGGAATTGATTTGTTAAATCATTTTGTTTTGGTTTTCCGCGCGGAAGTTGTTCTACCTACCAGCTATTTAATTGTTGTTGAAAATGTTTCTTTAACAATGTTTTTATCTCATCCAGTTGAGCCTAATGTCGCACAACCGCCGACACCATGTGATCCTAATCCCTGTGGTACCAATGCTCAATGCAAAACGCAGAATGGAGCCATCAATTGCGTTTGCCCGGCTGGTTACATCGGTGATCCTTACAGTTCATGTCGGCCAGAATGTGTTCTCAACACTGATTGCCCACGTGATCAAAGTTGCTCGCGTAACCGGTGCATCGATCCTTGCCCTGGAACTTGTGGAATTAATGCCGACTGCAGAGTGGCTAATCACATTCCAGTTTGCGGTTGCAAAGAGGCATTTACCGGCGATCCCTACGAATCCTGCCGCCCTATACCAGCCAAACGTAAGACACCTTTTTTTAGTTTACCTCCACACTAATGCCTTAATAATATTTTGTTTACACAATTTCTAATTGGCCATTAAGTATTTTATTCTAACGCTTCCTTATTAATTTAACTATTTTCTCTAGCAATTCCAACACCAAACGTGGCCGAGAAACCCTGTGTGCCTTCACCGTGCGGACCCAATAGCCAGTGTCGAGAGGTCGGCAATGTTCCAGTATGCTCATGCCAACCAGGCTACATGGGTGTCCCACCTGAATGCAGACCAGAATGTGTTTCGAGCTCGGAATGCTCACCATCACTGGCCTGCATCAATTTCAAGTGTCAAGATCCTTGTACTGGAACCTGCGGTCGCGATGCCGAGTGCCGCGTACTAAATCACAATCCAACCTGTGTCTGTCCATCTGGATGGACTGGAGATCCTTTGACCGGCTGTTCTCCCATTCCAAGTACGTCAAAATTATTTACTGATTTACTAGACTAACTATATGTTGAATGGGAGTAGTGCATGTGAATGACATAACCTAACATGTTGTTTGAACATTTGTAGCATCCACACTCAACCCACTAGGAGAAGTAGCTACTCTACCTCCTCTCCCACTCAATCCTTGTACACCAACGCCCTGCGGTCCAAATTCGCAATGTCAGGTTGTTTCAGGCCAAGCACAGTGCGGCTGTTTGGCAAACATGATTGGAACTAGTCCCAATTGTCGACCGGAATGTATCCTTGGCTCGGATTGCCCATCAAATAGCGCTTGCGTCAATCAAAAATGCGTTGATCCTTGTCCGGGAACTTGCGGCTCCAATTCCGATTGTAGAGTCGTCAATCATTCCCCGATTTGCACCTGCGCATCTGGTTACACAGGCAATGCCTTCGATAACTGTCGACCCATTCCTGTTGTTGGTAAGCTCCCTACAGCCCCCTTTTTCTAATGTGACATACCAAGGAATTATCTATGATTTCAAAACCATAGGCGTACCGAATGTCGTTGAACCAAAACGACCTTGCGAATCCCACCCATGTGGAACAAATGCCCAATGTAAAGAATCGCCAAGCGGCGGTGTCACTTGTGTATGCCCTGCCAACTACATCGGTGATCCGTACAGCTCTTGTCGACCCGAATGCGTTCTCAGCAGCGATTGCCCTCGCGATCGCACTTGTACCCGCAATCGTTGCGTGGATCCTTGTGCCGCGGCCTGCGGCTCCAACAGCCAATGCCGCGTCGCCAATCATGTTCCTGTCTGCTCGTGCGTACAGGGTTTCCATGGAGATCCCTACTCAGCATGCCAACCTATCCCTGTCGAGTGTAAGCACTAATTCGTATTTTCTCAGTAGTGTTGCAAGTTTAAAATCTAACTCCTTATTAACTAATCACAAAAACAGCCCGACCCATCGATCCTACACCATCGGAAAAGCCTTGCGTCCCATCACCATGTGGCCCCAACAGCCAATGTCGCGGTGTGGGTAACGTACCGGTTTGCTCTTGTCTCTCGGGCTATTTGGGTATTCCACCTGAGTGCCGGCCTGAGTGCGTGACAAGCGCCGAGTGCGCCCCGATGCATGCCTGTATCAACTCTAAATGCCAGAACCCTTGTTTGGGTACTTGTGGACTCAACTCGGAGTGTAAGGTCATCAACCACAACCCGGTTTGCACCTGTCCATCTGGTTGGACCGGTGATCCATTCACGCAGTGTCGAATCATTCCCAGTAAGCATATTTCCAATTTAACACTAAACAAATCTTTCTTACTAGACTATTATATGTTTACTTTGTCTTGGTATTTTGTTGTAGTTAGTATGGATTAGTTCTAATCTGAGTAGTTAACGCATGTGTATGAATATGTTAAACTCACCCTCTGGTTTTACCATTCAAACCCATCCCGTAGCCTCTGTACCTTCACCCGTAGTGGAAGAATCTACTTTACGGCCAATCCCACCAAACCCGTGCAATCCACCACCTTGCGGCTCGAACGCTCAGTGCACAGCTGTGGGTGGTGTCGCACAATGCGCTTGCCTTGCCGGCATGATCGGCTCGGCCCCCAATTGCCGCCCAGAATGCGTCATTAGTTCCGACTGTCCATCAAAGGAGGCTTGTGTCAACCGAAAATGTGTTGATCCTTGCCCGGGCACCTGCGGCGCCAATTCTCAGTGTCGTGTTGTCAACCACGCTCCTTCGTGCTCTTGTCGCGAGGGTTTCACAGGCAACGCATTTGCCGATTGCCGGCCAGTTCAAGCCGTCGGTAAGATCATATATCTCCAATTCAAGGATGGCCACCGCTTTTAATTTTTGTGATAGCTCTCAGCGCGTGAATTCTGAAAAAGGGGTACATTTATATTGATTGATATTCCTACTTTAATTTAGCCGAAGTAAATCCGCCAGTTCCGCCGCGTCCATGTGATTCACATCCATGTGGACATAACGCCCATTGTCGTGTAAATCCGAATAGCGGATCGGCGGCTTGTGTATGCCCGCCTGATTACCGTGGAGATCCTTACATCTCATGCCGGCCGGAATGTGCCGCAAATTCAGATTGTCCGCGCCATCGTACTTGTCTCAATAATCGATGCGTCGATCCTTGCGCTGGTGTTTGCGGCCTCGAATCTCTTTGTCGCGTCGTTAACCATCTACCCGTTTGTGGCTGCCCGCAAGGCTACACGGGTGATCCGTACAGCCTGTGCCGACCAATTCCTGTTACGAGTAAGATTGCGATCCAATCAGCTTAAATCGCTTCAAAGGCTTTGATTTCTTTCGTGAAAATTTAAAAAGAATTTCAAACAGCGGCGGTCAAGTTTCTATCGATAACCAGCGCTTTATTAAAGTAACTCTGTTCCAGTGAAATCCGGCAACTAGTCATTTGATCGCCGCTGTGTAGTGTTGATTTCATTAGCTGCTCAAGCTCCGCCGAATATTCGCCATTATGCATTTATCTTTCTAATTGTAATCATTTTCATTTTGGCCATAAAGTTGCCCCTACGACGGCACCTTCAGTAGTCGAACCTTGCAATCCGTCGCCATGTGAGGTTAACAGTCGTTGCGAGGTATCTCCTTCGGGAGCGCCTGTCTGCGTCTGTTTGCCGGGCTTCACCGGTTCGGCTCAATTGGGTTGTCGGCCAGAGTGTCTCTCGAATTCAGAGTGCCCTGCCGGTCTCAGTTGTGTCAATCGGCGGTGTCGGGATCCTTGCCCGGGACTCTGTGGCAACAGGGCTGAATGTTCCGTTGCCAGCCATATGCCGTTCTGCAATTGCCCACCGGGATTTACTGGTGATCCGTACAGTAGCCGCGGTTGCCAGATCATACCTTGTAAGACTTAGCAATGATGTTCATCATTATTATTTGCAAAATTACTGGCATTCGAAATCGAACTCTCTTAATAACCAATCCGTTAATTTTTTGCGAAAAATTCAGCGGCCGTACGTCCACCTTTAGCCGAAGTGGCAACGCTGCGACCACTTCCTCCCAATCCGTGCAGTGCACACCCATGCGGCGCCAACAGTATCTGCCAGGTAGTCCACGACACAGCACAATGCGCGTGCATGGCTGGCATGATCGGCATTTCGCCGAGTTGTCGTCCTGAGTGTGTTGTAGCTTCTGATTGTCCAGCCAAGCGAGGCTGTGTTAATCAGAAATGTGTGGATCCATGCCCGGGTACTTGTGGTCCGAATTCCGATTGTCGAGTGGTCGATCACTCGCCTGTCTGTTTCTGTCGTCCAGGATTCACAGGCAATGCGTATGCAACTTGCCGGCCATTACCCGTCGTTGGTAAGATTCGTCCCAACTGCGTCTCTTTTTTTTGCTGGAATCGATAACGCCGTACTTCCAATTTTTAAAAGAACCGTGCTGAAATCTGCGATTTATTGAACTATGCCCGCGCCAATGACATTTTGCCGCCATTTTCCCGTCACAAGCGTTGTTGATCGCCGTTGATTCATATCATCGTTCCGATCTGATCTGTGATGGGTCGTTACGCTTCTCAATGCCAACAAAACACAATTTTGGCTTTCTTGAGTTTATTTCTGAATTTTTCTTCGCCTGAATTACTCACAGCCCATTCCACAACGTTAAAAATATCGTTGATGGATGCCATTTAACCACTTAACCTAACATAACAAAATGTTGAAAACACTGAATGAGATATTTATTTAAATTACTATTTTCTTGTTACAGTTGAGCCTTCAGTTGTTGAACCGACGAAAACTGGCTGCACTCCATCGTTCTGTGGGGTGAACGCAGAGTGCCGTGACGTAAGTGGCTCCCCTGAATGTATCTGTCCACCAAACTATGTTGGTGACCCATACAGCTCCTGCCGCCCAGAATGTGTCTTGAATACTGACTGTCCTCGTGACCGTACCTGCGTACGAAATCGCTGTGAAAATCCTTGCACGGACGCTTGTGGTAATTAAAATTTATCTTAACTATTTTATTTCTCGGTAACCAACTGTGTACGTTAAACTAATAGGCCCTAATGCTGAATGTCGTGTGGCTAATCACGCTCCAGTCTGTGTCTGCCAACCGGGTTTTGAAGGCAATCCATTTTCATCTTGCCAACCCGTCCCTGCTGTAGGAGAACCTGGTACCATCGACCGTGAAGATTTTTGCAACCCGAATCCTTGTGGAGTCAATGCCGAATGCAGAAAGCAAGGCGTTAAAGACAACATCTGCGTCTGCCTGCCCGGTTTGAAGGGCGATCCTTACGTTTCATGCAAACCAGAGTGCGTTACCAACGCGGATTGTTCCAACAACATGGCTTGCATTGCCCAGAAATGTAAAGATCCTTGCCCAGGGGCTTGCGGTGTCGATGCCCGTTGTCAAGTAACGGGCCACAACCCAGTTTGCTCATGTCCTAATGGCTACGTTGGTGATCCGTTCGTTAAATGCCAGCCTAAACCAGCTGCGATCGGAACGCCGGTTGTCAAACCCGAATGCGAAGTCGACCCTGATTGCCAGACCACTCAAGCCTGTATTGAGCAACGTTGTATCGATCCTTGCATCCAACGGCCAGGCATTTGCGCCCCTAATGCCGAATGCCGAGTTATCCAACATCGGCCCGTCTGTGTCTGCGCTGAAGGGTTTACAGGCAATCCTCAAGTCCAATGTTTCCAAGGTAAGCTTTGTATCTTAATGGTTACATTCATTCCTTCGAAAACTAAACGTTTATATTTGATTTCAGTGGGTTGCCGATCTGATTCAGATTGTCCTTCGAACGAAGCTTGCGTTAATCGCCAGTGTAAGGACCCATGCGTTTTTGAAACGTGCGGTACCAACGCCCTGTGTCGTGTCAATGCCCACCGACCACAGTGTTTCTGTCCTGAACGACATGAAGGCGACCCTTACCGTGCCTGTCGTCAACCCGAGTGTCTCGTTGATAATGATTGTCCGAGCACGTTGGCCTGTCGTGAAAAGAACTGCCGTGATCCATGCAATTGCCCACCAGACACCAAATGTACCGTTATCAATCATGTGCCTAGATGCTCTTGCCCAGCTGGATATATGGGAGAACCAAACACAACCAGAGGATGCTACCTACCAGGTAATTTGTTTGATATGCCTTAATGTAATACAAGCTAATGCCATCGTTGAAATTAACAGAAGAGCAAGCGGTAATTAAGGGTGGTTGTACGACCGACGGAGAGTGTCCCAGTAAGCACGCCTGTTTCAACGGTGAATGCGTCAACCCGTGCACTGTTATCAAACCGTGCGGAGTGAACGCCCAGTGTTTGGTCATCGATTCGCTTCCGCTAAGAACAATGACTTGTCAATGTCTACCTGGTTATTTTGGAAATCCAAATGTCGAGTGTCGCAGCGGTAGGAGATTTGCATTTCCCATTCAATTCTTAAACGATAACAAGACGCTACTGGCTACGTGTAAAACACGACATTTTACGGACGCATTAACTTGGCAATGGCAGTTTTCTTTTTATTTGCAGGCGGGCTTTCTTTTTCCGTGCCAGCGACTATTTACACTACACTACGCTTCTTCTTGCTAATTCTGTCCTTTCCGATTTGGTTGCTTTCTTTTAACTGATGACGATTACTTCTTCGTTGTCTATCTATTTATTAAGGAGCTTTCTCCATGACAATACTCCTGACCTTACCTCCTCTTACCTGACCTACGGTTGCGTGCCAGCGTTTCGAAGCTTTTATCATTGCGTAATCAAGCGAATAGAGGGACACATTTGATTGACACTCTTGACTAGACAATTTAACTGATAGTTTGATATTTTTGACTAAAATGATATGGTAGAACATGTTTTCTAATATCAAATTTTTTCCTTGGGTGGACCTTGTTTCAACAGTTCCAATCGAAGATCCAGGATGCCGATCCGACGACAATTGCCCGGACAATCAGAGCTGCCGTAATCGTCAATGCGTTAGCCCTTGCACAGTGGCCAATCCTTGCGCCAACAACGCTATCTGTACCGTGGTCGGTCATCAACCCAAATGTACCTGCCCTGAAGATTTCACCGGCAATCCCAACATCAACTGCTACCAAGGTAAGCCGCAATTACCTTTTTTACAATCTAAACAAAAAGCCTTTTTATGTGGCGAATTTGGTGAAGGTGCGCCAATAAGCCTGTTAAACATAAAAAAACTAATAGTCATAATTTAAATTTCTAGTCGCCACAAAATATGCAAAGATAATTCAAAATAATAAGTTAACACGACAAGTAGCACAGAACTAATTAACGCGCGCTGCACACATGTGTAAAATGCCAAAAACTAATCCAAAAATCAAACCTTGCTATATTAAAAATTGCTACCGCTCGTGATACCAACGCTACACAGCTAATCCACGTCCTGCCCGTTTCTGTTTGGCCGACGGAGACTGCAATAACATCAACTCGTGCTTAGACAGTCAATGTCAAAATCCGTGCTTCGTAGCCAATCCTTGTCCCCCAACGGCCGACTGCAAACCGTTTGAGCGTCAAGCCTATTGTCACTGCCCCAATGGTACTAAAGGCAATCCTTGGAGCCGATGCGACGCAGGTTTGTGTCCTACTACCTATTGCACGCATTTGCGCAATAGCACGTCTTGTGGGGCACGGTCGAACGGTGTTAAGTGGTCATTGGTTTCGCACGTTCGGGAAATTGGAATTGTTTTCTTTTCTTTCTTGGTGGATGAAACTGTCGTGTATTATTTGGTCAAATGCATTTAGTAATGATAAATTTGAAACAGTTCCCAAGGTGGACGTCGAATGCCGATCCGATCCTGAGTGCCCGTTGGACAAAGCCTGCGAACAACAAGTTTGTCAAGATCCTTGCGTCATCGGCAATCCCTGCGGTGACAATGCCGTCTGTCGCACTCAACAACATCGACCTGTTTGCTTCTGTCCCGATGGCTGGGGTGGTGATCCACAAATCAAATGCTTCCGACGTAATTATAAAGTTAAATAAGTAAACCAATAGTTCATTGTCCTTAATTATTGCGTTTCTTTTCGTAGCTGAATGTGAGAGAGACGATGATTGTCCATCTGATCGAGCATGCATCACTGGCAAGTGTTTGAATCCTTGCGTCTTTGGTGGCAGCCAATGTGGTACCAACGCATTGTGTCGCGTCACTCTCCATCGTCCGCAATGTTATTGCCCGGCTGGCATGCAAGGCAATCCAACTGTCATTTGCATTCCTGTCGGATGTCAGAGTCACGACGATTGTGCCACAGAGGAAGTTTGCGATCGACTCAACCGCGTCTGCGTTAAGGTCTGCGAAACAATCGCCTGCGCTCCAACAGCCAATTGTACTGGCAGAGACCATCAAGCCATATGCGATTGCCCTCCAGGCCAGCGAGGAAATCCATTCGTTCGCTGCATTGAAGGTAAATTGCAACAAAATATATCGACCAACAAAGAAAATCTGCTAACTTTCATTTACTTTTTGAATAGATCCACCCATCGTTACAGTCAGTCCACCTCGTCCTGAATGTCGCTCAGATCCTGAATGTCCCAGCAAAGAGGTCTGCATCAGTAACAAATGCGTCAATCCCTGCGGTGTCAATCCCTGCGGTGACACTGGGCAGCTTTGCAGCGTGGTAGACAGCACACCGTTACGTACTGTGGTATGCCAATGTCCGCCGGACAGCTTCGCGGACGAGAACAGCCGTTGTATCTCTGCAGTGACGGGCGAATCCCCATCTCAAGTGACCGGCTGTAAGGCTGACGACGAATGTCCTGCTGAAGAAGCTTGCCGTAATGGTATTTGCGAAAGTCCTTGCGACTGTGCTCCTGACTCCATCTGTCGTGTCATCAACCGCAAACCAGTCTGCGCTTGTCGCGAAGGAATGACTGGGGACCCATTAGTAGCCTGCTACAAAGTGGGATGTACCGTAGACGAAGAATGTCCTGGAACACATGCTTGCGTCAATGGGCAGTGTAAACCTGTCTGCTCACCGGCCACCTGCGAAAGCGGATCGGTTTGTCAAGGAATCAACCACAAACCCGTGTGTGAATGCCCACCTGGAACGAAGGGCAATCCGAACGCCGGCTGCAAAGCGATTGGCTGCACTAACTTGAAAGATTGTCCGACTGACCGAGCCTGTTTCAACGGTGTTTGCACCGATCCTTGCTCAATGCCCAATGCTTGTGCGGTCGACCAGGAATGTAAACCATTTAACCACACGGCTGTCTGCGATTGTCCACCTGGATTCCAAGGGTCACCTGAAACAGCTTGTACCCGCGTTGATATCGAATTGGGATGCAGAGCCGATACAGACTGTCCTTCTCTAGAAGCGTGCATCAACCGCGAATGCAAAGATCCTTGCGAGGCTCTTAAACCTTGCGCTCCGTCAGCCGTCTGTGAAGTCAAACCCACATCGCCCTACCGCACCATGGTTTGCGTCTGCCCACCTGGAACGACCGGCTATGCTGCGATTGAATGTGTCAAAGTCGCCGTCCCTGAAGTCGAAGAAGAATGCGTAGTTACCGAAGGCTACATCAAGATGCCCAACGGCACATGCGTCTGCGATCCGCTGAGGAATCTGGTCCAGGCCCCCAATGGAACTTGTATCTGTGATCCCGAAAAGGGTCTAGTTGAAGGTCCATCGGGAGTCTGCGTCAGCCCAGTCTTGTTGCCGGAGTGCGTTAGCAATGACGATTGCCCTGATGACAAGTACTGTAACTCCACCTGTCGCGATCCTTGCGCCGAACGAATCTGCAATCCCAACTCAGAATGCCGTGCCACTGAACATCGGGCCGTTTGCGTTTGCATCCGCGGCCATGCTTACAAAGATGACGAATCCGGTTGCGTTCCTGAAAGAACACCGTTACGTACCGACTTCCCACGCCCAGAAATTGTTGTCAACTGTCTGGCTGATGGTGTTCAGGTCGACATTCATATCGGCACAGCCGGTTTCGATGGCGTCCTTTACGTCAAGGGACATTCCAAAGATGAAAACTGTCGCCGAGTACTCGATGCCAAACGTGATGTGGGAAGCATTGATTATAAGGTATAAAACTCTTATAGTGCATAACAGTTTTAATGATGTAATTAATCGTTTTGTTTTTCATTCGAAATAGGTTCGATTTGACACCTGCGGACTGGTGCTGGAAAATGGAGAGGCTTCCTTCATTCTGGTCATTCAGAAACATCCTAAACTGATGACGTTTAAAGCCCAGGCGTACCAAGTTCGCTGCGTCTACGATACACCAGAGAAAACCGTTACGGTTGGCTTCAATGTTTCGATGTTGACGACTGCTGGTACGATTTCCAACACCGGCCCACCACCTGTGTGTACCATGAAGATCTGCCTGCCATCAGGACAGGAAGTGCGTAGTGCCGTTATCGGAGACACGCTTATGCTCAAAGTAGAAGTCCAGCCTATTGGTTAGTCAACGAATTATTAAAATTTCTAATTTTTGTTTTAGTTATTGAATTAATTGTTTATTTCCTTACGAAAAGGTATTTACGGAGGCTTTGCCCGTAGTTGTTACGCAGTGACTGACAACAATAACACTCATTTGGTCACGGACGAGAACGGATGCCCCACTGATCCCACTATATTTGGAGCTTGGACCCAGCATCCAGAAACAAGAACTCTCGTCTCCACTTTCAACGCATTTAAATTCCCGGCCAGCGACAACATTCGCTTCCAGTGCAACATCCGCGTCTGCTTTGGCAGATGCCAACCGGTAATTATTTTTAGCACAATACGCGATGATCTTACAGCCGTTTAATGAACATGGCATTTCTTCGACAGGTCAATTGCGATGGTGTTGACGCTTATGGACGTCGTCGTCGTCGTCAAGCAGATACCGAATATCTCACACCAAGAACAACCAACTTGACCGAAGTGGAAATTCGCGAATCAGTTATTGCCGGCCAACTGCGTGAAGAGATCATGGTCCAGTCCAATTCTATTTTGGCATTGGATCGTGGTGGAGAAGAAAGATTCAGTGCCCCTACAGAAGGTACTATTACACTTAACGACGTGTAGTTAAGAGGCGATTGATTTCAACCTATACATTTTTCGACAGCACCCGACGTCGTTCGCCAGGAAGTCTGCGTCTCAACCATGGGTTTCATCATCGCGCTCATCATTACTGCGTTATTAGCACTCGTAGCCGTCGCTGTTGCAGTTTCCTGCTGGCTGATGGCATACCGAAGGCGACCCAAGATTGACGGACCTCTTCCCCATCCGGCGGAATTTCCAAATCCACTCTTTACGACGCCAGAACCACTGGCTGAGCCATCACCGGATTATCTTTCCTAAAGAATCCAACTTGACGGCTTCTAGAATTGTGTCAATTTCCATAGGAAAAATGGAGTTTCAAAGAGTTGTTTTATCTTTTTAAAAAAATCGAATTTTAGCAGCTTTGCAAAAAAGTGAAAGGCCATATTTCAGAAAAGAAAAAAAAAAAAAAAAAAGGTTTGATGATAGAGGAAGCATCATCAGTCGCCCAGTGTAATTTGGGAGTTCAACCCATTTGTAATGATTTGTTGTACAGCCACTCACTCATTTGCATTATATAGCAGTTCGGGAGTGATGTCGAATTAACGAAACTTCCACATATAACTGGGCGGTGGTTGTAAGTAAACCGTCTCCATTTATTGTCGTGAGCATTTTTTTTAATTTTTTTTTACGCTGTTGCATACAATGATTCTGTTTTTGTTTTTTAAACTTACATTCCCCCGACTTCTTAAAAAAATTGGGTGGTGCAGGTCACGCTCGGTCACCTGTTTGTCTCCTGGTGACCCTTGGTGCTTAAATTCTTTTTGTTTTGTTTTTGATTTTCGGAAGGAATTCTTTGCTGCTTCTTTCCCTTCCGATTTCCTTATGCAACACTTATTGTCAGTCCAATCAATTACCTATTCGATGACTCACGCTAGATTTAAGTCCAGCTGTTTTCTACATTACGATAAACTGTGCTAATCCACTGGAGGGACGTCTGTGGCAATAACCTCGTCTTTGTACCGTGACGCCGTTTTGTATTTTATTGTTTTATTCATTGTGAAACATACTGCTAAAACCCAGTGCGCTTTTTTTAAAACGTTTAACTTGTGTTAATGAATTTGCCTTATCTTCTTCTGCAATTTGTATAAACCAAGATTAAGGTGAACGAATACAATTATGTTGTTATTAATAATAAACCGGCCTGTACTGTACGTACCATTTGTCTGTGAGTACAGGTTCAGGTAATGAATGGCAGATGGTGGCACAGCCGCACAGAACTTTTCCAGTTGGTTTAGTTACTGTTTAGTACAATACTTGGTAGTTTTTGGCGGGTGCTGGCAAAGATGTTTGCGAACGCGAACTCTTTGGTAAAACGTACAGTGTAAACCGTGTAAACAAAAAATTAAGCGAGCGACCCAGTAAGTTTTATAAATGAAAAAGGATTCATGCTTCATGGTGTCCCAGGCTCGATCTTCGGGTGACAGTGGAGTCACTCATGCAGATGTGTGCTAAACTGCTAACCGTTCAATTTTGGGAATCATTTTCATCATTCTGAAATTACCATGGCAATTATCTGTCCCATTGACATTTCAGGTATTTGTTTGACATGATAGGCAATTTTGGAGCTCAACATCTGATATATATCTGACATTTTTCCCTCCTAGTTTTGCGTTCAGCCACATTAACACTTTGACCACGTCACTCTTTAAAACGTACAAAAAGATTTGGGTTTCAGTTCAGGTAGTAACCCTAGTTGCTCAACTTTGCATTGTTAAAGGTAATAAAACAATATTGATTTTTGAACTGATGAATAGCTAATAATTGACATTTGTGAAAATTGTAATCAGCAGCCTTCAGTGATATCAGTCTGGATACCATCAGCTCTTCACCAGGTATTCACATTGCAATAATAGTTTGTTTTTCAAAACTAAATATATTAAAACTTAAACAGAAAAAATGTATATGAGGTCTAGATTCTACAGCTAAATGATGTTTCATTACTAGATCAGTCAAATTATAACTAAAGTCTTCCAACTAAAATATTTGCACATCGTTGGGGTGGTTCTCTAGACCAAGGATATTTGTCTAAAGATGGTGAGCCAACTAAAGCAAAGTGGAATACATAAAATCAGTTGCCAGCAGAAGGATGACATTGCGTGCAAACTTTTCTTATTCAAAAACCACAATATATTTTCAGAATACCTACTCCGGGAGGACTGTAATTCTATTTCTGTAGACTGGTCTGCTCTAGCTGAGGGCGACCATGAAACGGTTACTTTAATCAATGCACCCATAGCTGGAGCTGCGACTGGGGCATTTGTGGACTTCCTCATTCGTCAAGGAACACCGCTCTCAGCGTTCCATTTGATCGGATTCAGCATGGTGGTTGATTTATTTACAACTTGAATAAGAAAAGCTTGCACAGGAAACTTCAGACAAAGTTTTTCTTGTAGGCTCGTGTAGTTGGAAACGCCGGTGCAGCAGTAGCCGCTGGCATATTGCCAAGAATCACTGGTGAGATCGTCACTCGTCATCTTGAAAATGCGTAATAATTAAATTTGTGCCTTTTCTTGCTTTCCTTTTAGGTTTAGATCCGGCATCAGAGAATTTCCCACTTGATTCAATCGGCTAGATACAACAGACGCTCTTTTCGTCGACATCATTCATACCTACGTTGCGTTCGTGAATATGACTGAACACGCAGATTTCTATCCGAATGGTGGTGTAACTCAAACTGGATGTCCAGTACCTGACCCCGGTATATTCATTAATTTTATCTATTGTTATTGTCTAACCAATATAAAATTTGTTTTGGAAGATTTCACTTTATGCTTATTTATTTTCAAATGTTACTGACTGTTGCAATCACTGTCACGTCGTGGACCTTTATGCGGAATCCATTAACAGTTCCTTAGGCTTCAATTCATTTCAGTGCGATTGGTGGGGAAATTACCAGAAGATTGCCAAGAAAACGTTAATACGTTGATGGGCAAACCGGTTTCGGTGAAGTAAGTAGCTCTAGATTATCTTGTTCACGTTCACCTAACGTAGCTTCTGTTATTCGATATAAACTTATCGCGCTCATCACGTTAATTGTAGTATCCGAGGATCTTTCTTTTTAGCAACAAACAGTGAAAGTCCGTTTGTCCAAGGTTGACTTGAAAACTCAGCTGAAAGCCTCTTTCTCTCACACCTCAATGATTTACTGGATGAAGTAGCATGAATGCTAAACTGAAGCAAAACATTGGAAATTGTAAGCATTGAATATGTATGCAGAGAACTGAAGCTATTATGTAAAATTATGTGTTCTTAAAGAATTAAGCTTTTAAGATTGGTAAGTATGGTACTTGAATAAATCATTTGTTTCCATTATTAGTTTACAAAATGTAGAAGAAAATTGTAGTGTGAAGAGGAATGACTTAAGTCAAACAACCCTTTCTAGGCTTAAACAGGAAACTATTCAGTTACAATTTACAACTAAATTTAAATTGTCATTAAATAATCAAATTTATCATTCAAAATATCTAAAGTAGTAAGCATTTATTAGATTTTTATATTTTCATATGCTCATATTTCGTTAAACTGGGCTAATCAAAATATCAAGCACATATTCATAATATTTAGTCTTCATAGACCCAGCATTTGTCAGCTGGCTGCCATGACACAAGTTCTTCATCTTTGAACCAAAGTGCAATTTCCTTATTGGCACTTTCAACAGAGTCAGAGCCATGCATAATATTCCTATAAATTAAGAATGATTTGTGTGTGAAATGATTACTTAAGTTCATTTTCTGAATTATACCTCCCAACTTGGATACAGAAATCTCCCCTGATAGTACCAGGCTTAGAGTCGGCAGGGTTAGTTTCACCCAACATTTGACGACCTGTTTTGACTACATTCAACCCCTCCCAGACCTAAAAAGTTAGCAAAATGTGAAACCAATCAATTTGAATCCAAGTAAACAACTTACCATAGCAACAACAGGCCCAGATGCCATGTACTTCACCAAACCAGCAAAGAAAGGACGACCAGATAAATCAGCATAATGTTTCTGCAAAAGTTCCTCAGTAGGCTATTTGATAAAATTCAAACCATGTTAAGTTGGGATATCGATGACTACCTAATGATCACAAATACTCACGCACATACCTGAACAAACTTAAGTGCAACCAACTTGAAGCCTTTTTGCTCAAATCGCTTGATAATTTCCCCAATGAGACCTCGTTGAACTCCATCAGGTTTGATCATCAAATAGGTTCGTTCTTGATTTCCAGACATTTTATTGAACGATCTTGAGGCGAAGAACTAGACGTCAAATGTACTTCGAGCACGAGGTGAAATAGAAAGAACTAGAAAAAAACAGACGACGAGATTCCTTTCTGCACCAGAGAAAAATGTAGAGTCTGGTAACGATCCGCGCGCCACCATTGGTAGGATTGAGCATGTCTACCAATATCAATATGGGGATCGTGGCCTTTTACTTCGTAGTCTGTGACTTTGTATAAAACTTCAAAGAACAAATTCCGTGTCTCAATGTTTGTTGACTGTGCTACATTTCAGTGATTAATTTTATGAATGTATATGGTGTGATTTCAACTATTGAGCGTTTCGCGTTAATAATCCCCTACCGGCCCCTACGGTAGCCGGTAGGGGATTATTTTGTGTGCAATGGGTAAGCTTGTGATTAGCAACGGCAGCTGCCAAATCCACCCAAGTTATTACTTTTACATTCCATCTCGCTTTTCATTTCTTTTCAGAGTAATTTGAATTGTTGATACACTTATTACACTGATATTTTATATTGGTGTGTTTAGGGATGAAGTTGTTGAAACCGGTTATTGCTGGTACGTCTAGAGGTTGCTGCAACTAGAAAATTTTCAGTTGCGTCTGTTGTGTGTATTGTGTCTCGCTGTCACGATCTGATTCATTTGTCACTTTTGTAGTCTCGCCATGTGACAAAAAATGTTTATATTGTAATTATATTTATGATATATTTGTTGTATTACTAATGAATTATTCATGTTTTTTAGATGTGCATTATTTATCTTAACGGTTCGGAAAATATTTCTGGTAGAGGTTAGTGCAAAAAGAATTTGTTGATTGCAATGGGTTCAAAGATTCCTTTTGAATTTTCTCGTTTTTATAATCTTTGTGCAGTAAGAAGTATACCTGGTGTCTTTTTATCAGTTACCCTGTTCCTGTTTACTTGTGATAAATCTATGGTGGGACAGTTATCAGATCACCAAAGAAAGTTGAGAGTGTGCCGTATGGAATCAAATGTGGAGCCCTTTCAAAGTTTATGGTATCAGTTAGTAGTACGCTTAACAAGAAATTAAAAATAGCATCTAATCGTGTATGCGAACTCTTGGAGTATGTTACGTTCCACATTCTATTATCCTTCCCACTGGTAATATCTATGATGTAACAATTGTAAGTGTTAAAATCATAGCAAAATAATTTCAGATAGGTATTACAATACATATTAAATTTTGTACTAATGAATGTTTTTGTTTTTTCCCAGAGAGTCTTTGTATGTTTCTACACAGCAAAATGAATGCAATGGAAATGCTAGGATTGGTGAATCATTGGGAATTCTGCTACAGTGATTCTTAAAGTATACTATTTAAAAAGTCAGTAGGAAAAAAAAAAATAAAAAGCCAATGCATCCTGTTTATTTATTTTTATTATTTTTTTTTTTTTCAGATTTAATGGTAATCTGCAGAGTGTCAAAACTGGTATGAGAATTCAGAGCATGCTTTGTAAAAAACTGGACATGTTTCAGGTCAATTCAAACAAAGCTCATATTAGTGCCATCACAAGGGATATTACTGAAGAGTGAAGTGATCACCATGATACTTCAAGGGCCTACAGCAAGGTGGGTTGTATGGCACAATTATTTACAAAAAAATTTAAGCCCAAGATCCTTTATCATGAATAGGAATTTTTATTGCTAATTAAGTATTACTTAAAGCCCATTCAATTTGGTGCAGGGCCTTTGGCAGTGAAACAATACCAGAGCGAAAAGTGACGGAATATAAAGTATGTGTGTTATTCGTGGTTTTTGATGGAGCTCAATTAAAGTTTTGTCCACAACTAACTATTTGACACATACCTATTTTTGGTTTTTTAAAACGTTATTAGGATGGTGGTCAAGTTGTCGTGTCGAGTGATACATAAGTGTTCTGACAACTTTTTAACCGTATCACGGAGGATATTTTACCCTGCAATGTACAACATTCAGGCAATTAAGCTGAACTAAAAATTTCATTCTTTTTTTTTTAAGTATCATTAAGATGGTGGTCATGTTGCCGTGTCAAATGAAATGAAATTCACTGATTTAAGCGTCTCCGGTGATAATATGGATTCAATGTCCGGACGTAGCCAAATGTTTGCACAAAAGGAGACAGTCTTCGTTCAACTGGCTGACGAACATCTCACCGTTAGAGTTGTACGAATTGCTCAGGGCTAGCGTACGCAATGGTGAGTTTCACCCACTTAATTTTGGCGACTTGATTGTAACTGAATTTCTTAACCTTCCTTTTTGACAAGGACACAATTCTCATGCTTACCTGAGAAAGCAGAAAGCCAAATGAAACAAGTAGTGTATTGGCTTAAAGCTGAAGTGTAACTCCATTGTGAACGACAGAATTGAACTGCCACGACTCAGCGAGCTGTAATTATTTGACGTCATTGAACTTTCTACCATGAATTTATGCAGCAGCAGTGCTCCGGACACACGGCAGAAACCGGCGAGATCATTGCAGCTAACGTCTTTAACAAAGCAATAACGTGCATATTTATATTATAGTTCCCTCGTTATTTTGCCTTTTTATACGGTTGCCAATTGCTTCTCTGGGTCATGTGTCACATGACTTAGTCTCCTTTTGAAGTTGAGCAATTCTGTTTCCAACTCGCGTTGGTTGTAAGGGTGACAGATGGCAACACTGTCCCCATTCCTTGTTTTGCGAAAAAACTAAGTGTGACAATTGACAAGTGAAATCTATATCTTAATATTTGTTAACTGTGTTACATTACAATTCACAGTGATGAATTAGATAAAATTATATGGTGTGATTTCAACTATTTAGTTTTTCATTTTTTAAAGTGAGAAACTTCAAGTGGATTATTTTTTGTGCAACAGCCAACTGGTAAACTTGTGATCAGCAATGGAAACTGCCAAATCCAACATATATTTTGTACACTCCATCATTCTTTTCTATTGCACATTGAAAGGTATTAGGCATTAATTTGGCACTCAGAATCCAATAGCCATGATTCTACTTTTCAGAAATAGTTGGTGAAACCAAATAAGCTAAAGATACTAATCATGAAGAAAGGCTCGAAATGACACAAACCATGCAAGTTGGAATACCATCATGCCAATAACGTCATTCTACTACTCTTTACTCCTTCCTGGCGTTCTTTCAGTTTTGATCTGACAAGTGCATCATATGCTGTGTAGCAAACCGTTTCAACAATCATCTCGGCATTTCTATATCAAGTGGCATGATTATGAGTTGTGGTGTGGTAATGGATATACATATTATCAAATAGTATCAAATTGGGATCTTTATGCTTTTATTTCTAGCTCGGGTATCTAAAATGGCAAGGATTCTGTCGTCAAATGAAGACCACCGATAATGCAAAATCAATGGATTGGAAAACCACATTCATTCTATACCCTTGGCCCACTCATCTTCTCATGTAAGTTTCAGTTCAGTTTAAGCAGCCAATTCACCCTGTTCCTCTATATTGTGTTGTCAGTGATTAGCAAACAATATTTTCACAGACCTCCTTCTATTCCTACCATGACAGCCAAAACGCGTCTTCGCCTCGCCCGTCGTCCCGTCTTCGCCTCGCCCGTCGTCCCGTCTTCGCCTCGCCCGTCGTCCCGTCTTCGCCTCGCCCGTCGTCCCGTCTTCGCCTCGCCCGTCGTCCCGTCTTCGCCTCGCCCGTCGTCCCGACTTCGCCTCGCCCGTCGTCCCGACTTCGCCTCGCCCGTCTTCGCCTCGCCCGTCGTCCCGTCTTCGCCTCGCCCGTCGTCCCGTCTTCGCCTCGCCCGTCGTCCCGTCTTCGCCTCGCCCGTCGTCCCGTCTTCGCCTCGCCGGTCGCCCCGTCATCGCCTCGCCCGTCGCCCCGTCATCGCCTCGTCATTGTCGCATCATTGTATTTTATAATATGTAATTGTGTATTTTTAACCAACCCGTTGGCTGCCACTCACTTTTCCTCCCCTTTTTTTTTTAGCTTGTTAGGGACGGGCCGCACTGTTCTGTCCCATGGTCTCTGCCATGGGATGGGACAGTTGCCACTGCCCAAGATTCGCCTTCGGGCACTGTAGGCAATGCACCGGCAGGGTTTCCCTTGTCGAGGCGGTGATGGTTGGCCTGGGTTGTGCATTACCATAACGGCTTCCATCATCGTTTTAGCCCGGGCTTGTCTTAGGACAAGCCCCCCTTTGTCGTAATCCTTTTGATTACGACGTAGCTAACGTAGAAATGTAGTGGCTTGGCAGCCAACGGGTTGGTCCTATTTATGTATAAATGTATGTATGTATTGTATTGTATGTAGTGGTGGATGTGGGTGGATGGAGGGACAATAAAAAATATTTTTAAATAAATTTTTGGTATTTGTTATTATTAACGCAACTTTTTTTATTGCCTGGGTAGGGGTTCGAACCCTAGACTTTCACGATGCGAATCCAATGCTTTACCACTAAGCCAACATTGCTCTGTTTTATTGTATTACGCATTCTTTACTACTATTATTAGCAGTTCGTACGTCGATATGCCCTGAAATTCTGATCTAATGTATGTAGTCAGTTATGGCATAATGGTAGAGTGCTGGACTGGTGATTCCGAGGTCTGAGGTTCGATTCACGTATAAGCAAGTGGCGTGCACATTCACATCAGGTGATACGAAGTATGAAATAAGTAAATCGAGATGATAGGAAAATATTTCGATAAATAATTAAATTTTTTTTTAAATTTTTTTAAATCAGCTTTTTTTTTGTCATTCATGTGTCCAACCAAGGCAGAAGTAGACTCTGAGAGTCCACCTCTGCCCTGGTTGAACAACCCCCGGGGAGATTACCCGGGGAGTGGCTAAGAGAAGCCGGAAAAGGATGAAGAGTGATGATCGGACAAGTTTTTACGTGAGCGATTAACCGTTAATTCGGATTTGTGGGTAGCCTCTTCGCCCTCCAAAAGTTATCATCGAGCTGGAGGACCCCCACGTCCCCTTTCCGGACAGCGCACTCACAACCTTTACTGCTGATCACAGTAGGGGCATGACCCCCTACGGGCTTATCACAAGTCAAGGGGAAACGGGGCCACGGAAAAGAAGGGAGCCCAGATATGCACTTTAAAATTTTTTGTAAAAATACCATAATATACGAATGGAAATCTTCGGTCATCCTTCATATACATTTTCTTCATCGAATGTCCATCAATGTTTCTTGCAGTTAACAATGGTTAGATTTTCTACAAAAAAGGAAAAAAAATTTATGAGTAAGACATTTTTTTAAAATACACTTGTTAAAGATGGTGAAATACCTTGTCAATTGTGGTAGCATCCACAACAAAGTTTGTTCATCAACACTCTGAAAAAAAGCATAAGATTATTGTAGGGACAAACACCAGAAGTGGGATAAACAACAGTTGCAACGGTGGGATAACCAAGCACTTGATTGCAATGGTATTCAAAGTAAACATTTGGATCACTGTTGACTTCCCAACATAGTATCATTAAATTCCACAAGTAAGAATTAACCGCAATCTTTCATCATCTATCTCGGTAATTAAGCCTGACTTTTTAAGCCCGACATTTTGTACAGTCAGGCTTAAAAAGTGGGGCTTGTCAAAAGTTTGACTGTACAAAAAAGTAATAAACAAAAAGCACAGAAAACATGCCAAGGCATTCAATCACAAGCCATTATAAAATACCTGATTCATATGGTCTGGTAAAGCATTTGGTCAAGTATAAGATGGTGGAGGTCTAAGTGTTCCAGACTTCGTTGAACTTCCTTCAGCATCAACGTCCCTTACAATTTTGGTTCCACAAGCTAGTTTCCAATATATAAATGTTATATCGTGTAGTATAAAAGAAACATTTATTAGGAGGGTTATAACCTGTTCATTGAAAAAAATTGCAGATGACAAAAAGCCTTTCTTAAATCACTGGTTCAAGTTTGGCATGGCTGTTGGCCGATGACAACAGAGAAGAGAGATCCTGTTCAAACAAAGAAAATGTATTAAAAAGATTGCTCTTCCAACAAATAAAATAAAAAGAATCTTTTGAAAAGTAGATTATTTACCGTACTTTTCAGAAAGTAATCTTTTGATGCACAGCAAATTTCAAAACATTAAAAAACGATCAGTTTAACCAGATTAACTTGTACACAAACAATAGAGGAATCGCAACGCCATCTATTTTTACTATAAAACTTATTTTAAGCCCGATTTTTTTTATTTATTTTTTTGTTCCTTCATAACGAATATCTTACCGGTAGATGGCTATACCGTTTGGGGTCCATATGTGGTAGAAATTCATAGTCCGTGCTTCCATAGGGCTGTTAGCCTGTTACTGATTGTCTACTAGGGGTCCTCACTGTGTTCGAAAAGTTCCCGATAGGGTTTGGGTTGTTTCTTAAATAACATCACACACTTGAAAAATAGATCACTAATCAGGAAATTAGATGGCGCCTCTAAAACACCATCTAGCGGCCGAAGTCACTAAAAAATCCATCTAGTTGCAAAAATTTCAGAAATGTCCACTACTTAAATAACGCGAGACATTTGAAAAATAGATCCCTGGTCGGGAAACTAGATGTCGCGTTAAACAAACACCATCTAGCGGGGAAAGTCTCAGAAAAATGTGTCCCTATAGGACCTCAATTTTGATAGAATCCCTATCGGGAAATTCCTCGTGTAGTAACGTTGAGTACGGAACGCCAGTTTCGAAAAAAGTCAGAAAAACAAGTCAGTAAAATCTCGGGCTTAATTTGTCGGGCTTAATTTTTAATTGTCCATTTTGAAATGTGGGATGCTGAGAGTTGCAGCAAGGTTTTTTAATATTGAGAATCAGACGTGCTGTTAGTAACAAGATTTTGTGTTATGTTATGTTATGTTATGTTAGTATTACTATTCCTATCAGTACTAAATAAATTAACTCATAATCCTGGTACTGATCAACCTATTCATATTTTCAAGGTCCTATACCTTGATACTTTTGTCACAAGCAACTTTTCACAAGTTAAACATGAAACTCCAGCTTTTACATTTCAACTTTTTATTCTTCTTATAATTGAAATCCATTATCATTCTGCAACAGTGATGGTTTATTTGAAATCTGTTTCAAACAAATCTAATTTTAATATTTGTTTTTGTTAAATAATTTGAAAATCATGAATCTTTAACCTACAGTGGTGAATAAGGTTAGTCTTCATAGACCCAGCATTTATCAGCTGGCTGCCATGACACAAGTTCCTCATCCTTGAACCAAAGTGCAATCTCCTTGTTGGCACTTTCAACAGAGTCAGATCCATGGATAATGTTCCTATGAATTAAAAATAATATTTGTCTGCAATGATTTCACAAGTTCACTTCCTGAACCATACCTTCCAACTTGGATGCAGAAGTCTCCTCTGATAGTTCCAGGCTTGGAATCAGCAGGGTTAGTTTCACCCAACATTTGACGGCCTGTTTTGACTGCATTTAAACCTTCCCAGACCTGAAATGTTTATGATATAAAAATAACCAATTCATACAAATTAAAAATCATTTTACCATTGCAACAACTGGTCCAGATGCCATGTACTTAACCAATCCAGCAAAAAAAGGACGAGTAGAGAGATCAGCATAATGTTTCTGCAACAGTTCTTCTGTTGGCTGATGATAAATACATTGGTTATTGAATTGAATAAATAGATTAATTTTTTATCTAAAAACAACAATTACAAAACATGGAAAATATTAATGACATCCAAAGTGGCAGAACATACCTGAAGAAATTTGAGTGCAACTAGCTTGAAACCCTTTTGCTCGAATCTTTTGATGATTTCACCAACCAGACCACGTTGAACACCATCAGGCTTGATCATCAGATAGGTTCTTTCCTGATTTCCCGACATTTTGGCTGTGGTTTTTGTAAGAATGCCGCTACTAGGATATAGGATATCACAGTCAGACTGCCACGAGGTGAATGAATGTTAAGCAAATAGCCGACGTGGAAGTAAATTTCGCGACTCCCCTTGAGAATAAAATTGATCACGACTCCCTGGTGGCAATCACGCAAAGTAAAATCTCAAGGACATCTGCCGTGAAAGGAAACAATTTCATTGCCACATGACATCAGTTGTGTTTACCTTTTTAACCTTGAAAGTTTCATATTGCTTAGGGTGCTCACTTGGGGAAGTTTGATTGATAGAATGTATCCTTTGTAATAGACATCCGATCGTGTCACGATTTTGTTTGTGAATATACAATTGTCTATTCCTTTCTGGACTTGATGTGCATTTTTTTGGGATCATGGAGGTAATATTCTGTTACCTTTTACTAGTAAAAATCTTCTAATTATTCTTATATTGATTTAACACAAACGTTTAGATATTTTTTCTTTCCTACTTAATTTCCCTACCATTCTACTACGTTGTTCTGTGTGTGTTACTAAAAACATGATTTCCTATTAGTTAACCAAACCTACTATTTTAATTTCATTTTAGGGTATTGCTGATGTATTCCGTTGTTTCATATGCATGGACAAGTTGAGGGATGCAAGATTGTGTCCACACTGCTCAAAACTTTGTTGTTTTGCTTGTATTCGGAGATGGCTTGTTGAACAACGCTCACAATGTCCTCACTGTAGACTTCCACTAAGACCTCATGAGCTTGTCAACTGTCGTTGGGTGGGAGATATCACTCAACAGTTAGAAAGCCTTCAGCTGCAAAGTACTCCATCAATTACACCAGCCAATTCAATATCAAATAGTGCCAGTATCACAGATTTGTAATATATTGTAACTTAAATATAAGTAATTTAAGAACAAAATTTAATAATTATTTTTTAAATCTGCAGATGTGATATGCACAGTGAAAAACTATCAGTCTACTGTGTCACTTGCAAGAACTGTATTTGCCACAAATGTGCTCTTTGGGAAGGTACTCATTCTGGCCATATGTTCCAGGTAATTGGCTGCATGATAGGATGGTGTTTTAGACACTGGCAGCAGCTTTTCATCATGTGTTATGACAATTTCTCTTTGTGAATGGATTTAGCCGTTAGATGGAATGTACGAAACTCATGCAACTAAGATTCGGGACGGAATCGCCCAGTTAAGACGAAGACTTCTTGAAATAAGCATGATCGTTCAAGATGTGGTAAAAAAAATTGTTTGGTTTCTACTCATTGAATAGTATATGAAGGAAATATCTTCTTCGATAAAGGAACGTAATGTCGAAAGCGTCCGGACTGCTAAAGACGAGAAAGTGAGCGAAATACGTCATGCTGTAGAATTGGTTGTATCACGCTTAGATGCACAGCTACGAAGTAAACTTCTGTCACTGGTGGGACAAAAAAATGTTCTTACACAAGAAACAGATCACTTAGAAGCCTTGCTGCAGGTTTGGTTTCATTGCAACTAGTCAGTAGAATATAGCATAATTTTCACTTTTCTATTTTAAGGAAACCGAAACAACGCTGCAAAATGAATCCAAAAGTCAATTAATCGCTAAAAGTGGCGAAATTATGTCTGCAATGGACAGGGCCCAACGACGAGCCTTGAGTTCCTTTACATTACATCACGTTCCAGCTGATTTTCAAAGTGAAATTGTTCCACCATACAACACTAGTGTCTTTGTAATCGAAGATTTCAGTCGAATGAGGAACAATGCTGACCCTATTTACTCACCCCCTCTAGTTGTAGATGGCCTAAAGTGGAGACTTAAGGTAAAATTTCTATCAAATGCTTTGCAAGTTTAGTACCGGTAGTTCTGATAACTATTTTGCAAAGGTTTATCCTGATGGAAATGGTATTGTTCGCGGAAACTACTTGTCAGTTTTTCTCGAATTGACTAGCGGTGTATCAGAGCCAGCTAAGTAACCAAACGCATAGATTAATCAGCAAAATCAGCTTAAATTAAACTAACTTTTTCTAATAGATACGAGTATAGGGTAGAGTTGGTCTATCAAGGGCCGAATAATGCGAGCGGCGGTCTCTCCGCAAACCGCAATATAGTTCGGGAATTCGCCAGTGAATTTGATGCAGGAGAATGTTGGGGATACAATCGTTTCTTTCGCCTCGACCTCCTTGCTTCCGAAGGCTATCTGAGACCGGAAAGTAATTCTCTCATTCTACGGTAAGCATCCTGTCCTCTTTCGCTTACGTTTTCTTTTTTTTACGATTACTTTAATTAAATTAATTGAATACTTTTTAGATTTCATGTCCGTCCACCGACATATTACCAAAAATGTCGCGACCTTCAAAGATATCTCTCTAATATGCTACAGAAACACGCTCGCTACCTACATATTATTAAAGGTTTTACCGAGGTATTTGGCTTCCACTAGTTTCTTACCGTCCGAATTTCATCAGTTTCTTTGTTGAAAACAGGGTAGGCATGACCAAGAACTTGTCCAAAGTGATGGGGAAGAAAATGTAGACGTGCGTAATCAAATCGGTTCCGCCACCTCGTCAGTACCAGATCGTGGAGCAGCCACTGTATGCCTATCGACGCAAACTCCCACGTTAAATACATCTATAACCGAAAACGATGAAGCTTTGTTAACTGACGAAGTTTTTGAGAGCACTTCACCCTCTCAACGCTTGCTCAATTTGACGGATAGTGTTCGCCGATTGGCTGGTGGGTTCCAGAGCACTACGTTGCAGCAGGATGATGAATGGGTGTCCACTAGCAGCGAAAGCGGAACTCCGGTATTTTGTTGTTTTATCTCACCTTAAGATACATCTGACGAACTTCTTACGTGCTCATGTGTTATTTTCTCCTTCTCCTAGAGCCTTGGTAATGATAACGTCGTTGACGAAAACAACCTAAGTGAGGGAGAGCTGGAACTCAGCGAAGCTGTTATTAGCGTAAACCAATACATTATGCAGCCACGTTTTGCCAGCGGAAGCAACTTTGACCGTAACGTCTCCGCGTCTAGTAAAAATTTGCTAGTTAAATTCATAAAACACTTCAGAATTATTTAAGCTGTCTCGTTAGGTATTCGTGACGGAGACATCACTTACCCATTAATGGATCAAACGTTTAGAGATCTAAACAACGCCTCGATGAACGGGATAGCCTCCAATGTCTCTGTGTACGATTTCTTTTTGCAGTAAATTTTTAAGTGTATAGTTATCATGGATTAAGATATCTATAACAGACAATATACCTCACCAACAATGTTGGTTAAATTTTTTTTTAACTTAACAGGCATTCTTTTGCCGAGCGTGATTGGGATCAAGAAACTTTGGAAATGTCTTCGATCGTCCCGGAAACGGAACAACCGGTTAGAACGCCTGTCCGGACAACCAGGTTGAGAAGTCCTCAGTCTCATCAGCGGAAGAACCGTCGTGTGCGAGACAGCACATTTTTGCTACCAAGATTAGGTACCAGTCGTAGGCGTTCTATTTCGCCACCTCGCAGCCGAGCACCAATTCCCAGTCCAGCTCCTGCTCCCCAAGCAGCAGCCAATTTTTCTGTCAAAGGTAAATCGAATTTTCTGCCTTAATAACAAAATGAAAAATCCAAATCTTAGCCTTTTCTTTTGTTACAGGTAGTGCAACAGAAGAATGAACTATTAAACTAGCCACGCTTTCACACTATTTTAACCAATTGTGCTTTGTGCACCTTATTTGTTACCGCATAATCTCACTATTACTCACAGATGCAAATCTGAAATATACAAGTTAAAAATTCTATGGATCCCTATCTTGAATGAGAGTTCTAAGTTCTGCGTGTTTACCTTAACAATCACTCAAGGTAACGGTCCACTTCCAGCCGACCGCCGACCTTTCAGGTGAAACGCGATTTCGAAACAACAACAGTCGCAGGGTTGGCAATCGATCGGTTGCGATGAATCCCGGCAGTTTTTGAAGAAAATACATGAATTAAATGTGCCCTGCAATATAAAAAGGCTCAATGGAATGCAGCCTAATTCAAATCAAAACAAAAACAAAACAGACAGTCTAAATAAAAAGGTGGCTTACCGCAGTGCAGCAGTTCATCACAGGCGAGCTGCAACAGTTGATTCCTGAGTTGCCACAGCAGGCTCCAGTTGAATCAAAAGCAAAACAATTTGAACCAATATCACAGAAGCAATCTGTTCTTGAATCACTGCTCGAACAACAAATCCTGAGAAGCCACTTCCGTATTGCTATTCCTGTAAAAAAGGTAAATCCAATTAACGACCAGGCTGGTGGGCTCAAAGAACTGAACAAACAATCGATACTCACCGACAAGAACGACGATAACATAAGAAGTAATGGCCAGAGAAATGACAGCAGCCAAAGGTAGCGCAATATCAGTCCGGTTGCCTTCGGATACATTACTGCTACGAGTAGATGAGTTCATGTCCTCCTGGGGTCCAATCGGCGGAATCCTAATCCACCGACTACCTTTAACACCATCGGGTTAAATTTGTTTGACGGCAGAATGGGACGAACCCGTGATGACACGGGCGATACTGGAAATATATAGCCCGTAGAATCGCTGCTGTTTCTTTCCTGGTTGCCATGCCACCATATAGTCCTGGCAAACATCACTGCGGGCTACGCATGTCTGGTACCTGGTACCACTGCTCAAGTAGCCTGGCATGCACATGCATGATCAACCATGATCATTCAGATGATTGCATTATCGCATGAAACCCAGAATGTTTCCTTCCTTCCCCCCTCTTTTTTAGTACCATTGGTGAGAAGGTAACCAATACACCATTAATACTGCAACTTGACATGAATAGATTGGTAAGTAAAGCCAATAGCACAAATGTCAGATTTTCAAGCAAAGAAGTAGTCGAGTTGGACTACTCTCCTTTACTCGAAATCTGTATTTGATGCTTTATTCACTCATTTTTGCTGTTAAACAAATTAACCAAAGCTACCGCTTCCTTCAGTTGTATCTGGCACCTCTCCTTCATCGCCTGACCGGTGGCTTTTTTCAGTTTGGATTCCAAGTCTGCCACAGCTATTTTAAAACCAGGAACGTTATGGAAAATACGGACGTACTTGTCGCCAGTAGTCAAGATGAATCGCGAAGTTGAATCGAAGCGCAATCTAGTAATCGGGGCTAGACAGGAACAGGATATAGGTACTCGAATTGATTAAAGCAGCAAAAAAAAAGGGCGTTACCCGAATGAACGTCTGGAATGTGCGCTAACAACTCAGCGTTGACCGTGGAATAAATGTAGAGGGAAGAATTGGAACCAATTGCAACAACTCTGCCATCTGGGGCAAGGGCAATACGTGCTGGTTCATTTCCCTCGCCCTTCCATTTGCCGGAAACAAGCAAAGTGGCAAGCTGGCCTTGGCGATAATCAACTGGTGTGAGAGAATGTATGGTATTAAAATACAAGGCTTAAGCGAAAAACAAAAAGGAGAGTGTAATTGGTCTATTACTATTAGTGTTGTATAGACGCCACGATCCGTCCTTGGAAACCGAGACCATCCGCCCTGAATCTGGGCTGTAGTCAAAGCTGTAGATGCCAGACGTGTGGCCTCCCAATTCAAAAGCACGGGTCACTTTCTCGAATTCACCGGTTCGAGAGAAAACTACCTCCCAAACTCGGACTTCCGGTGTGAATCCTGCGAGGAAAATTGCGAGGAATTAAAAAAATCCGTGATAGATAAAAAGCACATGAAGAAAATGCAAACCAGAAGTAGCGACGAATCGACCATCTGGCGAGATTTTGGCCGAATATGTCTCCATTTGATTGGTTACGACAGAAGCTAATAACTTCCCTTTCAAATCAAGAATGTCCAATTCATTTTTCGGCGTACAAGTCATGATAAATCGTCCTGTGCTTGCCACATCGATGGCCAACAAGTCAGCTTCGCGGATCTATATCAATAAAACCAATCATTACTTACAATAAAAATTGAATAGAAACACAACGTGTTTGAATTACCTTGTCGAATGCGTGAGACGGTTGCACGGAAGGGAGGCCACCAGCCTCAGGTTTTTTCATCACCTTGTAGATTTCAATATTATTACCAAGAGCACGGACTGTCAGCAAGGCCTTGGAGTCAGGACTCCAACGAATAAGGGTGGCGGAATCATACTGAACATGTGCACGAACCGTACGGATGTCCTTCATGTTGAGTTCGACGACCGATGAATCCAATCGACCAAAGTTCAGTTTCCACAACATCAGCGAACGATCTAGGTTTGAAAAGGAAAAAAAAGAACAATTAGTTAATTAAGCAGCTATGTGAGTCAATTAAGAAGCAAGCAGTCAGGTATTCGATAAAGAATTAGTTAATCTATAAACGTAATGGGGAACGGAGGGGGAGTAATGAGCAGAAACGTCCGAGAATAATTCACGATTGAAAAATCACGTGTGTATTTTGAGCGTTTGTGCTTAGCTTGGTTGTTTAAAAAAGACAATTAACAAGAATAAGACAATGAATCAATGATAAAGAATAGTATAAATACGAGGATAAATACGTGGACAAATGCGATTGGCAATTATAAAGAGTATTTCAGCGCAGATGCATGAATGTAGAACACTTTGACTTTGAGTAAAAGGAGTGTAGATACATCATTGAATCAATAAAATGACAACGGAAAAATTGTGCCATTTTGAGAATTTTGATTCTTAAGGCATATGTTCAGATCTATGCCGCGGTCGTAACTGACACGCGGCTTTCCATAAAACGAGTTCTGCGCACGCGCGTGCATCTTCAAAGCTATCGTGGCCGTTGTGGCCTACCTGTATATGTCGCTGCAGGTAGGCGGCAACGAGCGATTTGAGCGAGCGCCGGAAAGGGAAACCGAAATAATGAGGAAACAGGACGGCGGTGTCGATTATAACGGAGTGGAGGATACGCAATGCACGAAGGTCATTTTCGAGTCCGTGTCCGATGAGAATGGTTTGTGAATAGATGAATCCAAGCAGATCCCGCTGGACATCACTTATTGTTTTCGTAGCCTTCTTTAGGTCTTGCTCGCAAAGACCAGAAAAACGTGTGTTGTAATCAATCACCCGGTGATGCGGTTTCACCAAGGCCTCGTAAACGAGACAACCATCAATGCTGATGACGGAAACTTTGCATACTTCCAGGCCACGGCCAGTGTAGCACATCTCACAGTCCAAGGCGTATATCGAATGAATTTTGGATCCACTGCCAGGGGTGGTACGAACATAGTCGGTATATGGTCCATTCATTCCAGGGCTAACACCATTCCAAACGTGAAGATCGCCGGAAGTGCAGCCAGATGAGCCTTCTTCTCCTGCACAGCAGGTATAGCCATGTGCTTCTCCCGGTGATGAGGGGCGCTTCCATTGACCCCAATGATAAATGCATCTTTCTTCGGTGAGGTATTCACCATCCAATGTGACGAAAAAGCCCTTTTTACATCTCACACAGCGTTTCTCAAGGCTGGGACTTAACGGCGGTTTTTCTTCATAGGGATCCCCATGCTCGGAGCTATAAAGATGTTCAGCCATTTCAATTATTTCCGGTTGATGTCTAAAAGCACGCCGCACATCACTTCGATAATACGTGACGTTTGCTTCTGGGGTCTTGTAAATGATGGCACGTTCAGGATAAAATGAACTTTCAACTGGATAACCCAAATTTAGAAGCTGGTCATCAAGCAAGACATACTGGTATAAGAAAGTATAAAGTTCAGAATTCTTCATTTGTAGCCTAGTGTAATATTTCAAGGGAGTGGCTCTCCTCATTCGCTGCTTGCTCTCCACAGTCTTGGTGGGATGTTCTTTCTTCTTGTTCCCAGCTTGGTTTTTCTTCATCCGATTTCGTTTTTGTCTTCGGCTGAGTACACAGCCAGAGTCTGTCTCACTAGGTGTTGGAGTTTCCACCATTGGTTGTGAGACAAATATTTCATCTAGTTCTAACTATCATTACACATTGCTCAAAAACACACTGCTACAATCAACAATTACCTTCTGCGCAAGTTGCAAGATGTTTTCCATTTGCGCTAAAATCCATATCGGTGATGGCACCTGTGTGGCCCTTAAGCGATGTCAGCAGCCATGAGTGGGTGAATGTAGATTTTGAATCCTTGGAGACTGCTGCAGTAGTTTTCTTCTTGGGAACTTTAGGTGGCATCCCTGATAACTTTTTTCCCTCTTTTTTGCTGTTTGCACCTTTTTCATTCTTGCCTATCATAGGTTAAAAAATTTTTTTTTTAACTGAAAAGATGTAAAACCATAGAGAAGTTTATTGACCTTTAGTGCTTGACGGTGTGGATTTTTTGGTGAGAGACCACACTAGGACGGCGATTAGAAGCCCGATTACTAATGTCAGAATAACAATTCCCATATCTAATGCCATTTCATTGCTTTAAAAATTGCCCAGGATTCAAATCTGAAATAATATCTTAACACCGGCAATGACGAAGTCTTTCACTGTCACACGTGTGCTCCCAGACGTTTCAGAGCAACTACAGACGAAATTATCTGAATAGCGGGAATACATAGGAATGTGAATACATTATTGAACACGATATTAGAAAGCAGGAGTAGCCTTCTAACTGATCCCAGCGCCTCTTGAACCGGTCTTTAAAGGGCTTCATGCTTTTAGTTCATATAATTTCCACGCGTAGTGATTTGTAGCGCTGCATGCTTCGGTCAAAATCCTTCAGAGACTACTCTCTTACTCTCCTATTCCGTGTTTTTACACCACATGCATACGTCATTGGAAAACAGTTGCCGGCTTTTCTGAAAACAAGCGTGACTCATAGCCAAAATGTCACTGCCATGGTTCATAATTTTCGGATTGAAAAGCGAGATAAATACATTGCGTATGAGGAAGATGTATTGTTTCTATAATAGCGAAAACCTAATAGTATTCATTAATAAATCAAAGGAATTCTTGGACAACACCTGCAGAGCACACAGTAGGCTAGTTCTATATAAGACTGCGATTCGTTGCTCTTAAATATGGCAGGGTCAGTTCAAGGATGTCTGGGATAAGGCCTTTTTTTTTTATTTATTCATCCACATCATCCAATTTCAGGCGATCCATGTCTTGGCCAGCGTCGTCAACAGAGTTGCTACCAAATGTTTCAAAAGCTACGCTATCCATGCGTGGCAACTTCTTTGGATTAGGCTGGATTTTTAATTGAAAACAATGCGATCGATAACTTATGCAAATTGGATTAGAAATGAACTTATTACCTTCGGGTGCATCATGATTATTGGGAGCTCACCAACCAATTCACCAGCTAAAGCTCCAAGGAAGAGCTTTACTCTAATCAAGTAAGTCACGATGATACCAAACCCATCGCGATCATCAGGGTTAGCCATTCTGTTTTTAGATTTTTTAAGCACATGTAAAAAGGGATGAAAAAAGGAATGAAACAAAATGTAATGAGAAAATTATTAATTTTGTTATACAGCGTAGTGGAAGCCAGTTCCGTATCTTCATCGCGAAGACGACCGCCCAGGGCAACACCATGTCTGTCAGCGACGGCGGCCCCGAGACGTGGCGTCATGGTGTAAGTGCGGTGCAAAGTACCGCCCGGAGGGATAGGGCAACCCTCACTTGTGAAAGTAAAAGGCGAGTTAATATTTTGTAATCCAATGGGGATTGTGACATATTTTCTTACGACGTATCGAGAGTGACAACCGGCGTTTTGTACGATCCGTGTTCAAAGAGGCACACATCAATACATTGCAGAACTTGGGCACGCAATTTCTTCACTGTTTTATTGCTACGGTTCTGAATGACAACATTTACCGCGATAGGCTCCCCATGATGATACAACTGTTTGAACAAAACATTACAAGAACGTCTTTCTAATTAAATTGGTCAATTTCATACCTGCTTATCCAAATTAATCTCCATCTCTAAGTCTCCGGGACTTAGAACAAAATCACGGCGTACTACTGTGCATGGCTGGCGTCCCTGTTGTCCCTGTGACGGAGCAAACTGAATTACGCGGATACCCATTGAGACAGAGCTCCTGCAAAACGTGAATAATAATTCAGAGTAAAAAAAACTATTTCCTTAATAGTTTGATATTAACGTTCACCTTTTATGAGCACGATCATCCATTGACTCTCCGACAAAGACCCGCAGAAAGTATTCTACTCCACATGGTTTACCCTGAGCTTCTGTTCCTGGTTGGAGAGTAACCGATGGCGGGGCATTTTTCGGCAGTTCAAAAATGAATGGGAAAGCATTGCTGCCAAGCTTTTTGATCAAACGCTCCTGTGAATCGAAGGTTAAAAAATTTGTAGGGGTCAATCGTTTTGCCATGAAAGAAATATGAGATCTGTGTACCTGCATTTTGGTGAGATCACTCTTTTGGCTTGCGCGGATCTCACCTGAAGCCATGAGTAAATCCTTCTGGAACTCCAACCCCATGACTTCATCTTCCTCACGACCATAACGAAAACTGCATACGATCTGACCGAACAATTTTCGGCCCTTCAAGTACTCGGGGTCGATCAAGGCTACGCCATCTACGTAGAATACGATCACCATTAATAGCTTTGTCAGATAAAGCGACAATGAAACTTCTTACCGACAGATTCGATTTTGGTGATGTTATCGATGTAATCACGTTTGCCAAGATAAACGGTAACCTTGCTGTTCGGTGAGGTCTTCTTAAAAACTTTCAGAGCGTACACCATTTTTGTTTCAGTTCGAGGATTTTACAGAGGCGAATGATAAAAAATAATGCTAGGAAGTGGGTATTTATACTACCTGGTGTCCTACGTTCAGCAAATTGGATCAGGTTCAGTTGGTTCGGTCCTAATGGGATTATATTGAGCATCTCATAAAAATACAGCACAAGCAACTGCGTGGCATCGTGAGCGAAGTCCCCACATGGGTCGCCAAAACTGGATTTTTAAGGAAGTCATCCTTTGGAATCTATAAAAGAGTTACATATATGGGTTAAAAATAACAAAGTTATTTTTCTTTTCAACAACTTAGGAAAAACTTTCAAGGATGATTAAACTACAAAAAATAATTACAAAGTATTGAATGGTGACAAATGTCATAAGTTACTTTTGGTTAGTTAAGATTAAAAATGATAAGCCTCGCTGGAATGGCTTCATTGACACGTGACCATCTAAATCGATTAAGAACTTCGGTCATAAGTGGTAAAATTGTCAATTTTGTCTAATTTTTTGCATGCCTCCCCCCTCCCCCTGTGCATGCCAAAATCGACATGACATTGGCGACACAGGCAACAAATGAGAATTTAAAAGAATGATGGTAGAAACCAAATCGGTTTTTCGTTATTCGCATTTTGTATAGCATACAAGTCATGCTAGATATAAGCCCTATGGAATGTTAAATGTTCGTAGGAGATTATTACACCGCCACAAAAGACCGTTTCGACCAAGAATATCCAATAACTAACAGGAGATTTCATTAAAAGAAAATAAACCTATAAAATTAACAAAATGTTATGATTCTATCTTCTATGACACAAACTGGAAGTTGTTGTAGATCTAGAGTTGTTACAGAAGGATTTAAATTCTGATCAAAAAATTTAAAATACTTCTCGTCTATTCTTCTTTGTTTGGCTTCTTTTCTCTTTTGAGCTCATAAGTAACAATTGAAATATTAATGATATGTTAAAGATCAATCGATTCTTCTTAGAGCAGAAACTGCATTTCTTTGTAGTGAAGAGACAAGAGAGCTATAATGGTAATTACAGCAATACTAAAAATGCTACAATTTCATAGTATTCGTAAGGTTAGAATATCTGCTGCTATAACATTCCTTGTCTCCTTTTTAACTGCATTAGCAAAGGAGAAATAATCCCGAAGTTTTCTGCAAACAAATGGGTACACTGAAATGATATTGACAATTTGTTGCAGACATCGTCTATCAGATTTTCAATAGATGTTATCAATTTTGAATAATTTTAACTCTAATGTTGAACTGATCAAGTCATTGACATTAAGAGTACAATTCATGATATGGGGATCCTATACTTTGGAACCCTTATTCAATAATGGAAACAAAAATTAATGATTTCTGTTAACTGTAATGCAGGACAGCATTTCACAACTTATTACTTCTTTATGCAACTTCTTTTAGACTTCTATAGGAGAAAATGTTATTCTTTTCTTTATCACCTTTGTCTTAACTGTCTTGTTTTTAAGCGCCACGTTTTTCCCTTGTGTTATGTTTTTTACTTTCAAATTTCAGACTGATTTTCTGTTTCTTTCGGTTTCTGTTTAGTCTCAATAAATTTCCCACTGCTGCCATTTTTATTACTAAATTTAAAGTTTGTTTATTTTTTAATTGACCATCATCATCAGTTTGTTAATTGATATAAAACAATTTTAAGTTTTTAATTCAGCTTTTTCCTGATATTGAACGAATTCATAATTAATTTGGCTTCATCTTTTTCGTGTTCTTATATTTGTAAATCGTGCATTTCTAGTCAAAGGAAGTCGCAACGTTGCCGTCATGCTTCTTCTTCTTCCCCTTCAGTTTCCATCAGCCATTCCTCTGAGGTTTTCACTAGCGTGAGAATGGTATGTTTTGACAAGTTCTCATTTATTGGTATTACTAAGGTTTAAAAATAGTGATTATCGGGAAAAGCAAAATTGCACCTTCATTTTTTCAATAATTTTATACTTCTTCCGTTGCAAAACTATGTAGAAACAAGCTAAATTCAATACGTGTGGAACACGTTCAGTGACTGACCGGCCAAATTTTACATTCATCTTTCTTTTCTAGACAAGCAAACGCCGTAATAGTGGACGTTCCAAGCATGGCCGTGGGCACGTTAGTGCTGTTCGCTGCACCAACTGTGCTCGCTGTGTAGCCAAGGATAAGGCTATCAAGAAATTTGTCATCCGTAATATTGTTGAAGCTGCTGCTGTTCGTGACATCACTGATGCCAGTGCTTTTGCTTGTAAGTCTTGTGTTGTTTAACATTTACTCTCGTTCAAAGTAATAATGAAAAGGATTTTCTTTTGTAGCAATCGCTTTGCCCAAGCTTTATGCCAAGCTTCACTACTGTGTTTCATGTGCCATCCACTCCAAGGTGGTACGCAATCGCTCACGTGAAGACCGTAAGATCAGGACTCCTCCACCAAGGTTCCCCAACCGACCTGTGAGTTATTGAGTTTTTCTCCGATTTGGTTTCTGCAAATATTGTGATTGATTTTTTTTTTCATTTATAGGACAACAGACCAGGACAGGGAAATAACGCCGCCCAACGTCGTTAAAACTTTCTAATTGTGGTCAGATGATTGAATACATTACATTCTGATCATCCCTCTTGTTGAAAAATTTTTTTTATACTAAAGTTATTGGAAAATCTTTAAACTTCTCATGATGGGAATAAGCTTTCTGATACTAAATCAGTATTAAGGCATCACATTTACATATAAAAACAAAATTAAAATCTTCATTAAGTTACCTGAGAAGAAAAAAGCAGCATGACAATAATAAAGTTCAATTGCCTAAATCCAAGAAAAAATGTAGTATTATTCATAGTGAAACTAGATTGGAAATGGAAAAAATTAGCATTGATGTTAGTTACAATTTGAACAAGATGAAATGTTGAAAAAGGTGTTGGTAGAGTAGTTCAAAGGGTTTTATAAAGGAGTGAATTGCAAAGAATTTTAACAAAGACTGACTTTGTTCCGGTGATTGACGTATAAAGCAGACGAATTTCAAATCTGAAGAGCAATTATTACTAAATTAGACTCATTTTGGTTCCCTAGCAATAATAGTTAAATGGGAAGAATTTTTATTAATGGTAGATTTTGAAACACAGCCAACTTTAATGTCGGTAAGGTAAAGCCTCGTCGTAACTTGTAAAGAATGGATTAGTTTTACACATAGTACATCCTCCAAGACAATTAAAGAAAATTCTCCAACCTTTTACTCATATCTACAATAAAAAATTCCCTATTCCCATTCCCATTCATAAAAAGGTTTCCCATGTTTGTAAAAACGAAAAATTAAATAGGTTAGAATTTTATTGCGAAAGAATGATGCGTGATGAAGACGTTAAAGCTTCAAAAACCATTGAGACACGTGCACGTTTTAGTGAAACAAAAAATTTAATGACTATAAACGGCCTTTTGCATTCAAAACACATTGCCTAAAATAAAGCAGAGTAAATATCAAATGTAACTTAAATTTTTTAGTACAAAACACTAAAAGCATTACACTGCTTACGCAATTTTGAACAAGGCCATCCAACTGCGGTATAATTCAGCCATTTGCATCATGATTCGTCAAACAGAACAGCTGGTTTTCGCGCCTAAACTTTTTCTACAATCAAGGCCTCCAGACTCTTCATTTCTGTACTTCACAAACATCTATTTGAATGCTCAACAGCCAACTTACCACAGCCTTTCTCTGCAGATTAAATTAGAAAAAAAAATGAAAATGATAAAGGAGCTCATTTTCTAGGTTCATGTAACGAATAAAAGCACAGTTGATATTTAACAGTATCGAAATTATTTAAGATAGATGGCGCCTTGAGCAATCAATCGCTAAAAAGACCTGACGGGCCTATGATTAACGTAATCCAAGCTATATAAGACAATTTCGGCGCCAAAACGTTGTTAGTCTTCGAAGGAAGTGATATCCGAGTACTGGACCTGCCCAAGTTTTAAGAACAATTCTTTAAAGTTTATTACTAAAATGTCTTTTCTTTCTCAACGTTTCGACAATCTAAGCACATCTGACAACAAAGAAAACCGCAGTTCTATGTCTGGTCAAAAAATTTTACAGCCTCACGACGAAAATGTATTGCCAACAAAGCAAATTGAGGTACTATAATTCCGAGGAAGAAAGCATTCCCATTACCCGCCATTACTACGTATTTTTCTATTCTTGTTCTTTAGAAATCGCTACAAAGCAAAATTACTGACCAGAATGAGCCTCTGCTCCGTCCTAACCCCAGCAGATTTGTGTTGTTCCCTATCCAGTATCATGATATTTGGCAAATGTATAAAAAAGCTGAAGCCTCATTTTGGACAGCTGAAGAAGTTGATCTTTCTAAGGTAAACTACATTAAATCTATGCAGTGCAATATTGGACAAGAAATTTAAGCCCATGTTATTCCAGGACTTGCATGACTGGGATAAACTTCAACCTAATGAGAGGCACTTCATTTCTCATGTTTTAGCATTTTTTGCTGCATCTGATGGAATTGTAAATGAAAATCTTGTTGAACGGTTTGCTCAGGAAGTCCAGGTAATTTAAAGAATTTTTGTCCCGTGAAACATTCCTAATTTAAAATTTGAGTAAAGGTACCTGAGGCTCGATGTTTCTATGGTTTCCAAATAGCCATGGAAAATATCCACTCAGAAATGTACAGCCTGTTAATAGAAACTTACATCAAGGATTCTGCTGAAAGGATGAAACTTTTCAATGCTGTTGAGACAATGCCATGTGTTGCGAAGAAGGCTGATTGGGCCATGAGATGGATTGGCAACAGAGATGCACCTTACAGCGAAAGAATTGTTGCTTTTGCTGCTGTGGAAGGCATATTTTTCTCTGGGTCCTTTGCAGCTATATTTTGGCTTAAAAAACGAGGCTTGATGCCAGGATTGACATTCTCCAACGAACTGATTTCCAGAGATGAAGGTCTGCACTGCGATTTCGCCTGCGTGATGTTCAAACATTTAGGTAAAATTATTTAAAGTTTTGTAATTTAAGAATTACTGGTTATAAGAAACAAACTCACTTTCCTTTGCAGTCAATAAACCATCCAAAGAACGTGTTGTCGAAATCATAAACAATGCCGTCAAAATCGAACAGGAATTTCTCACCGATGCCCTGCCTGTTGAAATGATTGGAATGAACTGCAGACTAATGCGGCAGTACATCGAATTTGTTGCCGATCGTCTTTTGCTTGAACTTGGATGTGGAAAGGTAAAGGCCAGCTGTTTGCCATTTCCCCTAAATTTTTTACAAACAACGTTTTGTTTATTTATATTACTTTAATAATTAACATATTTATTTTTTCTAGTTGTACAATGTCGAAAATCCGTTTGATTTCATGGAACACATTTCGCTTGAGGGGAAAACGAACTTTTTCGAGAAGAAAGTTGGTGAATATCAGAAGGCAGGCGTGATGAACAGCAAGGGCACCGGGGCTCATGTTTTCACACTCGATGAAGATTTTTAACTCTGTTGCCAATACCTACCAAACAGTTCTTCATTTTCATTTCTTTTTTTATCTAAGGTGCAAATTCCCCGTTCAAATTTTACTGATCGCCTGTTCGAGTAGCCCTAATGCCAAACCCTTGAGACCATGGCGCTGCCACTTATTAATGTCGTGTTTTTATCGTAATAAATTGTGACGTATAAAAGTGTTTGTGGAAATGTTTGTATTTATCCAACATTATGGAAAATGCGTCAGCGTATGAACACGCAATTCGTCCAATATCAACACAACTTTACAATAACATCACATTACTCGTTTTAAAGTAACAACTGAACGGATAGCAGCAATGAAGTTTCAAAATCCCATTTTTACGTGACTGATTGTCACTGGCAATTATTAGCCATTTATTTTAAGAGGCTAAAAATTTATTTCGCCTTTGGTCGGGAAACTAGCCAAAAGATCGTCATGGCATTTCTGTGTGCTACGCATTACACAGATTGCACAGTTGAAAGTATTTCATCTATTCAAACTTTAGGATACGTATTATCGCTCTCGTCCTCGTCGGATGCGAAAAGCAACTTTTCATGCCCGGTTTCGTGATCATTTTCGGAACTCGATAACGGAACTCGGGAATATTTCTTCGAGCGTGATTTTACCTGCAAAAAAAGCATTTTTAGCATAACTATAGCGAGCAACTAATAAAATGAACAAGAAACATACCTGAATTGCCAGGACGACAATAAGCCCAGCAATGAAACTTGCAGCCACCCCAAATAACCAATGGGAAGCACTGATAAAATGGCCTGGTTCCACATTGTCTTTTGCCCGGATGCCTCGTCCTTCCGACTCTTTGACAAACTCGACTAACGGGATTTCAAATACTCTCGCCCTAGACGAATAAACACAAACACCATTTAAGATATACCTTAGCAACAGAGAAAGTAAGGACACTTACTCAACTGAAGCAGGAACACAAGTGCTGTTATTCCAGACAAATCCATCAGCGCAGGCAAGGCAATTGAGCGGACTTCCTTCACACATCTGACAAGAGGCGTGGCAACGAGCGCAGAGAAACTGGTTCATCTTTGCGGGCGTCTGAAATTCCGTCGCAATTAATGAGCCAAGAGATACGTTATAATGACCCAAATGACATTGTGAAAGGCAGTGATGCTGCAGCCAAGAAAAGCCGTTGGCGCAGCGTGTGCAGTCAGTGGCCAATGGTCCGCTACACGATGCGCAACTTCCATGGCACCTAACGCAGACTCCCCGGTCACTATAATACCTGTAAAGAGTTGAAATCATTTAGTAATAGAACTTCACTAAACAAGTCTTGTGTGCATTACCCATCGTCGCATGAGGCAAGGCATCGGCCATTCTGCAAATGAAGCGCTCCCAGACATTCTGTGCAATGATCCATACTGTCACACTGAGCACAAGCATGCGGGCAAGGCCGACAGAATTCAATGTGTCTCAAATCTACAGAACCAGCTTCAACAAATGTGCCTTGCGGGCAAGATTCTAGACACGACCCAAGATGCATGGTGCGATTTGAACAGTGAGTACACTGAAAGCTAGAAGAACCACTGCATTGACTGCAAGAACCGTGGCAGGGGTAGCACTTGCCTTCTACGACATATTCGCCTACGCAAATACAAAGATTAGTCTATTTTTTCAGCACTGATTGGTTCATTAGACATATACCTTCCGGGCAGATGTTTGCTGAAGGATTCAGACAGAGAAGTGTGGAAACGTCAAGGACCCATTGGTCAGCACATTGGCTGCATACAAGATCAAAGCCATTCTCTTTCAAAGAACAGGCTTCACAACCCGGTGGACAAGGTAAACACTGTTTGCTACCAGACACACCATGGCTCCAGAAACCGGCTGGACAGCGTTGAACACACGATCCGTTAAATTCCGAGAATGAGTCGGCACAGGTAACACAGTGGTCCTGGTGAGGCCCACGACATGTCGAGCAACTGGTATCGCATGGTGCACAAGCATAATCGTCGGTCTCGTAATAGCCAGGTAGACAAGAAGGTAGGCATTGGCCGTCATGAATAACAAAGCGGAATTCACAGCTGGAACATTCAAGCGCACTATTACACGTATTGCACTGGGGCTGGCAGGGAATACACATCATCTTCGCCTCGTCTAAAGAAGAAAATGAAGGATGTTATTCATCTGCATGAAGTCACTATAAAAAAGGAGAAAGACTATACCCATGTGATAACCGTCGGGGCAATGTTCCACGCAAAGGTTTTTATCTATTATTTGGCTGAATTTTGGTGCACACGAGAGACACTGATGGGGTTCTGCTCCAGTGCAGTTAGTACAGGAACTGTGGCAATTCAAGCATACCATTTCTGGTGAAGCGTAATATCCTGTTGGCGGGCAGGCATCGACACAATTTCTGCCAAAAGACAACGTTTATACAATGAAAAAAACGAAGTAAAAAACATTTACATGAATTATTTTTAATTACCCGTCGAGGCTAAAATTTGGGCAGTTGTTTTTTGTTCCTACGCTGGAAGGCGGCGTAGCTTCCAATGCAGCGCTGTAAGTTACAGGTTGGCTTCCGGCAAACTGAAGGAAGTCCGGGTAACCCGTATTGGGGAAATTAGACGGGCGAAATCCTGGATTGCCCGGAAAGAATAACTGGCTACTGGTTGGATTGGGAACACGGCCGACGCTTTTAAATGTGGGTGCGAATGGCGTGGCCACAGACGGCGGCGCTGTTAATCCGTGAACGTCTCGGCCGATTGTCGCTGCCCCACCGCCAAGGTTAGGAAATGTGGGACGTGGTGTTTGAAGTGAACGTAAACGAATGGGATTCGTATCCGTCCCATAGAACACAAGTTGCCATTTTTTCAATATACCTGGGATCAAAACGATTCCGATAATGTCATAACTTTTAATCAGGTGTAAACCAGGAATTTTACCTGCTTTGTTGACACGCTTTACACCAGCATTTAAAATTTCTAACTTCCATCTTCCAGAAGCCCTTTCACCCCAAAAATGGACGCTCATAAACGGCCAATCGTCAAAGGATGAATCAAGGACATCACGGGGTCTTTCAAATAAAAGCACAGATTGTGTTCCCGATGGTGAAGTCAATCTAAATTGACATAACATAATTAAACTTCGAACGAATCCGACATTCAACAAATATACCATCCTACCGAATTCGTAGATTTCCACGGGGAGCAAATCGGAGCGAAATTCTGCATTGAACGTGTTCCAAGAAACGGATCTCGTGAGCAGATCCGGCGCAGGCATCCGTCTCTACCACAACTTCCAATTTCTGCCCAAAGCCGCTGGGAATGAGCCTGTCGCTTTGATCAGCAGGTGTTTGGCAGACATGTTGCGGAGGCACGTTAGTCCATTGCTCAGCCAACGTCACCATGGCTGAGGCATCCATGAGGCCATAACCAAATTTATGGCTCACTGTCACCAAAAAAAGAATTTATGAAAATTGAAACGACAAAATCAATCATATCAATACATTACCTTTTTTGCCAATGCCATTAGTAACCCAGCCATTATCATGAAGTGGATCAGGCCTGGACGTAAATACGACCAGATGCTGCATATCACGCCAAGTTAGGTTAGAATTGGCTTCTAATGCCAATGCGCAAATGCCAGCTGCTAAGGGAGCGGAAGCAGATGTGCCCGTGTGATCTGAAGTGCAAAGAAATTCCGGCCGAAGTGAGCCGTCCATATCGACCGTGGCGATGGATCGATCGACATCAGGTCGTCCGGAGCTGTAGGTCGTTGCCAAAGTGGATGAACACTCTTCGAGATACCATGGTTTGAAACTATCACCATAAAGACTTGTTTGTTAGCCATTCCACTCAAATTGATTAAGGCGTTCAATAGACATACCCTCCTTGTGTGGCGCTCGATATTGACAAAGTAAAGATGGAATTCGTATATCCGTCACAATTGCAAGAATCATCATGGCGGCCGCCGTTACCCGAAGCCCATACGAAGATCGATCCTCTGCCCTTTCGTCCCTGGCATAATTCATTCAAATCAGTCGTCAATAAAGCAAAAGGAACAAGAAAATTTACGAATTACCTTCATGATTCCGTTGATGAAGGCACGTTTGGCAAGCGGACCCGGCCCATCTACCGTCTTACCATCATCTTCCGGTCCCCAAGACGCGCTGTAAATGTCGATATGGTCAGGATTAAGGCTGAGCGCTCGTGCCTCAACGGCATCGTTAACTGTGCCGTCAAGCATCCGCACGCCACCGATACTGGCATTAAATGCGATGCCTACGCCGCAGTACGAATTGAAAGCGACAGCAGCTACTTCGCCAGCGCATCTCGTCCCATGTTTATTATCGCCATTGTCTCTGGGCATGGGGTCGCTATCGTTGTCATTAATGTCCGAGCTGGCCAACGGATCCTTTCAATTTCAGATGGTACAAAATTAGATTTACAATTGCAATGGAGTAATAATGATCAAGGCTCACTTACGTAATTTTGGGCGAGATCGGGGTGATTGGTTTGAATGCCATCGTCCAAAATAGAAACTACAATTCCTTTGCCTGAGTAACCTTTCCGCCAGGCGGGAATAACATTCATGTCGAAGCCTTCCTGACTTCCACCATGCTGTTTGGCATAAAATAAAAAACCAAAAATTAAATCAAGTAAAACACTTAAGTGGCTTGCACAATGTAACAGCGATAATCAATGAAAGTCGAAGCAAGTTTCTGCTCTATTTGGGGTCCTTGAAGGTGTTCCGCTTCATAAACCTTGAATGCCATTTTGGTGCCATGCAAACATTCAATGATGTGTCCTTCTAGTCGCATAAATAAAAATATTGCTGACAGATCAGCTTTCCCGTGCACTTCTCGATCCGTGCCATTTCCCTGTATTTCCCAATTTTTATCTGTCTCGAAACTGTTCCGCAGAAACTCGCACGAAACATTCGATTTGAAAAAGATTTATTCTAGCGTAAAAACCCAAAAAAGGGGAACCCTCTGTTATTTCCCATTTATTTTTCGTGCGTGTTTCGGCGCTTATGCAGGCATGTGGCGTTATGTAAACACCATCACCACGCGGACTCGTCGAAAAATTTCACGGTGCCCATGAATGCATAATTACATTAGTACTCCCTATTGCCAGAATAGTTTGTATGCACGTTCAAGGTGCACCGCCCTTGGTGTTAACCAGACGAGAAAAACAAACACCGATCGCAAAGAAACAGCCCCGCAAAAAAAAATAGGAAATTAACAAGTACGATGCAAAGAAAAATTACTTACCAAATACCATTGTTCTCGGTAGAATGGATCGGGAAATTCGCTGCCTTTACCCAAGGCGAAGTTGCTGATACCTGCTCGAGACGCGAAATCTCGCTTATACCGCTTCTTCTCGTATTGCTGTGCTACCCATACAACCTGTTACAATTCGTTCAGAAAATAAAGGCATATTTACTATACAGGTCTAACCAAAATGGTATTTAATTGGGAAGGAAGAAAGTGTCTGATCACACATACTCCCGGTTCGTTGACGAGTTTTTCGTGGTGAAGGCCGCTTGGGTCGGCCGACCGCTTGTGGACATGATCGTGTTCAAATAAAAAGTACCCATCCAGAGATCCAACCTGTGTATGGTAGAAAGGATGTAAATTATACAGCACTAGTTGGAAACCAGACTGTTTAAGAACTGGATTTCAAGGACCCCCCAAAAGGAGATTTGGTTTACAAGATAAAAAACTAGTTGTTGAGACCAATGTTGGTTGAAAAAGAAAATGACAGTAGATAGACTTTCTCCTTTCCAACGATGAATACTTCAAATGAAAGTCTTTATATGTAAAAAAAAAAAAGCCATTCAGAGAGAGCTCAACAAGACTTTCCCCACTTATAAACACAAGCTGAATTCTTAAGGACATTTTCTTTCTTTGTATGTGAATTATTACCTGGCCCAAACTTCGAAAGCCATGTTTCTCTGCGATGAGCTGGACTAGCACTTCAGAAGCATTTGGAATGTTCACTGCAAATTGATTATTGTACATCAAGTCATTTGACTCTTCCGCGATTGAACTAGCACAGCAGTAGGAGAAGTACACTACAACCAGCAAAATCGTTTGCTTGATCACAGACATCACTGTTGTATCACAAGTTCTCTGGTAGCTGAGACTGGAAGACATTCTCTCCTACTGAGATTTTGTGGTCAGAACCACGAAGAAGTAGAGTCCATTGGTAGCCTGAAACAAAATGCAAAACATTGCGGAATTTAGAGAAATTGGATCAAACAGATTTCAATAGCTCCAAACAACCTTTTTTTTTTTCAGCGAGTCAGCTCAAGGCTATAAAATCTAATTTATTTTACTTTTTTTTTGTAAAAGGGCACTTATATGTATTATTGAGCATAAGCAACTTTCACTTTTCCCTTTGTAACAGATTCTGCACAGCTAACCATTTCCAACACAGATCAACGCACATACATCATCCTGTCGACCGCCATATAATCTTCTTGATCTGTTTTGACAACATTAGGAAGTGTCAACATTGTCAGTGTTAGTTGACGGCCGCTTTCTATTTAAATTTAGATTTTTTGCTTTTGCTAGGACTCGAACTAATTGTTTTCATTTCGGAAACAACACTTTAATTGGTTAACTAGCGAATGAAATCGTTTACCTTCTTTGGTGACAAGAAGATGAAATTACTGCAGAGAAGAATCAAATTCCTTCACTGCCCTGGTGCGTCTGTTGTTTTGACGTATACCTTCAACTCTACAGCAGGAGTAGAAAGTTTTACAGAACTCGACGAACACAGATCTTAGCACAGACTGAAGAGAGAGAGACTTTATTATTATTCTTTTCTCTCTCAACAGTTCTCTTGGTCTCCTTCTGTGTATATTAAACTAAAAAAAAGAACCCTGCAGCTAAGCTGGACCTTCACGAAAGTTCACTTTCGCCGAGAGCAGCAGACAGCGCCATGGAAATTGCATACATACACACACAATGGTAGCAGCATTGGTTTCTGGTTTCTTTCTCCCCTCCTCCGCATAAAAAGCGCCAACTGCTGGCCACTTTCACATGACGTCACACCATTGCTCACACAGCCCCTCTTAGAAATTTGCTTCTTAAAACACGTTCACTGATTTATTTTTTGCAATTTTTCATTTAATTTTAGAAAAAGGCATGATTCATTGGAGCAGTGGAAAACATGAACTGTTTGGAGTTTGGTAACCATTTTAATGCCCAATCGTTGGCAGAGAGTAGGTCATTCGAAAACTGTGTATGTTCGGCTACGGTCATTATAGGAAGGTACCCAATGGCACAGGACCTACTTTCACACGCCACTAGAGAAAAGTGTATTAATGTTCGCCATTTGTTACAGAACGGGCCAGCCATGTTAAGCGTATAGCCCTTTTGTTAACCCACGTTCTGTTGACACTTGTGCAACATTGAAATGTGCTCATCGGGCGCCAGGGATCTTGGCGTCTCTTAAATCTACGCTTTTTATGTCATTCGGGGCAATGGACTAGATGACACTGGTTTTAAAAAGGAATTAAAAGCCCCTTTTATCACCCATTCCCCTCAAGATAATAATTTCGACACGGCCATCAAAAGGTCACTTAAAAAACAAAAGAGCAACGTGACATGAAACTGGATGACGTGGGTCGAGGACTTCTTGTGAACAATACCTAAAACAAGGCATGAAATTCCAAACGTTTGGCCTTTTTGTATAGTTTACCAACTGTCAGCGTGACAAAGCTTTTCTGATCGAGCTTGTTATTTGCTCGATAATAATAAAGCAACTCGATATGGATGTCTGCTCAAACGTGTCATTTTCTATTTTTTATTGGTTTTATTTACAGCGCCATTGTTATATAGCTCTGTTTCTCCAGTTTTTTCACACTAACTATCAAACGCCATGGAAATCGTGATTGTTGTATTCACGTTCACTCGAGTACACACCATATCAACTAAGCCTTTATGATTCACGGGCTCTTGATTTTGACGGCTCCTAAAATAAGTCAAAGGATTAACACGATCGTTAAGCATAATAAATGCTACTTCACAAAGGCGATTGTAATCTTGAGCGATTGATTCTTCCTAGAGATGTAAAACAAAAATCCTGGCACGGCAATACATGGCGAAATTAGCAGCTAGGGCATTGACGAAGTAATCGCTACAAAACGATCTCATTCGCGTTCAGTAGAGCGGCTAAAACAAACGCATAGATAAATGTGAAAGAACAAAGAAAGCTGCTGTTTGCTGAAAGCCAAAAAAAGAATATATCTTTTTCTGCAAATATTTTCCTTTTTTTGTCTTTCTCTTTAGTTTGGTTGTCAGAGCGAGACAACTCAACAGGGAATTTCATAATAGATCCAACAACTGTGATACTACATTTCGCTACTGTCGCCCTTATTCTATTCTAGATGCCTAACCGACTAGAACTCGCTATTTGTTCCTCTCTCCGTTTCATATCGTCCAACTGATAGAACGGGGACGGACGGGAATAATGCAATATACTTACGAGGCCTTGGGCAGAATCCTCTCTTTATTCCATCATCACGCTTGCCCGCAGTGGCGCCGAGAAGCGGATATCCGCCCTTCATCTCCTTCGCCTACAACGAATACGCAACTAGAAAGGGAAAATGTTATCCGACAAAACGAAGAACATGCAAAAATTCGGATACAAAGGAGGACGGAAAAAAAAGGAAGGAAGATATTTGTAAAGCAAAAGAATCAATCAGATTCCGGTCACGCATGTTTTTCTTTTAACCTCCCGAAATACCGACACGTAACACACTGATGTATGATATAAAGAAACGCAGTAACCCTGTAATAAATAAAAGAAAAAAAGAATGTAGTACAGTGGAGTGTAATGTGCGCAGTTTTATGTCATCGTTTTCTCTTTTTAGAAATAACAAAAGATTTGAAAATTCTCACCCGTCTGCTGCTGATGTCTAGTGTGGAAATACCTGTAAAAAAGAAATGCTTCGTTAAGCTCTTTGTAGTTTGTTTTGATTCTAATTTCTACACCACTATAGCCTATTTGCGAAATCGTGATGTGCTGCGTTCAGCCCAAAAAACAGGGCAACCGTACAGATTGCACTATATACCGTTTCGTGTGTTAAATTGAAGGACATTTTCATGTCGGTTTCATTACTGGTTCGTTGCGATCAAGGACGCAACTTTCTCTACCGTACAGTCGGGATACTCTCCCTTTATTATAGACGTACACACAAAAACTTTGGGTTTTTCTTTTCCCCTCTAATCCAAACCTGAAACTATAGCCGTCCGGTTTGTAATTGCGTTAGGACAAGGACAAACGTGATGATGGCATACTCTTCCTTTTCTGTTATTCTTTTTTTTTTTCCAGACATGTACCGATGTTACGTACTCATCAACTGTTTTTCAGTTGGCTGAGAGAACACACCATCAACGTAATCCTTCTCCGCATACGGATCTCATCTAATCGTGAACCTATTCCTACGCCGCGGATGGGGGAGGTCGATTGAGTTTTTCGCCCCAGATGTAACCACACTTGTCAGTTTGGCTCATGGAGGTCTGTGTGTATACATCTACGAAGGAGAAATGTGTTTATAGGAAGGAAACAAGATTGAGATCGATACAGTAAACAAGAGTCTGCCTGTCTTTATTCCAGTAATAACGTTCTTCATCCCCGGGTTTCTCTTATTATTATGGACGCATCTGTCTATTGCAATCGCCCTTAATACCGTCCTCCAATCATTCCTTGATTATTCGTGCCAGGGTTTTTTTTTTCTTGATTGCTCCTGTCAAATGTTTCACACACTTACGAGAGAAAGAACATTAACTGCGTTAGAAAGCTTTTGGGTGGAGGTCCTACATGTTTTCGAATAGCGCAATTTACTTAGAGACATTGGAAATCGATAAATCATCGTCCGTTCAATGATTTATACACTAGCCAAACGGGCAACAGCCGTCAAATTTCCACGTCAGACAACAACAAAAAAAAAAGAAGAAAATGAAGACCTTCTGGAACAAAATCGATACCCTTTTCGCCTCTACTGAAACCTGAAAGGAAATGAAAGAGTGAAAAAGAAGGGGGCGGAAGAAAACAAAAAAATAAATAAAATAAGAAAAGAACCGTCGGCAGGAACGATAACGTCGTCAACAGCGAGAGTATATCCCCCGAAATCCAGCGTGAGTCACCACCACCCTTCAACCCGGCCGTCACAGTCTGTGGCGCGCAGGATCACCCATTTCCTCCCGGCCCTCCTACACCTCCTTGCCGGATTTCACCCTCTTTCTCTCTACACACATACACATATCCATATGGAAGTGGGAGAAAAAAGGGAGAGAAAAGAGGAGGCAAGATAGACGTATTGATCGGCGTCGACTCACCCTCATCGACTGGTCCCGTCGGGTTGCTGTCAGGGTGGGAGGAGCTTCTTCGTTGAACGGGGGAGCCCGATGATTCACCCATGAGGAGCCAGGTATCAGCGGGAACAAGTTCCAACGTGCTTTACTTCCATCCTCCATCATAACGGGTCGTGCTCCCGGCCGTGGCGGCAGCCGCAGCTTTGTACAAGCATCCTTTTCTCGTCTTTGCCTCATCCATCATTCATCCGTCCGCAGTAAGTTTCGCATTACATACATTATTATGCTCTTGTTGATCTCCATCCGGCCAACGTTGTAAACAAGTATCCGTTTCCATGTTGTTTAGGCAATTTTTTGAGCTTCCGTGTTCCAGATTTGACGAGTAGGATATTCTTGAAAAATAGATATCCATTCGTGCGGATGGCTTCGGCCGTAAAAATCCGGTATGTTTACGAGACATCATTTTTCGATGGACGAAGCGATAGCTGGACATCTGAGCCGGATAACCCACCAGAGGAAGTTGACTCGGCCGTGAATCATCCGATCGTGCGTAAAATTCAGCAGGCCGTCATCCGAGCCAGAAGAGCGGTAACATCCAGTATGAACAGCAATCCAAATATTGACATGACTGGTCATTCGGAGCCGGACAGAAGCTCGTTACAGCTGCAGCGTTCCAACATTTCCAGTTTGCAAACGAGTATTTGCAGTCTGGACGAATCCGGCCAAGACCTTGACGGCCGGTTGATCTTGAATCGTTCGCGATCGCTACAACAAACGCATCATTTGTTTCACTCGGTCGATTCGCATCCTAATTACTATCATCATCACCGTGGATTCTCGCTCCACCTGTCGCCAAAACAAAGGACCAAAGTTAGTGAGGCCGTCCTGTCTCCCATTTCCGACAAGTCGGAAAATGAGACGAGTCAAATGTTAACGACAACAACCGTTCCAATCACGTCATCGGTCGCCGTTCCATTCGAGTTCCATGCGGCCGCAAGGCGACGCCCTCAATCTCTTTTCTCTAACATCATCAGCGGCAGGCCCGGCGGAAGTGCTGGAGGGTTCAATGGCTCTGACAGTGGTATCTCCATATCAGCCAACTCGTTGGTTACAAACGACTCTCATGAAGCTCTTCAACCGCTGAACAAACCGCCACTCCATCTCTCACTCGACAATAGTCAAGGTAACTTGATCCGTTTATCCGTACTGACGCATCCTCGCACGTTATCGATTTAACTGCTGAATTAAAAAGAAAATTATTCGACATTTCTATGTGTGTGTTTTGAATTGCAAGAATTTTTATCGTCTTCATCATCCGAGCCACCGGAAGAGAATTTACCTTTTCTCATGCCTAAATTGCGCCGCGGGACCAACAACAACAGCGGCATCTTCAAGCCGCAAACGAGCGCTCCGATCCGTCAGCTTTCACTCACGCTGTCTTTCCCTCCATTGCAGAGTCTTCCGTTCGTTGCACCTGCTGTCGGTTTTAAGGATTTAGTCGACGATACAATTCCTCTTGAAATTCAAAGGTATAATTGATTCAACATTCTAGTGCTTTAAATTTCAATACCTTTCTTCCGTGTCGTGCGGCTTTTTGTTATTCATTCGTCCAAGTTCTTTTTTTTTTGCTCTAACGATTCGTGACACATTTCCTGTTTTTGATTCGTGGCTTTTTTGTTTCTTGCCAAAAACAAAAAAAAAACAGCTGGTATCACGGGTCCATCACGCGACGAGATGCTGAAAAACGACTAAAACCTGCGCCGGCGGGTTCGTTTCTTGTGCGGGACTCGATGGCCAGTCATGCCGACTACTTTCTAGCTGCAAGGTACGTAATTAGGACGACAAAAAAAAAGAGAGAGAGAGAGAGATAGCGAAAGAGAAAAAAAAATGCTTAGTCATTAGGTTGAAAAAAAAAACAGAATCAACAACTCTCACCTTTTTTTTTAAATATTCAAATCAATTTTTTCTTGCCTTTTTTTCATGGGCGGTTAGCAGAGGTGAAAATGGTTTTCTGCACGTTCGTATTTGTTGCAACACTCGGCTTGACGATGCGAACAAAGATTTCACGCTGGTCACCTTGCCTGAACGTCGTTTCGAGTCGGTGGCAGCGGTGGTCAATCATTGTGCCAATATCGGTGTCTACAGCCGACATCTTCCGCCCGCCATCCTCAAATATCCGTTGAATGAAGAATCTGTTTGAATTTTCACGCGCACTCGAGCAAATCATGATTTATAGGATTATTTCATGCGTAGTGGTAGACATTTTTTTTAAAGATAGCAACACACGGAATGACAGGGCAATTGCAAGTGAACAAAAACAAAATAACGTATTCGTATAACATATCAAAATAAGAACGTAGGGCGTTGTCTCCGGATATACGCATACTGTTGTCGGTTCTCATAAATCTCTCTTTTTTTTTCCTTGTTAGAATGTGTTTTTTTTAACGTGATTCGATGTACGTAAACTCCTATTTATTCATTGTTTGGGAACCTGTAACAAAAATTATGAAAAGTGGGCCAGTCCAACGTCGTCCACGCCCCACTCTTATCCGGTTGAAAGCTGATGTTGTTTGCCACGATGATTGAATTAGAACAGAAAGGAAAAACCAATACAAATTTCAAATGAAAAAAAATAGCATACGCTTGTGTTTAACCATTAATTGGCGTCGGCTGATGGATGACGAGAGAGTTTCACTCCAATCAAATCTTTCCAGGAAAGATTGGGATTTTCGGAACGCAGTTGGCTGATGTCGAGCCTCTGGTCGTCGTCATCCAGTTTGTTATTTATTGCTGCCTCGTGCTGTAAATAAAAAAAGAGGGCGGGGGGTTCGATCGATGATTTTGCGGAATCGATGTGGCAACATATGCTTAAATGACCATGTTTTGTACTGTATGTCTATTATAATACAATACCGAGCGAGAAGAAAGCCGGTTGAATGCATCGTCATAAATCCTGGTGCCATGCTTCCGGTATTCCGGCATAGCGGAAGTGCCGTGCAGGACCAAAGTGGCGTTAACGATGCGTCCGGACAAAAGGCTTGGCTTTTGGCTCGACTGCAACAAATGACGACATACATAGTTCATTTACAGTCCATTCTTTGTTGCTGGTCTTAATATTAAAGTAAACCTTCCCCAGCAAAATAAAAGAGAAAAAGAAAACTTACCACATCGGTTGCGATTAATTTCCATTGACCTTTCGGGTTCTCTCCCCACGTGTGCACCGACATAAACGGCCAATTCACGAAGCCAAGTTTTGATTGATCCTTGGAACGAGGCTTTAACACTTGCGTGCGAGTGCCTGCATGACGTAAGCACATTCAAATAAAACTTTCATTACGAAAGGATGTAAAGTAATTCTATTCAGCAGCGGGGGGGAGCAAACCTGAAGGTGAGATCAAATCGATTTCGAGTTGACCTCGTACTGGATATTCAATGTTGACTATCACTTCCACATGCTCCAAGAAATTAACCTCGTTCAGAGTGCCAGCACATCCGTTGCTCTTAAATGTGACAGTCCCCCATTGTCGGTCGTAAACAGAACAGGTAAATTGCTGATGGATGACGATAAAAACGTTACTTTAATCGACTTTACATAGAAAATGTTCTTTTAAGGGCAACTACCTTTCGGAAGGAGTGGTGCAAATAGATTTGGCTGGAACACTGGTCCAGTTGATTGCAGCCTGAACGTATTTTGCTGCGTTCATCATTCCAAACCCGAATCGCGAATTGAAACGCATGCCAGCGGCATTTTCTTGCCATTCAATATTATCCTATATCGAATACTTAGAAATTCAATTAAGTCTGAGTAATCAGAGTATTGAATTGTATCGACCTCCAGTGGTTTGTACTCGCTCGTCCAGGCTACCAAATGCTGGACATCTCTCCATGTCAAATTGGGGCTGCGAAATGAGATTGCATGTGAACAAACCGTTCCACGTCACCAACAATGAAGTACAAAACAAATTACTTTGCCTCCAACGCTAAAGCTATGATTCCGGACGCTAGTGGGGCAGCGGCCGATGTCCCGGTGTGATCCATGGTACACGTGTCGTTCAGATCGATGGTGGCCTGTCAATTGAAAGAATTTGTATCAGCAATTGTTGCGGACAAACGTAACACAATATCTTGGGCAATTCTCTGGAAATCTAATTTACTATTTTCTGGTCGGTGTAGGCACCGCTGGAGTAGGTGACTGCCATGGTCGATGCGCATTGTTCTCCGTACCAGGGGAAATCACCTTGTTCTGAGACACTCCCAATCGACAAAGTGTAGATGGAAGAGACATAGCCGTCGCAATTGCAATTATCTTGCACTCGGCCACCGTTTCCAGCAGCCCAAATATAAATTGCTCCTTTGCCATTTCTCCCCTTGCATTAACAAAATTGGGCCATTGTTTATTATTATTAAGTACCACTCTATTTAAAGCATTTCCCGTCAACTTACCTCCGTTACTCCTCGAAGTAAAGCTTGACGGACGAGACGGCCTGGACCCTCGACCGTTTTACCGTCATCACTTGGTCCCCACGATGCGCTATAGATGTCAACCATTTCCAGGGCATACAAAAGAGAAGAGGCTTCTACTCGGTCGCTGACAGCGCCATCCAACATGCGAACACCACCGATGCTGACGTTAAAAGCCACTCCGACACCACATTTTTTGTTATTCGCCACCATGGCGATTTCTCCCGCACACCTCGTTCCGTGACTGTTAACTGCACCTTTCCCATAGCGTGGGGTGGGATCGGGATCGTCATCGTTCATATCGTAGCTGATTTTGGCATTCTGTGGACATAGAGAACATGCCTGTTAAATTGATAGAGAAAAAACAATGAATTAAATTAATGCATACGTAATTATTGCGAATGTCAGTGTGGCTGCCTTCTATGCCGTCGTCCAGGACAAGGACAGTGACTCCACGGCCAGTGTAACCCATATCGTAGACGGGCAAAACATTCAGGTCTAATCGAGGTAGCGCAGCTTTAGTTCTCGTATCGTGCTGAGTATCAAACAATCAACTGGTTATGAAGGCAACAATAATAATACATCTTTCTACATACCATGTACCATTGATGATCCCATAATTCATCGTTAAAAAGGCGACGGGACTTTGCCGGCATTTCCATATCAGAACGTTTTTTGCGTACTAATGATACATCATCACCTGGAAATTGTAATTGTCATTGAAGTTTAATTGAAGAATTTTGATTGGGGTATTAGGTTATCTTACTTTTGGAGGATTCTCGTTTGACACGAATGAGCGGACGATAATCTTCTGATGTCGTGGATTCTTCGGTCTCGAAGGGAGGATAGTCAGGAACGTAACCGCGTTTTTGTCTTCTCTTTGCGAATTGCTGTTCGGCCCACAAGACGCGAACATCATCCGTGAGTTGGCGGGACAAATGAGACGCATGAGCTCGTTGTCGTCTCGGGTGATCCGATTTATGTAGCCGGTAGAAATCACGAAAATTTGGGACCTAGAAAAAAAAAAAAGAAATCATTAAAAAATTTGAAGACACTTTCCGAAGTTATAATTTAAAGAGGTAAGTCTACAGTGCAGAAACCATTTGCATTGGAATGTATGGAAGACTCTAAAAAATTGCCTTACCTGCCCATGTATTTCGAAACCCATTTCTTCTGCAAGTCTTGCAGCTGCGTCTGCACCTCCTTTGATTTCGACTACCCATTCATTGGTGAAACGTGCAGTGGCAGTGAAATCCTCGTCGTCGTTGCCGATGTGTCCGTGATCGTCCAGGGGATTTTGGTCGTTCGTACGCTCATCCCCTACACTGCGGTGAAAACGGTCAATTCGGTTAATCAGTGAGACTGAACGGGATTCGTCGTAAATGTGACCATCGGTGGACGCGAATCCAACGAATAGAATCAAAAGAATTAACGGCCGTAAAAAACTCGGCATGATGATAACCAAGAGAATTAGATCCACTTTGGCCACACAGAACTGAATGATGTGCTATATAAGAAAACGTAATGTTTCATTTGGCCATGTTTGCGTCACACAACACCTGTTGTAGACATTCGGGTAAACACGGTGAAAGAAATAGAAACAGATGCACACACAGCTGACGTGACGTGGTGCCCTATCCTTTGTCACAAAGCGTGTGTGCTTTTTGCAATATTTTAGATCTTGGAGAATAATCCGCAGCTACATAGTAGGATGCAATTAAAATGAAAGACAAATGACCCAGTTTGATAAGATGGGGACTATAGTGACCCATGCGTTGACCTTTGTTGAAGACGATGACTATAGGAAAAACTTGAATGCGCAGCAATTATTGCAGTTCGCTGTAATTTAGCAAACGCGCTGCACGAGTTGATTATTCGAAAACTTTTTCTGAGAAAAGATCTGGCTTCCTAAAGGCGTGGAAGTTAGCAACGTTTTCTAAAGCTCGAATAACAGCTCAAGTACGAAGGTGTTGAGAAAGAGATTCCTGAAATTCCTCCTGTTCCTGAAAGAGAATTCAAACATATTCGTGGCAGGAAATACATTACAGGAGGAAATCAGGGTCCCAATAAAGGAAAATCTGAAGCTCAAAACAGCAGAACTACAGCAATATGCCTCTTTTGTCTACAAAGTTTGCACCAGTTAACTAATCTATCAACTGGTAGGTATGTCCAACCAATCAACCCTTCAACTCAGCTAGATGGTGGAAGAAACATGAAGGGCTGAAGCTAACTACTAGTTTACCTAAAACTTTAAGGATCCTTTTCTTGGATCAACACAGCTGATCCAGAATTGTGTGGTTGGCTTGCTGAATTTCAATGACTACTCAGACACTGATTGAACATTCCATGCCCTTATTTCAGTTGACAGATGTGGAAAAAAGAATGGCCTAGTGAGCATCAAAATGAGAATACATTTGTAAATGTCTAGAAGAAACAATTTTTTTATTCGTTTCAAAAATTCAATATTATTAACTTACTTTAAACGGTAACAAAATTCTACCGATTATATCCTAATTTGTTTACAGGAATAGTTAAAAATCAGGACAACTGTTTTTCTATGACTAGTCGTTGGGGTTCAAACATGTGTCCAATGACCACCTAGAAGCAGATAAAAAGTTAAAATAGTAAGTGACTTTTAAAAATATGCAGAACGAAAACTAGATATGAAGAAGCATGGTGTTATACTTGTCTCTTGATGATTGCAAGGTTCTTGTACCCTTCCTTTATCTGCTTATCTACAGCTGCAGGGTCTGTTAAGTTTTTATTTTCGCGAAATGCATCTTTTACACGCATAAGTGCATATTCCCTATATACACGCGACAAAGATTCAAAATGTGTTTCCTTTTCAATCAAAATAATGTAACCAACCTGAAGTTGTACGAGGAGAACTTGGTTGACTCTCTCAATAGTTGCTTATACAATCTTAGAATTTCCATTTTCTTCGCAGCCATTGACACTAGGAAGGAACGTTTCGTAATATGCTAATTTGTTCGGATTATTAAACATGTGTTCAATTCGTACTGATGTCTTCAGTTGTCCAAAGATGGCAGCTCTGTAAATATTAAAAACATCGTCTTCTTGTTGTTTACTGTATTTGAAGTTTGAACAGTGAGTTTCCGTTCCAGTCTTTGTCGCCTTAATAAGATAACAGAAATTATAAGTCAATGTTTTTGGTTTGAATAACATAAATATTAATGCCATTACAAAATATGGGTAGAAAATGTGTAGCTGTTGGTTGTAATTCGTCGATGAATGGGAAAACTTCCATCATGTTTCACAAGTATAAATCATATGAATTTTGTATTACTTATTAGTGAAAATGTACATTGAAGTGGTGAATTAACACACCTTCTTACAGGTTCCCCTACAGGGACCCCAGTAGAATGCTTAAATGGCTTGAGTTATGCCCACCAGATCTGACTACAGATAAAGGTCGAATTCTCCTTTGTTCACGGCACTTCCATCGGGACCAGTACCTTAACATAAATGCAAAAAGACCAAAATTAGTGCACAATGCTGTTCCATTTAAGAAACGAAATCCTGCAAATGACAGCCAACTAAGAAAAACACAAAATTCTGGAAAGCTTTCAACATGCAATTCAAATGAGCTAGATGCCAAGCAGCCCCTGATGTGGATTCCAGTGCAAGAAGACATAGAAAATGTGGATGAGTCTGAAGAGTCAGATGAAGACAGTGAAAATAATGATTTCCAATATGATATAGAAGACTCACTTACAGTGGAAGTGAACATGAAAGATGGTGAATCCTCTGGGTCCTTTGAGTTTGTTAGAGATGATTCTGCCAAAGGTAGCTCCAGAACAAGTCAAGAACTTATTTTAGAAAATATTCGCCTCAAGATGGCCAATGATGACCTGAAAACGGAACTGAATAGTTCCAAAGAGCGCGTGGCATTCCTCGAGAAACAAGTACACAATTTAAGCAGGTTAGCAGCACTGTGTCAATGTTCTTGTACCAATGAATCAACCAGCAGTTGAGAGATGTGTTCTACAGTTTGTGTAACTTTCTTGTACCTTTTTGTACCAATGAGTCCACCAGTAGTTGAGAGATGTGTTCTACATGTGTAAATTTGCCAAACTAAATAAGGAGAAGAAGAACAAACCAAATAAACAGTTTTGATTGTACCCATTTGAATTTTATTGGCAAACCTCGAAATTCAATAGTCTAATGGGTGAAAGGGCTAAATAAAACTCTACTCGACAATCACACTTTAAATTCCACAGTATTACTCGATAGTCCTGGATATAGGGCAAGAACAGGTGCGACTTCCTCTTGCAGAAATTCATCGACTTGCTGAGGAGCCCTACCAATAAAGGTTTTCGGATCCAACAAGCATTGTATTTGATCGTGGATCGGTTGGAAATAACTGCAACTTGCAATACGCTGAACCAAATCATTATTGCCGCCCTGCTGCTTCACCACGTTTCCGGCTTGTTGGCTCAAAACTCGGATTTGCTCATGACATTCCTTAATAATTAAAGTAATAATTAATTATTTAAAGTGACCAATACATAATTGAAATGAACACTAAACACGGTATGTGAACTTTGCTGTAAAAAACAATTAGTCTAACAGTTACCTGGCGATCACCGCCGGCTTTTACCATAGCAACGATTATGTTTTCTGTTGCCATGAATGGAAGCTCTTCCTGGATATATCGCTCAATAACCTGTGAACAACATACAGAAATTCTTTATCAGTTTTACCATGCACGATAAATCACTAATTACCTTGGGATATACAACAAGTCCTTGTGCAATATTTTGGGTCATTTGCAATAGCGCATCGGCCGTTAAGAAGGCCTCTGCTAAGGTTATTCTTCTATTAGCACTGTCATCTAACGTACGCTCCATCCACTGATTTGCAGCAGTGTGAAACGGATTGGCGGCAAGCGTAATTAAATGCCGAGCCAGGGAGCAACAGCGCTCCGACCTCATCGGGTTCCTTTTGTAGGGCTAAATATTGTTAAGCGTAGAGGCTTTATCATAACTTTAAAGCTATTTGAACAAAGAGACATACCATAGCGCTTGAACCAACTTGAGATTTCTCAAACGGTTCTTCCATTTCTTTCCTGGAGGCTAGCAAACGTATATCAGTGCACATCTATGATGGGAATTTGATTTCAGAACAATGGAAATATATAGATATTAAAAAGTAAAGGAAATACCTTATGAACAGACGCAGCCAAACTACTCAAAGCGCTGACGCACTCGATATCAAGTTTCCTTGTGTACGTTTGCCCACATATTATAAACGAACGATTAAATCCCGCCATTTTTGTGACTAAACGATCGAGTTGTTTAACTTTTTCATGATCTCCTAAAATAAGCAATCATATGTTATGTATAAGAAAAGAAAGACTCTATAAAACTTGGACCTTGAAATAACTGGAGAAACGATGCTTGTGTTCCAGTTGTTCCCTTGACTCCACGGAATCGAAGGTTATCTCGTACACCACGGATAGCCTTTTCGTCCATTAGTAGATCTTGAATCCATAGACAGGCTCTTTTTCCAACAGTAGTTAACTGTGCTGCCCTAAACAAAAAATTCTAAATTATGCTGTGCTATGCCAATTTTAGCCAATTAATACTGAAGATGGGTAAATCCCAAGGTAGGCATTGATTTATATTCTTCAGCAAACTTTGCAAGTCTACTAATGGTTTGTGCTATTTTAGGAAGCAGAATGTCCAATCCATCCTTGATAACAATTAAATCCTGTTTGAGCAATGCAGATGGTTAGATGTGGCTCAAAGGGTTATTCATTTACTGCAGGTTATCATACTGTGTTATCGCCCACATAACATGATGTAGCACCCAAATGTATGATGGGACTAGCTGTAGGGCACTGTGTGGCAAATACGTGAAGATGAGCCATCACATCATGTTTGATTTTTCTCTCCTCTTCATCTGCAGCTTTGATATCCACATCATCTACGTGAGATTCCATTTCAGCAATTTGAACATCAGTGATGTCAAGACCTAAGTCCTAAACAAGAGTCTGAATTAGACAGAATTGTGGCCCAGAATTGAAAACTAACATACTCTAGATGCCTTGGCAAGATAAAGCCACAGTTTTCTCCAGGTAGTAAATTTTTTCCTATCGCTAAAATTGTAGGACATCTGGTCGGATGCATATCTAGACGATAAAGGATTCCTATACGTTGAATATTCATCCATTTCAGTACAAAATTATTTTAAAACTAGACTGCTAAAGATATGTAACTTCGTGCGTTCCACTACTTCAGTCGACTTGAATGGAAATATTGCATGACAATGAGACAAGAACACATAATTTTTCGTCTGCTCTTAAGTCGTCGTCTGCCCGCGGCCTTTAAAATAACCTTAAGCTGTTATGATGGTAAATCCGTTAATAGAAAAAATGCATGTCTTTACATTAATTAATTTGATCGTAATTCGTACTTTAGATTCGATACTCTCAATAACCGATATATACTCCAGCATTAGCAATTTCACCATATATCTAAATGTACCTGTAATCAAACAAACACTAACCTTAAAAGAATCTTCGTTTTATTTATGTATAACGACAGTTCAAACCGTGCGAGTTTTACCTGTAGCTGTTTCCTCCATTTGTCATCTTCCAAACAATTTAAGACTATACACAACATTTCATCCAAATAAACCATATTTCACAGTACCTAAATTTATACAACACATATTTAATCATGCTTGGCAGGAAATTTTTCAAATACATAATTTTTTTAATAATTTACTCAATTCTTAAATCTAGACAGCCGTGATCCTCCTGAGCGAGCCGTGAAAATTTGTGCCTGTAGAATGATTTCGCTGATGCCTCGGATGAAAGATCAAATCTCCATCATCGACGTCGTTATTATCCCGATGAGACACGGCAACGTAATCTTCGTCTCCGGGAGTCGTCATTGCAGCGCTGCAGATTGTGCTCGTCGTCACGTCACGGGGAAGACTGTCAGTAAACGCCATCTGCCGACTATGATTGTCACAACTGGCCGAAATGACGGGCACTGTCACGTGACCTGCTCCGTGACACTGGTAACAGATCGTTGTCTGTTGATGTTGAAGTACCTCAGATGGCTGTTGCCTATTATTGCCATTAGCTACTCCTTGATTATTAGTGCCTACTTTGTAACTACTGTTTTCCGAATCGGTGCTAAACTGGCGCCGATCGTGTGCGAGCATCCGGCTGAAAGCCGTTATATCCGGCATGTCACGCTCTTGACTTTGTTGCTTCTGATAGTTGTGATGACGTCGAATGGTCGACAGTAGTGGAGCACCTGCCGTGGCTGCTGGATTGTGAACAGTCACAAAGGATGAACGTTCCTTCTGATGATGGACGGGGCAATCTCTCGGATAGCTGGAAGAAACTGCCGGCGGCGGAGTCGGTATGGAGACAGACTCGTCATCGGTGGAAGCCACTCCACCGATGCTACCGAAGCCAATAGAACAAGGGCATGGAATTTTCACAAAGCCATTGCACTGATTCGATTGGAACGTTTCGTTTTGAAGATGCAAATGATGCTGGTCTTGGTAACAATGGGGAAGGCAAACTGGCGTTAAAGAATTGGTCATGGGGTAATGCTGGTGATGATTCTGTGAAGACGGTGGTGGAGGTGGAGGAACAATAGCTAACAGATGACCATGAGCTGCTGTGTAACCCAAATCGACTGGCGTTTGGACGAGAGCCAGAGTCATTTTCCGGTGCATTTCCTTTTTGGCAATGCGATTGCGGTGCCAATAAATGAACAAGAAGATGGCTGCAGTACCTGCTACCTGTAATAAGAGGTTGCAGTTAACGTCAATCTGTTTTTTTAAATAATGGGGAAATGTAAATACTTCGGCGGCCAAGAAACCAGTCACGACTAAATAGAAACTGTAGCCATAAATGTAGGTGAACATTGGCGGTTGCAGAGATGAGCTGGGCCTTAATTTACTTCCAATTTCAGCCGTGAAAACTGACACGTAGACTACCAGACCGAGCAGAAGTAACAGTCCTGCAAAAGAAGTTTGACGTAGTATCGTGTGAAAATGTTTCTATGCATAAAAAATACCTGAAAGGATAAAAGTGACGCCAGAGAGAAACGTGCAATAGCGTCTACGAGGGGCGAAATGTCCGAGGAAACAAGAAATTTCTCCGATGACCAAAAGAGCAGTTGCCATAAAGAAAAACGGTGCCGATCTTAAAACTGCATCTATATTTTTTAATTTCCAATGAATAAATGTTATGAATATTCATTTTAAATAACGTAATAAAATACTTACAAGGGATAGAAAGAGTAGAATCGTTGGGATCGGGACTGTACTCCTCAGTTGGGAAATAATCGATGTTGAAGCAGAATCGTTCCGTCTCGCCAGCTGTCGTCACAGTTATAATTTTAATTCGAATAATTTCTGATAGTCTGATTAAATGTTAGATTACGATTGGTGTAGCAGAGCGTCCACAGTCCACTGACGGTGAATTTGGAAAGGTATTCGAGTTCAGGATCGCCAGTTCTGTTGAATTTCGGATTGGACATTTTCTCTTCGCTGTAAAGCCAGTGGCTAGTGACGAGTCCAATGGCAACGGTAACAAAGGCCAACGAAGCCGACAACGGTGTCAGCAGCCGGAGTAGGCGGATGGCTGCATCCAAATCGACAGTCATGGCTGCTGATGATCCAATGCAACTCCATCAGCTGTCCACTTCCACCTCATGTCCCTATACTTTCGAACTAGCACTTAAAAGAAAAGAAGAAAACATTAGAACAAATTTCGCGAAACATAAGATGGTAATTTGATCCGATTATATGCAGAAAAAAAGGGATAAGAGCGGGAATGGAAGTAAGAAACAGGAGAAGCGTGAGAAACGACATCTTGAAATGTAGATAGTGTACACAACCAAAACATAAAAACGAAATGAGGTAAAAATTAAATTAAAAAATAAGAATAAAAGGAGGGAAAAAATGGCTGCCGGCTAAGAGCGAATCGAGTGGAATGATTGCAACGAGAAGCAAATCAATCAGTTCGATCGACGACGTAGCTATAAGTCAATCGGCGGCTCATATCCGTTCCTATTCGTCTATTCGTACAGTTGAGCGCATTGAACGACGGACAAAAAGGCGACTATAAGCTTTCGCACTATGGAGCTTATGAGGAAACAAAAAAATACGATAAGAGAAAAGAAAACAGGTTCAAGAGATACAAACGCATCTAGGCTAACTTCCTCTATTTGTAGTTAGGTCAAATAAAAGCGAAAGAACTACACGAAAGAATTAACAGAGTAATCGCAAAGGCGTAATCAAGTATTAAACATATTTCTCTTGATTGGAATTAACACGAGTTTTCGAATTCAGTTTCAAAGAAAATGATTCAATAATTTTTCTAGGTCCAATAGATTCTAGTCTCCCTCCACCCTGACCCTTTGGCGTTCGCATATCTGATTAATGCTCATCTTTTTATTCCGCGCAGAGAACAAAAGCGAACGTTAATCATTTTTTCTCTCTCTTTTGTTTTAAATGGTCATAAAAAAAAAACCCGGTAAGGCATTTGCACGATATAAGAAATAAACGCTATACACAGCAGAGCTATACATAGGAGAGGGAGGTTGGAGGTTAAAGCCAAATCAGCGCAGCGGTCGTGTGATTAGATTCGTCTACGAGAGGCCACGTTTTTACTTCATCGTTGATGTCTTTTATCCGCACTCACGTATTTTCTTTTTTTTTTGGAGCAACACAAAAAATAAAGAGAAACTAACATTTCTTTTTACTCGAGCTCTTCGTAGGACATTCGTTCACAATATTATTATTGAATGTTAAGACGCGCCTATCGACAGGGGGGCTCTCGTTAGCTCCAATTACTTTCTACGAAGAGTCTCTTATTCTTTTCTTCCTTTTCTCTAAATTCCCCCTCCCCCCTTTTTTTACTTTCTTTCTTCTCCACAGCCTATGACACCCACAAAGTCTTACACAGACCGTTAATTGACGTGTTTAAAAAGGGAATGATTGTAGATAACTTACGGGACGTTGATGATCATCACAATACTGCGGGATACAAAGCCCAGATGATGAGTCTGGGCGTCTTCTTAGAAACCGAATAGATTTGTTGTTTTTTTCCTTCACAAAACTAAGGGCACGTCTGAACACGACGCCAGCTAGTGACTGAATGCGTCGCGGTCAAACGGGATGAGCCCAAGCCATAGGCCTTGGACGCGTTCGGTATATCCCGCACGAAATCACGGAATAGCTTCATCATTCTTTTAGTCCCCGCAGCTATACGACTAATGAGAATCAGACGAGTCATTGTCAAAGTGATGGTAATTACATGTGCGATGACAGCACCGTTGACGGGGGCACCGCTCTCTGATTCCCTTTCAAGAAATGGATTTTCTTTAACCCCCTCCGCTTTTAGGATTTCTCGTCGCTCTGATTCGATTTGCCGCAAAAAAAGTTGACGACCATTGGACGTTGAGTTACCGCTGTGACAATGTTTCACGCTCACCATTCGAGTAAGAATAAATCCTGAATAAGCTCTAAATTGTTGAATCATAAATCTATAAATGGAATCGCAGTAGAGTCTCGCAATTTGATTTTAGGATCTGAAGGTATAATGGAACTGTTATTCCATCATGTGCGAGCCAAAGTTGAAAGGCACATAAACAATTTACTTATTTCTTTTCAATCTGCTGAATTGATACGGAAGTTCGGCACTTTAGCCACTCGCATTTTTCTATATTTATCTTCCTCTTTATTTAATGGGCCAGGACAAAGTCAATGTTTAATCTATTCCGTCTCCGTTTCTACCCGTCTTTTATGGACAGTGGACAGCACATGGACGATTTGACATTAACACGACTCGTTAACTTGACACGGCCTATATTTGTATAGCTGGACCAATTTACCGCCATATAAGACATTGTTATGTGAACCACCTTCTGATGTTTACGCGTGGGCACAAGAGGATCGTGTTCCTCCTTCCGGGCACGATATGCAACCCTGTTTCCTCCGCAATAACAAACGGTATAGCGCCTGAACGATGAAAATCAATGAGAAGTTTGCAAGTTTTAGCTCAAAAGAAATAAATGGATGATTATTTTCTTTCGGAAATACGCCCCTTTTTCTTATCTATTTATAGACCTACATACACGTCGTTGTCCTCCGTTTCTTTTGTAATTCGCCAAGCTCTTTTCCCCCCTCCCCCGATGTCCATTTCACCGGTCCACCTCTTCGAAACGTCAATGAAAGAAAGCGATTGCTGGAATCGAGCCAAAGATTTTCGATTTCTTTGACTGTCTACATAATACTTTCTTTTGGGGAACTTGTTATACGGTTATAAGGACTCACACACACATGCACTGTATGTATAACATATTGATCAGTGGGTGCCAATCTTTCGGGAAGTCCGCGTTCTTTTTTTTCACTGTCCTCCGCTTTCTCAAGGGAAATGATCGCCATCGGGATCCGGATCCCGTTTTTATTCCTTTTTCACTCATCTTTTTTTTTAATATAAAGGCGAGACTATAGCGCTTGCTTTTATAACCGTTAGACACAGTGGCTTTTGTAACAAGTCATTATGCAAATGCTATTAATTCTCCTTTAAACGCAGCGAAAAGAAAGTGGGGGAGGATTAAAATTTTTCAATCAAGATAGAGAAAAGAAGAAGCGGATTAGTTTAATCGATACGGACACAAAGGATTGAAGACGTTGTTATTTTACGTATCTTCTTAACTCTTTGTGTACCCCCCCCCCCCCATGTGCAAGTAAAGCCTCCCAACAACAGAGATCAGAAGAAGAGCATCGATCGGTCCTCTAACGATAAGAGCATGAATTTATGTTAGGTAAGAGGAGTATAGAAAAGTGTCTGCTCTATATATTGCCTGCACCCCACCGTTCAAGAAAAAAAATCAAAGAGTACAAGAAAAGGAATCATCATCGTCGCAAGTTGCTATTATTGAAGCCAGCGTCTACTGTGTACTCTCCCGGGGGCCTTTTCACGCACCGAAGGAGAAGAAAAAAAAAGCGTGATCGATGGATCCTCCTTGCAAGTCTTTTATAGGGGCTACTCAACAAGCTTTTTCCTGTCTTCAATTTGTTTTTTGGGGGGAATAGTTTCAGCCGTACAAATTTTCGACCTAATCAAACGTGTGCGGATCATTTCATTTCGAGGGCCTGAACGAAAGGAACGATTTCAAGTTTCGACGACTATGTTGAAAAAAACGTATTAAATCGATAAACATTTTCCGCTAATTGGCATAGAACGATGCATTTTCGTTACTTTCTGCAAAAGGCCTAATTGGTGATTTGATCACATGCTCTCAAATTATTTATTGAAAGGCAACCAGTGTGTGTTAGTTGAATATGAGACCGAGTTACATAATGGATATTTGTAGATAAGAAAAAAAAAATTGATCTCTAAATTCTATATAACATAATCGGCTTGAGCTTTTGAGATAGCCTCGATTGTCAATAAATAAAACGAAAAAGAAATGGGCGATGGTTCGTGTAAGCCGCTCGGTCAGCACAGTGGCGCTTTCTGGCCACAGTTGTTGCAGCGCATCATCCGCCAAAAGGATCAATGTGATTCTCCTGTATACACACTAATGATGCTCGTGATGCATCAACGGATTACAATTGTCGGACTAATTGGACGGCTTTAAATCAACAATTCTTGTTTAGGTGGGCGGGGAGACAAACCAAAGAGATTTTGAACGGGGCATCCCATCGACTATACCGCAAGCTATTTTATTCGTACAAAATAATTGATTTAATGAATGTCATGTTTCTTTTCCCAAGTTGTTCGATTGGCTGGTCACTGTTTATACTCCCTAATTTTATACGCGAAAAAAAATCGATAATTGACTTCAGGGATCGATTTGGATAGAAGTTTGAAATAGAGTTAGATAATCAGTTTTACTATGGACGGATGAAAATTTCAGTTAGCGATAAAAGGATATCGGATAAAAGAAAAAAATCCATTGAGTCAATGATGAGATTCCTTTTTGTGGTTGTAACTATCAAGTCCCATCGTGGCTATATACTTAATATGCCATAAATCAAAAGTGTTCTAGTAGACGTCGCAGTGCGCTGCGGGGCGGGGGAGGGTTGGCCGTCGTGAACCCCATTCCCGGTTTTTGATAATGGAACGAAAGGGGGGAGTGTAAAAAAAAAGAAATCTTAAACGTCACTTTAGGTCGGCTCCTGTAGAAGCGCACTAGCTGGCCCGAAAAAGACCCTTTCTTTTTTTGCCTTTGGTCTACAATAGAAGGCATGGTGTATATAGAGAAAAAAGAGGGCGTGCGCATCTTAAGAAAATAACTATATATTTATAAATATACGAAAAAAAAAGAATTTCCGTAGAAAAAAAAGAAATCTAACATGATGGGAAAAGAAAAGGAGGAAATGATTGGATCGGTCGACTTTCCTTGTTTCGACGAGTTTTTCTCTTCCTCTCCCTTTCACGCTCTTTTGCACTATCGATTCTTTATACTGACCTCCCGGGCACGCATCATAAAAACCTTTTTTTTTCTTTACATTTACATAGTTGACCAGTTTCCTTCCTCTCGTTTAGCAAGGAAAGACTTTCATTATTTTTTTACTAGTGAAATTTTTGTTTAGTTCGAATTCCCCCGAAATTCGTTCAGCAGACACGTTAGACGTGTATCAAGCCAGACACGTCGCGGTCAGTAACAGAGGAAACCAATCAGTTAGCCACTTTCATTGCGGTCCATTTGCTACGACGAGATTCACCACTTTCTACTGTGCAATTCTTTTTCTACTAGACGTCTGGCTCGTTTTTTTTTCTTTAAGCTTTTGATTGTTCAACAAGTCGATCAAAATTGAGTTTTGGTTAAACGAGAATTGGGACTTCAAATGTTTTACTTTTAATTTAATCAGAAATCGAAAGTTACTTTTGCTGGTCACGCGTGAACGATTCACGGAAGAGATCAATATTGATGATTTGTTTTTCCCCACTTTAACTACGAGGTTAAGTTTGTTTACGGATTGTTCAAAAACGAGATTAAGCAAGAAAGTAGGATAAAAGTTAAAATAGCAACTTATTTGGAAATACACAACAATCATGTCGTTATGTATACGCAGTACGGTATTATATCTGTCTGCATCAACTGTGAACGAATTGCAATGAAGACGGAGGGGGAAAAAAAGATAATAACGCAGTTTCCGCCGGAAGTCAAGAAGCTTACAGAGTTTTTCATTTGATACAAAAATAAATTGACTCTGCGACTCATGGGGAACGTTAAAATCAAACGAAGATTTGGGCTGAACTTTTAACGGGTGATGGCGTGGCATTGGAAGTAAATGGAAATACGCAAATAGATTAAGTTACTAGTTTGTCACGTTCCATACATATCGATCGTCTTACTAATGAATTTTGGAGAATCGGATCGTTAAAAGCATACACCGGAATCACAATTTGCAACAACTTCGTTTCTAACTGCATGATGATGAAATCAGAAACGGGGCCTAGCAACAAAGTTAGGGAAAAGTAGACGACCTAACGTTCGTTTATCGATGTTCGCCACTGTTTTATCTACAACTTGCCCTGCAGCTTTTCAAAGACTCGTTGACTTCCAAAAATAACTAGTTTCTCGCAACACACCTAGTGCTTCGACCATCGCCATTAAACCTTGATAAATCACGGCAGCAGTTTTGGGAAAAGAAAGTTTCGACTAGTAAACGAGTGGGAAGAAAATGCTAAGAAAAAAGCCGACCTACCTTATTGCAGTTACTCGACGAGTTCAAAGTTGATGGATGCACTTTCATTTCAATTTTTGGTATTTCGATTTCGAGGAACTCTTTTGCCAAGACACGTGTGGCGGAGCGACACAACAAGAGTGTAGCGATTGGTACTGTTGAAATTGAGGTAAAACGAGAACTTGTAGTGGCATTAATCAAAATTTAAGTACAATCTAACTTACTTCAAAACATGTTCAAATGCAAGGCTTCTTTAATTTATGCATGTAAAAGTCCCTTTTCAACGTCGCAGCCAGAGGACGTGGGAGGTCGTGGAGTCAACACAAAGGCCCATTATCGGTTGTCAGTTTAAGCAAAGATGGAGCTCTGAATGAGTCGATTTATTCAAGATTAGCATGGCGGGCGCTCTGGAGCCACAGCCGACATGGGGTGGCAAAGATGATATCTTCTTCACTTTGGCCGGAATTCTCATATCCGTACAGCTTGAATTTTGGGTAAGAATGTTACGTAAGAATCGATGCGGTCACAAACATCTGCCTACACAGTCTCATGCACATTCAAGTACTGAGGTGGTGTGGGGGCTGAAACAAGTTGGCATTTTCCCGCCATTAAGTAGGCGCCTTTGTTTTGCATTAAAAAGGTGCCAAACGTGTCCATACACGTCGCTACGCATTGATTGGCTATTAGCTGTTGATGAAGAGGAACGAGTGAAAGTATGTCAAGTTGCGTTGAAATGGCTTGAACTTTATGGAAATGAGGGTGATGAAGTTTTCTTCCTCGACGGTGGGAAGGTAAGCACATGTCTAAGTCTGTTAACGTCTAAAAATGCATTGAAGCATTAAATGAAAATTTTAACTACGTAGTTGCCATCTTTGCAAACAAGTGTACCACACATGGCGGGAATGGCGGATCGTGGATGGCGCCTTCTCGTCAAGTACTAAGTAAGCCATAGATTTAAGCAGAAAAACTAGTCTGTATTCCTTATTTCCTCTAACACACTGTCAATTCCACACCATCCGTTGACGTGGTAACATCTTCGATGGAATTGCTCATCGAAGATGATATTTTACTATCGTTTAATTTTAATCGACTGTTCTGCCATCTGTCGGGCTGCACATGTCGTCTGCAGCCCATTTCCGAAAAGTTTTACCGGGTTTTTGCGGTTGTGAACATGCTTTCGGATGATGTTATTTATTTCTTGCTATTAATGACCACGATTGGTCTTGGTGAAGTTATTCGCCGTTTTGACAATGCAAAACTGAAACAAAATGTCGCAAGTATTATTGGCTTTGCAATCGTATTTATAGTTTCAGGTTTTCACAGCTTGCACTGTGTCCTGACAGCAGCTGTTAATGCCCTTATTATTTGTTTTGTTTCACCAAAGTAATAATTTTGATTTTTTTTTCTCCCATTTAAAAAATTTATAGCTTATTTGAATTCCATCGTAGATACTGTCATGGACTCAGTTTTGGCTTTTCCTTTGCATACCTTCTCTTTTTCCGATTCACCACTGTTTTTGGCTTTCCAGAAGTACCTAGCCACACAAATGCAATCCAGATGCTCCTCACACTTAGAGTAGGCCTAGTTGCTAAAATAATTTTAGAAAATGTTTTTTTCAAGACATGTTAATATCTAATCTATTTTCATTATTGTCGACAGATGGTTGGCCTGGCACTGGAAGTGCATGAAACGGCAAAGCTCAGAAAACAGTTGAAAGAATCAAATATAAGTAACAAGAAACAAGATGCTGACAATGATCTCAAACCAATTGAGCTTGCATTTGAACACCAGGGAGTGTCACCAAACTTTGCTGATGTTCTCCACTATGCCTTCTGTTATATTGGAGTTCTAACTGGTAACAGCTGTCTTTATCTTGTCATTCCTCTTTCAGAAGCTAAAATTTAAGCAAACATCTTTAGGTCCATACTACAAGTATAGAACATACTGGGATATGCTTCACGCAAATGATAGTCAAATCTCGTTCTTGAACTACGCTCGCCAACGAGTTCAATACGTACCATTCTACGTCTTACTTTTTCTCCTTTCAAATTACTACTTTCCGCTTTCGGTAGGCAATCATGCGTTTTTTAAATAGTTTGAATAACATTCACGTTTTATATTGTTTTGTAGTACGCAACATCAACAGAGATATTTGAGGAACGATCGTTACTCTTTCGCGTCTGGTATATGACACCTCTTTTCTTCACCTTCCGAATGCGATTCTATTCCGCATTCATTCTCTCTGAAGCTGCATGTATTATGGCTGGATTGGGAGCTTATCCAGTCGAATCGCAGCCAAAGCCCGGAAATGGGCCAACCGCTTTACAGCATTTGTAATTCCAATGCCTTTTGTTTTTATTCTTTTTAAACTTATCACTGGTTTAATCAGGAATAACAAGGATCGATCTTCGATAACTTACAACTTCGAAACCATTCATAATATTGACGAGTATGCAGCTGAAACGTCCGATGTTAGAGGAAGCATGAAAGCCTGGAACATGACTGTGCAATGGTGGCTAGCTGTCAATGTCCATCGCCGTTTCCCGTTCAAGCCATTAAGGACCACTACTACCATGTTGATGTCCGCATTTTGGCACGGCGTTCATTCAGGCTATTACCTGTCCATGCTAACGGTGCCTTTAATTTTGGTGGCTGAAGATGCTGTCAAACGAAAACTTCGTCCTCTAGTGGTAATGTTGCCCTCGTTGGATCATGGATTTTCGGTTAACTCTGTCTTGTTTGTTTTTTAGAATAACTCCAAAATCTTCAACTTCATGGCGGGATTCATGAAGCACCAATGGTTCTCCTATATGGTATGTCTGATATACCTAGGCTAATTAACATATCTGCTATAATTTGATTCAACCTCAGGGGATGGCGTTCGCCTTACTAGCCATGGACAAGACATTTGCTTACTGGAAATCGATTTTCTTTATTGGACATTTGATCATCCCCATGTTTTACATCGCAAGCTTATGGGTGCCCTCCCAGAAACCTGCCAAAGTAGAGTAACTTTATTTTGGATCTAACGAAATCATACCTTTCTTTAACTGCCATTTAGCCGTTGGTTTCGCGCAACAATTGCATTTTGTCCCAAACAGTTAATCAATGTTTAGGAAATAAAACCTGTTGGGGTTGCTGTAAACTGACTCTGTGCCCGTTTATCTTGCCTCCCTGCCTGGTATGCTTCGTTGGTTGGCAGTTGGCTAGGCGCTAGTCGCATCACCCGAAAGATCTTTTATTAGCTCCTGAGCGAGGGTGAAGTCAAACGCGCTGAAGGTTCAGTTGTATCTGGCACGTTCTCGCCTCCGGTTGTGTTATTTTTTTCTGTCTTTCGGTTAGTTTTCCCTTGTCCCCTTTTTATCTAGACCGTTTAAAAGGAACAAGAGCTATGCCGCATGTTGACGAGACCACTCCCAAGCATAAGCAACAGCAACATCATCATGGACAACAGAAACACAATAAACTTGTCCCTCGAAGACGAAACACGGATACTGAAAATGCAGCAATATCTAAACGACATGCTCTACTGGTGCGTGATCGACGGATCCTTATTTTCATCACTTTCCTCTGCTGCCTAGCCTCAGTTGTGAGTTATATTTATTATACTTGTTTAGTGTTTTTTCAGTCTTCACCGTAACATTAACACAAAATTTTAACTATCTGTGCGTTTCTGGCAGCTGTGGATCGTCTCGCTGTCCACGGATTTCTGGATTATTGTGGATACGGTGCCGAAGAACAGTAACGACTCAACAGCTGTCCTCAAGAGTCATTTGGGTGTGTGGCGTGGATGCATCACAAATCGACAAAGAATTAACGACTCGACCAACATCGTAGATACCGGTAAGTCCAATCATCGGCATACATAATGATAAACATTATTTCAAACGATAGGAACGCTAGTACGTCTTGTGTTCTCAAGACCAAGTATGTCTAACTCTGCCAACGAAGCCAAGTTAAGACAACAAAACTTGGTTTCAATCGACCAACTGGGGTAGGGAATGAGAGCCAGGAGTTTGTAGACTCAATGAGTCATTGCTTAACTAGCTGAGCCATCGACGTTGAGACTTGGGAGATCGAGACTACCTATCTATTGTGTAACAATTTCTCCAAAATGGACAGCCAGGAGGGGAGGAAAGAGATAGAGAACCAGAAAGACTTATTATTGTTGACGTGTGACTCTGTCTACTCCTTCCGGTTTCCCAAGACCCCGCCGTCCCTAGTTCTTTTCTATTTATAAAAGAATGAGAGGAGTCCATTTGTTTTTCTCCAGTCCAATGTTTGCGTTCCACACTGTCCATGACTGGTGTTTGTACAAGCAAACACAAGTTGGTCTACCTCGTTTAGATTTACTGCTCGTAGGACAATTTTGACAGGCCGTGGAACTGGTAAATTTTGGCCGAACCTGAAATTACCGTTGAAAGACTTGTCAAACATTTTGACTTCAAATGAGTCTCAAACGATGTTACGTTTGGCTGACGCCTTACGTTTCCTTTTTTTTAGGGAGTAGGTCGTCTTATTAAAAAGAAATTTGCATAATTCATGGAAAACTCGTTTGATATGCCCCAGTTGTACTCATTCCAGCGTTCCGGCATGTCAATTCTGCACGCAAAACGTATAGCGCAGTATATACGATCGAGATTGCATTATGCGGCAGCGTGCCAGACTTCTACACCTACCCACCTATCCAGTTGCTATTATGAACGATGTGTTTCTTTTTTACAGATGGCTGCTCGTATCATAATCTGGAACAGGACGACCACGAACTCAAAGCTAAGCCTTCCGTTGCAAGAACAATCGTCGGTATTTCTGTAACCATTTCTTGATTCGCATTCTTGGAAACGTCGCGAGTGCGCCCTACATTTTTCTATTCTGGCATGTTTAATCCCCTTCTGCGGAATTTTGATTGTCACACAGATTACCGGCGGACCATCGTAGCCCTGGCGGGACTCTCTCTTTTATGTCACATCATGTCCATCTCGTTTTCCATGTACACATTTCGGAATTCGCGCTACACCTTCAAACGATTGGCTGGCTGCATGCATTTGATTACAGGTTCTATTTGTATTAATTAGTTGGAACCATACTGGAACTGGCTTTAAACCAAATTTTATTGTTCTTTTTATAGCGGCAACGACATTCGTACTAATTGAAGTTGTTTCCAACGGAGCGGACTTTTCAAGGGCCCATTTGCTCAGCGTTTTCCCGGTCGGAACGGTTTGGTACCACGGATTCTCATATTACCTAGCCTGGTATGTTTGCGTCCAGTACGGCATAGCCGGGCTGACTTTCCTTGTCTGCTCTCGCAAGCGGAAAAGCCTCAACATTATGAAAGAAGACGGGACGATGATGACCGACGATGAGTACTAAGTCGATCACAATTAGCAATCACCAACGGAAAATGTTCATCTTCATTTTGACTATCATGTTTAACTAAACAGATATTTATTAGCATGAAAATATCAGTAATTTGGAACGAAATCGTTATTTTTTACCTCGCCTGATGCGCGGAAATTTAATTTTTCAAGTGATATTTATCAGTTAGACGCATTGACGACGCAGAATGGAATTGGTTGCGTCGGCTGTGTCTTTTTGGAAAAGCTAGAAATTCGTTTTTGATTTTTGACTTTTAGAAAAGAAATGGCGACGTTGGTTGTTCGTTGGCGAGCTATAAATATTTATTGTTGACTACTCCCTTGTCTGACGCCAAGTATTGAGAATGAGCTGGCCTAATTGTTCCCGTGATCACTGATGTACACCATCCTGCTGCTGCCAGCAAATAAACTTAAAACCGACCTTTGGGACACATTTCTTTAAAACTTTGAAAATTGATAGTTTTCAAAATTATATTTAAACCTTTTTCTCTGGCAGCTGCGAGAAACATTTTTTTTAAATTTCACCAAATACAATTGCAATGCAACATTTAAAAGGCGTTATGGGGAAGACCCTTAAGTCCCCAATAACCCTTAATATCCGCGTTATCTTAATTAAATTTTAATTCTAAGAAAACTACAAAAATAGGTACTAATCAAATACGCCAGGGTAGCCTGTCTAATAATGCAGCAGACAGAGGAAGATATCTATCCCAAGATGATTATCATCTTGTCAGTCATGCGAATTTTCTCGGCCAGACATTTACACCGTTGACGCTTCAGAGAATCCTGAGATTGGGTCCACTCATCCCTCATGCCCCTCACCTCCATGGAACTGATTCCTGATTTGACTTTGGCTCCTCGTCCGGGATTTGTATCTGCATTCAAAAGAGTAGTCTGTAAGCTCTCACAGATTATTTCGGCAACGATATAAAGGTTTTTATCTGCATCGACTTGATATCCGATAACTCTATTTCTGAATTTACATTGTTCATATTAATTATTGCAGCATTTTACGGAGATTTTAAAGACGTGGTTAAGAAATTGTACGTGTAATTTTTTGTGGATGAAGAGCAGGTATCAAGGGAAAACTTCCACTGGGTTCTCCATCCGCAGGTAAGAGAATCCAAGTTCACTAGTTAAAGGAGATTCTCTTCCATCCGCCATTTCACTGATTGTCGAGATCGGTCCATCCTCTGGTACCTCGTCCAGACTAAGAGAATTCTAAAACACGTGGATCAAGAGATCGATTATGGTTAGTAGTCGCGATATTCTTCTACTATTGTATCGATATTTGCGGCGATCGTACTGCTCGTTCTTCGAGGGCTTCATTGTGCCAAATGGCGGCAATCAGCAGTTTGGCATGAATAATGTTGTAGACTACACCGATGATGGTGATCAAACAGAGCACAGCCGAGCAAATTGCGTCACTAACACCTGAAACGTTCATTGAAAAAGAATTTGTTTGACTGTGGTAAGTTGTATGACTTGAAATATTAATCACATGTCGGTCTTTCGCACGCTTTGCTGGAGAACACGAGGAGTGATCCAACCGAGATGAGTCCCAAGATACCAAAAACACAATAACATACTGCAAGGACAGCCGACACCTTAAGCCTGAATATTCACAAATTACATAAACATAGTTTGTTTTCATTTTTACGATTGCTAAGCATTACAATTTCACGCTTCGGTTCTTTTTCGCAGATCGGGCAATTAATGACGACGTCTGGCAGATGCAGATACTCGGGAGCAAACCAAGGCAGAGTAACAAAATATAGTCCCTGCTAGGGTCCATGAAGCTTGCCAGTATCTTGGGTAAAAAAAATTGTCGTGTTTGGAATGAGTTACCATTTTTCTTAACTAACTTTCAAAATGTATGAACTTGCCGGAATGAGGAGAACCATCGAAGGGAGAGCAATCGCACTGTTGATTTTGTACATAGATTTGAGTATTCTTTTGACTCGAGTATCGTTAAAGTAGATATCGATGACTTCTTCCGAGAACGCATCGTTGCTATTGAACTGTATCATTTTTCGAAATGAATGGCTTATTCACGAGTTGGAAAGAATTTTCAACTTGTACGTAAACTGAATCAAACGTGGACAAGGAAACGTAGACAAAAGAAACACTGAATTAATGCCCAACAGACGACTGATGTTCGTTTTAATCTGTTTGTATTTACGTACGTTGTACTGTACATGATAGTAGGTTTTAGATTGTTTCCCATGGAAAAAGAAAAAATATAGATAAGATAGATGACTGACTAGGTAAGGATGGGCGTGTAATCCCATATTTTCAGACCAAAACTTAATAGTTCTGCCCTTTACCTCATCTTATCAAAAAATTTGTTTATTAATACAAAACTGTAACGTCTTTCTGAAGCCAATTGATGTCGACAAAGATGATTTTCGGAAATGGTGATAAAAAGACCTTAACTATTTTCAATCGTGATCGTTTAGAAATCACGATAGACAATGTATTACATGCCGAAGTATCATCAATAATCGCTTAATCTTGAAAGAAACGATGGATAGCAATATGTAGCATTCGAAAATGCTGATGCAATTGCAAAGATTGCTGCAATTTGCTTCTGCATATTGACAACGTCGCTCCACAAGTCCACATGCCTTTTACTATTAAGCGTAGTCTGCTTCTCAGTGGACCGAAATTAAGGTTGGTGACGTAAGAAACGCTGCCCCGGCTTTACATTTTATTTGGATAATTTCCTTATACTTTTTCTTTCGCCCGAACATTAGGTAATGTTTCTATCGTCGATTTCTTATCCAAAACTAAATTTTTTTTAGTATAGCCAAAAATGAAATGTATAACTCTGATGCATGTTTCCCACTTCCTACATTCAGGTTGCAATCCAAAAAATGCCCTTATTTTGTCGGTACTACGGTCAAAAATATCCAGAAGTGGATGATGTAGTGATGGTTAACGTTAGATCCATTGCTGAAATGGGAGCTTATGTCCATTTACTAGAATACAACAATATTGAAGGCATGATTCTCCTATCTGAGTTGTCCAGAAGACGTATTCGCTCCATCAACAAGCTTATCAGGGTTGGAAAAACAGAACCTGTTGTAGTTATCAGAGTAGACAAGGAAAAAGGTTTATTCTATTTCAATTATTAGTATTTTTTAAAAATCTTAATTAACAAATTTTTGTTTTTGGTTAAGGTTATATTGACCTGTCAAAAAGACGAGTTAGCCCTGAAGATGTAGACAAATGCTTGGAAAAGTATTCCAAGGCCAAGGCAGTCAACTCTATATTGCGACATGTTGCTGAATTATTGAAATACCAGACTGATGATGAACTTGAGGAACTATACAGAAAAACAGCTTGGCATTTTGAAGAGAAATCCAAAAAGCAATCATCTTCATACGATGTTTTCAAGCAAGCAGTCAAGTAAGAATTAACATTTTTTCTTTTATTCACCACCAGTTGTTAAATTACTACATGTCAAAGTTTGGCACAATTTGTTCCTGTGCAGCTTCTATGCAAGTCCTTCCATGCGGTTTAAGGGCCGGTTTCTAAAAATTTCAGATAATAATATTAGTTCATTTTGATCAGTGATCCTTCGCTTCTTGATGAATGCGGTCTTGACGAGAACACAAAGGATGTGCTATTGGGAATCATTAGACGGAAATTGACTCAGCAAGCAGTGAAAATTCGTGCCGACATCGAAGTGGCTTGTTATGGATATGAGGGAATTGGTGCAGTCAAGAAGGCTTTGAAAGCCGGAATTGCCTGCTCCACTGAAGAAATTCCTATTAAAATCAATTTGATTGCACCACCACTTTATGTCATGACTACACAAACGCCGGAACGTCAAGACGGACTCAAAGGCCTAGAAGCAGCCATCGAAAAAGTGAAAGAGCTAATTGTCAGTCTCGGAGGCGTTTTCAATGTACAAATGGCTGTAAGTTTCTTCGTACAAATAGTATTAACCTAGGTCTAATGCTTGTTCTCCTCTCTTTAGCCCAAAGTTGTCACTGCGATGGATGAGGCTGAATTGGCTCGTCAAATGGAGAAAGCTGAGTTGGAAAATGCTGAAATTGCAGGTAATAATGTGGCAGCGCTATTTTCATTTGCCTTTGAAATTCATCTGGTTTGCTTTGTTTTTATAAGGCGATGACGATCAATCTGACATGGAAGCGGAGGGAGCAGGAGGAAACGATGCTGGAAGTGGCGAAGAAGATGGCGAAGCAGAAGAGGAGGAATAAAATGTACATCGCAAACTTATTTTTACAGATAAGGGAAGTTGGCGCTTATGTTGCTCCTCCAATTCGATTACACGTCTTGAAACAAGAGTAATATTTTTAGCTCAATACCTGAATCGAATTATGATTTTTCCAATATGGTCACCCTTGGCAGCATATTCGGCAGCTTGTTCAGCCTGGTCAATTTCGAACACACGCTCGATGACTGGTTGCAATTGGCCCTTATTGACTAGATTTGAGATTTCGTCCAAAACAGACTTGGAAATTACTGTAGAGCTACAGATAGAATCCTGCATAATCAAAAAGAGAGGTTAATAAAGAAATGTCTAATCTGGAAAGGGATAACTTAGGCGGACTAACCTTGAGAAATATTAGTCGTATTCGGAGCCACATGGAGTACAATGACCCGTAAATCAAACCATACTTGTCAGATGCAGGTGGAGAGGCGACTGTTGATACTACAAGCCCTCCATCACGGCAGAGCGGACGGCACGAATCGTGCAAAATCGCGCCAACGGTATTGAGCACAAGGTCAAACTTTGAGCGAGACGACAGCAATGTGTCAGAATCTCCATGCTGGCCGTCATGAAGAATCAAATCATCTATGCCCAGTTGTTGGGCAGCAATCATTCCTCGTGAACTCACAGTGGCAGTTACATGCCCGCCCCAGGCTTTTACCAGCTGCGCGGCGATACACCCTACTGGATTGTCAACGCTGTGAATCAGTACCCTATTTTCGTGCAAAATATGATTGTGAGACATTTCCTTTATGAGGGTTGTTGGAATCAAACATCGTTACCGTTTTCCTGGAGTACTGTGTTCATTGAAAGAGGCCTGATGGACGAGAGCATTCCATACCACTGACGCTGAATACGGTAGAGAGGCGGCAGCCTCATAAGATAGCTTTCTGGGTTTTTTTGCCACCCACTGAGCAGGTATTAAGGCACATTCGGATGCTGTTCCGCAAGCGTAATACGGAACTGCAGCGTACACTTCGTCTCCCACGTCCAAGTGCTGCACTTTTGATCCTACTTCAACGATTCTTCCGGAACATTCTCTCCCTAGAACAAATGGAAAGAGCAAGATCTTTCCATGTGTCTTAAATTGCACAAAAGAATGTATGACAAAAATTAATTTAAAAAACTTCAATAGAAATAAAAGAAACAAAAATTGAGTAACACTTTCTAGTACTTTATGATAATGATGATATTGGTTTCTGATCACTCTGCCATATCCAAAGGTAATCTTGATGTCCATAGGGTCTATGGAAGTGGCTTTAACTTGGATTAACACATCTTCTGTCCCACAGCTGCTGGGAGCTACCATGTCATCAATCATTGAAATAGACTCTGGTGCGCCAGCATATGAATTACACACTAAAGCCCTCATGTATGTTAGAGGTTTAACATTTTGTTTGATTTGTATCCCAATGATGAATCCAATGGCAACTCCGGAAAGGAGAAAGTAGATGTGGCTTTGATCAACTGCAGACAGAAGTTTTTGAAAAACTTGATAACTAAGCACAGTTTGCAGTTGAGAGCATTTCTGTTGAACAATAATAACCACATTTCCAAAGGAATGGCTCAGTTCACTATAATGGTCTGCAAGAGATTGTTGAAAACTACTGAAGCATGAGCGGCAATTCCCTACAAACCAACTCCACTGCCAACTTATCCAGGTATGAAAAGGAATTCCTCCATCTCCGGGTCCCAATAGATTCGAAAAGGCTGAATTGCTCTGATTTGTTACATAGCTTAAGGCATTTCTCGCCACTCTTGTACTGCTCTCAATATAAGGTGAAATGGTGTGCTAGACGATAAAGATTTATAGTTCGTCGTTTGTCTACAGCATGAGGTCATATCATTGAATTTACCTGTAAATAATCGACTCGCTCACTTATTTGAAATGTGAGCCGGTCCATACTTCATGGGCTCCTCTTCTAAACTAATAAGGCCCTAAAGTTGAGAGAGGTAATTTCGTTAACATTTTTCGTAAATTTTCGAAACAAAACAAACGGCATAAAATATTTTATATAGTAAACATATGATTACTCTAAAAATCGATTACGAAAGATCGATACCTACAATTGGTCGATCAAATCCAATGCAAATTATTCAGCCTATTTACAAATTTGTTAGACGCTGATTTAGGCCGGACCGCATGTTGTATTATTTGTTTCGTCCAAAAACCAGTCGATTTGTTTAAGTAGAAGACTAATGTAAAATCCAAAAGTGTTGGGTCTAGTTTCGCGTGATTCATCACCTTTCCAGTTCACATACTTCTGCTTGTAAACATTCACTAGAGGTGAAATAACATTTTGTCGCCATATTTGCTTTCCACTTCTCCAATAATGAAGATACTTTATGGTAAAAAGGATGCCGTTAAGCACGGCATCATTAAGCAGGGTTGAGCCATTCCTTTAGGCAAGTTTTTTATACTGAAACCACTGATGTTGTGTAGAAGATGACAAACCAAAAACCATTATACGAAACCCGTCTAGAAATCAGACGTCTTTTTTCGCGCCATTTCCGAATTGTTAGTGAAAATGATTTTTCTTCCCGGAAAACCTGCCAGGGCAAACCCCATGCTAATCGATTTCTTATCTCTATTTGGCATAGTTTAGTCCCGAATAAGAGCTGTTAGCTACAAAAATTCAGTAACAAGTAAACCATAAAAAAATCCATAGAATTGTAAGATTGTCACTTTCTGAAATAACACCTGGATTCATTATAAAATTAAATTCGAGTACATCGAGGCAAGAACAGTATGAAAAAAGTGTGAACAACCTCTCTAAATAGGCAGGCGGATCAATAAGTGGATCAATGTTTTAAGGTTTAACCATGTAACTTGCAGTATTGGTGTTCATAATATATTATTACTTGGAATTAAACGACAGACGCAAGGGGCACAAGGGAGAGAGATGGAGCCAACAGGCAACAGCCAAGGCCCGTATACGGTAGAGGGTTTCAAAAGCGAATTGGCACCGTTGCTGTCCTACGAACTTACGAGTGGCTTTGTGTGTGATCATCGTGTGTAGACTACTTTCGCAGGTACGGCCTCGATTTTAACATTGGAATTTGTTCATAAACATTTGGTGAATTAATAAGTCGGTCGTGTTTTGTAAGAGTGGAAAGGGCAATAAGGTAGTTGGAATGAACATTGTAGTTTTCGATCCAACAGTAAATATATTTTGTGTTTCATATCCGACGAGGGGCTCACAAGGGCTATAGAAACGGGCGCGGGCGACGATTGTTGCCGGCGTCCCCCTTCTTTCTTTTTCCAGCAAAGATGGCGTCTGGAAGCCACATGGCCTATCCTTTGTATTGTTCTTGATGTCGAAGTAGTGATTGAAGAACATTGATTAAGGTTTCATGAAAGTCAGCCGTCATCGATTCGCATTTCATTTCAAATTCATTCTTTTGTTGCTAACTGGGAACGTCTCTGTTTGTACAAACAATTTGGGTCTTTCTACTAACGTCGTACATCGAAAATCGATTATTTATGTTGCGAAATTGCTCTTAAATTAGGAAACTCTGCACGTGAGAAGCAATTTTAGTTATAATGATATGACAGTAAAAAGATTTTGATTGTTAATTATAACTAAATGTTTTGCTTGTTTTTCTTTCAGATATTCTGTACATAGTTGTGTGTACATACAAATCGGTAATTGGTTTGGGGCACAACAGTACTAAACCAGTGGCAATTTTGTACGAATGAGAATGAGTTCCACAGCTAAGAAAGGGGAAAAAGGGAAGTCCTCAACTAATTCTTCCCTGCCTTTATCAAAGGACACAGCACCCCATTCTTCCACCAAAATGGCAAATTCCAAGACTGTAGAGTCAAAACATGATTCCAGCAAAGCAGTTGAGCAACTTAATCCTAAACTTTTGGTAAGTCAAAAGAGTCCAATGTCACTTTCAGATTGGTTGTATGTTTCACGATAATATACTCTTTGTGTAGCCCACTGCTGAGCAACTTCGTATTGCTCAGATGATCAGTGACAGTAAAAAGGATGACCCAGAACTTCCAGACAAAGTCAACAAGGTATTCATTCATGTTGGAATATTTTTTAACTGAATTTCAAATGTTATCTATTTTTAGCTGGTTGAGTTAACTAATTGCAGTGCTGATGCAGCAATTATTGCTCTACATGATTCGAACAACGACTTGGACCATGCCATAGCAGCCCTCCTTGATGGAGAAACCGAAGTAATACCTGTTTGCTGGGTGTATAATTTGAACTTCCAATTAGTGAATTTTGATTCCGTTTAGGGTGACTGGGAAGTGTCGGGCAAGAAGAAGAAACCTAAGCAGTCAGCTCAACAGCTTGGTTCTGCAGGTGGGGATGGAACTGAAGGTGGCAGTGGAACAGGATCTGGACGTGGAAGAGATCGTGAAAGAGATAGACCACGAAGCAGCCGTGGAGGACCACCAAGACTACGAGGACGTGGTCGTGGTCGGGACAACAAGGAAAATGTAGAAGAAGGTGATGGAGAACACTTCGGTGGTTCTCGTGGAAGAGGATCTCGCAGTGGCCCACGAATGTCAAACGGACCTGGAAGAGAAGGATCTAGTGGCCGAGGAAGTGGTGGTGGTCGAGGCGGTCGAGGTGGATTCCGCCGAGGACAACGTGGCCCAGCTCCTGTCACCGAAACATGGGAAGAAGGTGCAGATTATTCCGCCATGACAAACGTAGAGCCATGGGGGGTTGACTTTCCATCCGCTGAAGATTGGGATAATGAAGAATATATAGGTTCATTGGTTGAAACAAAGGTGTTTACACCGTCTCAGTCAGCAGCTGTAAATGTTCCTGTGCCAGCAGCACCTATTCCTGAACCTGCGCTGCTAACAAATGGTTCACCGTCGATTTCTAATGGCGGCGGCGGTGGCAACAGTAGCAGCAGCAGCAGCCATGTAGAACCTGCTGTTCCTGTTCCCGCCCCTCCTCCTCCCCAAGTTCATTATTCCACCATCAACAATAGCGCGCAACAAGGTATTGACTTGAACGCCCTTCTCCAAAAGACATCTGGTATCACAGTAGCGGGATCGTCAATGCAGCAACAATTCCTACAATATAGCCAGCAGGCAACGGATGCGCTTAAAGCAGCAATGGGTGTCGGTGGAGGTTCTTCGGCGAAGTCCGCCAAGCCACTGCGAGCCAAAATCCCGCCACCTTCTAAAGTATGTTAATTCAATGCCCTTCTCGGAATTTTTTTTCCATTGCCCGCATTGCAATTTTAATCATTTTTCATTTTTTTCCAATTTTTTAGATTCCTCTGTCAGCGGTTGAAATGCCAGACGATCCTATTGTTTCTGGGCTGGATGTAAAATTTGGAACGCTTGATTTTGGTATCGAACCTTCCGGTTTTGACATGAACATTGACGTTGCTATGACCCCCTCGTCCACTGCAAACATTAATATGGGGAAGCAGTCGGATCACCACCATCAACAGCAGCAGCATCAACAACAGCAGCATCAACAACAACAGCAGCAACAGCAACATCAACAACAGCAACATCAACAGCAGCAGCAGCAGCAGCAGCAGCAACAACATCAACAACAGCAGCAGCAGCAGCAGCAACAACATCAACAACAATCGCAGCATGGACTAATGTCAAAAATTGAACAGCAGTACGCTAGTAGTGCTCCCACGCCACAGCCACCTGCGCCTTCAACATTGCCAAAACCTGATTCTTCGCTAGGTGGCTTTTCTGTGTCGTCAGCCTCGGCTCCACAGCAATCAATGGCGACAACATCCACTCAAGTTAAATCGACCAATAGTCCGGCGTCGTATCCATACGGCACGTCATATGCGCCTCCCGGCGTGAATAGTGCTCCTACTCAGGCAACAACTACGGGTGTCTCTCAGCCGGCTGGTGCTTATCCCACCAATAGTCAGACTAGTACGGATTTGACTTAGTTCACATAGTGGCCTGTGACTTAACCTCATTATTTTAATTAATTTTTCTTTCTAGGCGGTGTGTACAGTAATAATTCGTCCAACTCGGGATATCAAGGTGCTAGCAGTCAAACAGCTTATGGTTCTTACGTCCAACAACAGCCACAACAACAACAGCAGCAGCAGCAGCAGCAGCAACAACAACAACAAGCTAGTTACCAGACTTACAACAACAAAATGAATTCCGCCAGTAGCATGAATGACGCATCAAGCTCAGTATCGTCTCTCAGAGGAGATATGCCTAATGCCACAGCAGCATCGACCTCAAGACAACCCAACGCAGTAACATCAGTAGCTACTGCGACCAACAAGCAAGCTGGCACAACGCTTGCAGCTAGTGGCTCAGGATTGCCCAATATGCCTCCCGGTGTACCGATGCTTGGTCCCGGTAGTTTCATTATGGGCCAGGCACCAGGTCTGCCCTATTACGCCGCCGCAGCTGCTGCTGGTATCCAGCAGCATCAAGTGTACAGTCTCGAGGATATGCAATATCGGTATCCACATTTAGCTGCAGCAGGGTACTATGACATGGGCTATCAGTCACCTACCAGTTTGGGCGGAGGCCGCGATGGAACACTGGCTTCGTTGGCTTATGCTACTGGAACCGACGCAAAGTTTTCGCGCAATGAAAATAACTCTCCAGTTCCTACCTCGCTATCTCAGGTCAGTTTCAAGTCAATTTAGATTTAAACACCAGCTCTAATCCAAGTTTTTCGAAATTATTATCATTGTTATTTTTAATCACCTTTAGAATGCTGCTCAAAGTCATGGCGGAGCGTTTATTACCCCGGCCGCCGCAGCTGCAACTCCACTGACTCCAGCCTATGCTTATTACTACAGCGGTGGCGTCATGCCCGGTGGTTACCAGTTCGGAGCTCCTGCAGCCTTATATCCGGTTTCAGCAGCTACATCGGGCCACGCTGCTAGCAACGCAGCTCAGTATGGCAAAGGAGGCCTAAGCGGTAGCGGTACTGGTGGTGCCCAATCTGGTCAAACGTCAGGGGGTGCCACTGCTGGTGGTCCGTCCAACGCGACAGCGTCCGGATATGCTAGCTACGGTTCGACCTATGATGATTTTTCCAAAGCGGTGTACAATTCAGTAGGAGTTGGTAGCGCTGCTGGTCAAACGGCAAAGATCGGCGGAGTCGGTGCCTCCACAGGCCCATCTGTTGGTGCCGCTGGATCTGCTGACTTGGGACCCAATGTCTATGGCAAGACTCATAATCAACTTGGCAAAATCAGTGTAAGTGCATGGTCACTTCTAGTTAGTACGTTTACTTCATACTTAATATTTGATAGACGTACGATAAAACTGGAGGATTCCATACGGGTACCCCGCCTCCTTATGGTATGGCTGGAAACGCTAATGCAGCTCCATTGGGAGTAGGCGTGAGTGTGGGTGTTGGAGGCCCATCACCGTATGGAACTCAGCACATGTTCATCCCAACTCTTGCGCCTCATCAATCTCAGCATTCGCACATGATGCATCAGCAACTTCATCAGGTAACTATTTTTCTATCCTAACTCGTCGCGCTTTTTATGCATTGCCTTGCTTTAGCTTGCATTGGTTTAACTTTCTTCTTTTGTCGTTTCATTTCTAAAGGACTCTGCCAGTGGACCCGGACAGCGTTCTCAGAGTGGCGGACAGCAGAACAAACAAGGATCGAAACCAAACTACGGAGGATCATATTGGGGCTCGAACTAAAACGCATTTTTAAACCGAGAGAGAATCATGGGAGAAAACAAAGTATTATCGACTCTCTAAATGTTAAGTTTTACGTCGATTACAGATCCCCTCTCTTCTGTCCTTTTTCTTCAAGGGTTACGATAGCACCAGTTGATTTGGGATGAATTTGAGCCCACTTGGAGGAATACTTTTTTATGTTTTTTTTTTTATTTTTTTGTTTTAGGTTAGTGAACCAATTTGATGTCGTTTTCTTCCTTTCCCTCCGCTCGTAAAGTAAATATCGTGCGAAATCCCCACGAAGGAGAAAAAAATAAAAAAATGTTCTTTTCCAACTCGAAATCTACATCTTTTCTTAAGACATCTTTTTAAGACTGACGTTTATTCATGACTTTGAAGGACTACTTATTGTATGGTTTTCCTTCTTGATCATCTTTTCTTGTCTTCTTTAATGTCTACTCGACAACTTGTAGAATGTGGAACCGAAGTCTTGTCCTCATTTATGTTCCGTGTAAGATGGCGGTATATTAAAACAAAAGAATTTCAATTTCGCTCCTCTCATATGTTCTTCTGTAATTCTTTAATTACTCGATAGGGATTCTATCAAAACTCATTTGTATGGTATGGTACCCAAACGGATTCCGACCAACTTTTTTACCGAGTCTTTCATCCATAGATGGCGTCACATTCGCGAGGATATCATCTCCTATATTTTTTTAAATTATCGATGCTCTTCCGTGGAAATCGGTATCCAGGAGATAACGTACAGTTTAATATTTGTATTCCCGTAATTATCAGTTGAACGGTGAAAGAGTGCGGACCAAACTAGACGACGATCTAGACATTAAAGAAACAAAGCGTAAAAGATTTAAAATTTCTGCATAATAAACACATTAAATTTGGTGAAACACCTACTCAATTGTGATCCCGTTTATCCCACTGCATTATCTCTTTCACACGAAGAGAACCAATGGATCACTAAGATACCTAAAAGATAAAAATTATAAAAGTAAATGATACAGCAAATAATCATATTATTCTTTTATCTTACCTGTGAACTTAAAAAAAATTATGCAATTTGGTATCAACTTTGTTGGAAATCTTTGAAAATATCAACATGGAGGACGACAACATGATGGAATTGAGTGACTTGTAGAGTATCTCACTATTTCCTGTATGAGAAGCTCATGCAGCTGGCAGCAAGAGAAATCCTGTTACACAATTTTGTGTGTATTACAATACCTGATAAACAAAATATAAATTTCAGATAAAAAATCCTTCAAAACATCAGCGTCTGTCAACCAAAATCTAGAAGGATTACAAGAGGTAATTTAAATTGTCATAGATAATTAATAACATTTAGCACTGATTGCATACAAAACAAAACTTGCCTGAACCCTCAGACTCCCACATCTCAATTTGGACACTTAAAAATTAAGCCCGACAATACAAGCAATACAAGCCCGAGCCCGACGACTAGACCTGACGGGCCAGAAAAAAGTGGGACCGCGGACTGCGACTGGTTAAACTGCGGAATTGTTTGTGACTATGCATATGACAGTGATGTGAGCAGTGAAACATGTGTTTAAAAGTTTCTCTTAAATATGTTATATTCCATTGGATTATGAAACTAACTACAATCAAGTGTTTTATTCCCCAGTAGTTTTTGAAAGTGAAGCACACCAAACAGTTCATTTTTTGTGTGACAGGTAATCTTGTAAGCTTTGCAAGCTGCCAATCCCAACAGTCACTGGTTAGAGTGGTTACCATGTTAACAAATTATCACCTAAGCATTCCATCATGCTTCTTTGTTGCTCTTCAAGAAGTATTAAGCTTGTACTTTGGCCATTGATATACAAATTGAGATGATTCTTCCTTTAGATCTAGCTCGTGATACTTACAACACAAAGGATGCTTGCTGGGAGGAAGGTCGACCATGATTCTTAGAATCAAAACATCACTGTTTCATTCTACTACCCTTTGCCTAGTAATCAGATTCAGTTTCTATTGGAAAAGTCCATTTGTTCCTCTTTGTTTTGTTATCGACGAAAAATCACCACCAACCACCACACATAGACATGGACATCATAACCAATGAGGTATTTTAAGTTTTAGGCCTGTCTAGTATTTCTTATTAAAAAATTAAATATTCCATCATAGAGTGTTCAATCCTTCACCTTCTGCAGTCTTCTGCAGTCAGTCAGTTTCTGCAGTCTTTGAACAACAGACATAGGTCCATCAAGGTGATACCTAATTGTTCCGACAACGTTTGAATCTTATCAGGGAGGATATTATACTCTGCACTGTACAACATTCAGGCAATTCAGCTCAAGTAAAAAATTTTTCACAACTAACTATTTGACACTAAACTATCTTTCTTTTTTTTTAGTGTCATTGGGATGGTGATCATGTCAGAATAAATTGACTTATTTTTAAGCACCTCCGGTCATTAATGGATACAATGTCCGTTTGTGGCCAGATGTTGTACAACAGGGGGCATTCTTCCTTGAACTGGCTGGTGAGCATCGCATTCTCACATGTTATGGTATTTAAAAAAAAAAGTTAAAGTGCATATCTGGGCTCCCTTCTTTTCTGCGGCCCCGTTTCCCCTTGACTTGTGATAAGCCCGTAGGGGGTCATGCCCCTACTGTGATCAGCAGTAAAGGTTGTGAGTGCGCTGTCCGGAAAGGGGACGTGGGGGTCCTCCAGCTCGATGATAACTTTTGGAGGGCGAAGAGGCTACCCACAAATCCGAATTAACGGTTAATCGCTCACGTAAAAACTTGTCCGATCATCACTCTTCATCCTTTTCCGGCTTCTCTTAGCCACTCCCCGGGTAATCTCCCCGGGGGTTGTTCAACCAGGGCAGAGGTAGACTCTCAGAGTCTACTTCTGCCTTGGTTGAACACTAAAAAAAATGCTGGTTTAAAAGAATAAAAAAAATTATTTTGACTTAAAAAATAAAATGTTTAATTTGTCACAATGTTTTCCTATATTTGCCTCGATATACATATTTGATACTTCGTATTTCTTGAAGAGAATTTACACTCCATTAACTGTACTGAGAATCGAACCTCAGCCTTCAGAATAACAGTCCAGCACTCTGACCATTATGCCATAACTGACTACATACAGATGGATCAGCATTTCTGGGCATATCGACATATGAACTGCTAATAATAGTAGTAAAGAATGCTTAATACAATGAAACACAGCAATGTTGGCTTAATGGTAAAGCATTGAATTCGCATCGTGAAAGTCTAGGGTTCGAATCCCTATCCAGGCAATAAAAAAAGTTGCACTACTAATAACAAATACCAAATAATTATTGAAAAAAAATTTTTGTTGTCCCTCCATCCACCCACATTTCCACCACTACATACAATACAATACAAAACATACAATACAAAACATATATACAAACATAGGACCAACCCGTTGGCTGCCACGCCAGTGCATATCTACTGTAGCTACGTCGTAATCGAAAGGATTACGACAAAGGGGGGCTTGTCCTAAGACAAGCCCGGGCTGAAACGATGATGGAAGCCGTTATGGTAATGCACAACCCGGGCCAACCATCACCGCCTCAACAAGGGAAACCCTGCTGGTGCATTGCCTACAGTGCCCGAAGGCGAATCTTGGGCAGTGGCTACTGTCCCATCCCATGGCAGAGACCATGGGATAGAACAGCACGGCCCGTCCCTAACAAGCTAAAAAAAAAGGGGGAAGAAAAATGGGTGGCAGCCAACGGGTTGATTAACATACACAATTACATATTACATAATACAACGATACCACAAAGATGAGGCGATGAAGGGGTGACCACGAGGCGACGGGCGAAGTGAAGACTGGGCGCCGGACGAGGCGAAGACGCGGCGACGGACGAGGCGAAGATGGGGGCGAGTCGAAGACGGAGGCGAGTCGAAGACGGAGGCGAGGCGAAGACGGAGGCGAGGCGAAGATGGGGGCGAGGCGAAGACGGGCGAGGCGAAGACGGGCAAGGCGAAGACGCATGTTGGCAGTCTAGGAAGAAATAGAAGAGGCTGGGAAAATATTGTTTTTTAACCATTGGCAACACAATAAAGAAGAACTGGGCAAACTGGCTGCTTTTACTGGATTGAAACTTACATGTGATGAGTGGGCAAAGAGTATAGAATGAAATGTGGTTTTCAATCCATTGATTTTTCATTGTTGATCGTCTTCATTTGGGGCCACCATACTTTCCATTTTAGATGCACGAGCTAGAAATAAAAGCATAAAGATGCCAATTTGACACTGCTTGACAATATATAAGTCTAATACCACACCCACAACTCAAAATCCTGCCACTTGATAGGTAGAAACAAGATGATTGTTGAAACGGTTTGCAACACAACATGTGATGCACTTTTCAGACCCAAATCGACAGGACATGGTGAAGTAGTAAAGAGCAGCAGAATGATGTTATTGGCATGATGGTATTCCAACTCATTTATGGATCATGTCTGTGTCATTTCTAACTGTACCATAAGAGAAACTATTTCTGAAAAAAACAGAATCAAGGCTATTGAATTTTGATTTCCAAATTGAAGTTAAATACCTTTCAACGTGCAATAGAAAAGCATGATGGAATGTAAAAGTAATAGGGTGGATTTGGCAGCTGCCGTTGCTAATCACAAGTTTACTCATTGTACACAAAATAATCCACTTGATGTTTCTCACTTAAAAAACCACAGAAGAATGAGAAACGCTCAATAGTTGAAATCACACCATATACATTCGTCAGATTCATCACTGAAATGTAGCACAGTTAACAAACATTGAGACATGGGTTTCAATTGTCACATACAGTTTATTTTTAACAAAGACAGAGGCGCCATCTGTTTTCCTAATTTACAACCATCGCGAGTTGTAAAAAGAATTGTCGCTAATCTTCAAAAAGAAACGAAGTCATGAGGCAAGTGACACAAGAGAATCAATTAGCAATCGTATAAAACAGCAAAAAACGAGGAAAATAATATTTATGTATACATGTAATTGCTTTCTTAAGTCGTTGTTATTGGCTGCAATGATCTCGCCGCAGCCGCATTCTGCCGTGTGTTTGATCTTTCTGTACCGTGTCCGAAGCACTGCTGGTGCATAAATTCATAGTTGGAAGTTGAAGTCGTAAAAGTCCAGCTGAGTCTTGGCAATCCAATTCTGTCGTTCATTTTGGAAGAACTCATCAAATTTAATGCACTACCCTACTTTTTTCATTTAGCTTTCTGCTTTTCCCCCTACGCTTGAGACTTATGTCTTTTATAGAAAAGGATGATTAGATTCAATAGCAATCATGAAGTCGCAGACAATAAGTGGGGAACTCACCATTAGGGTAGGAAAGCCCTGAGCAATTCGTAAAACTCAAATACGTTAACGGTGCGATGCTCGTCAGCCAGTTCAAGGAAGAATGCCTCCTGTTGTACAACAACTGGCTACAGCCGGACATTGTATCCATTAATGACCGGAGGAGCTTAAAAAAAGTCAATTTATTCTGACATGGCAACATGATCACCATCCCAAGTGTCAAATAGTTAGTTGTGAAAAATTTTTTACTTGACTTAATTGCCTGAATGTTGTACAGTGCAGAGTAAAATATCCTCCCTGATAAGATTCAAAAGTTGTCAGAACAATCAGATATCACCATGATTCATTAAGAGTGCTGACTCACCCACCATGAAAAACCAAAAAAAAATAAAAAATAAATATATATATACAACTATTTGTTTAGTTTTCAATTGGAAAGATGGACAATTATGTACCTCTTGACTGTTTGGGTAATGAGATTTTACCAGACTTACGTCTTCCTAAAAAAACCATAGTTAATAAGATAGGATCCTGTTGGTTGGAGCGATAGATAAACGGAAAAGGTGATGGCTTTTGGCTCAAGGACACTGAGCTGGTTTAGTGGAATGACTATTTCTCTGTTATTGACCACATGATGCAGTTGAGTGTTTATGTGGAATGTTTCTATCAGAGATTTGATTGGTAATTCCATCATGTGGATCTTGCTAGCCTATCTCGTATAACTCGCATGTGTTTTATCTGTAATTAATAATTAAATACATAAACACATGATTCTTACCAAAATTATTGTGGTACCCACCAGCAGTGACTCCTCTTTGCCAACATCCTTGATGCATATGAGTGATCAATTGTGACATTTATCACAAGTCAATAGGAACAGGGCCACTGATAACAGGAGACCAAACATACTTTTTAAAACTAAAAAATTACACAATATACAAAAAATAAAAAACAAACAAAAAATAATAATAAGTTATGTAGGTCCACCCTTCCCTGTGACTAGTGTCATTTATAGTTGAGGACTTGAGGTGCATTAGCTAAAAGGTCCCACAATAGACATTTTGGCTATTACCCCTCAAAAGTTGAAGGGCAATAGGCGCGACCGTCAATATTCACTGTCGTTTGCTGAATTTGGCTTCGTGCGTGAATATTATACTGCCGAATGGATTCATGGAACCAGAAAATAGCAAACATGTTCTTGTCACATGTTCTGACTAGGAAAGCTAACGAAAGAACCAGAACCAAAACGCAACACAAGTACATACCACTGAAGAATTTCCGTGCGTTGCAGATACCCCTAGATGTATCACAGTACCAGCAATAACCGGTTTTAATTCCATCCCTAAACACACACAACAGGAATTGTCAACCATTGTCAACTGTCAACACTCCTATCTCCTAGTCCTTCTCACTCCTCAATAAAACTTATGCGTTGTTTTTTTAAATTCTAAGAAAACGATTTGAACTGAACGCAAGCGTGATACAATTAGTGTTAAATAGTTCTTCCACAAGTCCCCATGTAGCACACCGGCAATTTATATCCTTGGTGATTATGATTAAGCGATTTGCTTGGATTAAACCTATAGATAAGGAAAACCCACTTACGTCATTTAGTTTTATCGTGGTAACAAGGATCTTGTGCACAATCAGCATGCTTGTTGATAGCTTACGAAAGATTTCCAGATGCTTTCACCATTTCCAAATCGATCGATGCACAGGTACTCAAACTGTATTCCTTAATAGATAGTTTTTCGCGATTATGAAACCAGATGATTCACTGGGAAACATCGATTAAATACTCATGTGCTTTAGTGTTCATGCAGCTTACATAAAAAATTAGTTACCTTTTTCTAAAGCTTGGAACGTTTCGGCGAGGGAAGATATGTGTTTGCGATATACCGCTGAAGAAAAATATCTGATCTTCAAAACTCTCTTGGACGTGAGCGGAAGTAAAAAGGTTGTTGATAAATGGGATCAAGTTTTTTTCCGCAGAGTTCAAGTAGATAACCGCTGCCATAGCGATTCTTTAAATGCTGTCAAGTACCAACACACCTAGATGTTAACAAGAAATCCACAGTTCAAATGCCGCACCCATCTAGTAAACTTCGCTCTGTAACTATTCTATACCTAAGTTCACCTTTAATCATGAATCGTAATCGGGAGCACAGCGCATCAGCGTCTTCCATTACACGTGTAGTCAGTATGGCACTTCTTTTACCCTTAACATAATTCAAGGAATAAGAGAACAGGTGTAAGTTGCGTAATAGGATGACGAGTATGAATACTTGAAATGAGGCGGAGATAGTATGCCTTGGAAGAGTTTGGATTGTAGATTCATTCCGGTGCTTAGTTCGTTCATCAAAACAATGGCCGGTCGACCGATCATGGATAACGCATAACTCAGCTTTCGCCTAGTACCACCACAACTGCTTTTTGCGTATTTATCAGCACGTTGATTTACTTTTAAGCCAGACAGGAATAGGTCCACAATTCTGTGCTTTGCAAAACATTAAACTTTTTGAATTAGAATGAAGGGGATAAAATATTGCCATGGAACTGATCAAAGTCAAGGTGTTACAGGGCAAAAGATTTGTTACATGGATCTGGAAAGATTTAAGGGGCAACCAAAACACATGTACGGAAAGTTAATTATAACATTTGTCATTTACCTCACGATCAAGAAAAACTTCTCATGCTAAGGCAGACAGAGCAAGAACAAAAAGCATGTTAATAAACATCGCAGACGTAAAAGATCCTGCATCGAAACCACTTCCTGGTGGGCTAGTGTACAGTATTGGATGGACTGACAGAGAAATATTTTCTCCTACACTGTGCAACCTTATTTTTAAATGAAATGATTAAGTTAGAAAAGTATTTGAAAGCTGAAAAAGCACAATTCTTACTTTAGAAAGGTGCTCAAAGCTCAACACTAGTAACAAATGCTGTGCTGCTATACCACTTTTCCAATTTACCATTGGTTTTACATCTGAAAGCCAAATATAAACATAAATTACTGTTGAAAGGTCATTTTAAGATTGCCTACATGACGCCAACATTGTTCAGATCAGCACGATGAGCAGAGTTTTTCCTTGAATATTAAGAAAAACATTTTTTGACCTTAAAGCTGGTAATCGGGGCCCAACGCAGCACCTGGTTGCTCCACAAACCCCAATGGCTATTTTTCCTCTCCGAAAAGAGGTACTAATTTTCGTGGAACACTACAGGAAAAAACGAGGATTTCAGAGTAGAGATTTTCCGCCTGGTGCGACCGCCGTCTAGCTAGTAGCTACAAATGACATCACATGAGTCTCTGCCTCTCTGGCTCTCTGCGTTGAGAATTGAGAGTTGAAAGAGTTGAGACTTGAGTTAACACCAACACACACGCAAGGGGCGCTATCGTCGGGTGGAAAACGTTTGGTGTTCCCAACAAAAGCGTACCTCGTTTCTGAGAGGGAAAATAGAAAATAGTCAAAGTGGAGCAACCAGGGGACTATAACTCTGAACGGTTAATCACAAAAATCTACCCGCAAAAACCCTCTATCCCGATAAAGACGATATTCCTAGAAAGTCCCTAACTCCCTAGATCGAAATTTCCAACTTTAAATTACCCTAAAAAAGGGCAATTAGCCTAGAAATGGAAGCGCTGGGTGAGATTGTACTGACGATGTTGTCACCTGTTCTCACCAGGTGACCTGACATATTGCACCATCTTTGATTTCTTTGAGGCATCTTTAAGTCAGAAGATGTACAACTTTCACTTAATTTTATTGTTTCTCTTCAACACTTGATGAGCTTTGGAAGAAAAACGAGGGGAAACGGTGCGAGAAAATCTTTTTACACGATGGTTATCCCACTTTTTTGAAATAGAATGAGAAACAGATGTATTTACAATTTTGAATGGTCACACTATGAACAGTGCCCATTTCCGCTGTACACTCAATCAGGAGGACATTGCCGAAAAAGGGAAAAAAAGGAAAAACAAGAGCCACGACTCGGTCAAAGAGGTTCAGAAAGAACAGGCCCAAGACTGAACAATCACCCAATGGAATAACAAGCCTCTTGGTATGGCAGTCGTCGAACGGATCATTCAAAGTCATAGCAGTCTATGATGAGTGATGTTTGTTTTAAATAAAAGCCGGATGGTTCGAACTTCATTCACAGACTCTGTCACAGGCCAGTCATCACACAGTTTTGTGCCACTGTTATTGTTTGTAATGTTTTTTGCTTACGTCGCTAATCGGAATCTGAGCCGACTGTGGCTTTCCTTCTCTTTTTCGCTGCACGCTGTTTTACGATGATTTCTTCTTCGCTACTTTCTTCTTCACTCTCCTCCTTGTTCGATTGCTTGCTATTACGGTTCGAATTATTGGTCGCCAATCGATTGCCAGCTCGTTTGCTTCCCCGTCCGGCGGGTCGCCGACTACCACTACTCACTTCAGGCTCATCGTTTGTATCCAGAAGCGAGAAAAGATCACTGAACTTCTTTTTCTGAGAGTCATTGCATACTTGTTGCACCTGTTGTAGCGCCTGTTGCATGCTCTCGTGAGCAAAGACTTTGATCTCGGCCGACTGTTGTTTCCCACCTAAACTCAATAAATAGGGGTCAAAATCAAGCCAAATTGCTGTAGTATTATTAAAACCTACTTTTGGTTTGCAAATTGGCCGTCAAGGATGTTCTCAGTATCTCCATGTGCGTCATTATCAACTCAATAGAGGAATCGATGCCAGAACCAGGGGTGGGTGTCACTTTGAAACCTGTTGCAGCAGAAAGCGAGTTCATAGTTGTCCTTTTCCGCTTTCCCGGCGAACTACTTGTCGAAAGACCCCCAGGTAACGAATTCATGTTGAGCGCCGAGTTGAACTGGTTAGCCAATATCGGTGCCAGATTTGTTGATGATTCCATCGACCAGTGAGAAAGCAAAGCAGAGACAAAGCTCTCGATAGGGCAATTTAACAATGCCTTCATAAGGTCGTTATTGGGACGCTCATGCTTGATCATCGCCAGGAGCGCTGTGAGAGCCTCGCAGTGTTGGTCTTCTTTTAGCTTAGGAAGCAGCGAAAGTAACATGGATAGAGGTATGCTGTGGGCGGCCACTAGCTGCCATAAGGCCATCTGTTCGAATGTCTCCCACTCAAGGCTAGATACTATTGATAACAACATGTCCATAAAAAGCACTAGGTGTAAACCACTTAATGGTGTGAATTGAATCCCGATTAGACTTACCTAGTAGTTCAATGACGGATGGGTCTTTATCGAAAAGGACCAGGGCACCGAGCAAGCACTGCACCACAAGCTGATAGAGCTGGCTACCGTCAATGTTTGATACGTATAGATGAAGAAGCTCACTATTGTTGCGACTCTCGTCTGGAAACTTTTGAAACACGTCGACTGCCATGTAACAAAGCAGGTTAACGTCATCATCAGCACAGATCTTCAAGTCTTCCAGCAAGCAATGGGCCACCTCCATATCACGGGCTTGGCAAACTTCACGATATGAAGCAAATTTGGATTCGCTAGCTTTGCTGTAAATTTGTACGAAATCGAGTTTAGCATATTCTTAGAAACAACAGAACTAACATAAGCAAACTTGTGTACCTTGCCCTTAAAAAATATAGAAGAAAGTAACCCATTTTCGGCTGGAGCTTGTAAAGCTCGACCAGCAGGTCTGCTATTGGAGACCGACTCTTAGAATCATCATCAACCATTTCGGCAAACGAACGGAGTAGGACGAAAAGGGGGCGTGATATGCTTTCTTCCATGGCTCTGAAAGATGTGCAGAAATTAATAGCACGATGTGATTATTTGGATATAATGTTCTGACTTACTCTGGGTTTATTTGATGACCTGTAAGTAGTGGTGTTGTATTCAGGTCGTGCAAGAATATGGCATGCAAACACTGAACCAACATTTGAGATTGGTCGCTCGCAAGAGGATCTTGGGAAATTGACTGGACCAGATTCTCCACAGCAGAACATCTATAGTCATTTAAATAAATGTGCATAAAAGTTGCAAAGCCATAAGGGACCGAATGACATTTGTACCGTGCTTCGATATCCGATTCAGAGATAAGCATTTCGACATAGACACGTACGTCTCCGTCGAGTTGAGCCACAGTGTTGGAAATTTCAAGTAGTTGAGGGGGAATTGTTCTCACGGAGTTTGCGGTCATCTTGCCTCTCATTTTTATTTTAGTGGCTGCAAAACGCCAAGTAAGCAAGTGTAAAATTTATGATTTAGCAACATAAGCGTAACGCCGTGGTATTTACCAATAGGAATGTCATCCTGGTCTTCTTCTTCGCTGAAGACGGGTTCGTCACTGAGATGAGTATCCGAAGCCGGAATGAGAGAGGGTGGGGCCAATACAGATTCGCTATTGCTACTAACGATCATGCTGTCGCCATCCAGCTCCTTAAAATCCTCGGTTTTCACTCCATCCGCCGTTGGCGGGCTGCTATTCTGGGTCGCTCGGCAGAATTCGGGAAATGATTCTTGAATGAGAAGCTGTAGTTCCCTATCCAGCTTAGGGTTGTTCATTAAGGGTGATAGAGAGGGTAACACCCGTTTCTCCAATATTTGGCGAAGCGAGGTCAAAATACCCAACCGAACTTGATTAGCCATTGGGGGGTAGAAATTTGGAATTATCTAAATAAACCGAAAAATATTTAGTTTCATGCAATATAACGCTTCTGGGTTATAGTATCGACTGACATACCCTACATAGAAAGTCCAACAACGTCGCCGTAATGGCTGGATGCGGTCTCATCGAATGGTACATGACTAATATGGCGGGCTCTAGAAATCAATTACGTGAGAAAATGCGACACAAATGGATTGCTTTACTGGAATTACCTATGTTCATAATGTTATCACGTTCACCATCGTAAAACAACCAATCGTAAAACAAAGCCATTTTCGCGTGGGCTGCAGCAACCGGGTGTGTGCAAGTGGTGAGGAGCCAACCGAGGACGGCCCAGCGCGGTATTATTTCCGAACAGAGGACTTCGTTGGACGGATGAATAACTCCCACGATGAAGCGAATTAGATCACATCGTAATGATTGCGACTCAGGAGTTGACAGGTATTGGCGTTGAAACCAATCCTGATAGCGTTTCTGATTTCCAAAGCGAACGGACGACGTTAAAAATATTATCTTTTTTTCCATGTCGGGAGTGAGGCGGAGATACAGGAAACGTCGTGATGTTCGAATCTGCATAAGCTGAGACAGACCCGTAAAGGTAGGTAAAAGGACTTTCGGGTTGTGCAGAATATCCCTCCAAAGAAGCTCAAACTCGGGAACTCGGGCAACATGTTGCAGTAATCGAACCAAATCTCTTCCAATAGCCATACAATCACTGAATTTTTCGCGCAACAATGAGACGCAAAAATTGATTTCCTTTTGCCGAATGAACGCATGGGTTGGACTGATGTGGTCTTCGATTAGTCTGAGGTATGTGTAGACAACAGATGCAATGAGGAATGGAAACTTGTCAAGCCATGCTCTGAAATAAATTAAACAGAATATTAATGTATCTAGAAAATTAGGATGAAAATTCTGCACATTTACCTCTGGTCAATAAATAACTCCATCAAAGTGTCAGCTAGCCAAATGTTTTTTGCTGCCACATCACCACCTGCAATCTGCCTCATTAGATTCCAGATCAGCATGTCTGTCCCAGTGACATTAGCCCTCACCAGCTCTTTGATGAGCCAAATCAGTTGGCTGCGGACTGAATCCAGTAGTCTAGGAAACCTTTCAACCACAAGTTGAGTCAAATGGCTCAGAACAAGGGCTAGGCCATCCCTTGATACAAATGATAGGTCACGATAGCTCTAAAAAAAGTAAAACGATGAAACAAATCATTTGAATAAATTGATTGGTATGCTTACTCTTGCAGCATTTGGCTGATCTGTGAGAATCACATAAATTAGACCAACACAAACATCCTCATGAGTTTTGGCATCCTTGCACACAGCACTAGTAAGAGCATCATGGGCTTCTTTTTCTGATAAATCATTAATCAGATTTTGTACGACGCCGAAAGTACGATCGCATTTCTATTGAAAAAACAAAATAAATTAAGTGAGTGAGTGCCAAACACAGAATGGGCGAAAAATGCAAGTTTTCGAAAATTTCACGGAATAAAATAAAATATACAACGCTTGAATTTAAATATTAAATATACAGAACGTAATATGATCTTGTGTCCTAACATAATATCTACTTATTTAAAAAGATAACTTTGTTTTCCTCTCTATTTTCTACAGGTGATTCAAATCTGGCGGCTAGTGACTATTAGCGTCATCTATCGGTGTGTTGATAAAGCTAAGCTTGTTTCCGCCCAAGATGGCGGCCACCTAAGGAGGACCAACAAGAGGAGGCGACAAGACGACGTCAATTGAATTAATTTTTACCTCATCCCAATCATCTCGGCCTTCGACAGAAGTTATGTTGAAGATTCTCGATGCACTGGACCTAACCTGGTCCATCACTATGGGGTACCCGACAACGGGGCAAAAAAATAAGCGAAATCAGTCTGGAGCCCCCCTTGTGTACTCGTCCACGGCCATTGGCATAATGCGAGTTCAGCTTCGGCTTACTTGGAGAGTAGGCGACTTTGTCGGTTGGGGGAATAGGAAAAGCATAGGGAAAGAAAAAAAACGACCAGAGGAGAGAGGGAGAGGGTGGGCTATAGGGGTTAGGAAGAAAGTGCTGGCTCCTCATTGCAAGCTCCGCCCCTTCCCAGCGCAATGGCTACATGCTAGTGCAGTTGTGGTGGCTGAGTTCGTGGTGGGCCTGCAGAACGATCCAATGTCCAACCTCCAACATGCTGAATAGAAAATTCAGGCCCAAGCAGTTTGTTGAATTGGAGCCATCGGTAACGATCGTCGAATTAACGTTTGTACAATACGTTTGTACAAAGACTAAAACAGTTGCTTCAAACTAATTTTGCGATTTTATATTCAAGAAGCCTAATTTCGTTTTAAATCAGTTGTCCGCCATAATTTAATGGCGCTGTAATACACTCCTTGTTAGCAGGCCAAGAGAAAGATGTTCTTAGCTTGTTTAAAAGTGCTAAGTGGGTTTTCTTCAGAAGTAGTGAAAAGGCACAAAAGTTAAGAGGCAAGCAGGTATGGTATACAGCAGTACTTGACTACTTGCTGATAGTGGCTCGGTTGTCCCGTAAAAAAAAGTAGCACGAAAGAGGAAAGCACGTCAGAAACTTATGACAAAAAGAAAATGAAAACCAGATCGCATAAATTTGTGGGATACCCGCAGGCTAACTTGTGTTTGTATTTTCGTAATGTTAGATTTGGCTTCTGGAATTTCTTTTTAAAGTGATCGTCAATTATCTTGAGTAGAGTGAACTATAAATGAGAGGATGACGTATGAATTGGTAAAGAAAATAGAAAACACTTATTTTTCATTAGTCTTACGTGAAATAGGGGAGCTTACACGTTTAGGCGCCATTATATTCCCAACGGTACTAGTAAGATGAAAGTCACTGGATCATGTAAGTTCCTTACTTGGCTTCAACCATTAAAAAATTCTATCAACCTATTTATCTTCAAATTTACCATCTGTTTATTTACAGAATTACAGAAGTGTAAACTACCGCGTGAGTTTTTGTAAACGTCATGTCAAGTCAGTTCTCCTGGCAGTCGACAGATGTCGTGACAAACGGATAAAGAAGGATCATTTAGCCATTTAGGTAATGATTTTCCAGCAAAAAGCAGTGATAAATCACAAAAACATAAAAAGAAACAACTAAAATGATCATCTCTGTAGTAAACTATAGTTCTAAATTGTCGTCATATCAGCATTACGCAATTAAAATTAGCCAATAGCAAATGCAAGCGATGCAAGTATGCAACTTGCAGCGCTATGTTACATCAGCTTTTAGAGCAACACCATAAATACGAGGCAGTATTACATTGGCTACGTCAGTGTGTGATTTTTTCCGGTTAGCACGTTGCTGCACCAGTTATAGATAAACGATTTCAGTGGCAGTTTTTTTCTGCAACCCTATTTATGCAATATGGCTGATGTTGTAGAAGATATGAAAGAACTCGTGATTGGTATGATAAAAAATTAAGTGGTCTGTAGCACTTAACAACTGTGCTAACAGCATGCCCATACTGCGGTTTGACTGGTCCTTTTGTTTCTGATAGGTCCGGGAGAAACTTACACTTCAGAAAAAAACGGCAGCGACGAACATGGCAATGGTACACAGGAAAAACCTTACAAAACCGTACTTGAAGCTTTACGCCGTGCAGGACAAGAACCTTTCCCCTCCATCTTTGTCGACAGCAAATCAGAAGAAAAGGTACATATGGAAAAAATAGAAATACATTTTTATATTCCTGGTTTTCCTGATGTTAGAAATTGTATTTAGCAAGTACTGTTAATTTTGGTATCTGTCATACCAAATTATTTTGTGCAAAATTACAAAAAAATTTGTTTTACACAGAAGTATGAACCAGCATCTGCATCATCTATGAAGAAAATGATTAAGGTGTTCAAAACGGAGCAAAAGAAATCCAATGAAAAGGCCAAGAAGGAGGCTGAAGATGCGGAGAAAAGGGCCAAGAACTTGGAAGAGGCAAAAAAGGTTATAATTAAAGAAGACTCTTCCCTGCCCCCCGCTCAGTTGGCGAAAATTTCAAAATTAGAGCCCCTGAGAGGTCAACGCGTCAAAGTATTTGGCTGGGTACATAGGCTACGACGTCAAGGTATTCTCAGTCGCCATACCATTGTTAAACTTTTAATTTAATTCAAATGTATTATACATTCTGCAATCAGGGAAAGCCTTGATGTTTATCACTCTCCGTGACGGAACTGGCCTTCTACAGTGCGTTCTTTCAGATCAACTCTGCCAGACTTTCGATGCAGTTACTCTTAGCACTGGTAGATACTTTTGTTAGCTAAAGAATATCTTGATTCGCATTAATATACATGTTTTTGATGTTCTGCACAGAATCTTCTGTGCAGTTATTCGGCACCTTAAAACTCGTGCCGGAGGGTAAAAGCGCTCCGGGAGGCCATGAGTTGAACGTTGATTACTGGAAGCTTATCGGATCGGCACCCCCAGGAGGAGCTGAAGCTTTACTTAACGAAGATGCCCATCCGGACGTTCAGCTTGATCAGAGGCATATGATGATTCGTGGAGAAAATGTAAGGCAATTTAGTTTCCAATTTAAATTTCATCTCAATTTTGGTTTGGTAAATTTTTAGACGTCGAAAGTACTAAGGCTTCGCTCTGTCATAACGCAAGCCTTCAGAGATCATTATAGTTCTCGTGGTTACAACGAAGTAGCACCACCTACATTCGTTCAGACTCAAGTAGAAGGTGGTTCGACATTGTTCGAGCTTAACTACTTTGGGTAATAGAATCAAGACCTTACTCATTATTTGTTTACTTCATAATTTTCGTTATTGATTAGGGAAAAAGCCTATTTGACGCAGAGTTCTCAGTTGTATTTAGAGACGGCAATTCCAGCTTTAGGTGATGTTTACTGTATTGCCCAGTCTTATCGTGCTGAACAAAGCCGTACACGTCGCCATCTCTCGGAGTAGGATTTTTAAAAATTCACTTCACCAAAAACAACATTCAAACTCATTTTATTTTTCAGGTACTCCCATGTCGAGGCTGAATGCCCATTTATCTCATTTGACGACCTTCTTGATAGACTCGAGGACTTGGTAGTTGACGTCAGCGAGCGGGTGATGGCGTCACCATTCGCCAACCTTGTTCTCGAATTGAATCCGAATTTTGTCGTTCCCAAGAAACCTTTTCGGCGCATGAACTACTCAGAGGCAATTGTTTACTTGAAAGAAAACGGCATCACTAAGGAAGATGGATCATTCTACGAATTCGGGGAGGTGAGTCTTCAGATTACTAGTCTTTTTTCTTGAACGATGACTAAGTTTCAGCTTGTTCTTAGGATATTCCTGAAATGCCTGAACGAAAAATGACCGATAAAATCAATGAACCAATTATGCTGTGCCGTTTCCCTGCTGGCATTAAAGCTTTCTACATGAAGCGTTGCCCGGAGGATCGTCAACTTACTGAATCGGTATGACCTTATTTTATACAAAATTGTGAGTTGCATTCTTATGTAAGGATCAATTTTGGTTCTTAGGTGGATCTGTTAATGCCAGGAGTTGGAGAAATTATTGGAGGGTCAATGCGTACTGATGATCACGATGAACTAGTCGAGGCCTTCAAAGCGGCCGATATCGATCCTACACCGTACTACTGGTACATTGATCAGGTACTTAGATGTTGTTTGTGTGTATTGTTTAGAGATAACTTGTACATTTAACGAACTGTTTATTATAATTTAGCGGAGATTTGGAACGAGTCCTCACGGTGGTTATGGTCTTGGCTTGGAGCGTTTTCTCTGCTGGATGCTGAACCGTTTCCACATCCGCGAGGTCTGCCTGTATCCTCGTTTCCTGGACCGCTGCAAGCCGTAAAGTACATCTTTAATACTGGCTTACAAAGCAAAGGGAGGTGAGGGAATACTTTCAATTGTGCAACCTAAACATAAGCTAAATGTAAACAATAAGCATTAAAGATTTTCCCCGTCGGTGATTGAGGATAAGGGGAAACAATGATTTGGAATTACTGATGCGGGAAATACACTCATTCAGCAGGAGTAGTTTCAGCTCAAAATGTTAAGGGAGGGGTGGCGAGACACTGTGGGATTGCTCGAGTGAGTTGTTTCCCTTAGGAGATGGACCCAACCGATCTTTTGATTTCTTGTTAGCTGTCCGCTCTGCCCCATCACAAACGCTTCTTCGCTTCCCATTACTAAAACAAACAACGCAGTATCATTTTCCATTATTTTTTCTCAGAAACCATTACTATTATTTGACTTTACCCTATTCTTGAAGTGACTTGCCTAGCGTTGGTTAAATCGATGCCATGTTCAACAGCCATGTTTTGCTCTGCGGTTGCATGTCGCATTTGAACTAGTCCCTTTAAAAGGCTGCTGAAGAATCCCGGTGGAGTTAAATGTGGATAGTAGAAATAGAGGGGCGTCGCTAATAGCAAACTTTGCACAAATCGAGCGTCAGTCATTGAAGACGGTACGGTAGCTGGTGGTTCAACCCTTCTGTGAATTTTTTTGTGCGAGTTCTCCATTTATTTTAGTAGCAGGAACTACCTAAAAACTTTTTTAAATTGTCTGATGTTTCACAAGCAGCATCAGAAACAAACTGAACCTGATTTCAGCCTGTTTCGTAGATCATATGTTCGTGATGTAGGGCGCGCGCAATCTCTTTCGTATATCCTTCGTCACCAGCTATCGTCATCCCCTTTTCTTTTGTGTGGTGCAATTAATTGTTCGAGAAGGGAACCGTGTTGAATACGCATCTAAGGGAAGAGAAAAGTCGTGGCGGGGGCAGGTCTATTATACTATCTTAGGGTGTTAATTTTTATATTTTTCGTTTTTAGTAATTTTACCTATCTGGGTTGGGTAGAATATTTTGTATTTTCGAGTTTTTATTTGCTGGTAGAATATTGGAAAAGTGGAGGCGAAAAATTCTAACCCTAATGAGTTGGTGCGTGTAAGTAATTTAAAATCAGTATGTGAAATAAGTAGTTCGTCCCATGCGGGAGGGTTGAATATCTTCGAAGAGGCAGCGTTCTTTTTTAAATCCCCTTCTCCATTCCATGCATAAAGCGGCTGAATGAGGCAATTGAAAATTAATCCGTCATTTGAAACTAGAAGGATTTGTTCCCCTCCCTTCTACTAGCGGCAGTCCCTTCTTGTCAAATTCTTATGCTGGATACGGATTCATTAAGATTTTTCGTTTGAGACTTTTGGATGCGACGCTGTAATCCTCACTGAACGTAAAATTTTATTTGTTAAAATTTAGTAACGTACAACCAGCATTCGTTTATTTTAATCTTGATTAATTTTGCACGGCGTCATATATAATGGCAATGATAAGCGAAACTTTGCACGAAAAACTTATGAGAAATCATGTGTCGGTTTAAATGCGACACAAATCACGCTAGGAATTGAGCACGTCAAAAAGTACGTATCACTGTTCAAAACCTTACTATATCGACGTGAAAGAGATATACTTATGGACGAAGAGTCAAGAAGATTAATTGTTGAATGTACCAAACATTGAAAAAAAAAGTACTTGTCACCAGTAGATATTTCTTAAATTTCCTCGTTCCGAAAAATAAGAAATCGTCAGAGATGCTCTTGAGTGGATGAGGGGACAAATTTGGCAGTGGTAGAATCTAAATTGCTGCGAACTAACGATGAATCTGTCTTCTGGGAATGATGACGCCAACAGAAAAAACAAGGCGAAGCTAACAGAAGTAGTGGCGAAGTCACGAGAAACAAAACTCCAAGTCCTAAAAACGCTGAAACCACCTACAGAAAAGCCAATTGAAACAACGTCTTCGGGAAGAAAGTAATTTGAATACTTTCTTTACAGTACTAATTTTACCTGAGTCCGATGCCAGACAACCGAGATTCTTGAATGGCCCAAACGGCTTCGACAAGGACCTACATTGGAAAAAAGAAAAAACGTTTCATCTCATGTACTAGTAGCAAAAAGCAAACTTCCTACCTGTGTCATAATGTCGCAACATAAAATCGTCGTCGAGAGAAGCTAAACAGAACCAACAGAAAACATGGCGACAATTTTTGCACATCATCTGGGCACAACCATCGTCTCGTTCAATTGGAACCTACAAAAGCGACGTAAGACGGTTAATTCCCTGGATGTGAAGATGTGGTAAGCAAGTTCCAACCTGGCAAAATGGGCATCGCTTAATGTGGCCATCACGTTCAAGCAACACGATCGGGTCGTCCTGTGGTGGAAATAACACTCATCAGATGAAGAAAAAAAATTTAATTTGCATACAAGTACCGGATCCTGAGCGTTTTTGTTGGGATCTGACAGAAGTCGGCTAAGGGACGGGCATGGTGTGTCGAAATGCCAGGGAGTTTTGCATTGGGAGCAGAAAGAAAATTGACAAGAGGAGCATACCACTGCTTGGTTGCGTTGATTGCGAGAAATAGTAAACAGGCCGAAAAACTTTCGCTTTGTCTTTTTTGGAGACACGTCTTCGGTTAAAGTACATACGGTTTCACAACCAGGGCGTGGGCACCACATCAACCTGGGATCTACTGCGACCTCTGAGATACAAAAAATTACGTGGTAAAAACAGCGTGGTAGCTCTTCAAACATTGAAAAATGTACCAGTGTTCAGTTGCAGTCTCAAGTAAAGTGGGAAAACATCATTTGGCACCAATTGCCTTACCTTCAATGTAAAAGAAGGCATTGAAAATTTAGAAGCCTACCAGAGCTTGACTAAATGTTAACACCTACTTCATTGCGTGATAGTTGGCTGGACCCTCCCTGCTTATTTTTGCTTTGATCGTTTAAGGAACAGTGAGCATCTGGACAACTGATAGGTACATTTCCACTTCTGATGCTGCAATGGGCATACATTTCCATGCACTAGAAAAAACAAAGTCATCAGCTCTAAACTTGACAGTGTTTCATGGTGTACCTTAAGTGAGTGCAATTACCTGCCGACAAAACTTACAACCACAGGTTTCTATGGTGAACCACTCATTAGGGACCTGAAGACAAAGAAGACATACCAAATCATCTTGAAGAATATCTTCCATTGTCTCCATCTGATCTCGACTATGTTCACTGCTGACTAGACCTGCAGTACACAATGAATTTTGTGTTACAACGGCAGAAGAAAATGTTTGGCAAATTGTGTCCCAACCTTGTGAATGACTAGGCATGCCTTCTTCATATTCACGGGATACAACACTGCTTGCACTTGGGACTAAATGGCTTGAACTGTGAGTAGATTTCCTTTTTTTCAACCATCTTGGCCAATGCCACTTTTCCGATTTCTCAGTTTTACTTGAATTCAAAGACTGATGGTGGCCAATGATTTTGTTGAGCCCTGGCATTCTTTTGCTCACACAGGTTTTTAATTAATATTTTTGTTAATATTGGGCACTCCTTTAATCTCTCCTGTATGTTTGCTTTTGTTTTACGTCAAAAAATCAAGGCCACATATCACGCAGTGAATATGCCGCAATTTTACTTGCGTGGTTTCACTGTATTTATACAAACGAGAAAACAATCGCGTGATTGGGGGGATGTCCAACGAATCAGCAAGTCGTCCTTGATAAAATGGCTCATGAAATCGCAGTATCTGTCAATTACGGGTAAACAGGAAAAAAAGTGGGATGTTCGCATTGCACGAACGAATCACCAGGAAATTAGTAAAACGCTTAAAAGATTAATATAAATGTTGAAAATGGCTTACTAGAAATGCTTCTTATTAGAAGACGCGTGTGTCAGAAAAATCTACTTTCCCCCTCTACCTACATTCGCTTTAGTCACGAACTAAAGCTCCAACCACCGAACTCAGACTAAGTTAGATTTTGTTTTCCAACTGCCGACTTTATGCGGCCAACGATACTTCAGGGCAAATCCACGATACTCGGCATCGATTGAAATGGGTATCGATTAAGACGCCCACTGTTTTTTTTTTATTTTTTTGTTCTTCTTCTTCTCTCCTTCTGCTCTATTGCTGCTTTGTTTCCAGTTTTTTTGGTTCAAAATGTATATGAGTTTTCGTTCAGATGATGTGATGCGATTCCCCTTCCGGTTAAAGCATGTTATGCAACCGGTCAATAATTTTTTTTTGTAAATGAAGAGCTTATTTTAAAGAAAGGCGCACTTCACGTGATCGATGCATGTTGGTTAAGAGAAGATTGTTCTATTATTGCGCATAATCGTTTTCATTTCAGCAACAGCCTTCTCATAATGAGGTGAAAAAAATGCATTTTATTTTACTGTACGTAATCGAATTCGTGACCCATTTTTAATGAGCGAATCAGTAGAAACACGGTAAACAGTTAAAAAACAATCTCCAAAATGGTGTGCCAATTTTATTTGGGATTCGTAGCAGTGGCGTCTGGATAATGTTTCTGGTAGGCAAGGGCAATGTCGGGATCTAGCAGATGGACGCCATCGAGTTGGTTTCCCAGGGTAATCCTAAATATCGTGTAACAATGTTTTTTACTTCAACTGGATAACCACAGCAAATACAACGCATTTCCGCGCTGTCAAACGTCCATGAAAGGCAAACCGTAAGGAAAACAACGACAAAACAACGTCAAGCGTCAAATAGGCAGAGTAAAATTGAAGGACAGTGAGTAAGTAATGCATGAAGGTCAACCGCACGAACATACCAGTTCGGTTGGACGTTGTGAGGTCTTCCAAACAGCTCGATTTTGCGCGTTCCGGGCGAGAGACGCTCAATAATGCCATACATTTCGTCTGGTTTGTGGCTAGTTGCTCGTACTTCTGCGACGATTACGTCACAATCCAGCCCACGGTTCAGCATTCTAGGATTGCCCTTCATACCCACCTTGATAGAAACAAGATATGCACGTAGAAAATTAGGCTGTGGTAATTACCTGACTAGTTTAGTAGAATGACAATTCAGAATGTAGTAGGGTGAGAAAAATACAAATCAATACCAGGCAATGTTCTTTCCCATGATTGAGCCAGTGTCCAGTCCGACCTGTTCGGATAATCCTTTGCAGCTGGTTTGTCTTGACCCAAATAATTTCATCAACTCGTTCGTAGCCCCATAGCTGAAGGCACTAGATAAAAAATTATGCGCACAGTCAATCAGCCGATTTCAGTCTAATTCGCGAAAACCGCTTGTACAGTTGCTATTTTAAGATATAATATTACTTCTCTGCCTAATTCCATCGCCCGGCCGGTCACCCATAGAAAAATTAGTCCTTCGTCCTGAAGAATGGGAATGCTCAATTGCCTCATTTCGTCATCAGAAAGGGTTCCGTAAGGAAGTTCCATGTGAATATCCCATGGGGGATCCGCCATAATAACAGAGAATTTACCTAAAATATATCCAAGTTAAAGTTGACCACATTAACGAGACATCTAACATAAAGTATTCACCTAAAATAGCCATATCTAACGACCGTAGATCACACTGAATCCACTGAGCGGGGTATAACACAGTGCTTTCACCCCGCGACATCACTGACTGTCCAAGTAAGGAAGGTTCGAAATCATCTTTAGTTTTAATCGCCTGATCAACCTCGTAATGAACCTAAGTTTACAAACACAAAAGGATTTAATTGCAGGTAAGATTACGTATCAATTGTCAAGGTAACGTAAATTATTTAATGAACTAACATATTTGCAGGTCTCCATGTGAAAGCAGGTATTTAAGAAGGAGCAATCTCCTAGTGATTCGTCCGTATGTGGTTGGATGATTTTACGAAAGTGAAGCCGATGACAATTCCATTTACATTCAGGGCCATCCTCTGATTCCGACATCCACACTCTACGGCATTCATCTTTGGTGCCATGGGCGCAAAACTCTTTTACTTGTGCTCCTTCAGAAATAAAAGTAAGTAAATAATAAAATACGTAACACATAAATTTAACAATCGATATAGAAAATGCGACAATCTCGACAGAGTAACACAGGCAACTGACCTCCTTGAGAGCGGAATCTTTCTGCTAAAGATTTTTCCTTTACGGTTGGTTTTGACAAAAGATCGAGGATTTCTTCGCCCATTTTTTTGTTTTCTTTCTCTCTTGTTGATGGAAGTGATAGTAAGTTCTACATATATTCGTAAGGTAATGCATGAGCTTCCAAAATGCTCCGGAAATATCAATTTGTGCTCATTACCATGACATCATTATTCTTTGAATCTTTCTTCTCTCTTTTAGATTTTGACAAATCTTCTTTGGCTACTAAACTTTGTGACGGGGATGCAGACTCTTCAACTTCAACTTCATTTTCTACATTATCACATTATTAGAGACTGTAAAAAAGTGAAAATATTATATTATATTTAATAAAGCATTACGCTTTCTTTTCAAGGACAACGTATTTCCTTGCTGGTCTTCGTTGACCATGGCTACCAGGCGTACATGTTCTGCATAAGTGATGGTTAATATGGGCTGGTTCTCCTGTATACCATCTACTAATCTTTAAAAAAATGAAATATGTGGGGGCTGAACTTTGAACTGTTAAAAGGCTCACTAACCTAATAAGTTCCTGGGCAGCAAATTTTTGAAGAAGGTTACCAACAATTGTATGAGAAACTGGATAGCCAATCTGAGTGGACACACTATGGCAAATTATTCTAGAATCTGATGGTAATGATAGTGTTGCATCAGTTAAAATCCTGAGAACACAGTTTTCTATTTCCTTGTTGGCTTCTTTGTTTGTGGAGGTTGAATCAACTTCATTGGCTTCATCTGAAATTAAACGGGATTGCTAAGGTACGAATAAGTTGTTTCGAAAGACCAGGGATTACCTGAAATTTTGACATTGCTCTCTGTTTTAATTACGGATGACGAATCGCCACCGCCCAAAAGATCTTCTCTTTCTTTTCGTCTTTTTTGCAAGCGTTCTCTGAGTTCATTTCTTTTGGATTTCACTGCTTGAATCTCTTCCCACGCATCAGACATGTTAGGAAGAAAACAAATAAACGGATAGGTTTACAAAGTAAAATTGGAATTTGCCAACAAAGCCGGCGATAAACAATTTCAAACAAGCAGACGGATTTGTTTTCTTTTTTTTCAGTGCCTCATGCGGCCGCTAGATGACTTTCGAGTTTTGACCCTACATTTTGGCGGGGATGACGATATCGGACAAAGCGGCAACATCGCTCCTCGTGCCTCAGCTTCGTTTTGGAATATTGTGAAAGTCAATTGACAAGGTGACGTATAAAGTAATTACTGCCTTCACACGCAGGAAAAAACGTGAAAACTCCTTTTCCCGAAATCGACGATCATAAGAACGCTATAGGATGGCGGGTAACGACGAGCATAATTTCTACAAGACCAATTTCCTTCTATGTACATGTTTTCGATCGAAGATGACGTCCTGAGAATGATTCAAACATTATGTTAGGATTCGATTTCGGAATCGGATTTAATTTTTTGATTTTTGATAGCTGACTTGCACCTTTCTCGTAAATGTGACCTATTTTCAATTTTGGAACTGGTGCTATCAGGCGTTCACAGATGGCAGTCGAACGTTGCCTTTCTTTTTCGGCAAATACCATGACAGTTATTTTTCTTTTAAAAACTCACTTTATAAATGAACGTTTTTCGATTAATGAGTTTGCCTTTTATGGGCTGTAACGCAGCCGATGAGCTGTCTGAAGTCGCGCAATCCAATAGAAAACAACTGTTCCGAAATGGAGCGCTTGTACGATTCGCGTCATTTTCCCCTCCTCCCGTAACTTGTTTTCTCTTCACAACGGTCACAACTCATAGCCAAAACTACTTATTTCCGTATGCCAGGTGTGGTAAAGGCCATTACGAGTTTAAAACGAAATTGGCAGAAAATTGAGTACACCTAACCATAGCGAACACAAGTCACGCAAGGACGAAAAATGGGGAATCAGAATCATACAATCATAATCTCATCGAGAGTTCAGCAAGAAGGAGAGAAAAAAACAAAACAAAAAACCCAAAAAGTCAAGAGGAAGTGGGTAGAAGGAGCCTGATGAAAACGAGGACAAAGGATGAAAACCAGAAAGAAGTGGCAGGGAAGCGCGCCATTTTGGATAGATGGGGGCTCAGAATAGAGAGGAGATATAGATAAAAGAAGGTTTGGATTTCATAATACCAAAGAACTTCCTCAGCAGCGCCACTTGTGTCGTTTGAAAAAAGTCACGAGCACAAAGGGTGGAAACGCTTGCGAACAGTGAAGCTCTACATTTTCCGAATACTGTTACTTAGATGGTCAGCCGCTTGGCGTCGTCGTCAGCTTGTTGCCGGTGATCTCACATACCTGCTGCTTCACTTGCGTATCTGGCACGCAGGAAAAGCTTTCTTGTAGTACAGTGCAGAGTAGAAGGGCTGAAGGGGACTGTTACACATAGCAGTGCACTGTTGAAGAGTAAAAGAAGAAAACGAGAAACGAAGAAGAGGCAGAAAGAGAAAGAAAAGAGAGAGAAAGGGGAAGAGCGTCAAAAGTCAGGAGAATTTAGTGTGTGTATGTGTGTGTGTATGTGTGTGCGTGTAAGGTCTACCCTTACGAAATATCCCCGCACAGATTTTCAATCAAGTCGGATATTTTGAATCATAATAATAAAACAAAAGTCCCCCGTTCTCTTCGGCCGGACACGAGAAGCGTCGTTTTGCCATTTTGGATTTTTTTCTGTTGTTGATCCGTTTTTCCAGCTGCTTTAACTCCGTGGCGGCGTCGTCCGTTCTGTGTGTGTGTGTGGCACCAATTTTGGCCCAGGATTATCCTCCATTTTTTAATTACGGATAACTCGATTGACATAACCAGCGAAGTGAGTTATTCTGCTTTCCAGTTACTGCTTTTTTCACCTTTTTACCTTTTGGCAGGTGTGTCTGATGTCAAGTGTGGATTTGAGAGGGGAGAGGGTGGGGGAAAGAGAGAGAGAAAGAGAAAGAGAAAAGAAGAAGAGGAAGGGAGATGTTGTGAATTGTGCACAAGATAAAAAGTTGATAATTGTGTTGTGTCAGTTGTGCTTCCTCATATATGAACCCCTTGTATTTTGCTTGCAGATGGCATTAGGAATAGGAGACCAGTTTTGTCTGAGATGGAACAATTACCACTGCAATATGACATCAGTGATCAACCAGCTACTGGCTGAAGAAGCCTTTGTCGATGTGACGTTAGCCTGTGATGGTGCCAGAATCAAAGCTCACAGGGTATTTATATATATATTTGTTTCTTCTCAGCTTGTGGTTTCTTTAGCTTTTTCCGATTGTCCCATTTGGTATTCAGGTTGTTCTGTCAGCTTGTTCCCCCTATTTCCAACGAGTGCTGTTGGACAATCCCTGCAAGCATCCAGTGTTGATTCTTCCTGTTGGTGTGGGACATGCCGATTTAAGGGCAATTGTGGAATTCATCTATAGGGGTGAGACATACGTAACCAGAGATCAGCTCTCTTCCATAGTTCGAGTGGCAGAATTATTGAAAATTAAAGGTACGATAAGTTCGGCTTGGGGTAATAAGTCAGCTCTTTACTGAAAGATTGTTTATATTTAGGGTTATGTGAAGTTTCACAACAGCAAAATGAAACTCAAACAGTTGGATCTGTAATGTCACATACTCTGCCACTCCCACCTGTGGCAGATCACCAATCTGGCCCAGGACCGGGGAATGGTGGCAGCTACACGAACGTGGTGAATGATTCTTCAATGACAACCGTGGCAGCATCTCTAGGAGTTCCAAACAACACCGTCGTCTCAATGGCAACGATGACCCAACCTATCAATCAGTTAATTTCGCCTGGACAAAACAGCAACCAGCGGCCTTCGTACTCACCTTCCTATCGTGGCCGACCAAGAGGAAGAAGGCCTTCAGGTTCTTCTGGTTCTGGCCGGGGAGGATGGACTGGAAATAGTGGAGAAAAAAGGAATGCAGCGGCCGCTGGACTTAATTCGGGTGGCGTGCGACGCCCAACTCGAGGGACCTATCGAGGCTCCTGGCCCAGTCGATCGCCTTCTAAAACTTCACCCACTGGTTCCAATCAAAGTACTGTACAGGGTAGTAGTAGCCAAGGTAAGGCAAACTGATACCTTCTTTCAATAGTTAGAGAATCCCTGGTGTCATCGAGTTTTTCTTATTGCGTCAGATTCAGTCGATTTAGTCCAAGACAACGACTCGATGATGGTGCAAACGCCACAATCACTACAGGGTAACCCAGGCGGAGGAGGAGGAGGAGGAGGTGGAGGTGACGTAGTCGGCTATCATGGCAATCCTTCTGCATCGAATACCCCTGTACATTCGGCACCTTCATCGCTCGATTCACAACCGCAGACGACCAACCTGTACGATACGAGAGGTTACAGCAGCCCCGTGGCACTTGACCATTTGCCGAGTCCATGGCAGCATCACCTGAGTCAACATGCATCTCACGCCCACAACTTCAGTCCGACAAATGCTGGTGGCAATTCATCAGGTCAACAGCAGGACCGCTCTTTTAAGACGGAACCTGGTGGGGGCCATGGTGGGGGGAGTGAATTTTCTTCTCACACATCAGTCGTTCGGAATGAAACTGTGACTTCTGTAAACGACTCAGATAGGGTAAATAGAAATTCTCATTCATCATTATTCTATTTATCTTCTCCCCATCTTGACCATCGCGTTGTTAGAACGGCCATGACGACGGAGGTGGCTTGACAGTGACGCCGGAAATTTTGGGATTGCTTCCATCGCACATTACAATGCACGGACACCACCAACACTCACATCAGCAGCAACAGCAACATCAGGGACACCATTCAGCTGGTAGCGGTCAGAACACCACCGACGGCCCTATTGGCAATAATAATGGAGATGCCTCGAGTGTTGCTGGTGGTGGTAGTGACGGTGGAGCGTCGTTGAATACAGCCAGCGATGCTCCAACGAAGAAAATGTATACACCGGAAGCTATGGAAGCGGCCCTGGATGCTTTACGGAATGGCAGTATGAGCCTGACGCGTGCTGCAGCCGCCTTTGGAATACCATCGACAACGCTATGGCAACGGGCACATCGGCTAGGTATAGACACTCCCATGAAAAAGGACCCTTCCAGCCGACATTGGTCAGAAGATGATCTCCGACTTGCGTTGGATGCACTCAGAGCCGGCAGAATATCGGCTAATAGAGCTTCCAAGGAATACGGCATTCCTAGCTCTACCTTGTACAAAATAGCGAGAAAGGTAAACCATTAATTCTTGACTGGTTCGATAGCCCGTGTATTGAATTTTTAATTTGCATTAATAGGAAGGAATTAAGTTAGCAGCTCCTTTTAATGCCTCACCTACGACTTGGAGTCCAGATGACTTGGGTATGTTTTCCTCATTAATCATTTTTATGTGACATTACCTCTATTAATCTTGAGCTTGATGTTGAAAAGGTCGAGCACTTGAAGCCATCCGAGGTGGCATGTCCGTCCAGAGAGCAGCTACGCAGTTTGGCATTCCGTCCGGAACGCTTTACGGTCGGTGTAAGCGGGAAGGGATAGAACTCGTTCATAAGGTAAAGTATTTTACTTATCGATTTTTTGGAGCTCGTGAAATCAATGTCTCTTATGTTATTTGATTTGCAGCAAAGTTATAGCGGAGACCGGCCGTGGTCCGATACAAACATGACAGACGCAATGGAAGCAGTGCGGCAGGGAGAAATGTCCATTAATCAGGCAGCCATCCATTTTAATGTACCATATTCTTCACTATACAATCGCATCAAGAGGATAAAAGCGGCTGAAGAGGCCGGTGAAAGTTATGACGCAGCTCTAGCCGAAAGTGGACCGCCGCCTGACGATGGCGATGTGTAAGCCCATATTAAACCACCGAATGCATGAATACGTTAATCAATCTCATTCATGCACAGGTATGACGACGATTTGGATGAGGATGACCCTATGATGATCGCGGCTGGTAGTGGCGGAGGAGCCAGCGGTGGAGTGACTCCGTCTCCCACATCGCAAGGCCACGCTCCGCAACACCAGCAGCAGCAACAGGGAATGGGTGGAGAACCGTCGCCGTCCCCTTCATCCTACAATCCGGGCGGTCATGTTTCTCACACCCCTTACCTGACGAGCCACGTACCTGGTCACGTGACGATGACTTTGCCCGTCATGTCAACCGGCCCCGTCCCACTCACCATGGACTATCAAGCGTACGCTCATAGCCAGTCTCACGCGACCAACTCTTCGAGCCAGTCGTCTGGTGCTGTCACCTATCCACAGTAACTAAAACTAGCAACACAAAAAAAAAAATAATAATAATAAAAAAAAAGCCAACGACTTCCCCAATAAAGGCAAATCAGAGCGGCGGGGCGGGGTCCCAATTATTCACGTTTTTCCCACACACTATTTTTTTAAATACCAGGTGAATGGTTCCAAATTGTTGTGCATGTCCCTCTACGTATATATATTATTATTCTCTTTTAAAAACTACACTCGCCACATCCATCGACTCCCAAAAATTCTATTTGGGAGGGTAGGAGATCGAGTTTATAAAATAAAATCGAGTCGGTGTAATGAACTCACCGTCTCGATTTTCGCCTCTTATCGATGGATGACAGAAACTGAAAACAGGACAAAAAGTTTATATTTTCATATGAACAAAAAGTTTTGGTTGTTTTTCAGTTCTTGTTTTATCGGGATTTATTGCCCTTTTTTTCGTCTCTTCCACGAATTATTTCACCTTTGCGACCATCCCCTCGAAAAAAAGCATTTCATTAATTTTTAATTTTATTTTTTCCCCCTAACAACTGGATCTGAAAAATGGAGGAAATTGGAGAATGTGAATGGCAGGGTTTGAGTGTGTGTATCTCTGTGTGCCGTTGAGTATATGCGTGCATGTCTTGATGAATCTCTTCCAAGGAAAAAAGCAATCATGGCTACTCCCGGACCCAGTTTTCACCGTATCCTCCACCTTCTTAATTTCAATATTCAAAACACAAACACCTTATTCTCCATGAACAAAAAGAGAGAAAAAAGGAAAAAAAATTATCATAGCAAGAAAAAAAAAGAAAAAAAAGTTTTGAAAGAGTAATAATAATAATTAAAATGCGCGCGATTGATTATAATGAAAATACACACAACTATTTTTCTGTTGAAAGTGTAGATGGCGTTGGCGGCTCTCCTGTTTCTAATTCAAAGATCGGTAACTAACGATTTGTATTTGAGAAAATTAAATGATTTAAACATTTTTTTTCTCAGGTTTCAAATAACCGGACAAACTAAAAGTTGCAAGTAGCAACCTTGATTTCCCTGACGGTTGAGCGATTCATCGTAGGCAGTTTTAATTACAAATGCAGATCGACTTTCATGCATCATTCGACCGTCATCTGTCATTTCCGTTGGATAGTGATATTAGATGGTGCATATGGTCTTGAAAAGCTTTTGCAGAGGGGTTCGTAAAAAGAAAAAGGGAGGGTGACGGGGTGTATAATATTATAGCACCCCTCGACAACCACGAAACCACGCCCACGATTTAATATGGCGTAATCAAACAGCAGCACTTTTTATAGCGTTTCCGTTTAATATCAGACTAAACTTTGTGTGCAAATTCTTGAAGCTAAATATTGGAAAAAACGTCATGTCAAATCAAGCTCCTATTTTTTATGAATCGAAATTGATTACATAAAAGGAACACACAAAAAAGTGAAAGCAATATGTATATATAAAGGCACTTGACAAGCTTCGGATCAATAAGAAACTGCTATGGCAGGATAGAAATAACAATAAATAAATACTATGTACACATACACACACACACAGTATACACACACAGCCCAAAGTCTGTTCTGTACACGTAAACACGTCTGGAAAGTCGATGGACGCATGCGCTTTCTACACAACAATCGCTGCCCCATCTCAGTTTGACGTGGAGATATATCCTCCTCTCGTGTCATTGCTCTATTCTCATTTGAATATTCTATTTTATTCTTGGCCCTCTGAAACGTGCCGCCCTCTGTGTGGATAGCCAACGCGTTCTTCACTCTATAATGCGTATGCAGCCGTCTGTCAGCTGATGAATCACCTGTCGAGTCGTATGTATATTTGTTCTCTTGTTGTGGCCTGTTTTTAATCAACTTGATTACGGCATCGTCGCCGAATGGTGTAGAATAAGGGGAAGCTTCTTTTCCCTGTTGTTGGTACGTTCATAAATCAAAACGTCACACCACACTCTTATGAATATCTAGCCACAGCAGACCTATGACGTGCTATTTATCGTAACAAGCAAACAAACCATAAAGAAAATGACAAAAGACGAACTAAATGTAAGAAAACATTCATCTTCTTCTAAATATAACAAAGACACAGAAGATGAATCACAATCACGCTGCAGAAGAGTCTTTGTCTGTACTGCTGTGTAATGACTGCAATCATTCACGTGGTGTTATCGTCTGCTGTCTGCAGTTGCTCGTATAGACTGGCTGACAAAGTTCTCGTCTTTATCCCAAACCGCCCTTTTTTTTTTGTTTCCAGGACGTGAAAAAAAAAAAGATCAAAGTGAAAATGTTTCCAGCTTTGTGTGCAGAGGTAAGCCCAGTGAAAAAATCCTTAAGTTTTAGGCTTTGTAAGAATGTAATGTGGTACGTGCTTTGCCTAAACACAGACGTGGTATGCGTCTGAAGAGTTCGGACAAGTAAAGTATACAGAAAGCCACAAAAACAAAAGAGACGGGGGTTTTTGTTTATTATCGCAATCGTACGACGGTTTTGACAAAAACAGGTAGCTCGCTCTCCACAACACATATACGTACAAAATAAACAAAAAAGATGGCCGAACTTTCAGAGCATCCACTGTGTTGATGGACACTGACACATTACACACACTCACATTTATTACAACAAAGATGACGTATGGCTTAGATTCGTATACATTTTTATTGTTTGGATTTCATTTTTCTTTTTTCCTAGAAAATTATCTGATTCGATCGTGAGAAGAAATTGTGTTTTTGCATAATTAATTTGAAGCCTATATGTAAATAGAATATAAATATCAACAATCATGGCACACACTTGGGACACGAAAACCAAAACACTTTCTACCTGGTCCAAGAAAGGGATGAGGGGAATTGCGTGACTAGAACTGCGAGAGGCGAAAAACAAAAATACAAAAGAAGGAAAAGGGAGTCACAAGGTAATAGTCCACAGTATAGCACAATAAAATTAAAAAATATTTATATTATATAGCAGTTTACTATGTATATATATGTACATAAGGTAGTATATCGTAAGTGTATGTTGTGTGTGTGTGTGCAGAGGGAAGAGTTTGAAGAGTATGGGGTGTCAAAAGTGTTGACATAAACGGAGGGGGCCTGCACATCTTCTCGCTCACACACACACACAAACAGACAAAACGCGTCTCCAATTTCTCTCTTCGTGTACCCCACAAAGAGAAAATGGGGGAAAAAAAACTTTCCAAAAATATTTTCGACGTTGTCTTAAAAAATAATAAATTTGTGTATAAGTCGACGACGATGATGGACTTCCCCCTACGCGTCTATTGGGAGTTGATGACCGGGATCATCTTCACCTTTTTCTTCTTACAGGTAATACCATCGAAAAAAAGGTTGAGAGATTTGTCTTTTCTTTTTCCTTGAGTTAATCCATCGTTAATGACTTTTTTTTTTCTTTGAATAGACTTGGAAGAATTAAAATTTTTGTCCATGGGAACTCCAAGATAAAAAAAGGTAAGAAACAAAAGAGTTTTGTCCTTCCTTAACGATCAAGAGTTTTGGTTGTGTGGTTCTAGGCTTTTTTTTTAAGCTTCGGCTTTACGTTTTTCGACGTCCCTTGGCTGCGATGGAGAGCCCAGTTGGGAGGATGGTGGAACCGAGGGGAATCCGCACGATCAATACGCGACCCTTCTCTGTTGGTTCAATGTGAACAGGAGCAAAAGTGGGGGGAGAGAGAAAAGAGAATGGTAAGGAGGGAGAAAAAAGTTGGTCCCCTAGCAACGTAAAACTTGATGAGATAATGTTTGAATTCAAGTTATTCAGATTGGAATGGAGGGGGGTATCCAGGGCGGAGGCTGCGGAGGCTCAACCCGGCGGATGAGAGAGAAAGGGGAGCAAAGTGACTCAAACGTGACTCAACGGTGGCGCTTTGTACGTGCTGCCCAGATGACTCTGAACGCTCTGCATCAATGGCTGTTTGATCAAGCTGGACGATTTGTTACTCATCGGGTACTGATGGTGATGCTGGCCCGGTAGGGGCGGCACAGTCGGAGCCATCAGTTGACACTGCTGCTGTTGCTGCTGGAATTGTTGTTGTTGCTGTTGCTGCTGTTGTTGATGATGATGATGCAGCTGTTGCGGCTGCTGTTGTTGATGTCCGTGCGGGATCGGCGTCTTGGGTCGGGAATGACAAAGCCGTCGGTAGAACTTGCGCCACGAATCCAACGTTTTGTGCGACCAGATCCAAAATCCGGACGTGATACCCACAACCAATGTCATGAAATATCTATAGAAAATTAACGTGACATTACACGAATGACGTCACACGGGCATTTCGAAAAGAAGAAAACGACTTACTTGAGCATGAAGATGGAAAAGTCGGGACGGGATTGATAGGATGGCAATAGTGTTGCATCCACTGATGACGGACAACTGGAACAGGTGAGCGTCCGTCCCCATTCGACATGGTAGGCTACCTCGTAGGCGTAGCAGCCCAGCAATATGGCCGCTGGAACTGAATAGAGTACGCTGAAGATGCCGATGCGTATCATCAATTTTTCGAGCTTCTCGGCTTTAGGCCTGCCCTGTTCTTTGAGGACGCGTCGGATGCGAGCCAAACCGGCTAGTCCAGCTAGCAGGAAACCTCCACCGAGGAGTAAATGCAGGCCTAACGGGAAGAGGACCAGCCATCGGAGCAATGCCGTTTGCTGGACACCGACGTGACATACTCCGGCTAATGAATCGCCATCCACTGCTGCCATTAGCAAAGCAGCGGCCGTTTGAACGGCCGGAATGGTCCACGCCACCAAATGGAAATAGGGTGAGCATCGAGCGATTGCTTCACTACCCCATTTACGTCCAGCGGCCAAGAACCAGGTCAACGAAAGAATTACCCACCTGGAAAATAACGAAGAAATGGGTGTGTGTCGTTAATTGATTCACATGTCAATCAACTGCGAAAATGAATGGAAAGGACGTTGACTTACCATAATCCAGCGGCTTGGCCGAAAAAGTAGACGAGTAAGAAAGTGACGACACAGGCCGGGCTGGAAGTGGAGCTGCTGACACCGATAAAACTGGCTCCGGTTCCAGTGGTGATGAGCGACGGAGCGGCGCCGTAACGGATGGCGTTGCCTTCGCAAGCAACCACGTCCCGGCCACCGACGACGACTCTTACCAGATAGCCGAGACTAAGACCGACGTAACAAGCCGACAAGAAGATCAATGGTCTCTCTGGATACCTAAAAAACACATCGGACACCCATCGAAACAACAGTTTTTATTAATGAATAATTCACCAGTTCATTATATTAATAGCTAGGGGCACCGAGGAACGAAAAAAACAGATCCTATTGCGCCTACATGGGCGGATTCTCCTCTGCCATCCGATCACACACACATTTCTATTGTGTAACCGAGGCCTCGTTCATTTGGACTGTTCTACTGTTTCCAACTTGCTTTGTCTTTTGGAAAGCAACACACACACACAAAAAATGGGACTTTTAAGCGTCTCCTATGGCGACCTATGAAAGAATGATGGAAAATCTGGGTTGATTTAGTACACACCTGAATCGAGGTCGATCGATGAGAAACGTGGCAAAGGTGAGCGCGGATGAGAGGGCGGCGATGGCGGCCCAGAGTGCGATCCACAGCGAAGCGAACCATTGCTCATCTTCGGAGAAGAACGGACTGGAACACGGCAAAAGGCAATTCGGGATACCGCCGACACTCAAACTGGACGAGCGATTATAGCGGCCATCGTTCGGTCCAAGCCGGATGAGTGGAGGACGACACTGACATTCACACGACGATCCCGTGCTCATCATCAATTCATCGGGGGAGCACAGACGTTTGTTGGGGCCTTTGCAATTGATTTTGGATGGAACCAAGCCTGGCCTTTGTTTTGGCCTATCCATCGGCTCGATGGATTCGGGCGGAAGCGGCAATAGTTGCGACGGAGGCGGAGTAATAGTTGGCGGAGGTAAACTGCCGTTACGCGCGTCCATGCAAAGGTTCTGCGGATCACCGAAATTGGGGAACTTGTCGCATTGCATCCGCTCGGGCCAGGCGAATCCGTATTTGCGCATCAGCGGAGCACATCCGGATTCAGCACGAAGACAAACGGATTTGCATGCCGGAATCGATGTCGGATAGTCTTGAATGCAAATCGGAGCGTAGATGGAGCAGAGGAAAAATCGCATGTCAGGCGAACACTGGATCTCCACCAAAGGCCAGAATTGATGCACTTCTAGTCCCGCCTCTTCTTGAGTTTCTGTGCAGTTCAAAAGAACGAGAAAAAAACGATAAAAGGGCGAAAGGCAGATTGAAGACCATGTCGTCATCAGATTATATGTATATATGGCTTTTCAAGGAATTTTTTGTGTCCAAAAAGGATCAAAGCACAAGACTTTCTTACATAGAAAAAGATAAAAGGCTGACGGAAGGAGGGGACTAGGCAATTTATAATGAACTTGTCGGGTAGTGAGGCCGTGATTTATTTATTCACGATGCCACAGTGAAAATAAAGGGGGAATATAAACAACTCCAAAGTTCAGTTAAACACTGAAAGAAAAGTCTCCTCAATTTACCATGATGCAGAGAGTTGGGCATGGATGTCCAGTTGTATCCGATCCCGCGGCACATCGGGATGGTAATCTCTTCGCAACGGGAGTCCTTTTTAACTGCCAAGACTGGACTGCTGCCACTATTACTTCCACCATTGTTGACGGCACTGCCGAGAGCGGAAGGTACACTGGCACTCGATCCGGATGTTAATCCATCGATCGACCAAACGGTCCAGCAGGAGAGCGTCAACATCACGCCGATCCACGTTACACCAATCGCCATGGTCGCGTCAATTCGTTAAAATTCCAGGGACACACAATGACCACGATTGGCTGGAGAACTGGAAAGCGAAACCAATAATCAGCTAACAGACACACACACTTTGAAGGTCTGCATTGGTGCACTGTTTCCGCTGGACTTGTGTGAATTATGCACCTTGAATTCGATACGCGGAGACTAGCTAACTACAACTGTTTTAGTTGAAAGACGATGTTCACGATGTGTGTTTAGAAATTTAAAAAAAAAAGTAGAAGTGAAAAGTTTTTCAGTCTCGATCCCACCACTAACGGACAACGACTGGCTGACGATTTGTTATCCCCACACACGGGTGCTTTGGGTGTGAGAGGAGGAGAGTCTAAAAGGGGGGAGGGCCTGTGGGAGGGGGTACAGCAGTGACATCTGGTGAGAGATCTTTTGTTTTCTGGCGCTCTCTGAGTGAAACATACACGAACACCTCGCATGTGTTGTGAAACGTCACAAATTTTCCCCAGTTGAAAAGAAAAAAAGTGTGTTTTGATAAGGCGCAGATGCGGAAGAAATTCGTGGGAATGAAATATTATCAATTTGTGAAGTTTTAAGTCAGTGAGTGTAAAGAAAAAATTTCGTTTGAAGCAATTTGTCTGCTAGCAGCAGACACACACTCTCTCCAATTACAGCTCATCAAGGTGAAAAAAAAGGTATGCATATAATATAGTAGCTGAGCTGTTGTTTCTCAAATGAGAGGGGAGAGACCTAAAAGAAGCATTTTCGTGCATTCATCCGGATTCACCTTCTCCGCCCACCTCTTTTGAAGTAGTTTGACACGTCGAAGAAATGAGTCCCCTTGGAAGGGCTTTTCTTTCGTTTGTTATCTCTTCTCAATATTTCACTATTCCCCCTCTCTCTTTTGCTCCATTTCGTTTTTGTATGTGTGTGTTTGTGTGACTGTGGTCAATTTAGTAGAGATCAAAATGGGGTTGGACACGACGAGGGGTGGGTGTGGACGACCTCTTCTCTCCACCTGACCTCTTCGTTCTTATGATGTTGATGAATCAAAGGTGGGAATTCAAAAGGAAATAGTTCAAAAAGTAGAAGGGAAACATACAAGGGGGGCTTTCAAAGAGTTCCATAGCACCTGTGCGGATTACGAACAATACCTGTCTAAATTTTTTACTTCATTCCCCCCCCCTTTTTTTTTCTTTTAAGAACAGGAAAATGATTATTCCCTTCGAGACTCGTCAGTTGATTGTCATACTTTTATTTAGCTTTTTTCTTCTTTTTATCATTTTTCTTTAGATAATTCTCCAGCATTATACTTTAGTGGAATGACTGAGCGAAAGTGACGAAGGGAATGCTGCCCTGTTGTGGTCGTACCAAGTGAAAAAAGAGGCTTGACCTCAAAAGAAAAGAGGAAGAAAACTCGACGGGGAAGCTACGCATTTATAAATAAATGTCAGCAAAAAGACTGGACATATAGTCAAGACTCTGGGGGTGAGTAAACAATTTTTCTTCGTAGAAGATGGGCGAGTTATTTGTTTGAGGTGGGCCCCCCTGTTTACACAATGGGCAAAACAGACAGGCAGCAGGCCACTGAACAAAGGTGGACTCCGAGGACCCAACAGCTTCCGTTTTCGATTTTAATCGGGGACTGTAAAAGTCCTTAAAGTTGGGTCTCAAATGATGAGTGAGGAAAAGAGAAATATTTTTAAACTCCTTTCTTTTTTAGCTTTTTTACTTATTATTATTTCTGGTTTTCTGGAAAGGATCACTCATAGTCGAGATGTATACATAACAAACACGGGCTCCAGCGTTTTTCACGTACACAAACATGACCATATATACATACATAGGCGCGGTTTGGAATGTTTTAGACCCTAACGTAATATTTTCAGATTTTTGGGGGGAGCTTTGGCTGATCAACAACAACTTGTCCGACATGGAAGCCTTTGTGTATATCAGTGTCGATCGATTTATCTTATCGGTTTGAAAATTTTTAAAAATATTTAGGGAAAAATGAAAAAAAAAACTTTTCGTTTGCCTCGGCTTTTGTATTCACGTCGTCGTTTACCCGATAAAAAAAATTGTTTTTTCGTCAAGTTCACACGTATTGTTGGCCTGTAGACACACATGCATACACGTCGGGTGTGTCGCTTTTTTTGACAGCTCAACTCACTTGATGGGTTGTCATGTTCACTAACTGATATATAGACTTCTCTCTTCTTTTCTTCTTTCTTCACACACACACACACATGGCGTTTGCCCTTAATTCAATGCAGCGTGCGCATGTGCCTTATCAGAAACTTGAAAATTGAGTGTTGACAGGTCCGGAACAACGCCCATAACGTTTCGAAAAGAAAAGATATACTGTATCCCCCCCGTTAAACCGTGTATAGTAGTTGTATCAACATTATGTTTATGGACTTGTGTATAAGAAAACTCTTCTTCTTATGCAAAGCGTTTTTCCTTTTTTTGTAAATGTCTGTTGAGGCACTCAACGGCTACCAAAATTGGAAAGAGAAAAACCCGAACATCTTTTCTTGATTTTTAATGCAAACCAGAGGCAAGAAGTCGAACTTGTTCTTGTCTGAGTCATCCCTGGAATTTCTGCTCGATTTTCTTTGATCATATCGGTTCAATCAAGTTTATAAAATCCAAACGAGTTGGTAAAACGATTTTGTATTGGCTGTTGGCTCTTTTACGACATGCTGATGGACTCGTCTCACCTGAAACGCACGAAACGTTATCTGTCATCGCTGTTTGTTCAGGACACGGGAAACTCATCATCATCATTATTTATGGGCCCATTCTTTTTAACGTGAATTAAATTACAAGGCAAAAACCCACATAAATTGACTAGTAAAAAATGACGTGTAGACATTCTCGTTGGATATCTTTTCCTTTTTCCCAACTAAAAATGAATCAATCAACTCAGCATTGGGACTGGGTAACCTTTTTATCAGATGGAAAAGACATTGATAACACGGACTAATTTTTGTTTGACGCTTGTTTAGTAATTCAATTTGAGTTGGCGGACCCAAAGCCCCTTGACCAACGTATTGCTGTGTTAAAGTAAGAATATCTAAATCATAACATAGTATTTGCTGGACAAACTTCGTCTTGCTTTTTTTCCCATTTCGAATCAAACAAAGAAGCAGAAATGAAGGGGGAGGGGAAAATGAATTGTCGGCTGTCCGAAAAAGCTCTTTTATATTGGATGGATTCAGCTCTCTATCGTATTTCCTTTTTATCCACAACCTTCCCCCCTCTCTCTCTCTTTTTCGTGAGCGTTAATGGATCCCTCCGGGATTTACGGAGCGACCGTGCTTCACTGCCGGTTTATTTTATCAAAAGATATATTGCATGGCAGGAACAGCAGCATAAGGAGAGGAGGAGGAAGAGAGAAAAATTGTTCACTCCAATAGTCTCCCCCTGTCGAGCCAGGAGTTTTTGTGGTGTCTATAAAGGAATCAATAACCGTTAACACGCGTGAGCTTAAAAACATATAGAAAGATGAAAAGAAATCGAGTCGATCAGGAAGGCCCTTGGTCAGCGCCATCTAATAGTGGAGTCCAGAACTTTAGTACTGGTAACTGTCAAAAGCTCGAAAAGAGAAGATTCATGGGCCGCTTGTGTTTTGGTTGAGTTTTCGTGGCGCCTGAAATCGAAAGAAAAACATGTCATACTCGCCCATGAACGATGCCGTCTTAGCTGGCGTCCCACGTCTACTGGATGATTTACAGAAACTTTTGGAAACTCACGATCACGCAGACATCCTCTTTCTAGTTGGTCGCGAGGAGACGGCGTTTTATGCTCATCGCCTGTTGCTCAACGCTCGGTATGAGCATTATGATGTATCTGTCATTCAGCCTAAAACATAACACTTCATGCATGATTTGTAGGTGCAAGACAGCTACTTTTCTCAAGAGGGCTGTGCTGCCTGGCTCATCTACTCAAACCATTAGGTTGCCAAACCACAAGCCAGACAATTTCAAAACGGCTTTAATCTATCTCTACACCGGCAAAGTCCTCCTAGATGATCAAAATGTCTTTGAAGTGTGGACGCTGTCCCAGGATCTGAATCTCGAGGAACTCAGGTTGTTCTGTGAGGACCACATCACAAGAAGCCTGAATGTGGATAATGCTTGTGCATTGTTGGCATCAGCTTTAGCCAAAGAAGATCAGCTAATCCAGAGGAATAACACTTCTGGCCCAAGTTTCGTGGAGCGTTGTGTCCATTTTATTGGTGACAATGCTATCGAGTGCTTTCAAACTACTGCCTTCTTGAGATTATCGAAAGATGCCCTCATTTGCCTTGTTTCCTCTGACCATTTAGCTTTGGAGGAGGTTGAAATTTGGCGAGCAGTGCTAAACTGGGCAAGGCATCAGGTGAGCACATTATTTGTTCCTCTGGTTTCTGATTCTGTAAACTCATCTATCCATACAACCAGGCCAATGTTTCCCAGTCAAATACTCAATTGTGGAACGAGGACGAACGTCAGCGTGTTTGTCAGTCTTTGGGAGGTGTCATCAATCACGTCAGGCTTCTGTTGATAGATAGCCAAGTATTTGCTGAAGAAGTTGAACCAACGGGAGCGGTCCCAATGGAAGTTTCGCTGGAACGCTACCGATTAGCTGCACTGCCGGCAAAGTTCCGCGAACAGCAGCAACAACAGCAACAGCTCCCTCAGCAACCCGTCAACCATGAAGATAAACGACTCCAACCGCGCGTGCCCACCAAAGCCTTTGCTAATTCTCAAATCCTAAACCGGGATCGCCTTCCGTTGCAGAACGTGCTCAATCAATGGTACTTAAATACGGTGTCCACGTCCCTATCGAGTGTCACATGGAAACTTGTATTTCGTGCCTCGCAATACGATTTTTCGGCTTCGGAATTCCATCGCATCTGCGATGGATTGGCTCCTCTTTACATCGTTATTCTTGGCCCCAAAGGCGAGGTTGGTAGGCGCCAAATCCAATGAAAAACGATCAATTAATCAAATTCTTTATATGGAATTTCCCAAATTAGGTCTGCGGAGGATTCACGGATGTTCCTTGGACTCTTCCACCGGCCAGTCAACCCGTCGTGAGCAACAAAGGTCGTTATATTGCTTCAGACCGAGCCTTCCTCTTCACTCTAGTGGATGGGCACGGTCACGTGTCACCTCAGCGATTCGACATCACGAAAAAGACATTCGGCATTTGTTACCACCTCGAATGCGGGCCCATTTTTGGGGCAGGTGCTGACCTCTATGTCTCGGATCAATGCCATGTCAACATGGATTCGTACTCGAATTTGCCACATTCCTATGACGGTGAAGACGCTTCTCCCGACTCGCTCATGGGCGATTATAACTTTTCCATTCTTGAATACGAAGTTTACACTCCAGCGTTAAAATGAACAGGGCCCTGCAACATACTCATTATTACGTATACGCTTTATTGCAATTCCGTCCAAAACAATGATATTATTTTTGTTTGTGAATGCAGCTGTTATATTATCACGTTTTTTGGCCATTTTTTTTCTTAGGAAACAATATACTTTACCGTTTTTTCTTTTCGAGTTTCTCTTGTTGCGCCCTTTTGACCTGCGTTTGTTTGAGGAAAACAAACACATCCGTCATCTTCGACTGGTCGGAACTGTCGACAAGGACAGCAGCAACACGGGCTGTATTGAATCACGAACTGTCCATCTGTTGCCGAGTGATCGATCAGTTGTTGTTTTTTTCCTTGTACGCCTCCCCCCTTCCTTTTGGGAAATCTTTTCTGAAATGAGTCGACGACTGTTATTTATGTGTTCTGTTCTGTATGAGCGCGCGCGCGCGCGGCCTCTCACCAGGGGATGTTGTGTATGTTGACAAGGCTAGCGTGACGCATGCGAGCCGGGGTTAATGGGCAAAGCAGTCCAGCTGCCTCTCAGTGTATGCAACCCTCCTCATTATACGCCAACATTTGGTTTCTGTTTCCTTATATTTTTTAAGCCTCGAACAATATTTCTATGCCAGGATTGCCAGACGCCCATTTTTATTTCTATTTTTTTCTTTTTGCTTTCACGTCATCATACAGGCGACTCTTTTAGTCGCTTAAAACGTTCCAAAATAGCTGCAGTAACACACGTCGTAAAATGCCGATCAGACTTGCATGTGACTTTGCCTTACGTCTACCGACTCGCAATAATCACGTACTGTAACAGGCTACGTAAGTACAGTGGTACCTACACTCGAAATGAGGAATAAATTCCGGGTTTGGTGGATGGCTTGGAAACATTTTTACGACCACTTTTGAGGGCCAATGTTTGTTTATTTACGAGCGTGCCGGGGCCTAGGGAGTCGTGTTTATTTTAATGATCTCTTTTTATTGGCTTCTCATGGTGATTTACGAGGGCTATTAAATGGAACACTGATCCTCTAATCAGTGCAGCCGAGAGTTTCTAGGCCATAGCCAAGAATGACAGCTACAACAAGGAAAATGGAAGCAGGTTTCCTATTTTGTTTTGATTCCATCTGTAAAGAAAAGCAATCAATAATGTTAGGGAAACAAAGTTTCAATTTTTTACTGTGTTTTTTAATTAGGATGACAAAATGAAACGGTGATAAATAGAGATGAAACGTTCGATCAGGGTTAACACCCCTCCTTCGATTAGAGAAAGTTCTCGTTGATACTTTGATTGACAATAAATGTATCGATATTTAAGAATTATTAAACTTTTAATTAATTAATTAATATTTAAAAAATTATTTTTCGAAATCTAGTACAAAAAATATTACCACGTTAAAATAATGTAAAGCCTTTATTCTTTTTCGTCGAATGCTTTTGATTCGATTATGTCATCGAGACAAGGCTTCCCTAGCCCCTATGTCATTAGGTCGTGAGTCATCGCCACAGCTCATCTTCAAATGAATCCTTTGTTTCACACGTGGTGGTTCCTGCCTTTCCCGGGAAACGAGACAGGATGGTGACGAGTTATCCAGACCCTGATCAACAAAAGGTAGGCCAAAATAACAGATAATACTTTATTAGTGCTCAAGGTAGCTGTGTAACATATAGTCACTTTCATTATTGCATACCTGTTAAAACTTGTGGTCAGATAAAATCTCGTAAAAGTCGACTGAAACAACAGTAAAGTTCAGTCCACTTTTATTTAATGTTCGCCAGGTTTCATTATTGCCATGCCCTTCAGAAAGGAAGTTTACATTCATTTCTGCTGTGCCACACACGTTTTTGTTATTTCTGTGAAATTGTGAAGCTGTTGCAAGGCGTGTTGGTCCACATCGTCTCGCAGCTTGTCGTAAAGGATGTACAGATAGCTTTTTTGGACAGCTAATGGACCACATGTTTGTTTCTTTTAGAACCCCAACGGCTAATAGCCTCGCCCATTTATATTGCCAGTCGAATCCCTTAGTCCCATCGTGGTAAAGCAAATTCAATCGATCTGTAAAGTCAGCATTTGAAGTTTAAAATCTCGACGTTTTCTTTGTTATCTCGAAGAAACAGACGACAGTTTTTCTTTCTTTCGTTTTTCTTCAAAATGGCGTGACCTTGATAAAACAAAATTGCGTTCATCCCCCTTTTTTTGAACCAAACTTCGACAGATGCCAGTTGATGTTATCTTTTTTTTCTCGTCAATTACTGGCAGATGTTGCATTAGAGGAAGAAACGAAACAGGATGACTTGTTGATTACTAAACAGATAAAGGCAAAATGGCGTCTTGAATTTTCCAAGTTTTACAACAGTTAAATGAAAGATTCAACAACCGTTTGCTTTGTAATTGCATTTGTGTATCGAATTTCAAACGTTAGAGGTGTGATCAAACAAGAGAAGGTATTCTTAATTAATGTGGGATCGGATGTTTGGCGTAATGGCGTCGACGCGACGGTTAACGAGAAAGGGATTCAGTTACTAAACTAGAAGGAAGTTCGCTAAATATGATATGACATGCTTTTTTTGATGGATTGTAGTCGACCTCTTGTAACTGCAGAAATTTCGACGCCAAGTCTTTTTCTTCAACCGTTGAATGAATGTCTGGAAACGTCGTTTGTTCTGACATTCATTTAATTCTCTTTCTTGTCGTAAAGTCAGATAGCATTTTATTGGTAGGCTAGTGATGTCCTCCTTGTAGTTCGACATCTTAGAAAGTTTGGCCTGTGATTGCTGGGTGAAACTTTGTGCTCATTAGGAGGCCATGCTTGCCGCAAGGGATTGACGGTCACCTTATTGATTGAACGCTTGACATCTGGGTTCGATGTGTGTTATCACTTTTCGGGTCGATTATTCTATTGTCTAAGATTGAACTGGTTGATTTTCATTTGATTTTCAATCAGGTTCTGGTTTGCTTGTTTTTCTTGCTTGCTCCATCTATGGGTATTGGGACGTTGCGAGTTGGAAACGAGATATCTTTGAATGACAAACGAATCAAAGGGTTTCATTTTGGTCATTTTGTCTAAATTTGTATTCAGGTTGCAATTCAAAAAGTTCATCAGCTGGTTTTAGTAGAATGTTTTTGAGCAAACTTTTCCTCATTGATAAAAAATAGTGCAATCGCAATTTGGGAAATGGCTAGTTTAACTGCTTTTCGATCGTTTGATGACCTTATTTTTTTTTTCATTCACCCATTGTAATTTTCTTATGCATTCGAATTCCTTTTACGCAAAATGTGAATCGAAAAATACAGGTCAAAATGATGGAACGGCATTTAATTTGTTCAAAAGAAGGGAAACATTTAGCCATTTGAAAGATGGATTTACTGTTGCTTCATAACAAAATCCATCAATCAAACATTTTGACTAGCTCATTTCTATTGTACATTCATCGGACGAAAATGGAAATCGCATAATTAGAAAGAAATTGTTTAATTTTTTCGAAACGCAGCATTTCGGTACAGGTGAAAATGTGGGTGTATAGGTAACAAGGTTACCAGTGCGTATATCCATTTTCGTTTTTGAATGAATGTGTGTTAATTTTATCTGGTTTTCAGCATACCAGTTTTTGTTTTCTTGCTGCACACTAATAAATGAGCTTCCCTTTTAAGTCCTTTTTAAAAGTGGGGTAAAGCTCACATTTACAAGTGTTCGTGCCCATCAATTACTGTTCTGCTATACCTGTTGAGACAATTGCTTTGAAGTGTGCCAGTGCCTTAAGTAGGCTTAAATGTTTCTTTGAAATGCGGAGCTAGCACTACCCACCTCTAATTGATGGGACAATAGGTGCATATTTTGATAGGTGTGTAAGATTTTCGTTTCCAAGTCTTCTGACTTATTCTGAGAAATTATATATTTTCACAGTTTCCCACGATCGTTAGCGGAGGTGTCTATGACAGGTTGAACGCCTCAAAACATTTGATGAATCTCATCGATTGTTTTTCTTAAACTAATAGTTAAATTCAGTTTCATTTTGCAAATTGATTATGTTGCCTTGTTGATGCCTTTTATTACAAGAATTGTGGCGAATAGTATAATCAAACCTCCTCGAGTGTTTAAATTCAGACAGGTTATTTGCACGAGCCCGTTAGATGTGTTGCGTGTAACGGCAGTCAGAACTGCGCGTGTGTTAAATCGATCGTCATATCGCTACCCATTTTTGATACAAGTCTGTTCTAATGTCAATTCCTATGTTGCTGTTTTCAGTCATCTTTGTTTGCACTACTGACTTTTCTTCACGTTTTTCATGCAGCTATTCAAACTATTGCGCGTAGGAAAACGATAATGCATTTGATTTGTTTACGACTTAAAACCTTAATCCAGCATTTCTATTTTTTTTTAAATACTTTCTCTTTGTGGGTTTTGGGCATTCCGAACACTGCCGTCGATAACTACTCCGTGCGAGATTGCGATAACCCGTAGAAATTCCCATTTAATTTCAAGTGGGGGATTGTTCTTTTTATTTTTTCAGTTAGTTCGTGACCAATTTCCCTATCGGTCTAAATCCGTATTCAAATTAGGAATTTTATTCTCTTGTTTCTACTCAAAAGTCTGGCGTTGTGGCAGATGTGCTATTATGCCTTTTCCCGGAAAATGTTTCGAAATTCATGGATTCTCATAGAGTGCCTTATCCAATTGATTGTTGCCTCTGCGTGAGCCATGAACAGGTTACACTTTTACGGTTAACCAATTCATGAACATGTCGTTTTCACATTTTTTTTAGCCAATTTTACTTTTTAGAACCACATCATTTTTTAATGCCCAATTTTTATGGCTATCCATTTCCTGTTCAACGCGCTCGTTTCGATGTTTACGAGCATCTTGAAATTCTCTCGATTTCGGATTTTGTTTTGACGATGATGAAAAAGACATTGTTGAATTTTCAAGTAGGCTACGAAGGCTTCGCGTTTCTAAACTACAGGGGGGTATCGATAAAAAACGATTGTGTTTACAAGACGATCGATGTGGACGTTGGACGCTTCGTTGACTAAATGGGTTGAATCCACACTTATCCGTCGTTACCCAGGCAACTATTGCGGATGGCAGCACGCACGCAGCAAACATGGCTAACGTAATTCAGATAAATGTGTTTGGCGTTGCCCGGCGTGATAAGTCGTGACTGATCTTTGACTTTTATGTCTGCCGTCTATTCTATCGAAAATGTTTTTCTTTTTTTCCTCCCGAAAATTATGACCCGTTCTTAATGGTCGTAAAAAGTAATTGTTGTCATTCTGACTGCGCTTTTTATTTTTTTTTTTCGTCGCTGCTAGACGGTCTTGTTTTCTTTGATGCCCACTTTTTGTTGTTTTTTTACGATGTAAAAATAGTGTGTGCAGGTTTACGGCTTCCGTCAATGTTTACTCTTCATAAGTATATCTGTTATACGTTATCTTTGGAAGTAAGCCGTGTCTTACATTCTATGGTGCAAGCAGGATTATTGTGTATGCCTCGTTGATAGTGTTTCAAATTGCCACCAGTCCCGTGGAATTTGAAGAACTAAAAATTTTTATTCGGATATTCAAGCAGACAATGCAAATGTTTTTTTTTTTTTTGTTTTGAGAGGGGAAGTCTTGGAAAGTTTGTTTTTTTAAAGATTAGGATTATCACTAGGATTTGCAAAGTTGCATAAAACACGAGAGATAAAAATCCCGGCAACCAATGAAAAAGTTTGCGGCGTTACAAACGATGACATTTCCGTTTGAGCTGGGCATCAGAAGCCCTTGGAATGTCGATTAGGGAGGGTTGGTGGGAAACTAAACTGAGAGAGGCGTCAATGTTCATCTTGTTAAACATTCAAACATATAATCTGCCATCCCCTCTTGTTTGCTTTTCCTGAGGTTATGTCTCCTTGGAGCGTGAAACGCGATTGTTTTTGACACTGTCTCAGGTTTCTTTTCAAGTCTCTCTTTGTTTGTTTTTTTTTTTTTTTTTGGCTTGTTGTGATTAGATAACCATAGCTTTATTTAAATGAAACGCGATTTTGTTTTGTGATAACAGGATTGTTTATTTGCGTATCAGTTTCTTTTGAATCGAGAAATATTTTGACATGTCGGGTTTATTTATGCGACGGTCCGCCTAATGCAGAGAGCCAAAACGCTGACAAAGTTGATCACGCTGAAACCCCAGATCCACAAACAAAGCATGAGGGCCAGTTCGATATCTGTAGCGCCCGGCATTGAGCTTCTGGTCCATCCAATGATTCTTTTAATGTCGAGCGTGTAGTACAATTTCGCCCTGTCCATGTATGTCCGGATCGTTGACTCGCCCGACACTGCTCTATCCTGATCTTGTACTAACATTGCTGGAACGAAAGGTCTGGTGATGGCTTCTTGATTTCGTCCATAGATGTCGTTTGGGTTGTGTTTTGCGAGTGCAGGGATTGTTATGAATAGGATCACGGCGATTGTGACGGTCAAAGCCACCTTGTCGATTACTCGCTGGCATATCAATTCGCTGAGAAAAAGAATCAAGAAGAAGAATTGAACTTTTGGCCAGCCGTACAGGATGGCAGTTGTAACGATTATGGTACACAACTCTATTTTGCCCATGTCAGTAAACGAAACAGTAGCCAAAACATTTGAAGCTTCCGTTCAGTTATAGGCGTCGTGTTCTATGCTGTTGACTAGCAAAGCATCGTATCGCGCTCTTTTTGTGCATTTCGATTTGTTTTTGAATTGCAAATCTTTTGTTTTCATTGTTTCTATTTTGCTGCGGTATTTTCGAACCGCGTTCAACGGTCGTGAACGTCCATATGTATTCACTTTCCTTTCTTAGTAAACAATTTGTCTGTCTGTGGTAGATGGGCTTGCTTGACACTGAGGCCCATGTCCAATTGCAAAGGGCGCATGCCACACAGCTCATGTTGATTGTGCAAGGTCATAGCACCAGACAAAAAGAGACGGCCAGTTTCTTTTATGAGATGGTTCTCTCACTTTGCATTCCTTTCTCATGGTCAAAGCGCGTAAGAGATTGAGAATGATAGCCGCAGGAAATGCTATTAGCAATTCTTTTTAAGATGTGATTTATGAGTTTCAATAAGCAGGGAAAGTTATACGTCTTTTCTTTTTCGCTTTGAATTATCAAGACAATTATTGCCTAACTATCGCTGCCTAAGCTTAATTAAAGAGGAACACACACACACGTTTTGTTTAATTTTTGTATTTAATCTGAGCCCAAATGCAAGAGAAAATGAAAGTGGGGCATAATTAGACTTTTTGAAAATTTGCTTTTGAAATGTGATTGCTTAACGACAACGGCAACAACACATGAAAACGTTGATGACGACGCTGAGCATGGTGAAGCCCCAGATCCACAATAACAACATGATGAGGATTTCAGTATCGGTAGCAGATGGGAGCGTATTTCTCACCGTTTCGATGACTGTCCTGACGATCTGATCTTCGTAGATTTTCGTTAAGATTTCCGGATTGGTATCTGGTGTTGGCATGATCGTTTGATCTCCTCTGAAAGGCCGCGGGTCGGTGATTGATTCGTTATGGGTCTGGTTATCAGGGTTCCCATTGTACAGTTGGGTCTCTTCCGATGATGCCATTATCAAGAGACCAAAGAAAATCAGGATCGACAACATCTTTTTATCACGAATCAAAGCGTGGAATTTCATTTTCTTATAGAAATAGCAAAACCAAAAATGTTCGAATAGAATTTGAAAATTTAGCTTTCGACTTGTAATGTCTTGAGTTCAAATTGTGACAAGCAACCCGTTATTCTGTCCTGATTTTCAACGAAATCATTCTCTATTTGAAGTGTTTTTTCTCATATTTATTGCTTCTGCATAATTTGAATTTTCTCGGTTCTTGTTCGAACAATTTGACTCGTCTCGTCGATTGTCAGTTCGTGGTATTCGCTGATAATGATCTTATCAAAGTCTGACGCGTAGCACCGAAACCTTTCTCTCCTTGCATGACGATCGCAATTAGTCGGGGGTAGTTAGAAATCGCGTTAGCTGCCACACACGCGAGAAAGTAACAGAGGCAATCAAGCCCAACGTGCGGTACTCACGGGGATGAAGATTGCTAACCGTGCAAATAGCGTGTGCGTTGCGCCTAATTTGATCGCTATTCGTTAACCCAGTGTCATAGTTTTTGATTCGTTGTCGCAGTTTGGTGATATTCTGGTTCTCCTTCAATGTGTGGCCTGCATCTTGTTCTCCTCGTGCTGTCCGGTTATCTAATTAATATTCAGTGACCGTCGCAAAAGCAGCTGTTTTTGTAGTGCGGGATAACCGGAATCCCCAGATCTTGATCGCAAGACATCGCACAGTTTACAGAGAAACAGGCACGAGAAATGTGTCATGATATCCATTTAAAGGCGAGAGTCCGTTACGTTTGATTACTGGAACTCATTCGGACGTTTAGAGATGCTTTGTAAACAGACAATGTAAGTCAGCTCCTTGGTCGGAATTCTTTCGATTTTTGCGGTTAATGTATTTAATGTGAGGTAAAACTAAATTTGGGCTAAAATATGAGTAAAAAATGTTTCGGTTATTAATTGATTGTCGAATTCGTTTCAAAGCTAAGGGCGTATGGCTGATAGTTCCAATCGAATAGCCTCGTGAAGATCCATCAGAGGGGGTCTAAAATGATTGTGGAATAGAGAGTTAAAAATGTGTAAAAATTTAAAACGTAATTGAAACTTACGCTTCGTCGACAAACACTTTTTCTTGGAGTGCTTTAATATCAAATCTGATGTCCGCCAGTAGTATAAGAAGATGTTCGAAATTACCGGGTTCGCCCTTTTCGCCTCTTATTCCCGGCTCGCCACGAAGACCGCGCTCCCCAGTCTGCCCAACTGGTCCAGCAGGTCCCTTTAATTCAATCAAATTAATCGTCGTGGGTTGGGTTAGAAAATATTTGTCAATTTATTTTATACGATGGGTCCTCGTTTGCAGCGACAGAATTTACTGGGTGGGCCTTGATCTTTGGGTCCGCTGGTGATCAATGTGTACGAATCTAAGGGTAGGTCGTCCGGTTCCAAAGCTTGCGACTGGGCATTTTTACCCGGCCTTCCTATCGGTCCAGGACTTCCCGGTGCTCCATTAGGTCCAGGAAATCTATCGAAATGATTGAATTTAATTCAACTCTGATTTTCTTTTAGTTATCAATGCGATTCTATATTATCACCCTCTTGGTCCTGGTGGCCCTTCCGGTCCCGGTGGTCCTATCGTAAATTTTTGTTTTTAACGCGCGAATTTCAAAAATAATTTCAAATTATAACGGTGATCACCTTCTGGGCCTGGAGGCCCGGAAGCAAAGCTGTATAATTTGATAGCGGTGCTCATGGCTGTGATTTTCTCTTCCAGCCGTTTCATTTTCTGTTCCATTTTAGTGACGTGGTCACAAGACGCTTGACAGCGAGGCATTGTTTCGTTCACGGCGTCGCTAATCACTGTCGTCTGCGTTACGGTCGAATTGCCATCTACGACAGAGGCGGCGGCAGACGTATCACTTTCCGGTTGGCAAGTACGGCCGTCGTCGCGTAATAAGAACCCGCTCGCACACCGGCACTGGAATGAGCCGGGAGTGTTGAAACATTCTTGTTCACAACTGCCGTTATCCTCGTCGCATTCGTCAATGTCTGCCCGTTTTTTTTTGTATGTGTGTCGAGGAGGGAGATAAGCATTTGTCGTGAAAGTATTTTACGAATGTTTACAACACTTAACAGCGTGATGGTTTTTTTAAAAACGTACCGATGCAATAGGGACGTATTCCGTTCTTTTGATTCTCGGCGTTGAACTTGTAACCGGCGAAACAGGTGCAGATGACCCGACCGAAGAAAACGGAACACTTTTGTTCTGCGTAGTTATGGTTAGAACGTGAAGAATTATTGCGCGATCGCGTTGTAATTGGCGATGATCTTACCGCACAAGTCCAGCGTGCAGGGGTCCTTGTCGGCCGCTACGCAACGGCCGGCTATAAACGTGTAATTTTGGCAACAACTGCGCTGAAAACAGTCTTTCCAACCGTCTGTTTCTTTATCTAAAAATATTAAGTTAATATTGTGCGTCTAACATTAAAATTTGGAGCAAAATTAAGTACCGTGACAGCGGTAACGTTGCACGATGACATCCTCTGACGGACATTGGATGGGGCTGGGCCTGCACGTTCAAAATGGTTAAAATAGAATCGTTTTGGGGATTGTTCAAACCTTAGAATTCTAGTGCACCTAACTGCCTGTAGGGCATCTAAATCGGACAAATCGTCGACTAAGTAGAATCCATCATCGTTAACGAATTCGCCGTTGGCCCAGTTCGATGTTAGGACGAGGATTGTCAAGAGAAACCTGTAGAGAATCAAATTAGTTTGCAACAAACACATTTTGTTTTTTTTCGTCGTTGGCTGCTTCGTGTAAATCGAGGTTACTCTCGGCTAGACATGCTGACTGATGGTGAATTCGTGCTCAACTGACTTTGAAAGAATTATAAAAATGCTCCCATTTGCTCCGATCAAAATGTTTATGTTTACACGCACTGGCCATGTGGTTAGTGTCGCTTGAAATTTTCAATTTCCTACTTCCTGTTCCCATTTCTTTTTCATATTCTGGATGAAACTGAACGCTTGTCAATGTGTACTGATGATTTGGTGTAATTCCAGTTTTTGTGGGCATGTTTTTATTTTATTTGTTTTTTTTACAACACGGGAAAGAAGGGGGTATGGCAATACGTAGAAACTCGTTACTATTTACAACGCGATTGGCACTGGCAATCAATAATTATACAGTTTCATATGCAGGCACTTGAATCAATAATTAAGGGTGGGTGTGTCACGATTCTTTTTACTTAGTTATTAAGTATAGGGCTATATTGTGTGAATGGGATATGGAGGAGAGGATCAGGGCCGATGACGCCCTTTTTTGTGGCTGATGCGAATTGAAATCGTAAAAAAATAAGATAACATTTTCGGACGATAGGAGATTAAAATTTCTGTTTTACCTCTTTCGTCCAATGACATTGGCCTGGTGTTGAAACAATTTCTTTCTAGAAATCGTTTAAACTTTTTTTATTATTGTTTTTTAAAAATCAGTTTATGACTAGGCTTTTAATGTCATTTTCGAAAAACAGTTCAGCCAATCGAATTTTTTTTTGGCTAATTCAATTGTTTCAATGGTACAATAATAATATCTTAACAACTCTGCTTATTTTTTTTTTCTCTTTTTCAGACAAGAGTTGAAAGCTCGAGCATGTGACTGCTCAAATTGGCATTGCCATTCAGTGCAGCACTTAAATCTAAAGTGGCTGTTGGCATCTGAGTAGGTGACATGATCCTTCCGCTGGGCGCATCCGGATGCTTTTCGATTCCCGACAGATCGGGCAACATCGTAGACGAGCCCTTGTACTACGGGAATAAATTCAGCATTACAATCACCACCACTGTGTGAGTAACTTAAATGATTTTCCACTTACCCTCTGCCAGACTACGATGTTGTGGAGCATGGCACAGCCGCAAAGTACGATTCCCACGCTGATCACTATACTCGTAGTGATGGCTGGAGTCGAAGGGAACTGAATGATCGTGTACAAAACGATATCTGTGGCGAGAGAAAAAACGGCTTATTAGTAACTGAAAGAGAGCGGAAGTGAAAGAGAGACAGAAAACGGACCCGTGAGAAAGACCGGAATGGATACAAAAAATCCGGCCACGGCGCAAATGCGAGTGACGGCCGAGTCCTTCAAGAACTTTTTGATCCTAAAAAACAAACACATGGAACGTTGTATAAATATAAACACTCCGTTTAGATAACGTAATTTTGGAAACACGAAAAACACTCACTATATGCGTGTGTGTGTCGTGCGTGAGAGTAAACAGATGTTTGTTTAAAAAAATAAAGAAGACTTTTATCGCTACTAACCGATCTCTACTTGAATTTGAAGATGAGCAGGTCGAAGCTGTTATCAGCCGGGCGGCAAAGAGGAGTTGGGTTGCACAGACGAGACAGCAACAGACATCCAACGTCATGGCGAGCGAACAAAGTGCCAAACTGACTTCGTAAACGGAATGAGCCTCGTCCGGCGAAACGATGCGCACCTGGTCGATAAAGTGGATGGCGTCTGGTGGCGGACTCATTTTGAGCAAAAAGATGAGACCCAACAGGGCCATCATTAGAGACAAGAGGCAGAGCAGACCGAGCGAAGTCAACATCTCGCGCACTCCGATGACGCTGGCGGAAACCTGACGCGCTGCAGCTGCCAGCCTCGTAACGGACGTCGGTAGAGGACTTCCGCGCCGGATGTGCATTCCACCGTTAGCCGTGCCGCCTTTATTTAACCCCCTTCCACTGGGAATAGCACCACACACACACCATACAGTAACAAAAAAAAAGTTAAAAAGAAAAATAGCGTATAGAAATTCAGTTAGAATTGATGTGACAACCCCTCGTTTTCCCTGCAGAGAGGGTAGGGAAAGAAAATGCCATAAATTCTCACCCATTCGACAGGAAGGTGTGGTCGCCAATCGGGAGCGAGCGATCCGTGATGAAAATGGAAGAGGACAGTGGGCCGTTGCTGAAATTGAAAGGTAAAGACTCGTCCCTCGAATGATCCAAATTGCTGGTTAACGTCGTCTTTGTGTGATTAGCGCCCGTTCCTGGACTGATGTTGCTCGCCGTCGGACTCAGCGAATGCTTGGACGTGTTGTGCATGGAGATGTTGTGCAATTGCGGCTGTGGTTTAGTGCTGCCCGATCCGGCCGTGGAGTAACGTCCTGGCGAAGTGTAGCCGTTAGCCAAATGATGCTGATGCGATGGATGAGGAGCCATGACGTTGTTGTTTGTAAGGAGGCGGCGAGGAGGCGGTTCGAGTCGATCCGACTGGCCCGATTCTGAAAGTCCGTTGGATGGAGTACGCAAATGATCGGTTGGCTGACGTGTACTTAGGTGTTTCAACATGCCGGATGATTCGCTCCTACTACTATTACAACTACCGGACGAGCTACTGCTTGATCGATCCAACAAAAAGAAAATACAAACATAAGACGATGGGAAGGTAAAAAATTGTTATCGATGAAAACAATAAGGAATGGAAGATGGGTTCGGCTCATGCAGAGAGGGGAAGAAGAGGAAACCTGTCTGCTTTAAAAGGTAAATAAAATTTAAAAAAAAAATCGTGCGGGACTCATTACTAATCACATTGTTCTTTAATGCTTTTTCGTGTAATTTCTAAAGGACGCAGCTACCAAATCAATCAAACATTAAAAGATTGGAAGGTTATACGCAAACATAGATGCTACAATAAAAGGAAAAACCTGTCTTCGTTTCCTTCCCTTAAGGTAAAAGAATAAAAAATCGTGCAGCCATTGATTACTAATCGGAATGTTCGTCTGATTCTTCTTCCCTTGCTTCTTCTTTTTTTAATTTAGAACAAAAAAATATGATTATTTCTGTTTATTATTAAGTTTATTATTTTTTATTTTTTTGCTCCGCTTGTTCTTCTTGTTTCAGCTCCACCTGGCTAACATAATGAACTCCATAGTCGGCATGTTTTTCCCCCGAAAAAACACATATTGACTCTTTTGGTAGGGGAGAAAAAAAGAAGATGATGATGATGGCGTGAAAGTGCTCGTTAAACGTATGGACCTTTTTCTATTCCTCCTCCTTTAAAGCTCTCTATTTTCTCGTGTCTTGGGTGATTATAGGCTGCCTGTAAGTGGTCGAATGCTCAGGTGATGGGCTTAGACACTCGAATGAAAGGCAATAAATTCCGCCCCGTGGGATGGTATCGGAGGAACCCCCCTCATGAAAAGCCCTAGAGGTATAAATGACTACTACGACCAAACTACTATCTCTTCCTTTTTGTTTCAAAATGCACTTTCCTTTCATCTCAATTTCTATTTTTAGTGGTTTATTTTTTTTTTCACTAAATGAAATCTGCTGATTGTTTTTTTCTTTCTTTTTTTGCAGAGTTCCCCACGGGCTGTTTTCTACCTGGGTTTTTGCCCCTGTCGATGTCCCTGATCTATCGGAATAATTGTTGATGGATTTTCGGCGAATGAAGGAAGAAAAAAAAACAGGTTTTGGCTTTCATGATCTCTTAACGCCTTGTATACGTTGGTTTTTGTTATTTTTACGGTAAATCAGAGAGCTGCCGGAAGACAAGTGGGTCCGCGTGGAGTGAAAAGTAGACCACAAACAGGTAGATGGGAAAAATTGGATGAAGGAGGAGAGGAAAGGGGAAGCATAAGAAGAAGAAGAAGAAGTAGGCGGTGTTGGCGAGAAAGAATTAGTTGACCGATGGACCGGAGACAATGCCCTGTGACACGTTGCCCGGAGCGGAGCCGGGTGTCCGAATCAACAACATAGAGAGCTGAGCGCCATTTTGTTTTGGCCACTGACCTTTTTATCATCCGGCTACGATGGTGGCTGCTGCCGCCCGCTGCTGGTAATGCTGGTGGCGAATGGTATTTATTTTCCCTTTTTTTCTTTCTTTTTTTTTATTTGTTAAGAGAAGAAGAAAATAGGAAAAATAGAAGGTGATGGGCCAAGCTCTTCTCCTTTCAACTCCTTTTTTTTTCTTCTTACTTTATTTTCGTTTTCAATGCCAAGGGCCGAACAGTCGGGGCGGTTAATCTCTATGAACGATCTTGGGACGATCTGGCAGCGGGAGTACCAGTAATATAACAAGACGACGAAGCCATGAAGTTATGTTGCGAGCGGATCACAGTCCGCCAACCGCTCCCGGATCGGATTATTATTCTACACCAACCGATTGCCCGGGCGCCAGAAGGACCCTCGGCTTCGCTTAAATGAAAGGTGATTCGCAGCAGTTTCAAATGACCGCCCAGCCAGGAGAGGTAAGACCCTACCTCTTCTCCTTTTACCTTCCTTTCTTTCCACCCCCAATCTCCTGTGTTTCCCTTTTTTTTTTATTTTATTATTCCCCCCTCTGTGGCCGTTGTTTTTGTTGTCGATCTGCTGGAATGGCGGGAAAAAACGGACGCACACACACACAGGGCTATTCGTTTGATAACTTTGGCCTTAACACACACACACACACACACACTTGGAAGAATAATCCGCGGTTTTTTAAGGCAAAACAATTCTCCCGATGTTCAGCCACTGCAAACTTCTTTATCTGGTTGAACTTTAGCTGGCCAGCAGCCGTTGCCGCCTTCGTGTCCTTCAAGTGAAAGTGTGTCGCTGAATCTCCAAAAAAAAAAACACGACACCGCTCCACGTTCCTTCCTTTTTGTTTCTGTTGCTGCTGTCTTGGGCACTTTCCAACGGTTCGCAACACGCAACGGGCCGCCACGGTACTTGAAAACACTAAAGGAGGGGGGTCTGTACCTCAAAGACACAACAGAGCACGGGGCAATCACGAATCTCTTGTTTGTTGTTTTAGGTGCGCTTGTAAATTACCTGGCGCAAGCTTGGGGGTTACGAAACTTTTTTTGCTTGTTGCTGAAACTGATGCGTGGTGTAGTAATCGTGGTTGCCGATTGCAACTCACGTGAGAAATGTTGCAACCGTCTCGTCCGGCTGGAACTTTCAAACTAAAAGTCTACTACGTATGTACGTACCTCCCCTCTCTCAACGGTCCCCTCTCTCTCTCTCTGTCTCTCTCTTTTTTCTCTCTTTCATTCCCTTATTCTCCGCTGCTTTTCCAAAGAAATAATACAGGGCTCTTTTTATTGTCCCTCTCTCTTCAGGTCTTCAAACATACACACAAAACGAGGGCCTTTCTTATATTCTTTTTTTTTTTCGCTTCCTAAAATATTTTGTATTTGATGTGTTCGGCACCAACACACTGTCTCTGCTGTGTGTGTGTCCGGCGTTTTGTTTGCTTCCACCCCAACCCCCCTCCGCTTCATCGCAAAGAGCGATGAATTCTTTCCTACCCTCATATTCTATGGTGACATTTTAATTTACCTGTAAAATGAAAATGGGAGACGCACCAGGGGGAACGTGTAGAGATGTAGAATAAAGCATCGGGAAGGAAGTCGGGTCCCACTGCACCTTAATTCCCATCTCTTATTATGGCAGGTCTCTTTGAAGAGATGAAAAATAGGAAGAAAAATGGGAAAAATGAAAATAAGAAATCTCATCCTCCTGGAGAGTTTGGTTACGCACTGGCCCTGCGGCAAGGGCGACTGCGACTTGGCAACTCCAAATCAGAAGAAATATTCAACCAAACAGAAGAAAAAAAAACGGAAAAATCGTTAAGAAATTCATAAGAAAAAAGAAACACGTCAAACGCATGTGTATGTGGCTCGTCTGCGTGCCCTCAGCTAAGTCCCAACTTCTATTTTTTCCATAAATGTTTACCGCTGCTTATTTTGCTCGTTGTCTGAGTAGACAAATAACGAATCGCTTTATCGTGGCTGTAATCTAAAATTCAATGTGGTTGAGCCGCCAATGGTACTACATTGCTGCATTAACATATTCTAGATGCCACTTTTTACACGTGTAATGTATGTCTCGCCTCGATCTCTGCCATTCGACACCAATCATAAATTAATCCAGGAGGAGAAACAAGGAGTCGGGAATAACATTTAGAATAGAATGCTGTGTTTTAACGAGCGTGGAACGCGATGAATCAGTAGCCGGCCACCGTATGAGAGGGAAGCAAAAGTCCACGAATCGGCGCTGGACCAGGCCACCGAGTAGACCGAATCTTCGTGCTCTTCGTATGCGGTAATCACACCGTCCGCCAGAGGACTCCGAACATCCTCATCTGAAGAGATTTCCTCGTGTAATTTATTGCTTTTTTCTTTTTTGAAGATTTGTTTCTACTAAAATTTGCATATTGTATGTAAAGTAAGTCACCATCGTCATTATCCTTATCGTCTGACATAAGTTTGCCGAAGGGCTCGGATGACAAGGACGCAGCTGATGTCAAAACCACTCGTGCATCACTTCCCGCTGATAGCACCAATTGGTCGTGGAATACGTTGAACCGTACTTGCCAAACCCTGCCGCAAAAGAGAAGAAATCGTGTTTTTCTTGTAAACTTCTTTAACATTTATCACATGAAAATGTGCCATCAACGGGAGCTTACCAGTGATAGTGATCGTGCCTGTTTAGGACTGGACTGCTAAGGTTGCGTACATCCCAAAACTTAACACATCCATCATCACCACATGTGGCCATGTAATACTGGCGATTAGGATTGAAATCTAAATCTCGAATAGGCTCAATGTGAGCGTTTTCTATATTGTAAATAGATCCTTTGTTGACTGAACGCAGATCGACCACTTGAAGATTCGTCTCCATAGCTACCGCTACCTGATTGGTACCATGATGCGGAGACCAATTGGCAGCTGTTACTTGGTTATGGATCTTGCACAGTGGATCCGAATGTAATGAATTCTAATTGTCGAAAAATTGTTTACAACAATGAGTGTTTTGTGATGTAAAACTGTCTTACCTGCACTTTGCCTTCATTGCCGAAATCCCACAAATTTATTTGACTGTCTGTACTGACTGTCACTACTTTATTACCATCATTTGGTTGCCACAGAAATTTTGCTACCTCTTTTTCATCACTGATTTCCAAACTTGCTATGGCTTCAAGCTGGCCATGAGATGTTGAGTCCAAGGTATCGATTGACTGTCCATTGGTCGGCACAGGACTCATCTTGTAAATTGTAGCTGACATTTTTTGATTTTGACCTTCTTTAAATCAGTAAAATTAAATACTTAAAAGTTGTGTGGTTATCCAGACAAGTGGAAAACCATTGTAAGTTGGCTATATGTACTGTGAACTGTGCCGATTATATCTGCTTGATTAGGGTGGGCATTTGTTTGCCATATCTCTCCAAGAGGGTGAGGGTAAACAAATTTGCTCACCAAAACAGATTCTTCGTCATATTCAACGCAATGGATTGAATTTTCTGATTTCAGAGACTGCGTGCCAATCAGAAAACGAACCATTTCGGTTTCTCCATATTGGGCGCATAACGACCTAGCCTAGAAAAATACAAACTTAGTTCAGTTGTTGTTTACAAAACTTCGTTTGGCTAAAATACCTGAAAATCAAGGCCATAAATGATTGGTGCTTCTTCTTCCATCCGATGTGTTCGTATTAAATGCTGATTTTGTGGCACAACCATTACACAACTGAAACGATTGCTACAATTAAAGTAAACACGGTGCCTAACGCCATCTGTAGTTGAATCAAATAGTTTTTTATTTTGCCTCTAGGGATCCCAAAATGAAGAGAGACTGAGTAGATTCAATTGACAATTTGACATGTATCTGCAACGCACAGAAATTCTACAGTTGTGTGTACTTGTGTTGTGTTTTGGTTCTGGTTGATTAAGTAGTTGGTAATTAACTAATTATTCATTAAAAAGTATGTTTGGTCTCCTGTTATCAGTGGCCCTGTTCCTATTGACTTGTGATAAATATCACAATTGATCACTTGTATACATCAAGGATGTTGGCAAAGAGGATTCACTGCTGGTGGGTACCACAATAATTCTGGTAAGAATCATGTGTTTATTTATTTACTGGTTTATTACAGATAGATGCATGCCAGTTAAACGACATAGGCTAACAAGATTCTCATGAATGGAATAACCAATTGAATCTTCAGTAGGAACATTCCACATTAATACTCGACTGCATCATATGGTTGATAACAGAGAAATAGTCATTTCGTTAAACTAGCGCAGTGTCCTTGAGCCTAAAGCCATCGGCTTTTCTGTTTATCCTTTACTCCAACCAACAGGATCCTATCTTATTAACTATGGTTTTTTTTAGGAAGAAGAAAGTCTGGTAAAATCTCATCACCCAAACAGTCGAGAGGTACATAATTGCCCATCTTTCCATTTGAAAACTAAACAAATAGTTGTAAATATACATTTTTTTTTTCATGGTGGCAGCACTCTCAATGAATCAAGGTGATACCTGATTGTTCCGACAACTTTTGAATCTTATCAGGGAGGATATTTTACTCTGCACTGTACAACATTCAAGGCAATTAAGGCTCAAGTAAAATTTTTTTCACAACATTACTATTTGACACTAAACTATTTTTCTTTTTTTTTAAGTGTCATTGGGATGGTGATCATGTTGCCGTGTCAGAATAAATTGACTTTTTTTTAAGCGCCTCCGGTCATTAATGGATACAATGTCCGGGTGTGGCCAGATGTTGTACAACAGGGGGCATTCTTCCTTGACCTGGCTGGCGAGCATCGCATTCTCACATGTTAATGTTATGGTATTAAAAAAAAAAAAGTTAAAGTGCATATCTGGGCTCCCTTCTTTTCTGCTCCCTGCTATATTAAACTTTCGTTATGTAACCGTAAAATTCGAGGAATTTATTATGACAAATATTAAATCCTGAGTGTAAAATTATGCACAGTAGTAGAGGTCAATCAGTTAAACGATTACGTGCAGAATTCTTTACATTGTAAATGGCGGAAACGTGAAAGAATTGGAATTCGTGCGCTTTTTCTTAAAAATGGCGCCAATTTTTGTGCTAAAGGCGCGGGCTAAAAGCTCTTTGGGTTATCTAGAAGATTCATCGGTGGCTGGGATGGATGAACAGCTGATTGTTGAAATGGGTGGGGGGCCTTTATCAGAGACTCACTTTAGTGATTGATTCTGATCTTGATGGCTGATAACCAAAAGTTATCATGCGAGAAAATTATTGTTGATGAACGATAAAGTGATAGTCATGCCTCATGCATTAAGAGTGTTTACGGAAATCAAAGGTATTTTCTTTGTCAACGAAACTAATAATAACACTCTCTACTAGACCATTAGCCATAGGATAAGAGAAATTTACATACATACTAGGTGCTCTCATTCCGTTCGGGAAGTTCCCGGTAGGGTTAGCCTGGTCGCCATAAATCCCGGGAAACCGTATGCTCTTCCGGCAAAACTGGCGTTCCGTACTCAACGTTACTACACGAGGAATAGGCAATGAGTAACAGGCTAACAGCCCCATGGCAGCATGGACTATGAATTCCTACCACATATGGACCCCCAAACGGTATAGCCATCTACCGGTACGATATTCGTTATGAAGGAACAAAAAAAATAATTAAAAAAAATAATCGGGCTTAAAATTATTTTTACAGTAAAACTAGATGGCGTTGCGATACCTCTATTGTTTGTGTACAAGTTAATCTGGTTAAACTGATCGTTTCTTCGTTTGTAATGTTTTGAAATTTGCTATGCCTGAAAAGATTACTTTCTGAAAAGTACGATAAATAATCTACTTTTCAAAAGATTCTGTTTGTTTTATTTGTTGGAAGAGCAATCTTTCTAATTCATTTTCTTTGTTTGAACAGGATCTCTCTTCTCTGGTGTCATCGGCCAACAGCCATGCCAGACTTGAACCAGTGATTTAAGCAAGGCTTTTTGTCATCTGCAACTTTTTTCAATGAACAGGGTAATCTGGTTAAACTGATCGTTTGTAATGTTTTGAAATTTGCTATGCCTGAAAAGATTACTTTCTGAAAAGTATGGTGAGTAATCTACTTTTTAAAAAATTCTGTTTGCTTTATTTGTTGGAAGAGCAATCTTTCTAATTCATTTTCTTTGTTTGAACAGGATCTCTCTTCTCTGGTGTCATCGGCCAACAGCCATGCCAAACTTGCACCAGTGATTTAAGAAAGGCTTTTTGTCATCTGCAATTTTTTTCAATGAACAGGTTATAACCCTCCTAATAAATGTTTCTTTTATACTATGTGATATAAAGTTTATATATTGGAAACTAGCTTGTGAAACCGAAATTGTAAGGAATGTTGATGCTGAAGGAAGTTCAACAAAGTCTGGAACACTTAGACCTCCACCATCTTATACTTGACCGAATGCTTTACCAGACCATATGAATCAGGTATTTTATAATGGCTTGTGGTTGAATGCCTTGGCATGTTTTCTGTGCTTTTTGTTTATTACTTTTTTGTACAGTCAAACTTTTGACAAGCCCCACGTTTTAAGCCTGACTGTACAAAATGTTGGGCTTAAAAAGTCAGGCTTAATTACTGAGATAGATTATGATAGATGACCGTTAATTCTTACTTGTGAAATTTAATGATTCTGTAAATTTTGGGAAGTCAATGGTGATCCAAATGTTCAATTTGAACACCATTGCAATCAAAAACTTGGGTATCCCACCATTGCAACTGTTGTTTATCCCACTTCTGGTGCTTGTCCCTACATTAATCTTATGCTTTTTTTCAGAGTTTTAATGAACAGACTTTGTTGTGGACGCTACCACAATTGACAAGGTATTTCATCATCTTAAAAAGTGTATCTAAAGAAATGTCTTACTCATTATTTTTTCCCCCTTTTATATAGAAAATGTAACCATTATAACTGCAAGAAACATTGATAGACATTCGATGGAAAAAATGTATTTGAAGGATGACCGAAGATTTCCAATTTCAACTATCTAATGGTATTTTTACAAAAAAGTTTAAGTGTATATCTGGGCTCCCTTCTTTTCTGTAGCCCCGTTTCCCCTTGACTTGTGATAAGCCCGTAGGGGGTCATGCCCCTACTGTGATCAGCAGTAAAGGTTGTGAGTGCGCTGTCCGGAAAGGGGACGTGGGGGTCCTCCAGCTCGATGATAACTTTTGGAGGGCGAAGAGGCTACCCACAAATCCGAATTAACGGTTAATCGCTCACGTAAAAACTTGTCCGATCATCACTCTTCATCCTTTTCCGGCTTCTCTTAGCCACGCCCCGGGTAATCTCCCCGGGGGTTGTTCAACCAGGGCAGAGGTGGAGGTGGAGGTGGACTCTAAGAGTCCACCTCTGCCCTGGTTGAACACTATAACAAAAAGCACACTTTGAGAAAAATGCAGATTTAAAAAAATAAAAAAATTTAAAGTATTTTTTGTATTGATCGCCTATATTTGTCTCGATGTACATATTTCATAGTTACTTCGTATATCTTAAAGAGAATTTACATGTCAACTGCCAAGCTGAGAATCGAACCTCAGGCCTCAGAATTACCAATCTAGCACTCTAAAGCTGCGTCTATACTAGCAGTTTTTACAGACAAATTACGGTCATACAGACATACAGACTCGATACAGGCATACGGAAAGCTTATTCCATGCAATCTACACTAGCGATTTTCCGTAACCGTATGCCTTTTTGCCTGTATGTCTGTAAGAAAAAAAGTTTGAAATGATTCAAACTTTTTCCGTAAGTGAGAGCTTCCGTAAGCTGAAAAATAAGGTTCAACCAATGAGAATAAAGCATAAGCTTTTCAAATACGCTCATTTTCCGTATGATGTCTGTAAACCTATTTGCAGTCTAGATTGCGTTATGGAAAAACGGAAATAGCGTGACAGTAAGACTGTATGCCTTTATGTCTATATGACCGTATCTTTTCTGTAAAAACTTCTAGTATAGACGCAGCTTAACCATTATGCCATAACTGACTATATCTATATGGTTCAGCATATCAAGGCATATCGACGTACGAACTGCTAATAATATTAGTAAAGAATGCTTAATACAATTTTGGAGAGCAATGTTGGCTTATTGATAAAGCCTTGGGTTCGAATCGTGAAAGTCTAGGGTGCGAACCCGTATCCAGGCAACAAAAAAAGTTGCGTTAATAATAACAAACAATTGTTGAAAAATATTTTTTCCCTGTCCCTCCATCCACCCACATATCCACCATTACATACAATACAAAACATACAGTACAAAACATATATACATACATAGGACCAACCCGTTGGCTGCCACGCCACTGTATATCTACTGTAACTACGTCGTAATCGAAAGGATTACGACAAAGGGGGGCTTGTCCTAAGACAAGCCCGGGCTGAAACGCTGATGGAAGCCGTTATGGTAATGCACAACCCAGGCCAACCATCACCGCCTCAACAAGGGAAACCCTGCTGGTGCATTGCCTACAGTGCCCGAAGGCGAATCTTGGGCAGTGGCTACTGTCCCATCCCATGGCAGAGACCATGGGATAGTACAGCGCGGCCCGACCCTAACAAGCTAAAAAAAAAAAGGGGGAGAAAAGTGGGTGGCAGCCAACGGGTTGATTAACAATACACAATTACACATTACATAATACAACGATACCACAAAGATGAGGCGATGAAGGGGCGACCACGAGGCGACCACAAGGCGACGGGCGAAGTGAAGACTGGGCGACGGACGAGGCGAAGACTGGGCGACGGACGAGGCGAAGAGGGGGCGACGGGCGAGGAGAAGACGCGGCGACGGAAGAGGTGAAGACGCGGCGATGGACGAGGCGAAGATGGAGGCGAGTCGAAGACGGAGACGAGGCGAAGATGGAGGCGAGTCGAAGACGGAGACGAGGCGAAGATGGGGTTGAGGCGAAGACGGGCAAGGCGAAGACGCATGTTGGCAGTCTAGGAAGAAATAAAAGAGGCTGTGAAAATATTGTTTTTTTTTATTTTTTACTTGAGCCTTAATTGCCTTGAATGTTGTATAGTGCAGAGTAAAAAGTAAAATATCCTCCCTGACAAGATTCAAAAGTTGTCAGAACAATCAGATATCACCATGATTCATTAAGAGTGCAACCTCACCAACCATGAAAAAAAAAAATAAAAATAAATATGTATACAACTATTTGTTTAGTTTTCAATTGGAAAGATGGACAATTATGTACCTCTTGACTGCTTTGGTAATGAGATTTTACCAGACTTACGTCTCCTAAAAAAACCATAGTTAACAAGATAGGATCCTGTTGGTTGGAGCGATAGATAAACGGAAAAGGTGATGGCTTTTGGCTCAAGGACACTGAGCTGGTTTAGTGAAATGACTATTTCTCTGTTATCGACCACATGATGCAGTTGAGTGTTTATGTGGAATGTTTCTATCAGAGATTTGATCGGTTATTCCATCATGTGAATCTTGCTAGCCTATCTTGTATAACTCGCATGTGTTTATCTGTAATTAATAATTAAATAAATAAACACATGATTCTTACCAGAATTATTGTGGTATCCACCAGTAGTGACTCCTCTTTGCCAACATCCTTGATGCATACGTGTGATCAATTGTGACATTTATCACAAGTCAATAGGAACAGGGCCACTGATAACAGGAGACGAAACATACTTTTTAATACTCAAAAATTACACAATATACAAAAAATAAAAAAATAAAAAACAAACAAAAAATAATAAGTTACGTAGGTCCCCCCTTTCCTGTGACTAGTGCCATCTAGAGTTGAGGACTTGAGGTGAACTGTCAGCTACCTGCGTTAGCAAGGTACCCGAAGGGCTATTTTCGGTTTTTTTGTAATCTTTATTTCTATCGGCTTTTAAATGCTAGAATTAGAGCTGTTGTGTTATTTGCTAAAAGAATAGTTAGAAAAATATTTTGTTAAAGAAATAGTTAGAAAAATAGTTGAAGTTGTTTGTAGTGTTTTTTTTGAAATATGGCATTTTTATTCGAATGCAGACAATAGAGTGTGACAGACCAGTGTGCAGTCTTTTAGGAAAGGGATGTTAATGTTGGTTTGAAGTTATGTGACCTCTTTGTTTGAAGAAGGAGAGTGAAGTTTCAATTTAAGTCTATTTATAAGTGTACTTCTCTCTTTGTCCAAACTTAGAAATCGTTAACATACCATCATGTCATTCCTTGTTCAATTCTTACATGTACAATCTAATAATCGACAACATCATGGATCCATCACCTGCAAAATCCGCAACAAAGAGAAAAGGAGAAATGATTTCGTCAGCGTACAAAGCGTGGCATTGATTCCCATTTTCAAATTTAATAATGCGGATTTGTGCACTCTGTAGTGATCCTACACTATTCATCATTCCAAATTAAAATGGCTATTTGACTCTCTTTCAATAATACACCCCCTATCCTTCACGTGAAAACCTATTATTTTTTATTTTCGCTTTACTAAATCATCTAGTGGGGCAATCGTGAACTAAACCCAATCATCTAGTGGGACAATCGTGAACTGTCAGCTACCTGCGTTAGCAAGGTACCCGAAGGGCTATTTTCGGTTTTTTTGTAATCTTTATTTCTATCGGCTTTTAAATGCTAGAATTAGAGCTGTTGTGTTATTTGCTAAAAAAATAGTTAGAAAAATATTTTGTTAAAGAAATAGTTAGAAAAATAGTTGAAGTTGTTTGTAGTGTTTTTTTTGAAATATGGCGACAAAAACGACACGATTTTGGACCAACCCAAAGGAACTCGTATGGTCGTATCGATTTACTACAAGAAGGAGAGTGAAGTTTCAATTTAAGTTTATTTATAAGTGAAGAAAGGTTTGTATTGAATTCAAGACGAGAAAGTTGAAGTTGATTCCGAGTTGACAAATTTTTAGGGAAATGACTGTGTTAGAGGAAACTAATTTTTGTATCCATATCAGATATTTTCAAACGACCCATTTCTTTACAGCAAATGAAGGGACTAGCTAATGGCGCTAAGAAAAAAAACAATTACACTTAATCACTCTGTAGTGATCCTATACTATTCATCATTCCGAATTAAAATGGCTATTTGACTCTCTTTCAATAATACACCCCCTATCCTTCACGTGAAAACCTATTATTTTTTATTTTCGCTTTACTAAATCATCTAGTGGGGCAATCGTGAACTAAACCCAATCATCTAGTGGGGCAATCGTGAACTGTCAGCTACCTGCGTTAGCAAGGTACCCGAAGGGCTATTTTCGGTTTTTTTGTAATCTTTATTTCTATCGGCTTTTAAATGCTGGAATTAGAGCTGTTGTGTTATTTGCTAAAAAAATAGTTAGAAAAATATTTTGTTAAAGAAATAGTTAGAAAAATAGTTGAAGTTGTTTGTAGTGTTTTTTTTGAAATATGGCATTTTTATTCGAATGCAGACGATAGAGTGTGAACCCATTTCTTTACAGCAAATGAAGGGACTAGCTAATGGCGCTAAGAAAAAAAACAATTACACTTAATCACTCTGTAGTGATCCTATACTATTCATCATTCCGAATTAAAATGGCTATTTGACTCTCTTTCAATAATACACCCCCTATCCTTCACGTGAAAACCTATTATTTTTTATTTTCGCTTTACTAAATCATCTAGTGGGGCAATCGTGAACTAAACCCAATCATCTAGTGGGGCAATCGTGAACTGTCAGCTACCTGCGTTAGCAAGGTACCCGAAGGGCTATTTTCGGTTTTTTTGTAATCTTTATTTCTATCGGCTTTTAAATGCTAGAATTAGAGCTGTTGTGTTATTTGCTAAAAAAATAGTTAGAAAAATATTTTGTTAAAGAAATAGTTAGAAAAATATTTTGTTAAAGAAATAGTTAGAAAAATAGTTGAAGTTGTTTGTAGTGTTTTTTTTTAAATATGGCGACAAAAACGACACGATTTTGGACCAACCCAAAGGAACTCGTATCGATTTACTACAAGAAGGAGAGTGAAGTTTCAATTTAAGATTATTTATAAGTGAAGAAAGGTTTGTATTGAATTCGAGACGAGAAAGTTGAAGTTGATTCCGAGTTGACAAATTTTTAGGGAAATGACTGTGTTAGAGGAAACTAATTTTTGTATCCATATCAGATATTTTCAAACGACCCATTTCTTTACAGCAAATGAAGGGACTAGCTAATGGCGCTAAGAAAAAAAAACAATTACACTTAATCACTCTGTAGTGATCCTATACTATTCATCATTCCGAATTAAAATGGCTATTTGACTCTCTTTCAATAATACACTATACAGATACACCCCCTATCCTTCACGTGAAAACCTATTATTTTTTATTTTCGCTTTACTAAATCATCTAGTGGGGCAATCGTGAACTAAACCCATCCACACCAGAAAAAAAAACCATACCAGCAAAAAAAAAACGTGGTTAGAAACCCTTCGGGTAACTAAACCCATCCACACCAGAAAAAAAAACCATACCAGCAAAAAAAAAACGTGGTTAGAAACCCTTCGGGTAATTAGCTAAAAGGTCCCACAATAGACATTTTGGCTATTACCCGGTTTACCCCTCAAAAGTTGAAGGGCAATAGGCGCGACCATCAATATTCACTGTCGTTTGTTGAATTTGGCTTCGTGCGTGAATATTATACTGCCGAATGGATGCATGGAACCAGAAAAAATCCAACATGTTCTTGCCACATGTCTGACTAGGAAAGCTGACGAAAGACGAAAGAACCAGAACCAAAACGCAACACAAGTACATACCACTGTAGAATTTCCGTGCGTTGCAGATACTCCTAGATGTATCACAGTACCAACTTGGTCTCCGTGGCCTAGGCCAACGCTTTGGCTCTCCAAATGAGCCAAAGCATTGGCTTAGGCCATCCCTTTTTCAATGCTGATTTTACATGGGATTACGGGATACTACCTTCTTTTGTTTTCTCGCGTGGTTTTCCCAGCTAGTTTCGTCGTCTGATTTGACATTTAGATTCTCTTGACGGCCTTTTTCTTTTCAAATTTTGTTAATCTTAAGTATTGAATCAAGGAAGACTGGAGTGCAAAAAAATAACATCTTTTGACGGAATACGTTCAAAATCTTTTAAAAACACCAAGTCAAGTAAGTTCAAATTTTTAACGACTGTAGTATGGTGGACGTTTTTTAATTTTTATTATGTTTATTTTTATTTAAAAATGACAAGTAGAAAGAAAGGAAGAAGAGTATTTGATGCAGTTGTGAAGTTACGAGCATACCAAAGCAACGATTATGTTAAGACGAATAAGTGCAGTGATCCCACTAGTCTTACCACCAAACATAGAAAACGAACTGAAATTTATGAAAGGGTAAGTTGTTATTTACTGTTTCAATTATTGTCAAAATGTCACTAATATTATTAATTGTTATCTGAAAAGGCCCAGCTTTTATCTAATGATCACTTCAAGGGGCAAATCATTGTGCTCATTCATTTCCCCAACATTAAGCAATCAACAACCGAAAGCTTTTGGAGACGTGGCCCAAGCATTTCTTAATACTCATAAAACTTTACTGAAATTTTTATTTTAGACCTGCAGTGCTGCAGATCAAGGTAATAACAGAATATTTTAAGTCACTAAAAATATGGCAAGTTCAACCATGTTCCTGAAGGTGTTGATGTTATTACCAAAAATCCTGACGGTACCAACAAACAAGCTGTTCCTGAAAATAATGAAGATCTAAACAGTGTGTTTGAAATGGATTTTGGTAATGATGGTATCGAAGAAGAGTTGATAAGTAAAATTTATTTAGTGTTCCCCATGTTCAAATTAGTAAATTGTTATTTAATTTTTTAGCACTCAAAAACACAATTCCGGCTTCCACTACAATGTCAATTATGGTTCCTGTTGCTCCAGTACAACCAGTATTTTCTTGCGATACTTATCCGTCCATTCCGGCTTTCTCTGCACTGCCAATTTCGTTTGCTAGTCCTCCGCCAGATTTGGATGGGATTCCGAAACCCAAAGAGTTACCCAAAACTGTATCGCCGGTAATAGAAGTTATTCCATGCAGTCAACAAACTTATGGATCTAGGATTCTTACGAAGAAACATGTTGCTCCATCGTCAATTCAGGCTACGATTGCACCGTCAGAAATGATGCCTGCTGTTCGTGTTTAAACCCACAGTGCCACAGATATTAAGAATTATGTTGGATTTATTGTTTCGTTTGAAAGTTCGTTTGTTCGTTGAAATACAGAAATGTTTTTCGTATCTTTTTATTTGAATTTCATTTATTTCAATGTATAAGGCTAGACTACATAAAAAAAATGCGCCATGTCGTACGGTTTTTGGGTTTTTTGCAAATGTATCGCCATACTTTTGAATTTCCCACCATAAAAAATGGCCGCCAGATGCTGGTAGCTGATTTGTCGTTAATTTTTAAAGTTTTTAGGGATAATTTCACATGGGAAAATTGATTTTATTGCATCAAAAGATGCAGGGGTTTATAAGGATTCTGAAAAACCTAGTAGTTGGCTAAAGTAATCAAGATAAATGCCCAAACGAGCATGTAAAAGTTTTGTCATTTTGACCCATCCCCACCCCTCACGAAAACTAAGCAAAAATTTAAAAAAATTATTTGCGACTCAGTTATAGGCGTAAACGTCATAAATCTTATAGAAATAGATAGCTCTTGAAAAGATCTATCGAATTCTATAAAATTTGAAACAAAAAAGTTGAAAACAAAAAAATTTTTTAAAACACAAGAAAAAGTTTTACTTTTTCGTTTTTGCGATTCACCGCAGTACTCGGCTTAACCGACAAAAACGAAAAAGTAAAACTTCTTTTGAAATTTTTTTGCTTTCAATTTTATTGTTTCAAATTTTATAGAATTCGATAGATCTTTTCAAGAGCTATCTATTTCTATAAGATTTATGACGTTTACGCCTATAACTAAGTCGCAAATAATTTTTTTAAATTTTTGCTTAGTTTTCGTGGGGGGTGGGGATGAGTCAAAATGACAAAACTTTTACATGCTCGTTTGGGCATTTATCTTGATTACTTTAGCTAACTACTAGGTTTTTCAGAATCCTTATAAACCCCTGCATCTTTTGATGCAATAAAATCAATTTTCCCATGTGAAATTATCCCTAAAAAACCTTAAAAATTAACGACAAATCAGCTACCAGCATCTGGCGGCCATTTATTATGGTGGGAAATTCAAAAGTATGGCGATACATTTGCAAAAAACCCAAAAACCGTACGACATGGCGCATTTTTTTATGTAGTCTAGCCTTATACATTGAAATAAATGAAATTCAAATAAAAAGATACGAAAAACATTTCTGTATTTCAACGAACAAACGAACTTTCAAACGAAACAATAAATCCAACATAATTCTTGATATCTGTGGCACTGTGGGTTTAAACACGAACAGCAGGCATCATTTCTGACGGTGCAATCGTAGCCTGAATTGACGATGGAGCAACATGTTTCTTCGTAAGAATCCTAGATCCATAAGTTTGTTGACTGCATGGAATAACTTCTATTACCGGCGATACAGTTTTGGGTAACTCTTTGGGTTTCGGAATCCCATCCAAATCTGGCGGAGGACTAGCAAACGAAATTGGCAGTGCAGAGAAAGCCGGAATGGACGGATAAGTATCACAAGAAAATACTGGTTGTACTGGAGCAACAGGAACCATAATTGACATTGTAGTGGAAGCCGGAATTGTGTTTTTGAGTGCTAAAAAATTAAATAACAATTTACTAATTTGAACATGGGGAACACTAAATAAATTTTACTTATCAACTCTTCTTCGATACCATCATTACCAAAATCCATTTCAAACACACTGTTTAGATCTTCATTATTTTCAGGAACAGCTTGTTTGTTGGTACCGTCAGGATTTTTGGTAATAACATCAACACCTTCAGGAACATGGTTGAACTTGCCATATTTTTAGTGACTTAAAATATTCTGTTATTACCTTGATCTGCAGCACTGCAGGTCTAAAATAAAAATTTCAGTAAAGTTTTATGAGTATTAAGAAATGCTTGGGCCACGTCTCCAAAAGCTTTCGGTTGTTGATTGCTTAATGTTGGGGAAATGAATGAGCACAATGATTTGCCCCTTGAAGTGATCATTAGATAAAAGCTGGGCCTTTTCAGATAACAATTAATAATATTAGTGACATTTTGACAATAATTGAAACAGTAAATAACAACTTACCCTTTCATAAATTTCAGTTCGTTTTCTATGTTTGGTGGTAAGACTAGTGGGATCACTGCACTTATTCGTCTTAACATAATCGTTGCTTTGGTATGCTCGTAACTTCACAACTGCATCAAATACTCTTCTTCCTTTCTTTCTACTTGTCATTTTTAAATAAAAATAAACATAATAAAAATTAAAAAACGTCCACCATACTACAGTCGTTAAAAATTTGAACTTACTTGACTTGGTGTTTTTAAAAGATTTTGAACGTATTCCGTCAAAAGATGTTATTTTTTTGCACTCCAGTCTTCCTTGATTCAATACTTAAGATTAACAAAATTTGAAAAGAAAAAGGCCGTCAAGAGAATCTAAATGTCAAATCAGACGACGAAACTAGCTGGGAAAACCACGCGAGAAAACAAAAGAAGGTAGTATCCCGTAATCCCATGTAAAATCAGCATTGAAAAAGGGATGGCCTAAGCCAATGCTTTGGCTCATTTGGAGAGCCAAAGCGTTGGCCTAGGCCACGGAGACCAAGTTGCACAGTACCTAGATGTATCACAGTACTAGCAATAACCGGTCTTAATAATTCCATCCCTAAACACACACAACAGGAAATGTCAACCATTGTCAACTGTCAACACTCCTATCTCCTAGTCCTTCTCACTCCTCAATCAAATTTATGCGTTGTTTTTTTTAATTCTAAGAAAACGATTTAAACTGACCGCAAGCGTGATCCAATTAGTGTTAAATAATTCTTCCCCAAGGCCCCAGTAGCACACCGGCAATTTATATCCTTGATGATTATGATTAAGCGATTTGCTTGGATTAAACCTATAGATAAGGAAAACCCATTTACGTCATTTAGTTTTATCGTGGTAACAAGGATCTTGTGCACAATCAGCATGCTTGTTGAAAGCTTACGAAAGTTTTTCAGATGCTTTCACTATTTCCAAATCGATCGATGCACAGGTTAACTCATTTTTCTACTTAAATGATTACCTATTCCAAACAACGACATTCAAGTGAACGAAAACACTCTTACCTGTTATTAGTTCCTTTACAGCACGACTGAACGACATATTGATAATTTGTATAAACAAAGGACACTATACTTAACAATCGAGCGAACACGAGAGAATTTTCAAAGAATATGAATTTTCGTAGGATAATGATGATGAAAAACTTGGACTGTTTTAGTATGGACATAATGAAAGCATGAGGCACATAGCGCTTGTTTCTCGGATTCGAGAACTAAGAAAACAACAGAATCAAAAAATAATAATAATTCAAGCGCACGAAATTTTACAAAGCAATGTTGTTTTTCCCATTTCCCTTTTTCTCTCTTATTTGCTTTCAGACCAATTTTTATATACGATGGCACTTCATTCCCAACGGAAACGAAATGCGAATCCTTGCCACTGATTCCATTTGAACATGCAGGCAAATGACTGTTTGGGAACCCACATGTCCGTGTTCTATTCCTGGCCGTGACTCCACTCCACTGTTTTCTCCAGCGTCCAAGTCAACACACACTTTCTTTTCCCCACTAGGCCAATGCACAAAGCAAGGCAACTGAACAGGAGGAGTTTCGTATGGCTCTAACGCCGTTCGTTCCTTTGGCGCACATGACACTAGCAATCACGATCCGGGTATTTGGAGAGAAAATGGCGAGGCCAAGGCAGCGGCCACTCGTAACGTCTTGGAACGACGCCGCCAACGTTGCGCTCAAAATAGGTAAAGATCCGATACCACCATAACCTGGAAAAGTAGTTGGCCGGGCCGTTTTGCTGTGAGAAAAAAAAGAGGAATAAATAAACAAAGTTCTTCATGGTTTAGACTACGGGTCTCTCTTTTTCGGAATTTTCACCAACCTTTAAGATGGTGTTGCTGGCCATTGTGTGATACATCCAAAAAACCCGAGTGGTGACATAGTATGCAATAAGGACATCCACGGTGTAATGTCCGTGAGCGACCATAACAAAGACCACGCCCAGACAGGTGACTAGCCACGAGAGCCAATGTAACGGCCGCCATTTCCTCGGGGTATATTCTTGGATGAGCAGCGACGACACTGTCAGAATCACGGTATGTCCACTGTAGATGTAATCGCCACAGTAGACATGCTGGCCATTAATCGATAAGCCCATTCCTTTTACAGACACACACGGTGCAAACAAAACAGAAATCTGTTATAGATACCGTTTTTTAATTAAAATTTACATCTTTTGTTTACCAACAAGAATCCGGATCGCCCGCAGTGTTATAACAGCAACCCCCGTGTGATTGGATTTCGGAGAGCAATAGTATGTCCTGGAGGCAACAGGCATAACGGTAGCGTACATAGTAAATGCGCGCATCATGTACAACACGCCCAAAAGAAAAAATACCCTCCGCATAACGATCGACCTGCGATGAAAAAAGAACAAGTTTTAATGTTTAATCTTTACGTTGAAAGTGAAAATGATCGCATAGGCTATACCTGTATTTGTGGAAAAAAAGCAGAATCATGCACGATGTAGTTGAGATGATTATGAGTATCTCCGATACATCAAGGGCCCAATCGGCAGCAGGGACATTGTCTAGAAATACATCGGGTAGTGGGCCGTAATGCGTCCGATCAGGTACTCGCTCGTGAACCAAGGCCAGAGAAATGGTTGTCAAAAACCAATTGAAAAGGCAGAACAGGAAAGCTGAAAATTGCAGCAAAGAAATCCGGATTAATTGAAATGTCATTTCCAAAAGCTAGCGTCCCGCAATACCGATAAGTGTTTTAAAGTATTCGCGTGGGAATTTCGGTTCGTCTCTGTGCGGTGCAGGCACGTCGATGCGGATAATGCCGTTTTCGGGTTTGATTCCGTTGCCGTTGCTGCTACAGCTGCCATTACTTGTAATACTTTTATTTAATCCGTTGATAACAACCGAACCGCTGCTTCGGCTGCCGCTTGACGAGCCTTTCGAATCGTAGAATGTCGACGGTTCTGAAGAGCTGCAATCATCCCAGCCTTCGCCTTTAGATGACGATAAAAGCGGCTGCCTCTGATACAAATCCTGTGTAGATGCAACAAACGTTGAAACAAAAAAATCAGGATCAGTTTGACTAGTTAGTCCAAATTCAAGTTTTTTACCTGGGTCATTTCGCTCGAAGGGGTTCTCCTTAGATTGAGGCTAGTGTCCGCCGCTTGGCTGATCAGTCTGTGTAAAAACATGTCATGGGGAAAGAACAGAAAACAAAACAGGCTTTTAAATACCAAACTTGTTGAGCAAAACGAGGTCTTCGAAATAATATTATGCGTACTGAGTCACGTGAAGAAATGCTGAGTGTGTAGGTGGAGGTGGGTTCTGCGCAATGTCGTCCAGAGTACCGTAGGAAATGCTCTTGGCTTCCAAAACCATCCTGTGTGCAAAACAGCGAAATTACAGTAAAAACCAGGGAAACGGCGATTGTATTACAAGACTGGCGTTAAAATCGGACAAGGAAAACTGATACGCTTTTACGACATGAACGCCTAAGAAAAATAAAATGGAAAGAAGCGCACAATTACGACGCAACAGTACCGATTATTATCAACAACAGTGCCTGCGCTAGATGATCTACGACGATGGGAACAATCCATTTTTTGATAGCACAATCACTTAATATCGGGCATGAAACAGATAAGCGGCTCTCCTGTATGCCCGCGTGATAGCCAAATGCCTAACAAAACATACAAAAGTATTCGTGCTTCTCTCGTTTGGAGGCATGTGGCGAGACTTTTGCAACCAAACACAAACTGGAGGAATTTGTGTCAGAAACTCTCTTTTCTCAGTGATGGGCCACAGTCGTCAACACGCTCGCTGACCGCTCGTGAGTACAGGTGTACCGGGCTCAAGGACGCTTGCGTATCACTGCCCCACGGCACGCGTTCGTAGTAGTATTGGGTCTGAGAAAGGCAGCGGTGTTAATATTTTTACTACATCTAGTCGGCCAACCAACAGATCGATAGGGCTACCAACCAGTTGCCCCACTGACAGCTGTGCTGGAACGGCACTAGGTTTGGACGGACGAACAGACTGTTCCCATCGACGTCGAATAGCCTACTGAGAAATGCTGAAACGTCAAAGCTATGAAAAATCTTAAAAAGAAGAAGGGGAGGGGTACGGCCAGTTGTTGCAACACACTTTTGAGGTACTTGGCCTATCCTCTGGCGATTTGTGACATACTTTAACCGAAAATGCCAAGGAGAAAACCGGTTTCCCATTCACATGCATATACATACCCAATGAACGGCGGCTTTTACTACGAAGTAGTTTGTTTATCTATTGAGTTATTATTCTTTTTTTCTTTCTTTGAATCTTTAATATCCACCGAAAGCCTACCGGATGGACTCTATTACGATGTCGAGGGTTTTCGTCAAGTGATTATTGGAGGGCGGTATTTTGTTTTTCTTTCTTCAACACGAAAAACAAAACACAAACTGTTGGTGGATTTTATCGCTAAACTATCTCTTAAGATAATTTTACTACTAATGGTGGCTGCTACTGCTAATAAAGTGCACACTGGATGGGGTTCGAGTTGACGCCCTTGTCTCAACAATAAATCAATAGTTTGTACGTTCGAAAAAAAGGGGTTTCACTACTAAAGGGCGAGGAGAGAAGATTCACCGTCAATCCCCTCGAGCAGGTGAGTTGCTACATGGGAAGTCCAAACTAGTGTTACAACTACTACTACGTGAAACGGCTATGACGCAGGAGACTATTTTGAATCACCGCTAGTTTTAGAATACGAGGAGGTGGAATTCAACAAGCTCAGATTTCAGACACTTCTTTTTGCTTGCTCTACAACAGTCGACACCATTTACATCCTAACACCACACAACACACACACAGAAATGATAATCCAGTGAAATTCCACTCTTGACAGGTTGCTCACATTTAACAAGATACGAAGGCTCACCTGAGAAAACCAAGAGTTGGCAGGTTTTCAGCTATTCCATTTTCGAATGGAAAAGGCAGCCGAGGAAACTATACACAAGAAATCAAACGTCAATCTAGCACGGTCTGGAAAATAATTAGATTTCCCTTCAGCTCACGTACACATTAGCTTCTTGCCATGGAAAACAGACGACAAATAATGCCGTGCACACAGTTATGGCGCCGACTCAAATAGCATTTTTTCAACCAGCGACGCACGCGACATCTAACGCCCAGTTTCGTACTAAAATATGACGCCATCTACTCAAGTTGAGAAAGTGGCCAAAAAACCCATGGTAGATGGGAATCATTCACGCAGGCATGCATTACGAACCAATTGAAACCGAGCTATCAATTCTAACACGTCGAAAAACAGGCATTCACCGGAAAGAGAAACATAATAAATGAGCTGAACAAGGAGCGTGAGGATGAAATAAAACTGACCCATTGGAAGGACGCCACAGGTTGTTCTTAACTGTTCTCAGTTTGATTAGGAACCAGCACGCAGCGAGAGTGTAAATGCGAGGAAGATTCACGCTTGGCTGCATGTTTGAAGAAAGCAAAAAAAGGGCACCACCGTGTCGTGGCGGTGTATACTAGTAAGGAACGAGGAAAAGATGGGTCTCACCAGACGTGCCGCTAGGAATGTTGAAGACGCCTTGCTCACCGCTACGGACTGAATAACAATTATCTCATACTGATGGGATATGTAACGCTACATGTTAGTCAAACAAAACAAGGGAAGCAAAAGGAGGGAAGCTAACAAAGAAAAATGAACTGAAAAATCGATAACAATATCTAATGCAAGTTAAACATGCGGATGTGGCTGGATGCGGGCTCATGGCCGCTGACGCTACCGGATTTTGTTTGATCCAATACATGCGAACAGAGGAAACAAGGAGAAAAAGGAAACCGCGTGCCTTGCCTGTGTGCGTGAGTGGAGATATAAAAATGGTCGATGGGTTGTTGGTAAATCCATGCACATCCGGTGGCTCTTGACGTCATCTCGTGACTCACCATTACTCGTTGGTCATCTGAAGTTGACATATTGCTGACGCTATTAAAATTCTGAAAAATATCGAGTATTGATTAATTGGATGTTTTCCATTTATAAACTAGCGAGTACGTTATTAATGTTTAGGATCAAGGTTGTTGTTAGCAATAACAGAAATAGCTTTTGATATCGGATATCAACAAGATCGATTTACGTACCATTGATCGTCTGGATGGCGCATTAAGAAACGTCTGCATTGTCCACGTTTGAGTCATCGTAGTTTTTCTTCTTTTTTGGTTTTGTGTTCGCTCGCCATATGTAGCTGAAAAACCAGACGTCCAGACAGGTCAAAAGAATAAATAACATACACAGACGAATCACAAATTGATCCGCTAATCGATAAATTGTACCTTAGAATATTGAACGAAACCTATATATTTACCAGGTTACCGCAAGTACTGTAAGTGACTCGGTTTTCACTTTTCAGTCTAGCTGCACGTGTATCATATTCAGACTTGGGCGTAGGCATGTTTTTAGAAGTTTGAATTTGAACAAACAGGGTTGTGTTGGTTGAATTACGTGCAGAGGCAGGCTCACTAAAACGTCGTTAAATTAGGATTCAAATATTGGTTTTAGGAGAGAGGTGTTGTAGAATTTAAAATTGTTGAATAGCTCCTGAACTTCATACGTTGTTCCACAGCTCACTGAAACTTGGAAAAGAAACGCCGGAAGTCGTCTGCTACACCACTCATTATGTCAACTGACACCTATATAGTTAACTGGGTCATGCAACCACAGTACTGAACCGTAATAAAAGGCCAAGGAAACTGGTAGAATCATTGAAAATTCACGGTATGCTGCACAAATGTGTCAAAGGCAATTACCCGGACTGATAGTGCTGTTCACCGACGATTGAAGACGCAGTGATGGAGAGCAAGAAAGAGTCACCGACGCCCTTGGAAGCTCCAATATCTTGTTTAGTCGAAGGTTTCAACGCGTGTCGATTACATTTCTTCTAATCAATTGCAGTTGGTTCTCGTATTTAATGCACGGTCTCAATGTTCTTTTAAGTGGCAGCACGTGGTTCGTTTTAGTATGGAGCTATACCACGAGTGCCGGTGTTCCTTTTGGCCTTCGTCACTTCTGCATGCGTCATCACTTGCAACGTGGAACTATTCCAGTCTTACGCAACGTTACGATGCAAAAAAGACATGACGCAGCTGTAGAAACCAACAAATTAAGCTGTCTTGAATGTTTCCTTTCTTATTTCGTCATAGTTTTGCACAGTTTCTGTTTTTCTGGGAAATGACGAAAATACGTTTGCCCGCTTTCTGCAAAGTTGTACAACACTGCCAGTTAGTGCTTTAACGCGTAAATCACACCCTACTTCCTCTTTTTTTACTGTCGGATGAGAGTTTTGTTGCTTGAGGTGGTTTCTTTCTCCTAGAAGTTTTTTTTTCGGGTTGTAATTGATGCTCTTCGTGATGTCTAGACGACGTAGGAAGTTTGATCAGTATCCTGTAGCTGTAAGTTTTGTGTTACGGGATATCGGTTTCCTGGCCGCCATTGATAATTTCATTCTTTGAATGTAATATTAGAGCTGGTGGCAGAAAACAGTAGATCACATTTAATCTGGGCTCAGTCAGAGAGCCCATTTTTTATTTTGATAGCAAATATGTATTCAATATAGAATCAACATGAAAACAAAACAAAGTATTCGGAATCGATAATAACAAATGAACATGTAGACTGTGCCCCACATGGGGAACGATATGCGAAACAATCATACCCTGTAAACGAAACAGCAACTATATTATTCTATTAGAAACGAAAAACAAATCTGTAAGAAGAAAGGAATTAAGTTTTTAGAAATGCAAGTAAGTATTGAAACCAAAGTGGAATGACTTTCTTTTAGTAAGTTATTTTTAAAGTAGCATATCGTTATTGGAAATTTCGGTAGATTTAAATGTTAAAAAAGAATGGCCATTTGGTTGAGGTAAAAACATCGGTCAATGCCGGATATAGCCTCTGACTTCTTGGCTTTTGTAGGTTTGCAAACAGGCGGTGATAAAGGCGATTGATAAACTATGACAGCTGATTCGCCACGTAGCGTAATTTGTCAAGCAGTGCTTTAAAAGATGGCCGCTGAGAGGCTTCTGCATCCCAACAGGGTTTCATTAAGTCACGATAGATCAGTGGTTTACAGCCCGGAGGACAAGGTAAACGTCGTCCCTGTTGTAAGGCTCTCAGCAACAAAGTTTGGTCACCACTGACAAAATTAGGCTCCTGGCCCCTGCTAAACATTTCATAGAGCGTGACACCAAACGACCATACGTCTGACTGGACGGAGAATTTCCCATAAGCTAAACTTTCCGGTGCGTACCTGAGTAACAGGAAGAAAATAGAAATAACGCAATCATTCTATAAATTCTTTTTTTTTTTACCAAGGCATGGGTAGTTTTTGACCCCGGTCCCGCACGGCGTAATAGCCATTATAGCCGACTTGGCGAGCCAAACCGAAATCGGAAATCTTTACCAAATCTACAGCTGCTACGAGAATATTGCGGGCAGCGAGATCACGATGGACAATGTTATTCTCACCAAGATACGCCATACCCTACAAAAATCACTGCAATGAACTAATCGTTAAATGCCTTGAAAGGATGCATACCTCAGCCACGTCTGTGGCAAATTTGATTAGCTGCTGGTCGGTAATACTTTCTTGTTCAGTTCGCAAATAAGCCATTAGACAGCCCATTGGAAAATATTCCATAACTAACAACGTAGACGGTTCGGTGACAATGGCTTTGATTTCAACAATGTTTGGATGATGCAGACTCTATAAAAAAAAATTGAAGTAATAATATTAAAAAATGATACATAAAATGGTAACCAGTGAAAATCTGGCAAGGTTATGCTGAAACGCTACCTTCATGATGGCGCATTCACGTTGGAGATCAACACTCTCCGGGTTATTCATTGCTGTGCTCTTGAGCTTCTTGACGGCGACGGTCTCTTCCGTGCCATCGCTGTGGCGTATTACTCCGATACGCACTTCACCGTAATTGCCCTTTGGAGCAACGCGTATTCGTTAATGCATTTCAGCTAGATGTATTTTGAAATTGATTTTACCTGGCCGAGGACTCTGCCCATTTCTAACTTTTTCCGCTCTAATTCGTAAATTTCAGCTGCCAACTCCGATGTGCCTTCATCATCAAATTGCAATGACGAGCCACCGTTTAACGCCATACTTGAAAGCAGAAAATTCAGGGAAGCGTGGGGATTCTATTCAAATAAATTGTGAGGATAAGTAATTAGCTTAACTTTACAACGGGCAAATAGAATACTTGAAAAGTATGGTCGTCAAACTGCGAGTCAAACGAAATCGTATCATGGTTTTCGGAGAGGGCTCTGAGCGCTACATGAAGATTAATAAATTTAAGTTAAAACATGCAGTAACATTAAGCTAATGTTAGGATACGTACTCGTGGCTTCCGTTAACCCGGATGCCATGCTTCCATTCAGCGAACGCTGGTCATTGACCAGTTCGTATACATTACTACGCCTCGAGTTGTAGACTAAACAGTACAAATAAGTTACCAACAAGCACATGTTATTTTCAAGATTTTTTGTACCTTCGTAAAGAATTTGGTTTATGTCTCGCATTACAGATTGCGCTTTTGGTCTGAGCGAAACATCCGGGTTCCAAGTACCAATCATTATATGATAAATTTCACCTAGGCACTTTTCTGGTCTTGGAGGCCTCCATCCTCTCAGAAAACCCTAAATAAAATGTACCAGGTGAATAAGAAGTTCAAGTAAAATACCTTTTTCCATAATACAATACCTGAACAATTTTGGTCTTGCTGAATCCAAGGCACGGTTTCTCTCCGTATGAAAATATTTCCCACATGCAGGTTCCGCAGGCCCATATGTCAGCTGTACTTCTACGATGTACTAACTCCGTTGAATCATATAATTCAACTGGTATCCAAGGTAACCTAAAAATGAAAATAGGGCCGATTTAAATATTAAACAAAATAATTCGCCTAAAGTGCTTCATACTCGTCATCGGAATAAGATAGTATGCCAGGATCTGTCAGTTTTACTCGGATAGAATTGGTGGTATGCGATGCTAACATCAAATTTCTGCAGCGGACTTTACCGTGAACAAAACCTTTCTCTTCCTACACAACGATAGAGAGTTTAAAAAATCTTTTTGAAAACGTAGAGATGCTGATAATAAATACCAAGTAAAACAAGGCCTTGGCCAGGTTTGTGGCTGCTTCTACCAGGTCAATAATGGGCAAGTCATGTTCTCGCAAATACTGATCTAATGGGCCCAGGGGGAAGTACTCCATAATGACCCTCAAATTAACATCCAAAACGATACCGTAAACGTGAACCAGTGTTTCAGCGCGCCAAAACATTGACCTTTGCACCGACTCAAGGAATGCCTAATGAAACATAAGGAAGATTGATTAGTAAAATCGGAACCCAACAAAAAACAGTCAAAGTCTAACTTGATAATGGGATTGTCGGTATTCAGCTCTAAGAAGTTTATGAACGATTTGGATTTGTTCGTCTGCTGTTCGTCGCCATACTCCGCGATAAACAGTGGTATAGCGGCCGTCAAACTGACATTGGAATCCAGCACCTACGTACAGCTGGATAGACTGGGTTGGAATGCAAACAGGTAACTGCGAAAATGCACTCTGGCTGAGAGACATTTCAAATTCAATGGGTTTATGGCGACAGAGCAAAAGTTCCGAGACGTCTATTGTAAATCAAGTAAAAATTTTGAAATAAAAATCCGATAACAAACAGGTACTATAATCTGTCACATACCGTTTTCCGAGGACGGGAGGCATTCTTTCAGCTCAAATCCGGGAATTCCTAGTTGTTTCTCGTTGCCCTGTACTGCTAGTAATTCGCGCACGTTGTTGCATGGCTGGCACTCTAGTCCAGCAAAAGTCCACGCACCGTCTGCTGATTTAATGATTGAAAATGTTGTTGCGGGTTGTCCATCCTCCAAGCAAACATCCAAAAAGAGTTCGTCATAACTGAGATGGCTTTCACTAATTAAAACAAAACAGTGAGTAATCAAGTTGTTTGAGAACAAATGAAGAAATTACAGACCGTAACAAGTAGCATCCTTGTTTGTTTTGACGTTTGACTCGTAGCTTATCATAAGCAAATGAATCCCTAAATTTAAATTAAGTTAGTTTAGTGAAAAGTACATTAGAAAACCTATTTCATTTGGATGTGTTATACCCGACAGGGCCATGACACTTCAGGCTTCTTAATCTGACAAGAGACGGTGTCACCAATTCACCGCACAAATCAAAAGTCCATTTTTCCATAAGGCGATAATAACCGTTCAAGGCACCGACACAACTTTTCATAGAGTCTTCACTATCCATCAGAAAGTACTGAGGCACACCGTTGATACGCGAGATTTCCATTCGATTGTCGCTCTTCCTGATGGAGACGAAGCATATTTCTTCGATTGAACACACATATTGGCTTGGCTACAAAAAAATATACAATTATTAATTTTACTTTATTGAGATCAACTTGAACGGAACCAAGGATTCTTACAATCTTTTTCTTTACTGACTGCATCTTCACTCCTGGATGTTCACTACTCATAGGTTGAATTATAAGGTCGAATTCAATTAATTCTTCACCCTCTTCCACTTTAACTGGATACTTTTCAATTAAGTAATCAGTGGCTGTTTGTGCTACAGTTTTCAGGAATTCTTGCTTGAAGAACCATGTTTCACCAGGAGGGTTGAGAACCACTTGATTCAATCGTGCTTTCAAGGATTCTGTGCTATATTTGAGGTTTGAATTGCGTCTTACCATCTTCGGGACAAATTTTCTGTAATTTGTTATGACTTCGCTCATTTTACCACCATAGTCCTTCATGTGGCAGTACATAGCTGTAACAGCTAAACCCAAAGCAACGCTTTGATTGACTTTGTTGTTGAATGCTGTAATCTTGCCATCAACAAATTCTTCACAGACTTGTCGATAGAAGTAGTTGAGGGCTTTGGTCCCAATTTTTGAAAGGTTGGTAAGCACAGGCCAAAATCGCAGTCTCAACTCATAGGAATCATTCCCAGCTTTCAGGAGGTCTGATGGATTTACATAGAGTTTTGTGGTCTCGTTCCTTAATGCGAAAAGGTATCGTGACGTAGGGCTAATTTCCAAATCGCGACAGCATTGTGTGCAAACATCTTCGAAGGACAATCCATCGTTAATTGGAATAATACCGGGAGTGGAACCGATTATTTTCACGACTATCGACATTCTCATGTCATCCTCTCTGGGCTTACGAACTGACCTTAAAACCGGTTATTTTCACATTTATAAAACCAGTGACAGGGGCCTAACGGTAACCTTGAAGGAATAAAATTAAAAGTCGATCCGAAAACCTGTTTTGTTTGTTTTTTCCCCTCCCCTTGAAGCTCTGTTGTAGTAGTTTTATTGTTTTTCCAGGCCCTTAATAAGTGCAAATATTTTCAAAGTTGTGACGATAAGGCAGCGCCACCGGTGACTGGTTCGCAAATGCAAATTTTTCCTTCAGAAATCCGCAGTTAGTTCACATAAGGAAGTATTCTGACACATTCCTTAGAGGTCCTGTATATAATCTTACGGGTCAAATTCATTCGTGTAATGGGATCTATCAATCACAATATTTCATATTTTTCTCTGTCGCTAGGAGTGCCAACGATACCGATCTAGGTCTTCTTACAGTGAAATTATGACTAAAAAAAGTAAAATTCATATTCGTCCATAGAACCGGTGTCAATAACCGAAAAAGAAAAGAAAATCAACATCCTCTAAGCATTTTAAAACCCTTGGAAGCTGATATGCAAATTTTAATCAACTGAAACGGATTTTACTTCTTGAAAATCAATGTACTTATACAAGTTATGCAGTATTTTGTACAGCAGTAACTGGGTACTGTGAAAATAAGGTTTTCGATTAAACAAGATATTCACTCAATCATCTCAGTTGTCAAACCATATCATTTTTCATTTAATATATTTAGCATCGAAATCGACCACTAGATGGCAGCAGAATGTCGCTTTTGAATAATTATCTCCACCGCACTGTGAACATTCCTAGCCAATGATGGTTAAAACAGCGTGCTTGGGCATCTACGGTAACCATAGAAACCCCCTTTCGACATGCACTTCGCTTTTCCTTTCTCGATATACGAAAAACAAAAATTCTCACCCTCGTTCTCTATGCCAGACCTTAAAAACAAGCTCATTCTAAGAGTTGATTCAATTACCCGATCTGAATGGTACACCCTTCACGAGAAATGTATATCCATTATGCAACAATGGTCTCAATTTGGGATTCACCCAGCGATTCTTGAGAGAAAATTGCTCTACATGAACGAAGATGCTGATTGTTTACCACAAAATTTCGAGAATCAATGACTCATTTCTCAAAGAAATTATAGTTCATTGTAGGGTTCCCACAAAATGTACAGGGCCAAAAAGGGTAGCACAATTGAAAATTTGATTGCTGATCTTATGAAATATCAATTTGTTTAAGTAGAACAATTTTCCTACCTTGATCCACTGCTTGTCGGACTAATTGTGAATTTGCAAATTCTCTTTTGCATTGACTTCAAAAACATTCAACAAACTCGGCAAAGACGTGGTCTAACGACCCCAATTTCCCCTGATTGGTTGCTTCCTTTTGGCTCCACCCACAGGAAAGAGCCAATGACTCCGCCCTTCGGCCAATCGCAGCGCACCGTGTCATAATGATCGATTGAGAACGCGCACAAAGAAACACAATGACGTCATAACCATTTATTTGCAAAAATTTGTTGTTTTTTTTTGGTATTAGCAAGTCTTCCATATAAAAACAAAAACACGTAAAAAAACAAACAAGAAACAGAAAAATAGGATCATCAAATAAGCTTTCTTTGTAGGAGGAAAACGCAGAAACGTTACGTCATAGTGGACAGAGACAACAACAACAACCTCCGACAAAATAAGCAAACAAAGAAAAAACGAATTCATCACACTTTGAACCATAATTCTCTACAGCATTATTATACAGCGGCTTGTTTATAAATTAAAGAAATAAACCTAACAACGCACTCTGACAAGAACAAAAATGGATGACATGAAAAAGAAAATCTGTAGAAATCGGTAGGCTCTAAATAGACGACATTTGCAAATATAATTATGCACTGGCAGAATGAGTTAATAGGAGAGCATTCAAAATGGACGCCGTAACAACCCGTGGGTTAGGGACTTACTCGGCTGAGGGGGTTTAGGAGGGCGTAGCGGTGCGGATGCAGCTCTAGCAGCCGCAGCGGCCGCGAACTGATGCATGTACGACGCTACAATCAGCCGCTGGGTGGCTACTTGCTGCGGATGCGGCGGAACTAACGCGGCAGTCTGAGACAACGTTACCAAATTCCTCATGGCTTCCGGATGATGGATGGGCGTAGGTAAACGGCGTTGCTGGATTAATTGTTGCCTTTGAGCTAAACTGTCAGTGATCGAATGAAGCGCGGTGGATCGCTGATGGATGTACGGAGGCGAAGCAGATTTAACCGGCTCTCCTTGCGTTTTGCTACTCGATTCATCCGGCGGAGAGGATCGCGATGATTTGGCCGATAGATCTAACGCTCCGGCGGAATCATCTTCTTCGTCATCATTAGCCATTCCGGAATCTCTTCCGTTGCTGCCGTTCAAATTCGCTTCATCGACCATCAGCAACTTGTCGTCCTCTTCTTCCAGATCGTCTTCCGCAGTTAATTGCGGCGCATCCGCAATTTCATGACACGGTGGTTTGCTATTATTATTCACCGTATCAATGATAGGGTCAGATATGGGGAGTAACGGAGGCGGACAATCGGGTACATCCATTTTTTCAGATTCCGGCGGCGGAGTGGGATTCTGACGAGATGCCAATTCGGCCGCTTGAACGAGAAGTTCGACGCCGTTAGGTCGTGACCACGAATACTCGGGCGATTTCATTCGTTCGACTATTTTGACTTTGAGTGGGTACATGGGTTCCATGATCGGGATCAAATCCATCGTCTTCCGTTTTCGTTTCTTCTTCCGGCTCTTCTTCTTACTGCTCGGGGGACTGACGGATTCTGATGAGGATTTCTTCGGCGAACGATGGACAACCTTGTCGGATGATTCCTCCACCTGCAACGCTGCCTTTTTGATGGATATAGACAATTTTTGCTGTTTGGCCGGAGTGGATGGAGGAGGTGCGGATGAACGTTTAACACCGGTAGTGGTTTTGCCACTAAATTCCGTAGACGACGTTCTACTGTGACACCGGTGAGACTGAGTGACGTTTTCGGCAGTGCTTCCGGTTCCGGAAATTAACACTGTTGCTTTGCTAGGCGGATTTTTAACAATTTTGTACTCTAAGCGCAGTGGCTCCTCCTAATTTAGAAGTGAGGCATTACGTTGAGAGTAATAGAAAATTGGCTGTGTGGAATGTTGCATTCGCAGCCCGTAGGCTCTCAACTAATTCGGGACTGACATTGACTGATGGGTTTGAAAAAATTCGTACTAAGAAGAAAGCATACCTGAGTCCAACCCGTTTTGTAGGCGACATCCATCAGTCGGAAAGAAGAAGCTAATTTTTCTCCCTGGCAGTGAATTTCAATCTATTTTTCACGTAAAACACAATTGATTTTCCATTTTAATTCTGTGTTTTCTTTCCTATCGCTTACCGTATAATGAGGTGGAAGTTCGAATTTAAGACTAAGAAGCTTCTGAAAATGGTGAACAGCAACAGCAGCCGGACAGCGAAAGAAACGCCTACCAATAGTCTGTGCAAGTAAAAAAAAAAATTCGATCCAATCATAAACGTTTTTTCCCCCCTTTTTTATGTGTAACATACCTGCGGTAAATAAGGACCTTTCAGGTTAAGGTTGGAATCCTCATCGCGCGACCTGCCAGAAATAGAGGTTTACAACTTATACCCCACATCTTTTTTTTTTCAAAAAGGGAAAACTTACTGAGGTACGAAGTCGAGCGACAGTGAGATGGGATCAGCGGGCGAAAAACATGTTGGATGTTGTAGCGGTGGGGCCACCGAGGTCGCTATAAAAGAATTAAAAATTCCATCAAGTTATAAGACACGATGTATCTCTTTTTTTTGGTGACATGCAAAACATGTGATAACATTGAAAAATAAACGGGTTTTTTTTGCGGCGGGTTTGTGTCCTCCCGCCTTTGACTAAACGTGATCGCATGAATTGACATGCGCAGCGTGTCCCGTGCCGATTACGGCGGGACCGAAACCCAAACCCATTAAGCCAGTACACCGCCACTCTGATAACGAGATTTCTTTAAACAACGTATTTACTCTGGGGAAGTAATATATCGATTAACCATTAACAAGAATGCGTTAGCCATCTTTTCTCGTTCAATAGTTTTTTAACTGCAATTTTCTTAATAAAATTCGATCACGCTATTTTCGGGATGATCGACATTCCCGAAAACGATGAAGGATGATTCATACTAGACGGGGGCGTCGATGGTGGGGGAGAAAGGGAGACAACCCCCCGTCGTTCTTTTTTTTTTTTTTTTTTCTTCATAGAAATCGGAGAAAGATAAAGACTCCGGCAGGCACATCCATTGGACGGATGCGAAAAAAAGGGAGGGGGGAATTGAATGGGGCAAAGAAAAAGGACTTTTTTTTAACGCGGTTGGGTTCATGTTGTAAAACATCCATCACGTCGGCATGTAACCACAGTTGACGCGGGGGGTTAAGACGGAAGAGTCGATGGATGTAAGTACATCTTCATCACAAAAAAATGGATAAAATCTAAAATAAAAAATACATACACAAAGGATGATGATCGACAAAGTGTTTGCGCCTGCGCTGTTCTTCGTGCCAAAGGCCAGGCACAGCGGCGTAGACCAACGCTTGCACTGCGTGATCCAACTTTAGTTGCTCTCCTAATCGCGAACGTTGCAGTTGAATCCCGCAACGCGGGCAAAACGTCCTCCCACTCTCCACACGTTGCAACAAACACGATTTGCAAACTATAATTTGTTTTTTCAAAAAGAACACACACTTTAATGTAACTATAAGAAAACGAAAGGGAGACAAAGAATGATGGCTTCGCATAATGATGCGTAGATAATAGCCGGATAATTATGGGGGGGAGAGCTACTCACAGGTGTGCATGCATTCGGTGATGGTAGTGGCGTCGATCAGGTAGCCCTGGCAGATCGAGCACGTCAAATTCGATTGCAGTCGACTCAGCGGCAATGTTTTCAAATCCATTGTTGTTTTGATTTAATCGTGTTTTGTAGGGAAACAATTCAGCCAATGGCCATCACTGTCTAGTCATTTGTGTACCACCTAAAAACAAAATTGACTGAAATTGGAGATGATGGAGGGTCGGTGTTAAATGCTGATTAAGCTTTTAAAAATTTTGGAGAGGAAGATAAGCTTGTTGTTTTGATCACATTACAAAAAAATGGACTCTGGAACTTCGTGTACGTGAATCATGCTCGATCAGTTGATAATAAACCTCTTGAAATAAAAATTACCATAACTAAACATCGTTTTTTTGTAACATGCATCCAGCCACCAGTAATCGTTTTTATCAGCGTGTCACGGACGAGTGACGTTACGAGGTGAATAGGTTATCGCGATGCAACACACACAAACATAAAAAAAAAAGATGAAACCCCTTCTTGAATATAAAAAAAAATACACATGAATACACGTGTGTCTCGTTTCTCACGCCGGGTCACGTGACGACGCCTTTTTATCCTTAGGGCATCAACCGACCCTCTCCAAGGAATGTCTTACACACACCCAACGTTTTCTTATTCAAATTCAAGAAGTCCGGGTTCGTTTTTTTTGCTTCAACATTTTTCGTTCGTCTTGAGCACAAAGAAAAATTCAAGTAAATGTGTTTACGAAGAAGCGAATAAGAAAATTCTTGGCCGTAAAGAGAAGCCGAAACGACGTCGACGCTCCCCACAAGACGCATTTCCCCCGTTTAAATATATATACATTTCGACGACTACATATAAGACTCTCTCTCTTGTCTGTGTGTGTGTGTGGCTCCCTTATATACTCTCGACGTTTCTCTCTCCTCTCCCTCCCCTTCTCCATTCGTTCCCCTCCCTTATTCACTTCCTCCCCACCAGAGCGGGCAGACACACACACACATAACAGTACAACACTCTTTCTATTCCAGCCAGCTCACGTTCTATCAAAATAACGCACGACGGAATGTAGCAAAGAAAATAGACTTACCTGAACGGCGGAAATTATTCCTTTGTTTCACACTCGAGAACGAAATTCATGGACACTGCAGACACAGGGATATAAAAACTTTTGGCCTCACTTGTTTTTTTTTCTCTCCTAACGAGGGCGCTGTTTGTTGCGTGCCTTACATTTATACAGCACAACGAAGCGGCCACGAAATACGAACCGAACTCTGGCCGTCCCTGGCGGCGACTGATAGAAACATGCCGGTCGATGGCTCCCTTTCTGGCCAGACTAGTTGGTGGCACGCCCTCCTTCCCCAAAGGCGAGCTCCCATTGGTAGAGCAATGGTCACGTGTGGGCCCCGGATGACAAAGGGCCGCCATCTTTTTACAGAATAAAGCCTCATGCTTGTGTTTCTCATGGATGGCGAGCCGCACCCGAAAAAATGGGCATTTCAGCTCACAACTCGTACTCTTTCTTCGCCAATTTAATCGCCTTAAATCTCGATCTAAGATAAATTCATTAGGATCAATCGACAGCTCTCTTTCTTGGGAATATAATAGTACTATTTGATTGGCGAAAAAATGAAAAGAAGTAGCCGTTTTGGATAGATGAAAGGCTGATGTTTTCAGCCAACATGAAACTGCCGCGCGTCAGGGCCAAATTTTGTTGATGACGCCAACTTAATAAACGCTGATTAAACGTTTCAGGTCCACTTTTCTGCAAAATCAATGATACCAAAAGTAAGAACATAACGTCAAGAATGCGTCTGTCACATTTTTTTGCCATGAAATTGAGTTTAGACTTGCATTTCGAGCAGTTTTTGTGCCGACATTTCTCGAATCTCGTCAAACATGGCGGCCATTTAATTTCAATCTTCCATTAGCCATTTACGCGAAAGGTTTTACATTTGATGTGATTCACTTTCGACAGACAGATTGATCACATTTTTCCGAATCTTTTGACACCATCAATTCTATTCGAACAGAAAAGCTGAACTAGAATTCGATTGTTTTTCTGTCGCCGTTTTCATTTTCGGCGTCTCAGGCTCTCATTACCCGACGTCTTGCACTCGGATAATTAACTCATTAGGTAGCCATTAGCGCCAGAAGGTACACAGCAAGGATGACATGTTTGTCTACTATGTTTTTTGGCTATTTTCGAAACAAAAGTTCAGTTCACTTAGCACCAAACTCGAAAACCCGGGAGGTCTTTCATCAGCGGACTTGACAATATTTTCGCGGTTATTTCCACGTCGATTCGTTTTTGTTTCATTTAAAAGACAATGGCGATCTTTCCAGATCATTCGTTGCCTAGGTGACGCCATTTTTTTTTGCATCGTGCAGTCTGCAAACGATCACGTGATCTGGAAAATTGCTGCCGGACGTCCTTGAGATTTGTTTTTTTTACTGTGTCGATCGAGAGTTTGAAACGAGACAAATATTTTCTGTCAAAATGATAAAAACTCGTTACGACTAAGGTCGCGATTGTTTTTTGTGTCTTCTTTTTTGTGTTCAAGATTGCACGGCGCCATGACGCACATTCTGGTTTTTCTCAGCAGATCGTCGAGGTTGGTCTTCTTAGTACTATTAGACTATCAAAACCTGAATGCAAACTTACCTGTGAGTATATAGCCAATATTCGATGGTAGACCTTTATATCTTCAGTTTTTTGAAAATGATTTACTTTTTACAAAGGTTCGATGATGGGCTTCGAAATTTCGTAGACGCCATATCAGTTGATTTGGTGGGGCCAAGAATGTCGTCTGCTCTTGTCTGAATTCTTTAGAATTGGAACTGATTGTCAGTTCGCAAAAGTGGACAACTTCATAATAGTCGGACTGTTTGAGAATGATGTTTATTGCAGCCCTTGTGAAAAAAAAGAAATGGGTTTTTAAAATCCGTGAAGCAATCAAATGTTGACCTGAAACGGGAGCCGCGAAACCATCAATGCGGTGCCATAAACTCATAAAAATGTCCCACCTTAAAATCTGTTTCTTTTTTTACAGTCTTGACGGTGGTGGCCATTTGCATGGACGTAGTACCAAAAGTTGTATTCTTTTTCGGCAAACGAGGCAGTCCCGGCACGAGGCATCCGATCGATACACGCCCATCCGTATTGGGTGGGGTGGGAGGACGCCTCAATCCGTCGTCATGGCAACATCTGGCAGGTAATAATAATGTCGCATCCATTCGTGAGAGAAAAAAAACGTGAACTAGAATTCAATTAAGAGAGCTACTTCGTGACGTCATCATGAATTTGGTTGACAATCAAAACATTGGGAATTCTTTACATTCCAACCTTCAGGCAATTTCCAATCGTCCTACAAAAAAAGGTAAGAAAAATATTTCCCAATTAAAAAAAAAATAAAAAAGAATTAAAAATAATTCGCCATTTTTTTTCAAGTTATTTTTAAACAGACGATGCGCATCCGATACAAACAGCTGGACATGACACACAAAAAGGAAGACGAGAAAACAGAGATAAAGCGTCAGAAGAGAAAGAACCTTATAACGCTTCCGGCAAGACTCAATCCCGCGTAACCATCAAACTACGCCGCTAGCAAGGTCTCTCTCCGGCTCTCTCTCTCTCTCTCTCTGTTAGCCGCCACGATGCCCATTAACCAGCCAATTCAAAAAAAAAAAATTCTACCTTCTCTTTCTCGACAGGTAGATGTATACACCTTTTTTTTATTTTAAGGCTCAATGAAATTCTATGCATTTATAGAAGGAAGAAGAATCCAATCAAAAATGAATGGGATTTTTTTTACAAGCGCCATTTGCATTTCATTTGTGCGTTTTTACTTCCTTTAAAAAAATCAACTTCCTGCTTTTTTTCGAAATGTCGATGAATTTTCTAAAACTATTTGTGCATAGAAATTCGTATTAATGGCCTAAGGCTTTCCTTTTTTTAAGAGTCACAAATCAGCCTTTACGATCTTCCATTTAAATCTGGACATGACCTTTTGTAGTAGAGGGAAAGAATTCAATCACTGCCCATAACTTGTAAAATCAATGTATTTTCAAGTATCCATAGCTATTTATAATATGTATAGAAAAATAATGTCAAAGCAAAAAAGTCGATACATAAATCACACAGACGACGAATGGCAAAAATCACACATCCGATCAAGCCGGAATTTTGGTCAATTTTAATTTTGTTTCGATTTAAGTAAATTCAATAGGCTCTGATGAGTAGCTGGTTGACTACTATGAGCGGTGGATGGCCGGATATGGAAAAGGTCCCATGCTTTATGGACATCATCTTCACTCCGGCTGGAATTCCGTTGGGCAGCTGCTGCGGCTAAGACGGCCATCGATTGAGCTGGATCTTGTTGCTGGACGTGATGGTAGACAGCGCTGGGCGTCATGAAATAAGGATGAGGACCCATTTTGCTGGATGAACCTACTGGACTTGCGATGGATCTACAACTTCCAGCGGATAAAGGTGAGGATGCATCGCTCGAATCACCTTTGCTGCCCGATAGGTCTAACGCACCGATACTATCGTGAATTTCATCTTCCGGATGGCCGGAAGCTGTTGGAGGTTCGGGAGTCACGCAGATCCGCAATGGAATTAACTGAGCGTCTTTATCGACTACTGGAGGCTGCGGATCGGATTTTTCAGTGGAAGGAGGTGCAACTTCTTCCGGCCGGAAATTGGATGGATTGGTGATTCTTTGGAGTCTTTTAGCGAATAACGCTCGATCGTCCAAATCAAAAACGGCTTTCGGTAGCCAATTGTGAATTTTATTGGACTCGGTGGTTTCTTCGACGACGGCTGGCGGAATCGGCGTCGAACAACTGAATTCAGCTGTACGGGCCTCGTCGAAAATAGTTTTCGCCGGAACTGATTCCGTCTTTTGAATTTTCGCAATTTTCTGCGGACGCTTCCGGCGCTTGGCAAGACGTTCGTCTTTGCCATTACATTGCCAACTACGTTTACTAGTGATGTCAACAAGACTCGCTCGTTGATTACCTTTCTTGATCTCTTCCGTCTTCCGCTGGATAGGCTCCTCTTCCTTGGCTACGGTAGGCGATATCCTGTACCACAATCTCAAAGGTTCTCTCTGCAATTTTTTAAAAAATCATAAATTTGAAAAACACGAGATAAAGTTTATCAGTTGTTTATACGATAATAACACAAAATGATGAAATGCATACCTCTTTCCATGAGAAGATGTAGGCCACATCCGATAGTTTGTACTCTGGTGCAAGTGGACGCCCGTTGTATAAGATTTCCAGCTGCATTTAAAATGATTCTTTAAAATTAGTCCTACACGGAGGGCAATTAAAGGACACGGACCTTATGCGTAGCGGGATCGGTAACGTTGAATTTATTGCGTAGGAATTTAACCAAATGGCCAATCGGAAGATCAGCTGGGCAGCGGAAGAAACGGCGATGCTGAGATCCAGTTTCCGGTCCGTCTTTGCCCAGATTCGCTCTCAAACCAAATTCGCAATTTCTATCGTTTTGAACATTTGACAGTTTCAAAACTCCCACCTTTTAAACTAATTCAAAAATAACTCACGGTTCGGCGTATTCTAATGACATGGAGATGGGATCGTTTGGAGCAAAAAACGATTGTAAATAACATTCTTCAGTTTTATTATCGTCGGCCATTGTTGTGGTAGCGTCGGAGCGTTCCAGACGGAATTTTCTTCTTCTCTCCAATTCGTTGCGTGCAAGTCTCGGTATTATTTTGTAGACGATACTCTGCAGTGTGTAATCTCTCCTAATTTAAATGATGAATGTTACATCAAACGAAGTGAAAAACCCCCAATGTGAAATCTCACCTGAGCTGTGAAAAAGGTTTGGTCGTACTAAGCGGGACGGAACAAGACGGGCATTGATGGAATTCCGCCACGTGCGGAACCACGCATGATCGACAAACTGTAACGTATTCACGCATAATTAATTTAAATGTCTCATTTTAGATACGGGAGAAATCTTACATGAATGAAGACACTCGGTAATGGTGGTAGCGTCTACCAGGTAACCTTGACACACGGTGCAAATCAGGTGACAATTGACGTCACCTACGTTTGGATTCTGTTTAACGTCACCCGTCGATTCATTCATTTCTGTAAATTAGAAAAGGAAAATACGTACAGGTGGGGCACCCAGGGGTATAATCAAATATGCAAATGAGTTTTCTTAGTGGACTTGGGTCAAAATTGTGCCTCAACACCCAATTTGCTCTTAGAGTTGGAAGGTGCGGACCAATGGGCGTTAGAGGGGGGATGTGACCTGTGAGAAAATGACCCCAGGCCAAACCGGATGGAACAACGGTTTTTTTTATTCATCCCCTTAAAAATAAAAAGATGATGAAAACAGGGAGAAAGAGGGGAGAGAATATAATAATAGAGAGACTCTATGCGGGAAAGAGGGGCGTGAAAGTGCCGTGCGGTGGTCGAGCACGTGGCGACACTTCTCTTTCCCCCCCTTTTTTCCCGATTGACGTGGGGGGACCTGATCTCATTTGAATAACCCACGGGAATTCCTGATGACCAATATTTCGGTTTCACCTCTAATGAACATCATTCTTCTTAAAAGATATTCGTGATTTTCATTAAAATTCTATGAAATAAGAAATGAAAAAAAAACAAAATCTATGTCAGATTCAAAATAAAGTAATGAAATTGGAGCATCTCCCCCTCTTTTTTTCCCGTAATAATAAATAGGGGAAACACGAACCGGCTATTATACATATACTATGCGTGGGGGAAATGACGTCATATCATTTCTGGCGTCAGCTGATAGGGAGGAGCACGATTCTAACCCCACGCTGGGATCTCTTTTATTTATTTTTTTCTTTTACACACAAAAAAAAAAGAGGAACGAGAGAAGAGGGGATGCCTGAAAATCCCGAAACAGATCTGTATGGCTCAGAACCCGCGGTTCGGGAAACCGCCCGGCTAGTGCGGGTTGACGGATCCGCGGGTTGAAAGGGAAAAAAAGCCTTTCCCTGCTCATACAGACGGGGGGTGGTTTCTCCCCATCCTCCCTTTGGGCTTTATTATCATCCCCTTCTCCTCCCCCTTTCGCTTGTTTGTGCATCCCCTCTCTACTGCCCCCTGTTTTCTCTCGGATGCCGCCAGCCACATCATTTTCCCTTCTCTTTCTCTTTTTATTTTCCTTTTCTTTCTTCTTCCTTCTATTCTGAAAGAGGAACGTCGTTGTAATTTTCATATATACGATGCCTAGCCGCAAAATAAAAAAAAACCGTTTTCGCCATCTTCGTTTCTCTCTTTGCGAATGTAGGTGACACGATTTCAATTTAAAAAGGAATAACATAATTTGGGGTACTCACTCGATTCGTGGTGACTCGTTTCGTATCCAACGTCATTGACAATCGCACAATATTAAACTATCACTGAATACACATTTTCTAACTTTGTTTTGGCCACCGTTTCTTTTCAAATTAAACACACACGAATTTGCACAGCTTTTTCCACGAGATTTCTTGCTTCTACATCCACCGTCTGTTTGAAAGAGAATAAACTCTGAGCAGCGCCGTGTTCTCTCTCGGTGGGGCACTCCGGGTGGTGGGTGGTGCGACCCGCCACCCCGCGACTGGGAGGTAGACACACCCACTCGGATTCGATGGGGGACATGAGCAGCCAATAGCGAATGAGGGGGGAATCCAGAGGGAAGGGGAAGATTCTAAGCGAGCCTTAGGCGACGGGTGGGAAAAACAGCATTGCCATTTCCTGCTTTTATGTTTTTTTTTCAACCCCCCTCCCACCCACCGCTCTATTGTGTCAGGCACACTGGCCTCCCCAACAACGTTTCCTTGATTCCCGTTGTTCTCCGAGAGAGCCCTTGAACTGAATTCAAAGCCGTTCATTTGCATTCGTCAGGCCTTTCGGGAAAAAGCTACGTTCGAGTATCCATCAAATTGCTGTTTCGTTTAATATGAACTTTTTAAAGGCTGTTTTAAGTGACTGTTGAGAGAAGGGGGATGAAAATATTGGCACAGACGTCTTCGACACGCGCCATGTTGCAAGATCTATTTTCTCTTCGGTTTACCAGTTTTGCCACAACACTCTCCCTCTCTTCTCGTCTATTTATAGGCTGCTGCGTTAACTCATCCGTGACTTGAATGTTCCAACTACTTTTTGTTGAGTTTACTTGCATTAAAAAAGATTTTGACGGTGCAGACGAAAAATGTGGCATTGGAGATTGCCAGATGGTCACTAAAAACGTGGAACAATAAAGAGATTTAAAAAAGGGATAAAAAGCACATGCCGATAAAAAGTGAAGTACCAAGGGATTACTCTAGACCACTACTGATTTATACAGACCTAAAAAATATGTAGTATTGGAAAATTCTGGATCATCATTGACCGAAAATCTGGATTTGGTAAGGAGTTAAATTTTGCCTTGCAGTGAATTGAAATAAACCATCGTTTGTAGGAATCTATTTTGGATCGACGGCCATGTTGAACATAACGTCAGCCATTAGTAAAGTCGGCGATGTCGAATGTTTGTAGACAAGGCCCTCGACATCGATGGCTGGTACATAAAAGGGGAAAATCAATTCATCAGGAACCACCGATCGAAAAGGCCTGACATCGAATGTAAATTATGCAGGTGGAAAACCTATGAACTCTTATAACGAACGTGAAAAATCGATAAAGCATAATTTGTCTTGAATAATTATGCCAAATGAGGAGCATCAGAAAACGACAGCTAATTTTTTCCCCGTCAATAAGGTTTTGGTAAACCCTTAGTAATTATGCAATGTGAGTTTTGACGGTTGATCTCAAAACAAACTGATATGAAAACAATATCAGAAGTTTAGTTCTGAAATCTGGCGATGATGCTTTGAGAAAATGAAAAAAAGGGAACAAACAAACATGGTTCTGAAGAGGGAAAAAGAGAAAGCTGTCCAAAAGAGAACAAAAGACTTGGCTACTTGACAAAACTTTACACCGGGGCCAAAAATCTAGAATACTATCTTTCATTGTCCATTGACCAAACATGTAAATTTGATGACTCATTTTCAACACTGTTTTCTGACAAGTAAATAAAATCATGCTAGACCTACCAGCATCACTTGTCGTTCTTTGGCAACACCGGGGTCAAACCATTGAAATTAGCACTTAACCAAAACTGAAAATTCCACTAATGAACATTAGATTTTTTAAAGTGTCATTATTTAAAGGATTTTTAAGAGAAGTGAAATTGCAGCTTCAAAAAAAGGATCCTTTGTGTAGAAATGGGCGTGGCTTAGTGCAAGGCCTAGCCAATCCGAAGAGACCACCTTCCCATTGGCTGAGGGCTTGAAAAGCCGGAACCAATCGCTCCGTAGCCGTGTACTGTTAGAGACTATATTCCAACTTTATATTACGTCTCTAAGCATTCAAAATTTAAATGAACCAAAATCACATTATAGTTTCTTCACTGACAACGCCATTACTGGAACAAAATCATCTGCCTTGTTTTCAAGTTTTACTTAATTGGCGGTTGATTGAGTTTTTCGGGTTAATCCGCCGATAATCAAATTAACAACTTCGAGCGCTGCAACAGGAATTTTCGTACCTATCACCCCGAAAAAATTCCCAAGTCATCAATAAAAAGGAAATGAGTAAAAAATAAAAGGTTTCAGACTTACCCGGTCCGAAAATGGCAGACGCGCCGGCATTGTAGACCATGTCGTAATCCTGAGGTGGGATAACGCCACCAACGACCACGAGAATATCAGATCGTCCCATATCTCTCAAAACCTTAATCAACTCGGGTACAAGGGTCCGATGAGCGGCGGCCAATGAGGACACTCCGACAGCGTGAACATCAGCATCAATGGCTTGCTGGGCCACTTCGCTTGGCGTCTTATCAAGTAAACAACAGGTAAACGTCTGCGGATGATAAAGACGCTAAAGAAAAACAAACCTGGAATAGAGGCCCGATGTCGACATCGAATCCAAGGTCAGCAAAACCAGTAGCGATAACTTTGGCGCCACGGTCATGGCCGTCTTGTCCCATCTTGGCTACCAGGATACGAGGACGACGTCCTTCTATGGCTACCAGCTCTTCAATCTACGGCAAGAGTTTTTCTTATTCCTTTGAACGTTTTCGTGCTGAATTCGAGTTCGTTGAGGCCTACCTTTTTAGCTACTATATCGAACTGCGATTTGTCTGCATACTCGCTTTTGTAGGCTCCGGATATCATTGTATCCCGAGCTACATGACGGCCAAAAACCTACTCGTCACCCAAACCCCATTATAGAACGCAGAGGACAAAAGAAGAAAAAAGGAAAAACATTTTTACCTTTTCCATGGCTTGGGTTATTTCGCCTACGGTGCAGCGGGCACGAGAAGCCTCGACGGCCAAGGCCAATAAATTGCCCTCGCCGCCGCCAGCGCAGTCTGTTATCGCTTGGAGACACTGTTCTGCCTTGGCTGAATCGCGAGTCGCTTTAACCTAAAAAATGAAACAGACAACAGTGAAACAGAAAACGGTTTAAATTTAGGAATAAAGAAAAACGTGTAAAATTAAAAAGTTTAATGATATACCTTTTTGATTTTTTCGATTTGCTTGTTTCGGACTTCTTCATTATTGATCATGAGGACTTCTACTTGCTCCGGGTTTTCTGGCTGATATTTGTTTACGCCAACAATGGTCTCTGAAGTTTAAATTTCAAAATTTTACTTTTCAAAATTGTTTCTTATACATGTGAGAGTTTGGGTAGAAAGACTTACCATAGCCAGAGTCAATCTGTGCTTGGCGACGGGCAGCACATTCTTCGATTTTAAGCTTAGGCCAGCCGGAAGCTACTGCTTTGGCCATACCGCCCATTTGCTCGACTTCATCAACAATTCTTTTGGATTTCGTGTAGACTTCATCAGTCAGCGTCTCCATCATATAACTGCCGGCCCAGGGATCAATGATCTTTGCACATAATGGAATACAATTGAAAAAAGGAAAATAATAAATAAATTATAATAACAGAAAAAAGAAAATATAATGATAAATTGGCGCAACCTTTGGTATTCCCGTTTCTTCTTGAAGAATGATTTGTGTGTTGCGGGCAATACGCGATGAAAATTTAGAAGGTAGGGCCAGAGCTTCATCAAAGGAGTTTGTGTGGAGAGACTGAGTGCCACCAAAGACAGCTGCCATAGCTTCAACTGTCGTACGCACAATGTTATTGTACGGATCTTGAGCTGTCAAGGACCAGCCAGACGTCTGACAGTGGGTCCTTAAAGCCAATGACTTTTGGCTTTTAGGGCTAAATTTTTCTTGAAGCAAATTGGCCCAGAGACGGCGGGCTGCTCTTAGTTTGGCAATTTCCTGCTCGAAATAAGAATCAGAATAGCAGATACAGCGGTACTACAAGAAGTTAGATAACCATATAAAAGTTCATTCCAATTCCAAAGAAGAAAGATAAACGTGGCGCGAAGGCATCAATAGTTAAACCAGATTGCAAGCCTGTGCGACAATATTCGATGCCATCAGCCATAGTGAATCCTAGTTCAAGCGTCGCAGTAGCTCCAGCCTCTTGCATGTGGTATCCCGATATACTGATCGAGTTAAACTTCGGCATTTTCTGTTCAATAGAAAGGCAAATAATGATTTTAAAATACGTGGTTCAGGATAGACAGATCGTACCGCAGATATGTAACTAAAAATGTCACCGATGACTCTCATAGAGGGAGCAGGCGGATAAATGTAGGTATTTCGAACCATGAATTCTTTAAGGATGTCATTTTGAATGGTACCCGACAGAAGTTCTGCTTTAACACCCTGTGAAAAGTTTATGCAAATAATTATAGGTATTTGTAATTAAAGAAGGGTTACATACTTGTTCCTCAGCAGCAACAATGTACATTGCCAAAACTGGAATTACAGCCCCATTCATTGTCATAGAAACAGACATCTTCTCTAGTGGTATGCCATCAAAAAGTGATTTCATATCCTCAACACTGTCAATAGCTACTCCAGCCATTCCGACATCACCATAAACTCGTGGGTTGTCAGAATCATAGCTAATGCATTGAATAAAAAAAGAATACATGGATAACCAGATAAAGATGAAATGTGGTAAAACTAACCCACAGTGAGTAGCAAGATCAAAAGCCACACTTAAGCCTTGCTGTCCAGCTTTAATATTTTCTCTGTAAAATTTGTTGCTCTCTTCAACTGTGCTGAAGCCAGCATACTGCCGGATTGTCCATGGTCTTTGGGAGTACATGGTAGGATATGGACCACGTGTAAAGGGAAACTTTCCTGGCAACTCATGATCAAGTCTGTTCAAGAAAGGGATAGTATTAGTGGTGGTAAAAAGTGATGCACCTACAGTTTATCTACCCTTCAACATCTTTTTTGGTATAAATTGGTTTCAATGTAATGTCTTCAGATGTATACCAAAGCAGTTCTTGCTCAGGATCTTTGCCTTTTAACTGTTTTTTTGCCAAGGCTGCCCACTCCGGATCGAGAGGTTGTCGGTGCAGGCATCTCAGCTGGCTCACCTGCAACAGTATATGAATCGTCAATGGCTATTGTTTCCTACATTTGCAAAATCATCATTTTACTTGGGAAGCTGATACAAAACGAAGTGAGCTGGAGTATCTCAAAAGCAATGACGCCATGTTAATATAGTTTTTTTATTATTTGTTAAGACTGCCAACTGCGCCTCAGAATGTTGTTGGAAGCCAGAGATCTAAAACGCGGTCTAAGATGTAAACATGATCAAAAAAAACTGTTTTGCATATTGCGTCGTCTGCAAACTTAATTAGAAAAAGGCTGTCCGACCATGCGTGCCTGGCGGCTTTTGGAGGCAGCTAGGCCTGCTACCCTGACCCTGCCCTCTACCTATAAATGTAAAACGTGTAAGCATGCAGGAAATTTTTGCTAATTTCTTAGAAAAATGATACATGAAGCTATTCGTTTAAACAACGACTCTAATTAATGTTTTGTAAAATGAATTTTAAAAAATTATGAGACATGGCTACAACGCGCGTTTTATTTTAATGCTCTTAGCGCAGCCATTTTATTCCCAATTATTGGATCATTTGTTATCCCAGTTTTTTGCGGGAATTGGAATTTTTTGTTATGGATTCTTGTCCTCACTTCTGAAAACTAAAATAAGTTTGCTGCATTTGTTCTGGTAGTCCGGATACGCCTGGCAAGTTTACTTCTTTCCTTTTTGTGTCTTTTACAAAATAGAATGATCTGCATGGATTATTTATGTTAGTTATTTTTCATACCGCTTTAAGCAAAAGCTACCCGGCAACATGTCTGGTTTATTTTAACGACAATGATACACGAAAAACTGTGCAGAAGTTGTTGTAAAAGAAACATTGAATAGCCAATTTCAAACGAAACCACAGTTTGTTCGTGGCAACAATTTTGCTAAATCATATTAAGCTTTGGAGTGTTATCCTGGATTCCACTGGCTTTATGTGCACACTGTTCTTATTTGTAACTAATTTCAAAACTACCATGTTTTTAAAAATTTACATTATTATGTGTCAACTGATTTTAATTAAAAATTCTAGGATCGCCCTGTTTTCGTCGTTTGTTTTCGTCTTGGCTTCTGAACAACGTCTTTAAAACAAGATCGAAAAAGTTCGTTCAAAATGACGGACGCCTCTTAAAATACGCCAAACAGAGGCATTTTCTTCTACATATTCGTCGTGGAAGTCATAGAGTATCATAAGAAAAGAAGAACTACTGTGGAAAATGCACACCAAATCCCTGAACGACGTGGAAATAAAAATAAATCCTCCACAGCACACGAGCATCGGTATGGATCGGTTGAAATAATCTGGCAGATCCAAGTCGTCTAAGGGGAGTATTTGAATATAGAGCAGAACACCATTAATTTGTAATTGTTTCCAAAGTTCAAGTAGATAAGAAGCAGGAAGAGCTGGCGAGGTAGGATTGACCCTGATATAGTGGGACAACTATACCGTTTGAAACTGTCAGTAAATACTGTCCGTGTATCAACAACTGATATTTTCCGCAGACTTAAAATCGTCTGTGACGTTGACGAAAAATCAATTTTATCAAACGTCTTAAAAGGTGATAGAGGTAGCTCCCACTTATGATGTGGTGAAAGCCTTCAGTCTGTAGTTCAGTCCATCTCGACTTTCGATTCCGCAAGTACCCCCATCACAATGGCAAACCGAGTGAAAGTTTTCGGCGTTTTCAATATTCTTTTGGGAATCACAATGATTATTACCGAGGTATGGTGCTACAGTTGTTTTCTGGCTCGTTATATATTTAATTGTATTTATTGATTAGTATTCAGCCATTGTGATGTATGGACTACCAATGGATACAACTGCTGCGGGCCTATGGGGAGGAATGTTCGTAATGACTACCGGAGTTGTCATCATTAAAAGGTAACAAATTTAACCGAATAATAAGAATGCGGAAGAGCTTTGTTTATATCAGTTATATGTAGGCACAACGTTATGGTCCTTGTCTTTTCAATCTTATCTGCCATAAGCGGGCTAATCATGATTGCACTTTACATCTGGTCTATGACCTTGTACGGAAAAACGATTTCTTCCGGATACACTTGTGGTGGAACCTACTATAAGGGGCATTCCATCTGTAAGCAAGAATATGCTAAAAAAAAATTACAATATCCGTTTTGAAATATATTAACACTTGTCTGGTATCCAGGTAGCCGCATAGCTCTGGATTCGCTTTTCCTTATCTATGGCGCTGCTGCGCTCGGAATGAATACAATCCTGATTCACGATGCTAAGTGGATTGAACCCAAAAATCACAATGGACTTGCCAACACATCCACAACAATTCACAGAGATGTCCCTGTAGTGGTTACCATTACGCCCAGCGTAACCAACTGACAAGATATGTTTAGATAAGAATTATGGAAACGCGATATTTAAATTACAATCAAGAAAGCTTCAACTGCCTGCTACCATTTGTTCGCTTGAGCTCGTGATCGATCATCCTGGATTAGTACATTTTAAAATTAACAAATGTTAACGCCCTGAAGCAAAATCTATTTCTCAATTCTTTTTTTTGTCTGTTAAAAATACAAAATAGGTATTGCGTAATGGTTAATGGGATTATTTATAGTTTTGGATCTTTAACGGGGTTCATTCCACGATCCACAAAATATGCGAGTCGATAACCGATCAAAGGAGAGTGCACCAGGAGCTCCTCTGGCTTGATTCACTTGCATTTACCGTCTCTTCCGAGATCGTTGGTTCATCTTCATCTTCAATTTCCTCTTCCGAAGAACTACTAAAGTCGTCTTCAGAATCACAAGCGGGTAAAGCTAATTCATTGACGAACTGAGGCTTCAATAAACTGTCTTTCCTGTGCACGTACGAAGAAACATTCACATGTTAAAATTGGCATTTTCTACATGCTATTAAAACTTACTTTGGCGAACGGCGACATCCTATCCTTCTTGTTTCTAGCAACATTAACTGAGTCCCGCCAACAATCAATCGAAGTAATTTGTCGTTCTGATCTTCTGTTGCGGCAAGACAAAAAATGCGTTCGATGCCAGAAACGTTCAAAGTGCCCAAATAATTGCATTCGGGTAAAGAACGGATGTTAATGGAGGAGATTCCAGTGTCAAGATTAATGGACGAAGAGAGAAGGAATGATTTGGTTGCAAAAATTGCATTAGTTATCCCGAAATCGTAAACGTGATTTCTGAGCTTTTTAACGCATCCTGTACCAAGAAAAGAAATGTGTAAGCATTAGAAAATTAACACTATTAAATCAAGTTACCAGTTTTCCAGGTTAACATTTTAACTGTTGCCCCTTCATCACCGTAGAAAATTGTTGGGTGGGCTGAATTCACGGCAAGGCTAAGAATTGGTCGACAACGAATTACATGGCCAGTTTCAGGGACGAGATCATCTGACCGGAATAGTCGAGACAACTCAGTTCCCTTCATGGACCATACACTAATGAATCCGTCAAGGGACGAGCAGATCAAGTTTTCATTTTGTAACTGTGGTGAAAAAAAGATGCAATTCTTTTAATTAGCAATTGACAATTATTCGATTGATTACTCATGCCTACCTTGATATGAGATATGGAATTTTCGAAAGTTTTAATTGAAAAACGTGGATTTGTGTTTTCTTCGAGGAATGTATAGGTTTCCAATTTTCCTCCTTCACTTCCTACGACGCAGCAAGAATGCAAAGGCAAATAGCAGAGGGCTGTCACCCCACTGAATGTATAGATGGAACGCAAGGCTGATCCGTTCTCTATGTTCCAAAGTTTAATGCAGCAATCGAGTGAACCCGTGAGAGCCAATCGAGGGCCTGTATCTTCGCTAATACTTCCAGATAGTTCCGCATTCAAATGTTTGGAGTCTTCGACCGATAATAGCGAAACACAAGTAACCGTATTTGTATGTCCTCGCAGATCCATCAATGCAGAGCCGGTTGTGGCGCACCAAACTTGTACTAAGGTATCTCGGCTGGAAGGAAGGACAAAAAGTCAAATAATGAATTTCATCACGTAAACGCTATTATTTTACTACCTTCCTGAAATGATATAGGTTTCATCTAAATCAACACAACACACAATATCATTGTGGGATTCAAGGGCATTTAGAAGGAATGGAGTTTCATGCCAGGGCTTTTGAACAGAAGATTTTCCTGCCGTATTGTGCATTTTAGATTTGGTTTCATTAGGTTTGTCTGGTGTAGAACTCTCTGGTTTAGGCCGCTTTGTCTGTGTTTCACTGGTGGGTGAAGATTCAGGGCTCAATGAAGGTATGGCTTCCCTAAAGAAAATATTTCATATTAATGAATACAAGTTTATGATAATTTTGATATACTCAGGAGTGGGACGCTTCATGGTTTCAGTCAATGTTAGAGGCTCTATAAGAACAGATGTGTCCAATTCCAGTTCAAGATTTTTAACAGATTTCACTTTTTCTTGTGCTTCAGAAACAGGAAATTGGATGAGATCGTTTTTTGGCCCATGTTTAGTTTTCTTTTCCGGAGTTATTATTGTAGTAGGTGTGCTCTCTGACTGATCAGTAGTGCCTGTAGGAAGATGGGTATCAATTTCAGGTGTAAAAGCCATACAACCTTCTCCGTTTTGTTTTAAAAGTTTGGCAAGCTCAATTCTAGTGGCATTTTTTTGTTTGACCTTCGGCGGTAAGAATATTAGTTGGAATCGGGACAATTTTCATAATAAGAAAGTGTTTACCTTTAAAAGCTCTTCTTCATTTAGATTTGAGCGCCCGAGAAATTCAAGATTTTCGATTTGACGTAGCTTTTTACGGAGTTTACGTATTAGTTTATCAGTTGGACTTAACACAGACATAATAAATGACCAAGGTTGCGCTGGCTTGAAAAAAGCCAAATTACATTTCAATTTGAAGTCTGCTAAACTCCGTTGCCGGCTTTCGACCTTAAAATAAAATAATAATTTTTATTACATTTACAGCCAATATTGTTTTATATCTTATGTCTTAAATTAGAAATTTAAAATAAAAAAGGGATCGTAAGTAACGTTTCAAAATTAAGATTTTGCTCGATGTAAATGTTGAAATTATTACATTTCATACGACCGGCACGTGTGTGTGGAATCCGGTGGAATCGCGGAATCGCACAGCAGGTGCTTTATCTAGCAGCGCGGGCGAACGTTGCACTCGGTCGTTGTCTCACATAGCAACACATCTAAATCTGATAATTATTAACCAGCAACACGTGTGGACAGAAAAGATTAAATTAAGTTTCCCCGAAAAAATAGCACTTCTGGAAGCCAGTAAGAACTAAACTAACCTTGTTTTACATAGCTTTCGCAATTTATTTTTGTTATGTCTGCTTCTATGTCTGGTAAACCCGAATGTCAAAATAATGTAGTTTTCTTCTAAGGATGGATCGCTGGGTTGGACGGGTTGCTCTTGTAACTGGAGCTAGTGTTGGCATTGGGGCAGCTATTTGTCGAAAACTTGTTGAATGTGGGCTTGTTGTTGTCGGATGCGCCAGGAATGTTGAGAAAATTCGAAAGGTAAACAAGCCCCCCAGCATTCACTATCCATGCCAAGTATCTTTCATCATGTTGTTTTTCTTTTGAAAAATAATTGAATTCAGTTGGGTGAAGGACTAGAATCAGCAAAAGGAAAGCTTCATGCATATCAGTGTGACTTATCTAAAGAAGAGGAGATTTTGACTATGTTTGAATGGATCAAAAGCAATGTAGGGGGCGTCGATGTATGTATCAATAATGCTGGATTCGGAGATTACGGCACGCTTCTTGGCCCTGGTTTGGTTGAAAGATCGTTATTTTTTCCTTTCTGTTTTTTTCTAATGCATGTCGTTGTTTCATTTCGTGTCTAGAGGCTACGGTTTCAGGATGGAAGTCTATGCTAGACGTTAATGTCATAGCTTTATGTCTTTGCACCAAGGAAGCTGTCAATTCCATGCGCGAACGTGGAGTAGATGATGGTCAAATTATTCACATCAGCAGGTATTCAGGTCCACATAGGTTGAGGTAGCTTATTACTAAACAAAACTTTGTATCGTTTGATAGTCTGTCAGGCCATCGGGTACCAATCAGTCCAGGAAACCATTTTTACAGCGCTACTAAATTTTGCGTTCGGTCCCTGACGGAAGGCCATAGACAAGAGCTGAGAGAGCTTAAAACCAATATCCGAGTCGCGGTATGCTACCTACATTTTTCTTGAATGAAGCACAGATCGTTTAGTGAGTGCTGTTATGGGTTAGGCTATCAGTCCAGGTTTCGTGGAAACGGATTTTTTCGTGAATGCTTTGCATAGCACTAGTAGCAATGCCCAAAGCATTACAGACCTTTTCACGACTATGAAGCCTATTGAGCCGGTAGACGTAGCTGATTCAGTGGTTTATATCTTAAGTACACCACCCCATGTTCAGGTAAAAGAATGCAGTTGTTTTCCAATGTAGGACGGTATGATAAAAGAGATATTGCATAACATGTTTTTAGGTTCACGACATACTGATGCGACCTACACAGCAAAAAACATGAAAGGTGTTATTTGATCACTGTACGGTACGAAAATTACTTGCGTTATTCAATTTTGCTCTACTTATGTTATTGCTGCTGTTCTTATCGCAGCTTGAAGGTGAAAAGGAAGCAAAAAATATTAGCTAAGCTAGTTGAATACATTCTACATCAATGTCATCGCAGAGATTTCATTACCATCTGAAGTTTATTTTATGTAATGAAAAACCGTATCCGGATAAGATAAGATAACACTGAAGAGAAAAAACTTCAAAAGCCATGCGAAGTTTTAAGATCGCAGAAAGTGGTGCCATCTGGAGTTAAAATTTGCCACCCTTTCGGTGTACGTACCCAAAAGCATAAGCTGAGTCTTTATAACCAGCTGTTAGCCTGAACGCATCCCTGCACTACTTCCGACGGTCGTGTCGTGATTGGTACTCGGCGAACACAGCTGAAGAAATTGGGTAAGGTTTCATTTTCGGTTTTCTCTTTCGTATTAAAGTTTGTTTACGAAGAATATGATCTCTTTTAGGAAACATGTTGCGTTTCACAGCAGCTCTTTTGAGGAATGCCTCTTCTGCCAATGGGCAGACTCTGCTTAAGCTTAGCCCAGCAGCCGTTCAGCAGCAGACCAGGCTGAATTCTGATATTGCCTATGTGATTCCTGATCACTTAAAGGGCATTGAAGATGCTGAAGATCCCCTCTTTTTTGATATGGTTGAATTCTTCTATCATAAATCCTGCAAGATCCTACAGGAGAAATTGGTTGAGGACTGGAGGGCTCCCCGAATGAGCACTGAGGAAAAACGCAAAAGGGTTAAAGGTCTGCTTAACATCATTCAGCCCTGCCATCATGTTTTGGAAGTCTCCTTCCCACTCAAGCGAGACAATGGTGAATATGAAATGATTACAGGCTACAGAGCCCAGCACAGCCAACATCGTCTACCCTGCAAAGGAGGTAAATAGATCAACATACTTAACTTAATTGGATTTTCTACCATTAGATAGTTGTCTCTTGCCTTTTGAGAAATAGGACAAGTAGGGTTTAACTTCAGGGCACAAATACCATGTGAAAGATAAACCTTGTGAAACCATTAGGGCAGATAAGGTACAATAAAAAAAAATAGAAGAAAAATTAGGGTCAGTTGAAACTGGTTTTACGTCAGCCGTTGTTTACCACAAATAAATAGAAACTACCGTGACCAGCGGTAGTTTTAGGAGGCTGCACGCGTCCTAGAAATTAAATTGCTTCACAGTAGATGTTTTCGAAAGGGAAACGACATTCGCAAAAGCCTTGTAGAAAGTGTAATTTGTAACCAAGAAATATTTCAGCCACCCATTTTTTTCCCCCTCTTCTCATATTAATTACAGGAATTGGTTGTCAATAATATCTGTGTGTTTGGATACAGTTGGGTTCTAACTCTCTCATAGCGGCTCTTCTGTGTGAATTGGGAATGCACGCAGTAGGATTTGGGCCAAAACGAGCGTCAAAAATAGGTCTCTTGCTGATTGGTCGAAAAAAATGACGTCAGAAGGTGTGTCGCGTGATTGTAGTCCCGGTGTGTGGCGTGACTCGAAAGGGGGTGGGCCCTACTGTCTTTCGATGGAAAGCAAAGCGAAAGGAAAGAAGGAACGATGGCTGAATAATAATGGGAGTTGGCATGGACGTGATGATCGGCACGTAAAGAGAAAAAGGAAAACAGGGTACTGTTCCCCTGCATTGCTTCTATTTTGAGCAGTCAGCCAGTGCAGCAAGTTGTTAACTTTCAAGGCAACCTTCCAATTTTTAATGATGATTCTTCATTTTGTATTCTTTACATAGGTATTCGTTATTCCGATGAAGTCAACATCGATGAGGTTAAGGCCCTGTCTGCCTTGATGACATTCAAGTGTGCTTGCGTCGATGTACCTTTCGGTGGTGCCAAAGCTGGAGTCAAAATCAACCCACGCAAGTACAGCGATAATGAGCTGGAGAAAATCACCCGTCGATTCACCCTTGAGCTTGCCAAAAAAGGCTTCATTGGTATGGGAAAAAAAAACCCGAAATTTTAAGTTTGGTTAGGTTAGTATGCTAACTCTGCATTTTTATTCAGGACCCGGCATCGACGTCCCTGCCCCAGATATGGGTACTGGTGAACGTGAAATGGCATGGATTGCCGACACTTACGCCTCCACCATCGGTTACAATGACATCAACAGCCATGCCTGCGTAACTGGCAAACCCATCAACCAGGGAGGTATCCATGGCCGCGTTTCAGCCACTGGCCGCGGTGTCTTCCATGGCCTCGAGAACTTCTTGAATGAAGCCTCTTACATGTCTATGATTGGTACCACTCCGGGTATGGGCGGCAAAACCGTCATCATCCAGGGTTTCGGTAATGTCGGTTTGCATACGGCAAGATACTTGCACCGTGCCGGAGCTACCGTTATTGGTATCATGGAATATGATGGCTCCATCGTCAACCCCACCGGCATTGACCCCAAGGTACTTTCAAAATTGCCTTTTCTCTTGGATTCTGGCTCATTCCCTCGAGCGTAATACTTATCTTGGCCTTTATCAGGAACTGGAAGACTACAAGCTTCAACACGGAACTATCGTTGGGTTCCCAGGTGCTCAGCCTTACACTGGTGAATGTTTGTTGTACGAAAACTGCGACATACTTGTACCTGCTGCTATCGAGAAGGTGATCAACAAACATAATGCCCACAGAATTCAAGCCAAGGTATGATTATTAGTAAACTGCTACAATGTGCTATAGTTATTACATGAATAAATTCTTGGTGTAGATCATCGCTGAAGCTGCCAATGGTCCCACTACACCTGCCGCCGACAAAATCCTCATCGAACGCAACATTCTGGTCATTCCCGACCTTTACATCAACGCCGGTGGTGTCACTGTTTCCTACTTTGAATGGCTGAAGAACTTGAACCACGTCTCGTACGGTCGTCTGACGTTCAAGTACGAGCGTGAATCCAACCACCACCTGTTGGGTAAGTTAGCATTTACTCTTACCCATCGTTACTATATCTTCTCTTCTTTTCTTTCGGGTTTCTTTCCCTTCTCTTTTGTGGGCTTTACATTGAATTTCATGGGGATGATCAGAATCTATCGAACAGTACATCGCTTTGGGTAAATTTTTGCCCATCCTTTCAGGGGCCTTTGAACGTGTAACCACAAATCCCAATTCCTTTTCTTTTTTCAAATTTTAGAATCGGTTCAGCAATCTTTAGAAAGGAGATTCGGCCGCGTTGGTGGAGCTATTCCAATCACGCCATCGGAGTCTTTCCAAAAGAGAATCTCGGTAAGCTTTTCGTATTCCTAATATGAAGCTGACGAGAAAAACAATTTTTTGGTTTGTTTTAGGGTGCGTCTGAGAAGGACATCGTTCACTCTGGCTTGGATTATTCCATGGAGCGATCTGCCAAGGTAATAAAAAATGCCATCATAAATTTTGACTTTAGATTTCATGTATTTTTCTTTCTTTAATAGGCTATCATGCGTACTGCGATGAAATACAACCTAGGAATCGATTTGCGCAGTGCTGCCTATGTTAATTCGGTCGAGAAAATCTTCCAAACTTACCGAGAGGCTGGCTTGACATTCACATAAGCGCGAAGGGCTTTTTTTCGGTCTACCTTGCTGTGTGTTTGAGTATGAGCATAGCTTTTTTATAGTGGAGCAATAACCATTAAAAAAAATATGAGACAGAAGAGGTCGCGATCGTTTTTTTGTTAAGCCTTTCTTAAAATCCAAAAATGTTGGGGGAAACGTCAGTTCATCCCGGTGACGACTTGTTTTTTGTTCATTATCATTAGGAAAAGGGGTCATGTTTTGTTTTTTGTTTTGTTCTCCCCTCTGCTTTCTACACACTCTCGTGACAGCTGTGATGCGTACAACTATGCATCTTTTGCAATCTGGGCAGTGTTACAAGTGCAAGAAGAACAATACACGGATCTACATCCAGTATATCATTTACATATTTTAATACGATTTGCCCTTCTAATCCCAACCTTGAATTCCCTTTCCATATTTGAAAAGTGGAGGTTGTGCAAAAATTTAAATGTAACTTCAAATATGGTTTGGATATAAGTTGGATGTATTTCCTGCTTTCGTTTCACATATGGTGAATGTTGTGCCACTAGCAGTGGCTACTTTGAAATCGTACCACCAGAGTAACTCGCGATGGGTAACAGCTACTGAGCAAATCGATTGTTAATCTTATCGATCATTTACACAATTGGTCTTTCCCCTTTGAAAATTCGGCAAAGACCATTGCTTACTGACGTGTTTCGTATTTTTCTACCCTTTTCGGGAATTTGTTTCTAAATTTCTCGCTGATTTCCTTTTATATCACACTTTCCGATTGACCGTTTTATACGATTTTCAAAAACCAACTGATTAAGAAATGGAGAGCAAACGTGACGAGTTTCGTCGTTATTTGGAGAAGGCAGGAGTGATGGACGCCTTGACTAAAGTCTTGGTAGGACTGTATGAAGAACCAGAAAAACCTAACGATGCACTGATGTAACCACGAGTTTAAATGAGTAGTATAGTAGAACTCTACAGTACAGTAAGAATGTTGCTTCCACATGTTAGGTATCTAAAAACACATTTGAGTGTTGCACATCCTGACCAGGCTGAGCTGGAGTCCATGAGGACTGAATTGCATTTTGCTCGGAGACAAGCTGAGATGTTAAAGTAAGTAAAAGTTTTTGAACTTTCATTGAACATAATAAAAAATTGTTATTTTACCATTAGGGAAGAGAATCAAAGATTATCTGCAGAACTCCAAAAATATTTGGCTGTTGAAAGCTTAAGCAAGGAGGAACCTTCGGAACAAAGTACCCCAGATCATGATGAACAGATAAACTGAGACTACTTTCATCTGTCAAATCACTACCTTTTGTGCCTTGACATTAAACACTCATTTATTATGTATTTCATGTTCATTATTGAATAAAAACTTCATACTGAGTTGGATTTTCTTTTTATTGTGGGCAATTGAAGTGAATCTTTTTATGCTAGCTGTAAATAACAATTATTTAGCATTGAGGGCTTGTCTTCTCTTAACATCCCAATTGTAAAGCCTAGCCATGTTTACTTCAGTTGTTGTCATTTGATCCCTGAAAAAAATAAACATTCACATAATGGAATACTTAAGCTAAGCTACATTGATTCAATACCTCAAGAAATCAAGATCATGATGCACCTGTGACAGATTTTTTCTTGCTGTTTCATGGTTTTTCTCCAGTAAAGCCTTGGCATCCTCTAAAGTGTACTCCAACATCACATTAGCCTAAAAGGTGTAACAAATCACTTATACAATATATCTTTTTAGGTTTAAATGATTTCATACTCCTAGCCACAAGCAGACTTTGTCTGTTGGTTCAATAATAGCCCTAGAATACAGAAGATCTGACAGCAGAAAGTGAGTCTCAATTTGTTCATTAGTTTTCTTCTTTGCTTCTAGGACTTGGATCATGTCGAGTGACTTTTGGATGTCTGGAATTTGACTCTTCAGCTTCTTTTTACGGGCAAGAAGATTGAGCTCCATGAATTTATACTTTCCTAGGTAATACATAGTTAAATGTTAATCGTGCATACCTATAATAGGATAACTTACCATGTTGTTCGTCGAGCTGCCGCAGTATTGACTCCACCCCTTCACGATCCTTCATGTAAGCATCCACATCTTCCTGTCACCGGCACGAAGTAATATTGCACTCGCAGAAATGAAACTGAACACTGTAACTGGTAGAAGTTTACTTACCACAAATGTCGCTTCGGGAATGCCTGCGAAAGACTTTTTACCCGATAATTTCAAACTATCTTCGATAGATTCACATGCTGCAGTCGAGGCCATTTTAGGAGATTTTTTGAAGAAGACTTCTTTTTAGTCTGCAGCTGCTTGACGTAACAAATGCATAGTTGAACGCAGAGACTATAGATGGCGTGGAATTTCCAAAAAAGACGACGACTTTTGAAAGTTTCTCTCGTTCTGCAATCTGCATGCTTTACAAACACATGGTAAAGGTAAACTCTTTTTACTTAGTCTAAATAGTAAATATCCCTCTTAAAGATAAATAGTTGAAGCCTGTCACACCTCATTTGCCAGTCTAATTTCTTTCACAAGATCGATGGCTCAAACACCACCAGATCCAATCCACATTCTGCACAACCCAAGTGGAGCAGTCACTGCTTTAGCTACATTTCGGATGAAGGAAGGAGGTGAAGAAATACTCATTAGTGGATCAAATAATGGAGCCATAAGTATTTGGAATTTGAATGTAGATTTTTTGTAAGCAAATTCAAAAGGACATTTAAATACCAGTTGAAACACATGATTCAGGTTTATCGATCATTCAAGACCTGGCAAGCTCACAGTGGGTCGATTGTATGGCTTGGAGCTTTGGATGACAGACCTGGATACATAATTTCCCAAGCAAGACATGAATCCATAATCATATGGAATGAAAAAGAAATTGCAGTTTATCGTCTGCTTGTCGAGCATGAAGGGTTCTGCAAGTGTGACCTGTGGACAAACACCATAGCCGTCCCTGCAGAGAAAAACTCTGTTCATATGTTCGACATTAACCAGACGACGTCTCTTGAACGAACGAGTACGCTGAAAATAGATGATGGTGAAGGGGCTCTAATGGCCATTAAATTGTTGGGGCAACGGAGTAAAATAGCAACCGCCTACGAAAGTGGTTGCATTTGCATTTGGAACGAGAACGTCGTACTCCATCGAACAAGAGTCAAGAGCATGCCAACCTGCCTAGGGCATCATGCCCATCGTAATGAACTTCTATTAGGGACGTCATGCGAAACCCTTTACATCTTCAACGCAGACAACCTAACAGAGCTCAAATCGATTGCGTTGACCAATCCAGGTCTGAACGTAATAGCGCTCCGCCTATCCGACCTTCGTATCTACGCAACAGCCGGCTGGGACAAGCGGATTCGCCTCTTCAGTGCTCGATCTCACAAAAAGCTTTGCGTCCTTCAGCTTCACGACGAGGCCGTCAACAGCTTGGTCTTCATCGCGGGCCCTGGAAGCGGCTTGTTGGCTGCCGGAGGTAGCGATGCTCTGATATCGCTGTGGGATGTCTATAGCAGCTAGTGACGTCGGAGGCCACCAAAACCCTTGAAAGGCAAGTTCTTGGCTGTCTCTTACACTTCCTTTGTATTCTAATCAACTGTGTGACTCTGCATTGATGCCGCGAGCTTTTGAAAAAAGGGGAAATATAAAAGGGAGGGTTGCGATGTTCTCTCAAATAGATGAAGAAACTATGAAAGAATTTTGTATATGTATATAGTCTACATAGAAAAGTTGGAAATAATCAAGCGAGCCGAAAGATGACGGTCGTTGAGACTGGAGCTCACGTTACCATGGTAACGGCACGCCCTCGCATGCTCCTTGAAAAGTTCTTGAAACACAACAATTGAAAAAGTGAAGAGTCTGCGCTAGAAAGATGGAGCGTATGTTTTGACAAGACTTTCCACTTCTTTCTTTTCTAGACCTGAATTGAATCTGCGTCTCTCCTGTAGTATATAGAATTTTCTCTCTTGTCTAGACATTGTATTCATTTTGCTGTTTTCCCCTAGATTGTATTGCAGCGAACGTGGGTGTTATTATAATATGTACAAAATGGTGGGGAGACGTGGCAAAGAGACAGATCAAATGAAACAACATAAGAGATGATTGACCTATAGAAGTAACAGTGTGACACGCAAACACCTGTATGTGTGTAGTTTAATATTATAGAAACATAGAAATTAATTTTTTTTCCCTTTTTTAAAGTACATTTAAGGTGAGCGAATCAGACCTTTGGTGGGTTTGGAAATCTAATGCATTAAAAATGGCCGATAATAATAATAAGAACATTTCAAACCATGTAAATATGTTGGGCAAGGCATCGGGGAGAGAGGTGTTTTTAGGTGGGGTAGGAATTATGTAATAGGTCCATTAAAGAAACTTAAAAAGATATGTTGAGAAAATGAGTTGTGCTATTGAACAGGAAAAAAAAAAACCTATGGCCTCAGTTAGTGAACTGGGAAATCGGTGGCTAGGGCCATTGGATGGTGGACAACATGGTGATGATGGTGATGGTACTGGTGAGTGGCATCAACGATAACGCTCGTGTAACCGGGCGGCTGGGCAGTCACGAGAGAAGCAGAAGAGACCAGGCCTTCAGCTCCAATGACGGGATCCGTGGCACCGATGACGCTACTCGCCGTGTAAACGCCGCTGTAAATTCGTCCCGTCTGATCGTGATAATTGCTGCTGGACGTTCCACCATTGCTCTGGTAATTATCACCATAACTGCTATTGTTGCTGCTGTTACTGTTGTTGTTGTAGGCCGGCGGTGGAGGCAGACTGCAATTGGAACTGCCATTTAACCTTTAATCAAATCAAACTGTTATTGAATATTTTCTTGATAGTTATTAAGAGAAACACATCTTGAAAGAATGAACGCCTATTTGTTATTTAATAATGCTATTTCGAGTTGCGGATGATTGTGCAGAAATGTGTAAATTTTAAGTAGTTGCTGACAGTGCAAATATTTTTGTTTCATTTGAAACAAGCCATTTCGTGCGTTCAAAAGTGGCCAAAAAAGGAAGCTCATTTTTCAATTACTCAGAGCCTTAAGGATGACTCTTATTCTTGTTTTTTTTTTTTATTTAGAAAGAGTGGATTTTAGATTTTTTAAATTTTAAACAAGCTTTACACTAAATCTGAATCAACAAATCTAAAATAGGACCGGCGGGAGCAGTGCGTTTTAGCTGGGTTCCCAGCCATGCCGAGAGTGTTGAATCCTTACGTCCTCCCAGGATTAGTGGGATTGACGACCACTCCGACGCCATCAAGCATACGGGTAGAATGGAAAAGGAATAATAATAACGAGAGTTCGTCACTCTCTCCAGACACATAGTGGAGCTTTAAGGCATGAAAAGCTCTTCCCCGAAAATCCCAGAAGAGAAACCTGTGTTGTTTCAATTGATCCCAACGCTACGCCCCAACTTGTTCTTGTGTTTGGACGGCAATGATCCACAACGATCAAGTAGTATGTATAAATATATACATACGTTAGGTCTACAGTAGGGGGGAGGATAGGCCACGTGACCTTTTGCCGGAAGAGGACCCCACCAAAAATGTAGGCACTTCTTACGCGAATCATTCAAAACAAACGTTGTGGATCGATTGTCCAAAAACAACATTCCAGTCGTAAACGCGTGTTGTTTTTGGCGTAAAGAAAAATCAATGTTACGCTTTTATTGGACTCACGTTTGCGGTTGTTGGGTGGAGTCCACCTCATCCGGTGTATTGTGGTGCTGCTGGTGGTGATGGAGATGGTGCTGATGTTGTTGCTGGTGATGGTGTAAGTGATGGCCGTGACTGTTGTTACTGATGACGCTGATTCCGGCCGGATGATGCTGGTGGAGAACACCCATTTGTTGCTGTTGGAGCTGCTGTTGGTGGTGATGATGGTGGTGGTGTTGGTATTGCTGATGGGGATCCTCGCCCGACGTTGCCGGAGAAACAGGTGATAATCTGGACGTGGATAGCAATTGTTGGTGATGGACGTGCTGGATTTGCTGGTGATGTTGATGATGCTGCATCAATCGCTGGTGACTCTCGGGTGAATTCTCGCTGCTACTGTACATATCACTTCCGGCAGCTTCCATTGCTTCACCTAGTTCATTGCATTATTTAATTACATAGGCCTACTACATTACAAATGTTCAGCAATTTACCTTCGCCTAAATTGGTGTAGTGTCGTAGAGGAGCCGATACGGGATAGGCAGCCATATTGTCCGTCTCGTAATATGGATTGTAAAGATCGCCTCCGGAATGATTGCTACCACTTCCATTGGCCGCTTCAGCCACTCCATTCGGTCCGTAATTGTAGAGCTGGACTTCGTTGCTGTTGTAGGCCGAGTACATGGTCGATGTCAGGTACTGGTGATTGCCCGTCGATGGTAATCCATCGTTTACGTAACGATAATCCATCATCGGATTGCTGTACTCATCTTGCAGTGGTGGAGGCAGAGGATTGAGTTGTACCGGCTCTGCAACGATGCTTCCGCCACTAGTGGCTGCTACGGCCGCCGTGATGGTCGGACTCACCGGATAGGGGGACACTCTAGGCTTGGCTTTTCTAGCCGGCCTGCTTTTACCAGTCCGCGAAACTGGACCGGAAATGACGGCTGTTACGGCCGTCGAAGCCACCGAAGACGGCGATGAAGAAGAACTAACCATGTGTCCATTTTCTGTGGACGAAGAGCACGCTGCATCATTTCCCGATGTGTTTAGGTAGGTCGAACTAGCAGCCGACGCAGTAGCCATTTGCTCTGTTGACAATTGGAGTGATTGCGCTTCGACATCGCTAATAATTAAAACAATAAATTTGGCAATGAGGCGTAAAGTTAATGGGGTGGGAAAAAAGGGGGGAAATCATTTGTTCTTTGTCTACCTAAGGACGTAATTGACTGCAACAATGCAATGTGGTCGTGACGATCGGCTGTTGTGAACAATGGTGGCGTAGGATTGCATCCAGACCCATCCGCCATCCCTGGTTAAGAATCTGTAATATTTCGTTGTCACCTGACCCTTGAACAAAACTGGACAACAACAAAAAAAGAGACAAGTAAGAAATAATTTCTTTTGACTGATGTGTACAGAGTGATGTCAGACACGAACTTATCGTTAAGGCCTTGTGAATTCGAAATATTCTCAAATATGTCCAGGAAAACGTGTCTCGACTTGAAATTCTTGTGTGATTACGTGACGTTTGATTCAATGTTTTGTGTTAAGCATGTCGAAAATTGACACGATGAACGGTAGACGTCAACGCTCGAAAAACACAGGCTGAGTTTCACTTTTATTTTTAAACACTTACGTGTGTGGTGGGCGAATCTCATGTGCAGTAGGTCGCCTACGTGGATGTATTGATAGAGAGTCTTTTCGATGAGGTCTTGCGGTTCGTAGCCGGTCAGGTGGGCCACCCTGGCGTCTAAAAAGATGAGCCGTAGATCGAGCGACGCCCGGAACATGAACATGTTGGAATGGAGTTTCAATTCGGTAATGGCCGACGGTGGCAGTGAATGGCCTACAGCCACGAGGCCCAAGTTCTGGAATCCGACACCGCCATTACTGCTCGCTCCACTGCCGTCGGCTGTTGTTGCGTAAACCGAATCGCCAGTTGCCACCGGGTAGGGTCGAACTTTTAAGTATCCCGAACAGTGAATCACCTTTTTTGGGGGGGAGGGTTAAGAAAAAACATGCAGCTGTTGATTATTTTTAATCGTTTAAAAACATTCGGACATGAATGAATTGACGTTTAACGATTCGAATCGAAGGCAGCAAAAGGAAATGCGAAACGGTTGTTAAATGTGGGTTTCCGCAAAGGGACAGAGAAACGTAAAAACTGAAAGGGATTTTAATTTTTTTCTAGATTTTCTTGAAACGATGGTGAAATATGAAGAAAAGATTTGTTTTTCTTCGTAAAAGCCATGCTTTAAAAGAAATGGACGTCGATTGATGGTCTATTACGACGTTCTAGAACTTCTTAATTTTTTTTTTAATGATTTCGTTTTGGCTTTTTAACGACTTTCTGACCCTTTTTGATGGAAATGGCGTCGCAGCGTGGCAGCCATTTTGATGGCAACTCGGGCGTAGCGGCGCACTCGTTTTATTTCATTTTCTTTTTTAACGGCGATAGCTACTTTTCTTAAATGTTTCATGCACATTTTTCCGAGTATTGAAATATTGGGGTAAGAAAAAAATCGAAATTGAAATCGTGCAGCGTGGAAGAAGAAGAATAGCTTGTTTTTTAATGTTTTCAAAAAAAGAGGGGTACTAACAAACGACCATAAGGACAAAAAAAAAGCTTTAGCGGATTAAACATATAAATATATTTCTAAATGCTTTTTTTTTGGAGGGGGGGGGGCCATTCGTCTTCCTCCGCCATCTCATCCCGCTAATTCCTCAACGGAGTCAAATCTCGATGTGCCAGTCACGATGCTAGGAGGCGTTAAATTTCTTTTTTTTTGGTAAATATACAAGGACAGACAAATTGTTTAACCCCTACGAAGATGTTGATGGGCGGTGGTTAACATCCGATGGCAAAGAAAAATATGGGCGTTTAAAAGGCGGGGCTATTGAAAAGGGGGGAAGCGCGTATACACAAGTGCCCCTTTTTTTTTACCATCCGTCCAGTAGCCCTATACTACCGTACATGTAGCCAAGTGGTAAAACGTGCCTATGACCATGGGTTCAGGGATAATCAGAAACTATAGAGCAGAAAAAATGGGGGGGCCTAAGAAACAAAAAGGCTGTTTGCTGTTGGGCGGCTGTTGCGCGCTCTACCAGTAAAATTCTAAGTATTAAATGTATATAGTAGCGCGGTAAAAAAAAATTGTACACACACAAGAGTTGAGTGTAAAGACATTTTTCTTCTGTGCTTGTTGTCTCTTCTCGTCTATTCGTTTGAAGGCCTAAGAGACCCATAAATAAGACAAGGTCCTATCCAACAACAACAGGGCCATCAGCTTTGAAATGTTCCAAAAATTGTGGGGTCTTGTGTGTGTGTGGATTGGAAGATGCGGGGTTCGTGAGAAAAGCAAAGTTATTCGGTGTGTACGTTTACACACCGAGAAGATGTGACAAATATCTGCGATAATCCGGTGGAGGTGCATTTTCCGGCGGAATGTCTTTTTATTTTTAAATCTAGAATATATGCTGTATATTTAGATGTATATACTATCTAAGCTGTGCTGGGGATAGAATCGATACATTTTCGCCGCCATACCAAAGCAGTTCGTGACTTTTCGTCAACGACCAGCTCAGCAAGAAATCGCTCGCATCGGCTCTCTTTTTTTTTTATCCTATCCTGACGTTATATTTATACACGTCCGGAAAAGAAATATATGGTAGGAGGAAATGTTTTTAGTTGGGGGATAGAAAAAAGCAATTCTCAATGCAATCAAGATTTCTTTTTTTTTTTCATGTGAATCTTTTGTTTAGAAAATTCTCTTAGGGTCCAACTAGGAAAATCATGGGATCGTTTCAATTGCTTACAAGACTTTCTTTTGTTTTATTTTGCGTTGCGAGAGAGCCCGGGTCAACTGATTTGCATCTTTGAACGAAACACAAAAAAAATCCCTGGGAGCTAAAAGATGACCAGATACATCAAGTAGTCGTGCTCCAAACTGGCTTTTGTGCATGGGTACTAACCACTTATTTAAGTATGTTTAATAAAGAGCGGGAGGAATAGACTTTTATTAGTGGGGTAATGATCAAAAGGCGTAAGAAACAGTACCTTGTAACCTCCAGTTGTCAGTCCGGCGTTCCTTTTGGCTAAAACGCACTTCATCCGAACGAAGAAAGCTCTTTCCACTTCAAATTCTGGATGAACAAACGAGAAAAAGAGGCAAAACTTTTGTGTTAAGTTGCTTAGAATCAATGAATTAAGTTTAAAAACAAACCTTGAACTACAGAGCCAGATACATTGGGATGCACAGTCAAAACGGATGTCATTTCTTCATGATCCGCTGGATGGATGTACTCGTAAATCGAGTTACCCGTCAATTCCACCTAAAAAATTCGTTTTCCAAATTTAATTTCATTTTCTAAATGCCCAGTCGAATTTTTAAAAACAATTCCGGTGTTACGTAGGCCTAAAAAAAAGGGGGGCGACCATTTGTCAGGTCATGACTCAACTACACACGTGTCGCTGTCGTCGGCATGTGCCGAAGACGCTCCCCCTTAGCATCCTGACGATGGATTAACACAACTCGCAAGTGTACGGAGTTGGGTGTCTTTACTTGACCTTTTCAGGCCTGTTGTTTCTTCCTCGTTTTTTGCTCGAAGATATATGGCATCCATTCTGTTAACGAGCTATAGGCTACTGGAATGTTGCAACACTTGAGGGAGGGGGGGAACGATCATTGGACACCAAACAGCACACGACAGATAATGAAATGTTCTCTTTTGTTTTTTTCAGTGAGGAACTCCGACTATCCAAGGCGGATCGAATTGTCTTCATGTCCGGTCGGGATGGAGCAGTTAGACGGACTATTACATCTATCGAAAGAGCGGAAAACACTTTGTTCGTGGGGTGAGTAGTATACACCATCCTCTTTATATTCCTGCTGCTGCGTTCGTGCAGCACAACCAACACCGAGCGTTAAGATGTACTGTATATGTATGCCACATTGCTGTATATATATCTAAAGGAGGGGCCGTCATTGTCGGCAAGAAACGGAAAAAAAAAACAGCACACAACCACCCATGGAACGTGCATTCGTGCTGTTCCCGTTCGTCCGTGTCTTTAGTCGTCAACTTGCATTTTCCGACCTCCCCAGTATTACTAAAAAGAGCCCGGAAGGCACCGACAGTCCAGCCATCAACTATTTTACACACGCACACACACATCTATATATCGATAGAGTTGCACTAGGTCGCGGTTGGGTTATATTTTAAGGGAAATCGAAATGTGAACTCTTGATTATGACGTCATCCTATTAATTTTTTTAAAAAATTAGAAAATGTTTTTTAATTACCTGACTCAAGCCCAAGTGAACGGAAGCTGTTTCCGAGATGTACATGATTTTGCCGTCGGGCGCCACGACGAAAATGAAACCATCCAGGGTCTTTTTTAAAGAAATAAAACAAAAGAAGAAACAGGTTAGTGAATGGGGTAACCGCAGTTTCCCACGCTGGTTAACTCATAGGGAAATGCGACCCGTTCGTAATGGCTCAAGTTCCTTTCTTTTAAAAGCCAATAACAATCATTTTTTAAAAGCTTAAATTATTTTTGCTAAAGGAGAGAAGTTAACTGGATGTTGTTTTTTTTTATTAAGCGGAAAGCGTGTTTCCGGTTGAGGGGCGTTCAACACCTTGTTACCTTGCGCCATTCTACCACTCTTTTTTCAAATTAAATGATTCATTTTTCTTTTATTTTTAACTGAAAGTCCACGGTAACAAGTTTTGATTCATGACTTTTCTCTCTTTTGTGCGTCGGTTAATTTATTCAAGAAAAACCCTATTTTTAATGGTTGGGTCCAGCTTCCCTTGTTTTGGCTCTGTTAAAAAGGTGAGAAACAATGTGTGGAAACGACTCCATTTCATTTTTTCTCCAGCCCCCGTCTTGTTTTACAACTTGTGATTTATTTTTAAATGGAAACAAAGACAAGGGACCTTTTTTTTTTTTAAAGAAAGGTCCCTTTCTCCGTAAAGACATAATAGATTTGTGATGTGTGTAATTCAATATACTAAGAGGCTGTGTAGAGGAGGGAATGAGTTACAGTGAGAAAAAATGATTTCTTACCTGAAGTAAATGAGAGCCCAGTTCTTTAATGCAAGTTTCTCGAGGATTGTTGCATAATGGAGCCGATCCCCACGCATCTCCCAAACCTAATAGAAAAAGAACATTTTCATATCAATTAATATGCATCGAAATGTGGTGAGGGAACGTAATTATGTTCCCCTATACATTTATCGAATTTCTATACGCGTTTTTAACAAATTCAACAATATTCACTAATTAGCGCAATGAAACGTCCCGGATCGATTTCAATTTTTCCGCATTTCCCTTTATTTTTTTGAATGAAATTTTCTTATCGGGTCCCGTTCAATATCCAATTTCACGTTTTAGCTCTCCCACGAATATTTCGAAACGGGAGGAAATGTGATTGTAAACCCCCCCCCACTAAAAATAATTTTTCCAAAAATCCATACACCGGAATTTGTGTTTGATTATTCCCACACGTACACACACAAGTTTTTTTGTTGTTATGCGTTTAGACACCCGCATATCCGTCCCGTGTTTTTCGAGTGGGTGGCCTGATGATGCGTCACTGATAGAAAAAGCCCCCCCCCTTTCATCCTTTTTTTTCTCCATCTCCTAATGTTATTCAAAATATTATTTTTTTTTTACTCGTGTTCCGATTCAGCACTTCCGTCTGATCAAAAGCGGACCACTGCAGGCGGAACAAGATTGTGATAGATATATCCGTCCATTCACTCGTCAGCTGTTCGTATTTTTGATGTTTGAATCTTGTCCGTCCCATCTTTTCTTTCTGTGCGCTCTTGTTGAGGATGTCAAATCACGAAAATAATAGGGACGAGTTTCTTTTTGTTCGCTTTTTTTTTTTTTTAGTTTCGCACTTATTGGGTGAGAATAATCACGGACGAACAGAACAAAACTCGTGTGTATACCATCTTGTTAACGCTGATGGCGCGTGCTGTTCACCTTATCAGTGCAATAGCGCAGGATCTTTTCTCTCGTTCTGTCTACACGACACCAAACATCTTTTCAATGACTTATTTTTTTTTTCTATGTGTGGGCGAAACAAATTGCAACAAATGTGTGTGTGTGTGATGGGAATCGCTTCAATAGACGCCCTTCCGGAGGGGGGAATTGTATGGGTTTTAATATTATTCAGAGCGTTGTTGTCAGTTTTTGCACCCCCTAAAATCAATCATTGGATATATTTCAAAAATCACTGAGCAAGAAAAGGGGGGTTGATAATCATTTCTTCAGGGTGGAGTCAATGTCAAGTATACCGCCTATCCTAATTATCCATCCATCCGTCTTAGTTAAAGCTGAATAAAAGAGAGTCTCTTATGCCTCCCAACAAACATCCGAATTTTTCAAGAAACTTAGTATTTTGATTGTCAACTTGTTTAAAGGGGCGTAAAATCAGCGTTGCCAATAATCAATAGCTTTAAAAAAAAAAGGCGGGCGGATGGAGTTTTTTTGAATAGAATATCCACAGCGCCGGGCACACTCCCCTCAATGGGGGGTCTTTCAAAAGCTTATTCTATTCCGCCATTGTATGGACCCTTCTTTTATGTTTAGTGGGAATAACCGGTGCCATCATCAACCGACGACACAAATTGTGTGATGATATTATTCGTCTGTTTTTTCCTCTCAGGGAATTGCGTGAAGGGAGAGAACCAAGTTGATTGTTATGTTATTATTATGAAAAGGCGCGTGCCGCTTGTCCATTACTTGCCACCCCCCATCGAGTCACTAATGATCCGCACCAGTGAAATCATAACGAGATGACGACGTCTTTCCGAATCTCCCACGCACAACATCCGAAAACTCTTTCGATCTTTTGTTGTTATTATTTTTGTTAACGAGCTTTATTTTCCAAACATATAGTCAAAGTCCTCATAGATTTTCTCTCTTTTTAATTGTCAAATCATTTTGGGCGATTGAAATTTGAATTAGAATGGGATGGATTTAAAACTCACCGTCGGGAAAGACTTGTCTCATTTTGAGGTAGGATGTCGTCAGTCTTATGACGGACGCTTTGTCCAGCTGCGAAGTGATGGCCGACGGTAGCGGCAACATCTTGGCCAGCTCCATGAACTCGGCGTTTTCCTTCTCCCGTCGGGAGCGCGCCGCGTTCTTGCTCTTCTCTTTCATTTCGACTGTGTTTAAAAAAAATTCAAATCACACATTTAAATTCACAAACAATTTAATTAAAAAATCAGGTGTTTTTTTGACATTCTAAATTAGCGTGTGAACCGAGGCCTGTGTACATGTTTTATTGGGTTTGCGACACCTCGGTCCAAAAAAAAGAGGTTGATTCTAATGAGCCAGGTGTCCCAACACCTTCAAGCCTATATAGGGCCCGTAAATCAAGTGATCGATCACGCGGAAGAGTTTTTGTGAGAAATAGCGGCAGGTCCTTTTTTTAACCCACAACAACCTTCCCTCTGAAGAAAAAAAGGAGTGAGCTTTTTCGGCTAAATGTACAGGCCTACATGAGTGTAGGTATACAATTCCCTCGAATGTCGTTAAAAAGTACGACCCCGACCCCATATGACCCGTTCATGTGGCCAGATGGGGCGTGGTGGACATGATCGAAGGAAGGTTTGATGTTCAATTTTTTAATAGATATTCGCACCTTTCTTTTTTTTTTTTGCTGCGCATTTGCTACTGGGGTAGGTGTAGGAAACACAGGAATCGACGTAGGAAATATTCCCTTTAGTCTCATTTGAAATTTTTTAAAAGAAAATTGAAAATTTCTTTGATTTTGCCTTTTTTTTGCTCGAGTGTCGTGTTACACACCTGCGCAGCTGTTTTGGAAGAAACTAAAGCGAGTCCGGTTGTTTTCCTACTTTTTTTTCCATTATTTGAAACGCTTCGTATTTCGCACCATTCGAACGAGAGAAGTTAAAAACGGACCGACGGGTCACTCAACTTCCCCCCTCAATTTTTTTGTTCTTTACACATTTTGAAAAAAACCTTTAAAAAAATGTATAACCTTTATTTCTTATCTACATCACACAAAAATTTGTTTAACGTTTTGAAGGGTGCTATATTCCAATTACTCGTTGTACGTCAACTTCACACTCGTGATTTTGCCATTTTTTGCACCGAGTCATTTGACACTTGTAAATGTGGTTTAAGCTCAAATCATTCTTTTTGCATTTGTAATTTATATAGGAGCTGTTTGCGTTGACCAGAAATTCGACCATATGCGTCGAGTGAGCCACACGCGCAATTACATCATACGAAGTAAGTGATTTCTTAAATCCTTATAAGCAATAAAAACATTCGTTCCATTAACTCAATTGCGGAGGGTGGAATCTGCGATCATATGTTAGGCCCCTATTATTCACATCTAAATCAATTGCTCTCTTGGGGGGTAGGGCGTTAGGCCTAAAACATTTAGAGCGTCGGGCCTTGTTTACACGACAGATTACGTACATATGTATAGCTGTGCCTTTAACGATTCTTGATCACATCTAAAGCAATAAGTTTTTGAAAAATAGTTTACCTTTAACTATTGGCGCGGTAATGGTTGACGTAATGGCGTCGGTCGTCGTTTTGGAAAAACAAAATCTTTTTCTTTTTGTATAACAAACAACAAAAGCGAACAATCCCGCCGGCTGTTTTTTTTTTAGGCCAAGTCACGTTTAACACTTGAAAAAGGACAATCTGTTGTCCAGTTAATTAGACACTGTTGACCGAAGAAGGAGGGCAACACACATACAAAAAAAAAGAGGCGGAACTAGATTCTCTCTTTTTTTATTATTGTGTATGATGTTTATTTGTTAGATTTCTTTTTTTTTCGCAGTAGCGTGCGACGGCAGCAACTGGTCGGCTCGGAAGCGTTGGCCAGTGCGTGATTTTTCACCGTTCGGCCGTCGAGCACGCTCGATCTCTTACTCGCTCACTTAGTCAATCACTGTTGGTGGGGCGGCTATAGAGTGTTGTAAGGTGCTCTGGAAGTGTGCAAGAAGCGCCAAAGGGACTGCCAAGAAGAAGAAGAAGAAGCACAAGAAAAAAAAAAATCAAGTCGAAAATCTGGGCAGGGACGCGTCAAGTCATGCACCGACACACACACACACACGCTCACACCGATACATACACAGCACGTACACGTTACACACATACACACACGAGCGGGAAATAAGCAGCTTAAAGGGACGAGCTTTTTTATGGAACTGAACTGACACACGGCGCAGCACCACTCGGGCCCCGGCACGCAACTATATAGTCTAAAAGCAGTATAAGAAAACGAACACTATTTTTCTTTTTTTTTGCTTTTTGCTTTTTTTTCTTCTCAAAAAATCACCCAGAGAAAAAAGGTGGGGGGGTGGTGAACGAAGGAGGGGGGGGGGGGATAGACGCGAAACGGAGTGGTAGACCTTGTGCTGGACAGAGAAACCACGCCCACTTCTCCTCCCTGTCGTGTTTGAACGGACGTTTCTGTCCGTTGCTTTTTGATTTTGAAGGGGTTTTCTTTAATTTTCGAATTTCGTTTAGTTCCCGCCTTATTTCTTTTCTATGAACGTTTTTTTTATTTTTTTTTTCTTTGGGGTTGGAATTTTTTGGATGGAAACAGTAGCGCACGAAATGTGCGGTGTAGGAAATGGGAGGAGTCGGGGGGAGGAAAGGGGAGGGATGTGAACAATTGTAAGACCGCCTCTATTTGCACGTTATTGGACTGTTGGAGGCTAAAGGGCTTGCGACCAAGCTCCGCCTATCTTAATTCCCGTCTTATGATTGCTGTTTTTTATTTTTTCGTTGATTTCAATTTTTTTAAAGGAGCATTTTCTTTGGGCTTCTTAATGTTTTGAATCATCGGGTTCTGAGCGGGTTTCAGTACAAAGGCCAAGGAATTTTGGACTTGACATTTTGAAAAAGGTCGCCCTCACTTGTGTAACACAAACTGATGTAACGCGTGGCCAACCCGACTATAATAAATCCCGGCCGACTGTAAAACAATTCAACTTCTTTGCACCTCTACACTGAACACGCGTTGATAAAAAGATTGCGCGAACATTCAAAAAAAGGGCTTCGTTATTATTTTTTTATTGATGTTTCTCCTCTGCTCGACTTTTCCAAGTTTATTTGGTTGTTGTGTTTTCTCTTCTCTTTCAGGGAGTCTTATCGCCATCACAGCTGCGTTAGATAAGTCATCAAAATCAATAATAACCATTTTTTGTGTGTGTGTGTGTTTTTTTTTCCTTTGCAGAGAGCAAAGAGCGGGACAGGAAGCTTCGTTTATTTGCATCTACACTACCAGCTGGCGCGCTCTTCAGGATTACAGGTAAACATTTTTATTTTAAACATATGTAAATTTAAGAGTCCATAATTGGGTGCGTCAAACTAGAAACGTCAGGCCGAATCGACAGAATTAATTATAATTTTTCCAATTATTTAGAATAAGGTATAGCGTTTAATCGATAACATTTCAATAGACACGAAATTCCAATCGCAATCAAAGTGGGATGCGCTTGCTGGTGGTCCATTCATATCCATATTGTTATCTGTGAGAGAATGCACCGGGACCCATCTGCCCAGGGGATTAAGTCGTCCATCGTTCAGTTGACTGAAAATGTCACTCATCAATAAAAAAAAGTTAACACAGTCCCGGCTGACCACCGAGCTAACTGCCACCGATGCAAACAGCGGCAGTGTGAGAGAGAGATACTTGAACCGCAAGTTAATCCCCACTCAAATCTTGTGGATAAGTGGGAAACAAACCGAAGCCGATAGGTGTATGAAAAGTGAGCAGTCCGTATCATCAGCAGAAGCACGAAGAGTATATATATGGCAAACACAAAGATGGACGGTGATGATAATGCAGAGCAGCGTTTCTTTTCCCAAAACCGGAAATGACGTCATCGAGTTCAAATAATTATTCAAATAACAAGCTTCTCTCAGGTGGGCCTTCTACAGTCACGCTTTTTTTAACGTAAACGGATAGGTTAAGAACGTTCTATATCAGATATCCATAAAAGCAATGCGTTCACACCAAACTCTCCCCCCCCTCTCTCTATTAGGCAATGGAGACCCCGAAATAAGTTTTGTTGATTTTAGATGTGGCGCCACGCAGTCTGGAGCTACGTATTTTTTTCTTACCTGTGATTGTATGTCGTGCACACCCCCCACCCTCTTTGTCGACTCTGTGGCAAGAGCAAACAAATGCTACCCTCCCAACATCAGCCAGAGAGAGAGAGGGATTCGTGTGTCTATTTGTTTTAGCTTAGAACCTTCTCAACCATCACTTTAACAGAGATTCTTTCATCTTCTTCTTCTTCTTCCTTTTCTTTGTTAGAGTGTAGGTCAACATCAACGCGATCCGTCTCTGCGTCCACCACAACCGTCTTATTTTAACTCTAAAACAAAACTCTACCGTTCAAATAGTCAAATGGATTTACGAGGGCAAATGAAAACATTTAAAATTACGTCGTTTTTCTATTTTCAAAAAGTAAAGTTTAATTGAATCTATCCGTCAATGCATTTCATGGATTGACATTTGGCTTGTGCCTTGTCTCTATTTCGAAAAAAAAAAAATTGACATTGACACTTGTGCGTAGGTTGCTTTCCTGTAAACGTTTCTCTGGGGGTGTCGAGTGTAGGGTGGTACAAGGGGGTAGGGGGGGGGGGAGGATGAAGTGTCAATATTACAAGGGCGAACTGGAGCCAGGCTGTCTGCCAGCTCCGGAGACGCTCGCGTTGCGACGACAAACCGACCGGGAAAATGCCACGACATGGGCACATAGATAACACAACACGTAGTGCCCGTTACGATATAATACATCGTTATATACACGTATACAGTACAAAAAGGTATCTTATCGCGACGCTTTGGCCGCGTTTAAAGATCAAATAAGACCTTCCCGCTTCAGAAAAAAAAAACTAGATTTTCCGGGTTTTTTCGTTTTTCAGTTTTACAGCAATTTTAAGTTGATAATGAGATGAATAATGGCGACATTTTTTGCGCGTTTGCGTGATTTAATTTATTGTTAAAGTTATTCAATTTTTTATTAGTGGAAAATGTATTTGTAATTCGTGTGTATATGCCGATTGAAGTTTCAAATTTTCTAGCCACTGTTTGACAGGTGATATGCACCGGTTCCAAACTCCGTTGAGAAACAAAAATATGGTGGCCTTAAGAGCGTCGGACTTGAGTGGCTGATGCGTAGATTAAAGCGAATGCGTTATCGTCGTGTAAGATCGTGAGCGTGATTTGTATGTTATTTCATTTGGCGAGTCCGACTGCTCACCTGTCTCATGAATTATTATTGCGGTTTTTTTTTTATTTTAAAAGCGTTAATGTTAGACTTCCATGTACAGCAATGGCCCACCTGACAACAGGCGCTAAGTGACTGCTTATCAGCTGTACAGCGGGTCATATTCATATAATTTTTAACTGCTCTCGAAAAACCGTTTCTTGGGTTGAGAGGGAAAAAAAAAGAAATGTGTTATCCAGAACAATCGAGCCATTTTGGCAGCTTATTCAGCAATGGCCGCCGCTTGTGATGCTGGAACTTATTGTATAACCCTTATCGTCGGTGGTGCGAGTCTCTTAGCATTTAATTACATGTTATTTGAATGTTGGTTGTCGCACGTACTCGCTAAATACGATTGGAGGTGATCCGCCAAAGTTCTTGAGGTACTATCCAGAAGCTATCGTTTTTCAGTTGGTCGTAATAAATATTAAAATGATACAGAAAAAGTTACACTTTCGGTAGCGTACAGAATGGTAAATTCCAGCTTATGTTATATGATTTGCATGTTTGAATTTTGATTTGGTACCTGTTAATCCTGGGAGAATCTAGCTCTGCCTACTTCCGTTTTTTTTTTCTTTTTTTGTGGCGGTTCTCTTTTTAGGTGTTCCATGAACGACGTTCGAAGGCGAGAAGGAAGGACGGTTTGTGTGTCGAAAGAAATTAAGTCAGCGGATGTTTCTCACGCTGTTGTAACCGACTCACCTGTATAGGCGTGGAAGGCTAATTAGTATGCCTAAGCACGATAACTTCCCGCCAAGTGAATAAACAGATCATGGCGTTGACTTAATCGTGGCTTCCGTGTAAGGAAAATTCTTGGTAAATCTAGTAAGTCATTTAAATTCTTTTTAATCCGAAAAAAGTAAATTTACGTATTTCTTTTATTTTTCCAGATGTTTGAGTTGATTCCGTCGCAATCTACGTGTAATATCTTCTATCAGACAAAGCTCTACCCTGCTTAAGTGAAATAATTGATAAAGTGCCCGATATACTACGTGCAAGATTTTTTTCCCCACTACGCTACGCTACCTACTACCAGAAGGGAAATCGGCAACGCCATCTGTTGTAAGTACAAGTGTTAGTACTAATGTTATTTCCTAGATGTCTCAAGAGTTTTATTTGCAGACGGCAATCCAGCGTGTGATTCTTGTTGTTGCTAAGTTGAATTCTATTTGGCATAACCCGGTTTTACGCAAATATGTTGCGAATTATAAGTACATTAAGAGTTCCAGCCCAGCGATCCCTAATAATGCTGGGGGAAAAAGCTAACGTTTGTCGTCCATTGGCGTCGGACGTTCGGTATCATGACCGACGTTCATTTTGCCATAGTCTGCCTTCTTTTCAAAAGAAAATGTAAGAGCGCTGTTCATAACTATTTCAACTTGCCGGTTGTTCAAATGATATTTTTCTTGCAGGATATCTGTTACGTTTGTAAACAGAGAAGGTAATTCCATGCAAGTCAAAGCAAAAGTGGGTGATACATTCCTTGATGCTGCCATCAATAATGACGTGGACCTAGAAGGTTTTGGTTAGTTTAAGATAGTGTGAATTACACAGCTGCTTTAAGGCTAACTAACATGATGCTGCCTTCCCTTGCAGGTTTTTTTCTTTCCAAACTGTTTTGTCCTAAATTATACCCCAATCAACACCTGCTTTTCATGCAAATGTTGTTTAATTTTAGGAAGTAGAAACATTCTTAGTAAGATTGCATTTTGTTTTTATAGGTGCCTGTGAGGGCACACTTTCGTGCTCAACATGTCATTTAATTTTCAAGAAGGAAGATTATGATAAACTTCCCGATAAACCATCTGACGAAGAGATGGACATGCTTGATCTAGCATATGGGCTTTGTGACACGTGAGTTCATTCATTTTCTGTCCATTATCATCATATATGAGTAAAATAACAACTTCTGAAATTATTGTTCACAGATCTCGTTTGGGATGCCAGATTACTTTGACAGAATCAATGGACGGTATCGTCGTAACAATTCCGGCTCAAGTTGCCGATGCCAGGAATCGATAGCACTAAGCACAGATTTATAAGCTGTAATATACTTTCTCGAGCATTACAAAATACATTATAAGTGCAAAGATCCATTTTAGCCCACCAAAATTGAATGTACTCGAAAAGAAGAAGGCTACGTCATTTTGGAGAGACCCTGTAACGGTTCTTCGACATTTATATTCACGGAGCTAGCCGAATACGAATGCAAGCTCTGTACGGAGAAAACCACTTAAAACCAGTCAAATCGCGTTAGTATTTACGTTTTGTTCGTTGCTATTGTTATTCTATTTAATAGTTCTTGTCGTATTTTTCTTATTCTTTGTCTTGTGATTCTGTTTTAACAGCTTAAAGGTGTGACCCTCCCAGCATGACCTGACCTGTGCCCTAACCCACTTCATAGCGATAATTCGGGGCCAAATGGTAAATACGTGAAATTTCTATTCAAACGTTGATTTTTTTTTCACCATCTCTTACCATGTTTGCACGCCCTTGAAATTTGCAGCTCACGAGTATCAAGTCGCAAAAAAATCTTCAGTTCTTCATTGCAAATCAAATGATCTTATGTATGTGACACAAATTGAGCTTGAACGCTTTAATTCGTTTTGGGGTAAGTGACCAGACCAACATCCGGCTTTTTATTCACTGAACATTGAAGGAGGATCCCCTTGCACTTGACTTGCATTTTGGAATCGTCATCATATAACGGTACGATTGAAAACCGTGGTAAATTGGTTTGTTTTGTCATTATCAGACACGAACGCTGCCCCTCATCAGGCCCCAAGTAGTTTGATAAAATCAGCAACATTACGGCACACGGAAAACATCAAGACGTTTCACCAGGAACGCGTTATGATTTAACAAAGACAAGAAAACTTCCCTAAGTAATTGTGAAGGTACGTCACGTCCAGCTGAAGACCTCCTATCTGCACTTCCGGGGTAAAAAGCATCACGTTGACATCTCTCCTTATTGAAGTTCAGTATCTCCGTGGCCTTTCTGGAGCTGACAGTTCAAGAGCTTCAAAAATGAAACTACTGCGAGTGATCGTCTTTTTGGTGCTGTTAGTCGGTGTACTGGCATCTGTTTCAAATATCAATTTGAGCCCGACTGGAATTTATCCCGAGATTTCTACCAAAGGTGGTCTCGGCGTATCAATAGCGGTATTGATCTACATGCTCTTCTCAGAGTTAGGCTATCTTCCGTTCAGATTTAAGGGCAGGAAAAGGAGATCTGCCGTTGGTCAGCTTTCGAATCGCATTAGGCTTGGAGACAGAGATGCTATCTTGAAGGTAAGACACAATTAATCAATGCCTAACGCTAACTTGTCATACAGTTTTCATCTTCTTGTACAGTTAATCCTGTCGATGGATCGAAGTAACTGCCTACTTCGCTTCCTATGCGAATTGGAAGGCACAAGAATTGAGGCAACGAAGAATAACACATCCTTGGATCCAGCCTTGGAAGAAGATTTAATTCTTTTAAAAGTAGCCAAGTACGTAGAACACTACTGATTGGTCATATATGCAGAAAATGATCTTTCCTAGATTTGCATCTGACGAATAATTTTGCATTTCGTGACAGGCGTAATATGCATCCGGCTGAATTGATGAGGAAAGATCCCGGATCTCCAGCTCTTCCTTTTGAACTAGCCGTTTTCACCGGTTCCCAGGGCCTGGCAACATGTGCCAGTGTATTCCAAGCTTGTCCTTACAACATTACAACCATGCAAGGGTTTTTGGGCGAGGATTTCACAAACGATATGTAATTTTCATCAGTGTGATCCGTGTCAAGCACTGGACTATCATCAAAACTTATTTATAAATTATTGAAAATCTAAAATTGCAAATCCCTTTATTAAATGCGAAATTTTAAACTAATTATTACTGATCCCTCAAATACACCAAGGGAACATTATTTTTTAATTTTTCCCACATGATGTCTTTTTCCTCCATCTGCTAACGTAGTGCCACTGCAGACGATGTTCAGAAAGTTCAGTTGAAGTTTGTTTACAGTTTTCCAGCTTTGGTAACGGCGCCAAAAGCCATCATATTATTTGTGGTACTTTTATCGTTTTCACGTCGTTGTAGGTTGTACTATTCATGTAAAACAAAAGCTTCAGAGTTAAGAATGAGCTCTGACGAAGATTGCCGTATCGTATCGAGCGAACTGTCATATTCAGCTGTAGTATCCGGTCAAAGTAAAATTATTTCTGAACAAGTACCAAAGTTCACCTGTCCAATGTGCCCTATAGTTTGCGAAGAACTGTGCATTATGGAAGCTCACATTGAAAATGAACATCTAAATGTAAGTAAATATGTTAATCAAAGTGAATTACAAGGTGGCAAAGCAAATGTGTTTTGTTTCAGGGTCTAGAAGAACAAATCTCTGATGATAATTCAAAGCCCTTCAATTCTGCTGTGCATGCCTGTCCACTTTGCAACCAAACATTTAAAGATACATCGCTGCTTGAAGCTCACTTTAATACTGAACATGATGTGTTACAAAATGAGGTATAGTTGTGTATTTGCATTTGTTTGACCCATCAGCATATATCATTTTTAGTTATATAATTAGTTTCTTGGTTGTTTTAAAAACATTATGTTTTATAGGAATCAACATCCAAGGCTCAAACTCAGCTACTGTCTTGTCCAGTTTGTTTATCTGAATTCTGCTCTGAAGAGCTACTTGCACAACATGTCAATCTACATTTCTCAACAGATATGTCCAATGGTGACATGCAATGTTTATATTTTTCTTTTTGAATTATATTTATTAGCTTTCATCCTTTTAAAATATCAGACGCTGATGAAGAGCTTGCCCGTAAGTTGGAACAAGAAGAACGAAGAATAATGCAGAACAAGGAACGTGACGATTTCAAGCGACTTCAATCGATGCATGGTTTCGATCAAGGAAAAAACCTGAATCGACAATGTGATGCAAATCTTTTTAGATCTGTCGAAAAAGGGAACATGTCTGCTGTAGACTATCATGAAAAACGGATAATGCTTAAAATGAGTGAAAAAATTGGACTGGACGATGGTTCATCAGCCACTCTGGGTATAACATGGACCAATCAAACTTTAACTTACTCTCTTTAATATGTTTTGTATTACAGATATTACAAACCATATCAGGAAGCTTGTGGTGGCACAATCCGCGCTCATGTGTAGTGCAGTTGATCACTACGCTGCATCTTTCGGCGACTCTGGTTGGGGTTGTGGCTATCGGTAAAGGTGAAAAGTGTGTTGCAACAACGCGAATATGTCGAGTAAATTTCAACTATCGGCATAGGAACCTACAAATGTTACTCAGCGCACTTCTTCGTAATCCTCGGTATGCCGACCGATTGATAAACCTTTGCCCTTCAACATCATCAACCTCCGATAATTCCATCAGAGTCCCATCCATTTCGCGACTTCAATCGGCAATAGAAGAAGCCTGGAAGATGGGATTTGATGAACAAGTAAGTAAATTAACTTTTTAACCATTTCATGTCAAACTTTTAAATGCGAATGCTGGATAGGGGTGCGAACAACTAGGAGGCAAGCTCTCTGGTACTTGTAAATGGATTGGCGCAACAGAAATAGTAACACTTTTGGCCTCATGTCGCATACGGTGAATTAACAAAGTCGTGAACGTTTATTTTATTGGTAACACTTTTATTAATACCTACTAAATTTTTTGCGCACAGATATCGTTTGATAGATTTCCATCGTCCTACTTCTGCCGACGGCAAACTACACCCCGCGTTATTTGACTGGGTTAAAAAATACTTTGAGGAAACATCTGAATTTAAGCCCCCCTTGTACTTTCAACATCAAGGTACGAACAACCCTATACTATTAGACCAAATTCAATGTTTCCTTCAATTCTCCTTTTCTAGGTCACAGCCGCACGATTATTGGCATAGAAGAAAGGATACAGGGAAAAGCACGTCTGCTGATACTTGATCCAAGTTGCAAGAGCGATCAGATGCGTCTTTTGACGAACAATTCCGGATCGGCCCAGAATAATCCTGCAGTCACTAAAAAGATTCTGGTACCTATGACGGCTTTAAAGGCCAAGCAATATCAAATTGCCTGTGTAGACGGCGGCTTCGTTGATGATGAACAGGAGTACTTGGTAAATTGTTTTCAAATTTATAGCAAATTCAAAATTTTTTGGGAAAAAATAGTAACTGTCAATTTCTGAATGATATTTATAGCAAAGTCGAGTAGTCCGTTCCACACGCATTCCGTAACTGATTTGGCAAAAACGTACGTTAGGCAGAATAAATTCGGCGTACGCGTTAAATTTTCGTGAAACTGCAGAAAGGAGGTATTGTATCAAAACAAAATATTTTGTGGGGAAAAGGATGCCCTATTTACTTTGTTTTTTTACGACGTTGGTTGTAAGTAAATCACATTTTAAAAAATTATTGCATGAAAAATCAAAAATTGCCCCTAATACTAAGTAAATTTTGTATCTCAAATTCAAAAAAGATATGCTTGATAAATACAATTTCTTACAAACATCTGTAAACGGCTTTCAAAGATCGTTTGTTTGACTTTTTCATTCAAAACTCTACTTAAAAAGTTCAGACCGAGAAAATAAGTCCGACTTTAGCGTTTTTTTTGTGTTACAAGCGTCAATAAATTGCCTGAACATAGAATAGATATGCAGTCGTTTAAACAATGTAACTCATAGCTCAATGGATGAGCATCGGCGTGCTACGCTGAAGACCTGGAGTTCAAATCTAGAGTAACATACATCAATACAGTTTACAAGTTAATGGCACTCAAAATCGTTGTAATAAGGAGAACAGAAAAATACACCTAATAAATATAAGGCTTATCACAAGTCAAAGGGAAACGGGGCCATAACATGTAGAAATTAATGGAAATCTTTGATCATCCTTCAAATAAATTAATATTTTTCATTGAACCTCCATCAATGTTCCTGGAATACAAAAAGAAAATAAGTAAAATTTCTTTAAATTATTTAAAAACCAGGCACGTTGAACACTGAAAGTGTGATTCCTTTGTGATTCTGTTGTAAGTTTGTCCATGGGATATCTTTATTGTATGTTTTTTCTTTCCACTATCTTTCTTTGTCCACTATTAGGTAAGGATGGTTCTTTTAGGGACTTCCATCTGTAAATTTGAAAACAAGTAATTGGAAAATAAAAAGGTTAAATAGTATACTGTAATATGTAAAATAATGTAATAATATGCATTTCAAATGTCGTGAAGAGCCTTGACCGGTTTACTCAGATTGACCTACTCAACGAAATACGAAACGAGGGGCTACGTCCAAACCATGGTCCAAACTGTAGCAAAGACCGGCATATATCTTGTTCAGCAGCTGGAATAGCTTTGACAATGGAGGACGCCCTGCTCCAAACAAAGGGCAATCATTTTGAAATGTTTCGTTCCAATACATACGTGATGTTGAAAAATACTGAACACGCGATAAAAACCGATAAATTTTGGTTGAAAATTTCACTTCTAAGTAAAGAACATAACAAAGTTAAGAAAGTAAAGAAACACACAAACAAACACAAATTCAATCATTCTTTGTTTTCAGTGTACGGCGCCATCTTGTTTTCCAGTCAAAATATGGTAAGTTTATTTTTTTACAAATTTTTCATTCAAGATGTTATTAAATAATGAATTCAATATTCTATTACTTTATTTATTCTAAATTGGAAGATCTAAATATTGTTTTCTCGTTTAGTTAATTAATTTTAACCAAATCCAAAATAATGGAATTTAGTTTGGCAACGATGAATCTGAACGGAAATGACGCTTGGCGCCTTGGCGGTTGGCGCGCTAACACAATTACCAGGCAATATATTGTCATTCGAGTTTTGGTAATGAGCGGCTAAAGTTGGTTTCAAGAAGAACCTGCAAAATGCGTTCCAGACTAAATTAAAGAAAATTTCGGTAAGCTATTAGTTGTCTTTGTCATTTTTATCAGCTATACGAAAAGATTGGAAATGAGATAATTACAGAGGTTATCAGGTTAAAGGTGTTAGAAATTTTTCACCCACTTTCTCTATTGTGCACGTGTCTCTGGGGTTTCAAAGAATGGCGAATTATCTCGTTCTATTCGTATTTTAGCAGTGTAAAGGCAATCTGACTTCTTGTCATAATATGTCATCTCCAATGATCTAAAACAAACTATGGTGATCTTAGTTGCTATGTTTAAGACAAAAAAATCTTGCAAAACCCCCCGAAAGTTAATAAGTATTAACAATGAGATCACTTTCCTTACAGGCAAAACTTTTCACATGCTTCAAGATTAAACAATGACAGACACTGCTGCACATGTGATTCAGGTTGTGCTATTGATTCTGACCCTAGTCGCTCATCAGTTATTGGCATATCCTGTGACACCCACGATATCCAGTGATTTGACTATCAATGTGCTCCCAAGACAAGTGGCTGTTCAATTTTAGGACATCCTGGATGATAGGCTACTCTTGTTCATTGTCTTGCATTTGTATCACCAGTGTACAAACAAATGCTGTCAGCTCAAGTCATTCAAACCTGTCAAGATGAGGCCCGTTTGGTGAAACACTGGAACTGACATAAAAATTGTGATTCAGTGACATGCCACATCAGTGTGATAAAAAGTGTCAACATTCCTGCAACTGGTGTGAGGAGTTCGAGCCAGCTTATCTAGACATGGTCATGTCCTGCATGATGTCAACTCTCCAAGCATCGCGGTGATTCACGCTTCCTAAAGGTAGGCAATCCTACTTTATTACACTCTGTATGAATGGTCGTGATATCAATCTCACGGCCATTCATCTTCTGAAATTTCGTAAACGTGCCGAATGAAAATTTAGATTTTTTTTAAACTGCGTGTTTCATTTTTGAACTGAGGGGAGGAAGTCCTTTTTCGTACGATAGAGGGCATCATTTTCGCGCGCGGTTACATTGTCTACGTCATCATTCCGTTTTGGCCTGTTTTGTCATCATTTTCGCGCGCGATTACATTGTCTAGGTTTTCATTGCGTTTAGGCTTGTTTTGTCATCATTTTCGCGCGTAGTTACATTGTCTAAGTTATCATTCCGTTTAGGCCTGTTTTGCCACTCAAGACCGTCTAGTGTTTTGTTATCATTTTATCAAATTTTCCTGAATAATTTATCCATTGTCAGTTCGCAGCCAAAACCGCAGGCAATTTTTTTCGTTCAAATTGGCTACTTTGCAATTTTTTTTTACCTTTTGGAAATGATTGCTAGTAGGCGTGAGTCTTTTAATTCAGCCATTTGCAGTCAGCTAATTTGCACTAGCTGACGGGATTTTTATTTGTTTTTTGTTTTTTTTTCCAACTGGGCTCAAATGTTTGATCTTAGTCGGAAGACATTCCAGCTTGAATGCTAGAGGGCACACTTCTGTGCTCGTGGATTTATTGAATCTTCTTTCTTTTGCTTGTTATAGGCCTCTTTGTCAACACATGAATGTTTCGTATTTTTTATTCTTTTTGGTTAACTAATTTATCTGTTGGCAATTTACGACCAACACGGGGCAATACCTGCTCATTTCGAATTGCTTGCTGATTTGCACGAACTGTCGGGATTTTTTTCCCCCAACTGGGCTTTCATGTTTGACCTTAGCCGGAAGAAGTTTCAACTTGAATGGTAGAGGGCAGCACTTGTGCTCGTGGATTCATTGAATCCTCTTTTTTTTTTTGCTTAGTATAGGCCTCTTTGTCAACACTTGAATATCTCGTTTGTTTATCTATATATTTTTTTGTTGTAAATCAATCTATCTGCTGGGCATACCTGGTCATTTAGAAATTGCTTGTTGATTTGCACTAGCTTTTGAATTTTTTATTTTTTTCCCCAATGGGGTTGGTTCCACGTTTGATCCCAGGCGGAAGAGGTTTCAACTACAATGCTACAGTGTAGCACTTGTGCTCGTGGTTCATTGAATCCTCCATCTCTTGCTTGTTACATAGGCCTCTTTGCCAACACTTGAATGTCTCGTTTGTTTGGTTATTGTGTGAAGACGATGCTGTCAGGATATTAATTTGTTTTTCAAATCGGGTGGCTCGTTTGATCTGTTCTAGAGGGCAGCAATTCAAGATATTATTGCTTATTATAGGCCTCTTTGTCAACACTTGAATGTCTCGTTTGTTGATTTTCTCTTTGGAAACGAATCTATCTGTTGTCAATTTCTAACTAAGGTGGGGCTTTACCTGCTCATCTAGAATTGCTATATTACAAAGGATTGACAACAGACAAGATTCCTTTATTGCACTAGATGTTAAAACAAAAACACATTGTTACATCGCACACGGAACAGAAACACATGGCACTTTTAACGAACAGAAACATCAAGTATACACGTAAGGACAAGACATTTTTAAAAACGGAATTCAAAGAGATCTTATCACTCATACGTTTTTTTGTTTTCTTTAAAAAAAAAGCTGTACATTTACAAATAACACAACCAAAATTGGTAGCGGTCATTACAACCAGTTTCAAATAATATCGCCATTTGCATTGGAGTGGACTCGAGGGAAGAGGACGGAAACAGGTCGTTGAATTTTTTTGCTCATCTTCTTCGTTTTTTCGGTCAACTTTGAATTTGTAAACGTCCTCGTCTCCTTCGCCAGATGGTCGGATTGCGTGCAGGAACACCTACACAATACACATGCCCCGCAGCTGGGAGCGTGTGTCCCGTGTGTACGTGTGTGTTAGACATATTCCGAGTCGGTCATTTCCAGCGTGGCTACGGGAGTCATGAGTTTTCTCTCAGGTGTAATGCCCGCGGCGGCAGTCGATGCCAAATTCAAATTGTTCGTGACGGAACCGCCAATGTCTCGACCGTCCAACGAGAACCCGTCTGTTCGTTGAGCATCGTTGTCTACTGTAATGAAAGAACAAACAATTGCGATCGTAAAGGAGGCCAAAAATAAGTCATTGTGTGTAATCTAGTAATTAGATCTGCCATTGTTTTTTCTTGATTTACCTGTTTGGAATCCAGCGGGATTCCGTTCTTGATGGTGCTCGTAATCCTCGTAATCTTCATCGTCGTAATTACGTGGCATACCCAGGGGTGCGATGAAATGGGTGGACGATTTGGCGTAGCCCGGGTTCGGGCTGGCCTGCTCGTTTTCTGAAGGCGTGGCGCTGGACATCCTTTCCGAAACCCAGCGACCGGCCGGCGAGTAAGACATCTATAACATTTTGAGATTAGACCATTCAATCAATCGAATTTTTTTTTATTTGATTGATTGATTGACGTTTACCGATAAGGGATAAGCAGGTGGTGGCAATTGGCTGGACCAGGCAGGCGAATAGAGAGGCCGTATGTTACTGTTCGACATGGGCATCATCATATTGTGAGGTGGCGTCGGGGATGGAATTTGGGGCATTGGTTCACCCACTTCGCAAATGTTGGGCATGAAGGCTGGTTTTGAAGGCAACTCTGGTTTTCGATGTTCTGAAATGAACCAATTTTGTTTTAAAATTCATATTCTAATCGATTTGATTTTTTTTTTGTGGGTGATACCTTTTAAATTTCTGTTGATGCTAAGACTTCTATTGGTGGCGGTTTCGTCGTCATCGCTCGTATGACTCGAAGCCAAATCCAATTGGCCGTCTGATTCAGCTCCGCTCTCGCCTCCGGACGGATGTCTCTTTTTCGGTTTTTCATCATCGTTGTCGTAAGCGTACGGTGATTTGTGTACGATTTGTCTGCTGGTGTACGACGAACGGCTGCCCGTACTCGTCGAAACATCGCCGCCGCTGCGCATATCGGCGCTGCGGTAATTGCTGCTGCTGCCCGTCTTGCACGTAGAGCGGGACGTCGTCGATGCCGTCGATATGCCTAGATGTCTCTGGTGATTCTGTTCTCGTTGCTGCAAAGTCGACGCCGTGTCGCGATTGTTTTGATAGGCCAAAGCCGATCGGGAGGCTGTGACGGAGTGCGTTTCGATTTGATGTCCAAGTCCGTGAAGATCGTCGTGGTCCATAGTGTCTTTGCGTCCCGCTAGATGGAGTAGGCCCAGACGAACCCGTCGGTTCAGTAGGCAGTAGCCCAGCATGATGAAAATCGATTCGAGGACGGAGCAGAGTGAGAAGGCGTAAAAGAGAATTTCGGATGTGTCACTGGCCGACAGGACGGCCAGTACCCACACGGTGGCCGTGACAGGTAGGAGGGCCAAGCCGAGCCAAATGAGCGTTCTCAAATTGCCGTAACCTTCGATGTGATCTTTGAGCGTGAAGGCGGCTCGCAAGCCCATGCCGAACGTAATTAGCGAGCAGACGATCATGAAGCAACACGGGCCGACCAGACTCCAGATGACTGATTCGAAAACCGACAACCAGCAGCTGTGGAAATCAAACCCCGAAAAAAAAAAAAGAAGTGTTAATGATATGGTTATTGAATGATTTGGCCTTTCTTGTCTAGCGCGGTCGCTGGCACGTTTTTCTTTTTCTTTTAGTGGGGGGGGGGGTGTAATATTCACTTACAAATAATAATTGCCGTATTGGTCCGCGCGTACACCGACCGACAAGCCAAGGATGATAGCCGGAAGTCCGTAGCCGACTGAATAATAGAAGCTCATGTGGCCATGATTGACGTCACGCAGTTCGGTCAGCATTCGGTACAAGTGGATCGATTCGATCATCAGCCAGGAGAAGATGCATAACCACAAGTAGTGTAAACCCATGGCCAGTAATTTACAAACAAACTGTTCAGAGTCGTCGATGCAAAGAAAAGAAAATCGTTCGAGCGTTAATTTGTGTTAGCGGTTTTTTCTTTTGTGTGGATTTTTTAAAAAAGAGGGACACACTCACCTCGTGGTGTTGGACGGTACCCCGCAGTTTGAGGGCCAACAAGAAGAGCAGCTGGGCCAGTAGGAGGCAGACGACGAAATTGCGGTGGATCGAATTGGAATTGGTCTGTTGCTGGCCGCTTATCAAACTGAGACAGATGAACGCCACGGCCAAGAAAACCACGCTGGCCACCAGACCGATGTACGTGACCACATCTTCGATCAGCGTAGGCTCTCTCGCCATCGTTATGAATTCCTCTTTGTTCATGACGACGGCCACTGGCCCCAAACTCGAGCAGGTGCAGTTCACGTGAAAATCCTCTTGATCGTAGAACCACGGATCGTGGAAATCCGTTCGACAACCTTCTCGGCTCCAAGCGCCTTTCGCTAGGGCCGAACCGGCCCCTCCCGAACCCGTTGGTTTCCAGTGGACGCACTGCGGATTGGCGCGCTGGTTGACGTAATCGACTCGGATGCGGTACTTGATCGGCGGGCCGTCTGGTTGGTCCGTTATGATGTTGCCGTCGACTGACAAGGCGGCCAATCCCATCGTGGTGGATGGTAAAGTCAGATCGACTCCGTAACGTTGTCTTAAATTCGCTTCGAAAACTTGGGGTAAAATTTCGCCGGCCGTCCGGTAAATGGCGTAACTGATGACGGATCGTTGGGTTTCGGTGTTGGAGCGGTCGGTCGTCTTCTGGCTGGACGGCAGCCGGAAGCCGAGCAAATTGAGCGGCGTGAAGAATTTTGACGTTCGATCGAACAGCACGGGGTTTTTGACGTAGTTGTTGTATTTCGGAAAAATGACGTTGGCCGACGATGGCCGTTCTTTATTGACACCGGCCGATCCTTCTTCCAAGTATCGGCTAGTGTCCGGCAGTACTATTTTTTCCAATCCGCTCGATTTTGATTCGTGTCCTATGATTTGTTCCGTGCTCAACAAATCCATTCCGAAAACTGTCCAGATTTTTTTTCCTCCCAATTAATATCGGATTTTTGTTTTAATTAATAAAATTTGAATTATTTACCCATATTGGGAGTGACGACTTCGAACGGTAGTGTGTAAGTGCTGTTTTGCTGACGTGCCAAATTGGCGGCGTAGTTTTGGAAAGCCATGAGAAGCGCCTCGGCTCCGTAGCCGTGGACTCGTTCGATCGTTCTCCAATGTCCGACATATTGTAACTGGAAGAGCACGCTCGTAGCGCTAACCAGATTCTGTTGTTTTTGTTTTTTGGAAATTTCATCAAAAAAAGAAAAATAAGTCACGCGATTTTTTTTTTTTTAAAGTAGAAATTTGCGATTTAAAAAACAAAACAAGTTTGACATACTCTGATAAAATCTTTGTCGTGACGGTGAGTCAAGTTGAATCCTTCACGATGCGTGTCGTGCTCTAAAATTTTGACGAGCAGCTGTTGTCCGATGAAGATATCGCTACCGTATAGTTTGGAACTGTGGTTCGTGGCTTTGAACAGCTGCTGGGCCAGCCTCACGGAGATGAACGGGTTGAGGTTCAAACTGCCCTGGTCCAATCGTTTCAACTGTGTGATTTGGGAGTTGAGGACCATCATTATCCCTCCTGCTCTATTATACGCTTTTTTGTTATACTGTCATTACCATTTCTCTTAAATCAACGAATGGGATGGTGGTGCAATTGAATAAATCAGCGGGCATCCAACCGACTTCCTTGTCGCACGTTTTGTATGCTTGTCCCAGCGATCCTATTGGACAGTCTCTGGCGGTGGTCAGTCCGTATAGGGTGCGGTCGAACCAGATGCCGGAGTCGAAGCTCCTTGGGCAAGCGTCGTAGATTACTAGGTCGTTAAAGAAAAAAAAGAGAACAACAAAATGGCGGGGTTTTTATTTTTAGACGCTTTGTTATTGTTGTTGTTATTGCTCCCGCCATCGTTTTGTCGGCGGAAGAAAAAAAAAAGCACAGCTGTTTTATATTTTATTTATTTTTTTTTTTTTAAATTAAAGCTGCATACAGATGAGCCTTTTTTTTTCTTCTTACCTTCGCATCCGTTGAGCGTGACTTCGGCGAAAAGGTTGGGGCAAGAGTCGCATCGCCGGCCAATGACTCCCGGTCGGCACTTGCATTGACCTACAGGGGGGGTAGTAGTAAAAGAATGGGCAAAGGAAACGAAAAATGTGTAATAACCGGTTAAAATGATTGTGTTTTGTTGTGTGCGGGCAATCATTTGCTTTTTCTTTTTTTTTTGGGGGGGGGGGGAGTTGGGAGATGCTGGCTATTTCTGGACAGGTGGGTGGAGTTAAAAGCTTCTCTTATTTGTTCTCTCTTACCGGTAAGGGCGTCACACTTTGAGCCAAACGAGCCCGTCAGGTAGCAATTACAGTCGAGACATTCCTCCTCGTTGACCGGCTGGTAGTGATTTTCCTATAAATAAATATTTTTCGTATATTACACCCCGTGAAAATGTCGACTAAAATTACAAATGCAAAACTCGTTTCTTTATCTCTTTCTTTCTCTCTTTTTTTTTTTGTACGTAAATTTCACGTGTTCAAAGGAAATAACATGCGGGACGAGAGATAATCGTGCGCACCATCACACAAAAAAAAAGAGAGAGAGAAAGAGAAAGACAGTAAATAACAAAAAAAGGGAGGTAATTTCTTTGATGCTACCTGACAGACGCATTGGCCGTTTGTTTTGTTACAGTTGGGATCGTAGCCTTTGTCCGTGTCGCAGCGACACGGCCCGCAAACCGGATAGCCCCACCACGTTGCCGGGCACGGCTGATCTAAGGCCACTTCGCAATAATCGCCCGACGTGACACCTTGACAGCCGCATTTGTAACCGCGCCGACTGGACTGGTCGATTTGACAGGTGGCATTATTCTCGCACGGGTTGTACTCGCAAATGTTGGCGCAATCGGCGCCCACAAAGCCGGCGTCGCACACGCATTTGTGCGCGTTCCAAGTGTCTGCGCAAGTGGCCCTATGCGGGCACATGTCGCTCCGAGCGCTGCAGGAATCTGTCGAGCTGCAGCCGTCGCTCACTCGATGCTCCACCGATGATTTCAGCCACAAATTGCGTTGCTGATCGATTCTGACATCCTAAAAGTTTTTTTGTTTGCCGACGTTCGCATTTTTTAATTAGTTTTTTTGCTCGACAAAACTCGTTTCTTTTCTCTTGTTTGTTTTAATTGAGATCGGGTGGAAAAATGACTTACTTTGATGCAGCCGATAAATCCGGTTGTGTTGGCCGTTTCTAATCGACCGAGAACGACTCTGGCCGGCATTAGTCCGGTCAATTTCGAATCGACGGGCACGGTTTTCTCGTAGAGGCCGTAGTCCGTGTTGAGCCAGAGTTCGCCTTGCATCCACTTGAGTTCGGCCCAGTGCCATTTGCCGTCGTTGAGCGGCTCCGTGTCGGCCAAACTGAACTGGCCCGATTCCCAGGTGATGCTCAATTTGCCGTCGATAGTCTGCATTAATCGTCATCGAAATACGTTTTAATTTTGTTTTGTTTTTTATCTCCCTATTGTTGTCGCGTCGTCATGGCTACGGTAATAAAACCGCGCGCAGTTTTCTTACCTCAACGAGCACCGAATGAGCGGGTTCGATTTCCAGCTTCATCAGAAACGAATCCGTCTGTCTGGTGCGGAAAGCGAAGCTGGCCGACCACGGTAAAACGATGGGCTTGGCGTCTGGCGTGAATATCAAATAGCCGTCGCCGCGGAATTGCCTCGACCCTTCAATAGCTGCGTTCACGAAAGAAAGAAAAAAACAAGATTACTTAGCATAGGAATTTTTTTAACATCAACAAATGGACGTTTGCTTTTTTTATTGGGAAGGGTTCACTGGGTTCGTAAAGGGAAGAGAACAACAAACTTACTTTCTGAACAATCTTTGCCGGCCACGCCGTCCGGACAATCGCAGAGGAAAGTGCTGAAACCCTCGCGGCATTTGCCTCCGTTGCGGCACGGATTCGAAGAGCAGAAATCTTTCTTTTCCTGACATCCGGCAACGGTGCCGTTGTCTGCCACGAAGCTGGCCAGGTCGATGAATTGGTGGTCGATGTGGAGGTCCTTGATGCAGCCGTCGTAGTCGCGATTGCGGACTTGGAATTCGGACGAGGCTGACGGCAGTCCGCCCAGCTGGAGGGGCGCCGTCAAGTCCAGGAACCGGTGGCACGTCTCGGTAAACTGGGCACAGCGTGGCTCCAGGTGGTGAACGACCTGGGCGGCACATTTACTACCCAACTGATGGCCGTACTTAACACTGACGGCCGTGTCACAGTCATCTAAACTTAACACCACCGTCTAAACAATTCGAAAAATTCCCGCCACACAATAAGAAAAGGTGCGTGAGTCACGATTTTTTTTTTCATCAAAGCGTTCTGGGGAGGGTAGGATGGACTTACCCGGTTGAAGTAATCGATGGTGACCGTATGCCAATCGCCATCGGCTAATGAGGAAGGCTGTTCGAGGACAACGTGAGACAAATTAGCGCCCAGCGAAAAGGAGAACGAAAGGCGGCCGTCGATCAGTTCCAGCGCGATGAAATCGTGGCGTTCGTTGTATCGTCCGTTGTACAACAATAGGCCGTTTCTCTCTCTCGTAGCGAAACTATTTTTTTTTTTTTTTTGAAAAACAAAATTATTTATGCATCCCCAATTTGTTTGTGTGTAACCAATCGATTCGCCCACATCCGCTTTGCTTTAAACATACCTGAGTTTGAGATGGAGACGATAACGCTGTCTCAAGGCTGGGAAAGTGAGGAAAGATCCTCGGTAGAAACTGCGCGAGCGCAGGTGACAGGTCAACGGCGTGTAGAAATTTGCCGGGCCCGTGCAGTTGGTCAGAGCGCAAAGGCCGGTCCTTCCATTGCACGTTTTATCTTGTTGTTGTTGTCTTCCGCGTCCGCCGGCTCCACCCGTCATTTTGGCGGACAGATCTAGTTGGCATTCGGCTCCCGTGAATCCCTGTCGGCACAGGCACGTGTAGCCGCCCTCTTTGCGCAAACAGCTGCCTCCGTTCAGGCACGGGTTGGAGTAGCACAAGTTGACTTCCGTGTCGCAGACGTAATGCTCTCTCATGCCTATAACGATCCATCGTCAAGTGATTTAAATGGTTTAACATTTTTTTTTTTTTTGAGAGTGAATATCTGTGTCATTTTCGGGGATGTTCATTTCTTTTGTGTAACGGTTCGTTAAATTTTTTTGGACGTCGGTGTGACGCGTGAGAATCGCTGCTAACGATGAGAAACTTGCCAGATTATTAAGACAAAGCGCGGCCATTCTTTTTTGTGAAGGGAATGGGGATAACGAATGAGAAACAAAGGGGAAAACAACGACTGGTTGTTTTTTTTTTTTTCTCCACCGGTCGTCTGATATAATATTAATTGATTTTTATGATCTGCTGTCAGACATTTATCAAAATAACGGGGGATCTCGACTTTCGCTAACAAGACTTTTGCTTCGATTTTTTTCTTTTTCTATCTGCCCCGGATGGAAATCTACTGCCGACTCTTTTTACCCCGAGGGCTCGAATGGTAATGAACCGTCAGGTACGCATTATACGGCAGGGGAGCAATTAAAGGGGGGTTTTTGAGAGTCTCGGTCGTGACCTTTTTGTCTTGTCTCTTGTAAAGATTTTTTTTTTTTTTTCACCTTTTTTGTTTTGTTCTTTTCTGTTCCGTTGGTTGGACGCCAAAAGATGGCGACAAACAATGACGGCATAGAATATAACAACTCAAAAATAAAATTGGATGACTCACCGGTGAATCCAGCTGGACACCTGCAGGCAAAAGTGCTGACTGGATGGATGGGCCGGAAGAGTAGAGTAGGGCTGCTGATGAAGTCGGATGCGTTGCCGAATTTCAAGACCGAAAGGCACTCTTCGAAATTGAGACAGGGCTCTCGGACACATAACGTGTCGTCGAATGGTAACACCTTTTTATTTTTAAACAAAAGAGAGATGAAAAAGGGTGCAAAACTTATCGTATTTAACGCGTATTGATTGATGGAAATATTGTTGGGTTGGGTGCCGGCGATCGTGTGTGTTGCTATAGCGAAGTGGTTAAACAAAAAAACATGATTACCTGGAGGGTGGTTAATTTAGTCAGGGCGTGGCGTCGAAGGTAAACTCGTTCCTGGAGAAACTGCTGCGTATAGAGGACCTCGCCCGGCAGGTCGGGCCGTTTGGCAGAGAAACTAACGTTCAGTATCCGCCCGTCTGCCTCGTAATCGTTCTGCATAAACATGTGATAAATAAATATAGAAAGAGTAAGAATCGGAAAAACAAAAAAAAATCGAATGTGGGCAAGGTGGAAAATTGAGAGATTTTCTGTTGTTTTAAATAAAAATTTAAAAGGCCAAACTAAAAACGAAAAAAAAAAAAAGTTAAAACAAAACATCTTGATTCGCTACTTTGATCTTTACGACTCCAGAGGGGGGAGTCTTTTTTTCTTTTTATTTCGACAATAGAAATTCTATTGGCCAATTGTCTTGAAATGTTATGGCTTTTTTTTTGCTTTGCCTTTTTCAAAAACCTTCCGAGTTTTATTTTTTTTTGGATTTTTTGTTGTTGTTTTTTTTTCCCCTTGATTTTTCGTTGGTTTTTTATGTTGTCCGTTGGCCGTTAATCACTAGGTGATTTATCGGTTAGCGGCAAACATAAACCGGTTGGCTATTTTTTTATGTGAGCTCTTGTCTGTCTTTTATTTTTCAATATTTGTCGGCCCACTGAAACTCTTAAGGGGTAGACTTGATTGATTTGAAAAGTACGACATTTTACGGGAAACGGAGGAATGCGAGAGAGAGTGCGAGGTTCGAATTGTTTTTTTTAGATTTTTCTTTGTTGTTGTTACAATTCCCAAACTCGCGCACGATTTCATCATCTAATCGACATAACAGGAAGTGTGTGTGTGCGCGTCGCGGCTTGTAGTTTGAATGATACGTGACAAGTGAAATTTTCTGAGGTGGGATCCCCCCCCCCCTTTTTTTCACAGCCGAAAAAAACACAGTAAAAATGGGCAATCATTCTTACCTGAATGTTGAAGACAAAGACGTTCTCCTTGGGGCAAGGGATGATGGAGGCCAGGCCGTCTACGAAGTAATTGTAGAGCGGTTGAGACAGGAAGCTCTCCTGATCCATGTCGCCCAATCGGAGCGTCACCGAATTGAAGAGCATCGCGTCCGTGACCAACAAAACAGACAGTTGCATTTCGGCTCTGACCACATTCGTGCCATCTTCATTTTTTTTTTTTTAAATCAAAAAGAAATAAAAAAATGATGATGATTAGGTTAGGTCGTATCAAAACAATTGCATTTCATTCGTATCGATCGTCATTGTGTGCTAGAATGACTCATCTGTTGTGTCATCGAACAGGAGCAGCGCACCACACGTGTCGTGCCTACTCTAATGAGACAACGGCGTGCTGTTGCCATGGTAACCGTCGTGCCCTTTACCCAAACAAAACGGCAAACAATGCGTGCGTTACAGAGAGAGCGGAACAAGCGGAAAAAATACAGTTTGGGTTGGCTCTTTTCCTTTTTTTTATGACGTATCACGTTCTTATTTTTCACTAGCGGATCGACAGCGTCACATAAAAGGGGGGGGGGCTGCTCTCTCTCCACTTATAATTTTTTTCAGAGAAATTGACGATGGCGCTCAATTGATAAATAATGAGGCAAAAATAGTTTGTGCGTATGGACGGATGGATGCGCGGTAAAATGTGAGTTGAAATACGGAGACGGACGGCGTCGATTTTCTCAGGGCTCTTTTTGCAGGTGAAAAGGTCAGCGGAAGTTTGAGAAAGTTCACAAGTTCAATGAAATGACTGAAGGCTTTTTTTTTCTTCTTGGAAATTCATTTTTTTAAAAATCAAATCTTATTTTTGAAATCTGTGATGATGATGTGGTTCTCGCGGTCGGCTGGCCAACATCGTCAATTTCTTTTTGTCTTGACTATCAGCTGATAATGACATGTGGAGTCGAAACGACGAGAAATTGAGTCGTCGTCTTTTGTTTTGGTTTTTTTCCCATTGTATTTCTCTTCTTATCTCTCGTATCCATCAGTCAAAAAAAAGGGTGCGAGAGTCATTTGCATAGAGACTATCATCGCTTTGGATAGTTTCTCTTCTTTTTCGCCGTTGCCCAGCAGTTTTGAAAAACGAACGAGCTGGACAAGTTTTTGCGTCACGCAACTTGTCCGTTCTTCATCTCGAAAAATCGTGCATCGACTGACATTAGTCGTTAAAGGAAAAGGGAAAAAAAAACACGCGTGCCCTCTCATAGCCAATTTTCACCAGCTGCGAGAGAGACGCTATTAGCGTTTGAAGTGGATGGCCTCGATGACGTGCGTGTTTTTTTTTTCTTATTCTTTTTATTTTTCTTTGGGCTCCGGCTTTAAAATGAAGCTGCCAAGAGAGAGTTTCATAGATTGGATGAGGTTGACCAAAAAGACGATGACTATTCCCGCTTCCATCTTGGCTGACTAATGAGCTGTGTAATAGGTGCGGGATATTATTTCAGAAAAATGTGGGGGGGGGGGAATAATGGGCGAAAGTAGGACGGACAGATATTTTGTTATTTTTGGGCCGGTGTTTTTTATGAATTAAAAAAGTCTTCAGTCATTGGCAATGAGGTGGCGGTCTCATTTCACCTTCTTTGTTTGATTTGTATAGACTGGGATTATCTTTTTTTATTTTTTTTTTTGCTGCTTTTGTGTTCTTCTAAACAAACGAGTGGTGGGCACCGTAGATAATATTAACGCGGAAACGAAATTCATTTTGAAGTGTGAAAGGTAAAAAAAAAGAAGCCTATTCATTGGCCTCCCTTTTCTATGCGTTTCTTCTTATATTCCCTACGAGCGAACTTTGAAATTGCATTGAGGCAAAGAGCTTTTCATGTATTATATGACGCTAGCCGGAGGTTATAAAGATGGATCAAGAAGAAAAGAATAAAGGCCCTTGTTGCTTTTGTCAGGTATTATCCAACACGACCAGCACAGTCCTATATATCTTCTAAAGCACAATATTTTTATTATTATTATTTTTATGACCACTGGCAAAGTCGATGACGACAGTGGTCCTACTCTTCCCCGATTTTCTCAGCATTTTTCAAAAACATGGACACCCACCCGCACACACCCCCATTGCGCTCTTCTTTTTTTTTTGCTTGGACAGCGTGAGATATAATCAATACCTTCCACTACGCACAGCACCAGTCCACACGAAAACGACTACCACCATATTGCGCCGCTTAGTTGTAAGATAAAAAAAAAGAGCGAGGTACATGGTGCTTGAAGATAAAGCCTCAACAGATTTTCTAGGTAAGATCCCCACTGTCAGGGGTCCCCCTAAAGCACAAGAACAATAGACGATTTCAAAAAGAAAAAAATGTCCCTTTTTTTGATGATTCGACAGTTGTTTTCTCGAGCTAGATCTTCAACAAAATGTGTACTACACGTTAGATATCATTAACTCTTTTTTCAAAAAAAAAAAAAGATTTTGTTTTTTTCATAAAAGAGAAAGTCCTCCTTTTTTTTCGAGTGGAATGTTCTCGTTAGATGCTACACACGACGCTGTGGGTCGATTTGTCATCGCGGTCCCGAGGTTCGTGCCTCACGAAATTGAAAAAAAAAAAGACAGTGGCAGCTGTTGCTTTTTTTTTTCTTTTCTCAAAAGTATATTACTACGGAACATAAAAGAGTTTAAAACGCATAGTTATGCGAGTTCTAAACATTTTTTTTGCTGGAATGTAACCCCAAAAAAAGATGTAGATAACCCGCTTACCTAACATATTTGTCTCTTTGTCGCACATAGTTACAACCCGCCGACATTTTGAGGATCTCGTTTTTTTTTTGTTTTTTAAAAAACAATTCCATTTTGTTAACATCAAATTTCTTTTGCGTTATATTCAGCCACGATCTGGCGGTTTTAACGCCCGATCCTATCACATCCATTCCCTGGAATGGCTGGAACTTTTTTCTTTGTTTCTTTCTTGGACGGGTTGAATAAGTACACCGTCCCAAAAAAGAAAGAAAAAAGCCTGTTTGTGGAGCTTGTTCTTGATTGGTCCTCATTGTCACGGAAGAGTTACCGGGTAAAAGAATACAAGGCCTTCTTAATGATTGTTGTGGTGTCAGTGGTGGGGGGAAGAGAGAAAAAAAAAAACAAGTGGACTTTTTTTTTCTTTCTTTCTTTGCGTAATAATTACACCACAGGGCAAAGTCTTGGTGCTTCTTGAAGAACAAACTCGAAATGAGTTTGTCTTGTTTTTGAGCCCCTCTAGGGCTGGAACACAGACCTAGAAAGTTAGAAAATCCCCAACTGTTGTGGTCTCCCCTCTTGTTTTTTTTTTTTTCTTTCCTGGCAATCATCAACAATCAAGTGGAGGGGGTAAAGAAACAAGAAATTACTAAAAGGCAAGAACAATATGGCGTGACATGGGGAAAATAGAGAGTGTGTGTATCTGCTTAGTCACGGAATGTGTGTACAGAAATGTTTTCGACCATATCGGTTTAGGCTTGTTGTTCAATAAAAAAATGTAGAGAGAAAGGAGACAGGAAAAGGGGCCCTATAATAAATAGGGAAATGACCGGTGAGATACGAGCCAAGCCTTTATTGGCAAAGGTCATAATCAAAAGAGAAGAAAATCTATTATGCTAATCTGAAGGCCTTTCTCCCAATTGATTTATATTGAGAGGTCGTGTCAGATCTTTTGGAAGGCTAAAAGTTAATCCTATTGAAAACGGGGCGGGCAACCGGTTCCGTTATGGAGAAGAAGACGGAACGAGATGAATAACTCGACACCTTTTTTTTTTTTTTCGTTGTTGTCGGACGTGGGATTTAAATAAGAAGGATTTGAAAAAGATAGATGTTTTAAAAAAAAAAACAGGAACAATAGGAATTCCGGTTGAACGGACCCCTTCAAGGCTCATCCCCGAGATAAAGAAAAATGTTTGTCGTGTTTGTCGTGAAACTGGGCGTGGCTACTCACGATTGCATTCAAATCTTTAACGATTCGAATGAAAATTCGTGATGTTAAAAAATAATTTAACGGCCTCAATTTTTCTTTTTTTCATTGATGGTTTTATGAAATTAAAAAGAGAAAATGCGAGCGCACTTACCGCTGACGGAGATTTCCATAGCCGCCGAGATGGGCACATTAGTGTTCAAGTTTGATGACAGGGTGATGAAGCCGCTCGTTTCGTTCAAATGGATCAAATCGGCGCTGTTGCCAGATACCACCCGGTAGTGCAACTAATAATCGTGCGCATGCCAAAAAAGAATAAAATTACGATTCCGATTCAATTGGGTAACACACACACACAGACATAGACACAAATCATTGGAAACATGTGTTGTTGTTCAAACGTTCATGTTGCATAACATGTTAATATGTTTCTATCTTTCTTTCTTTTTTTTTAAATGGGAAACGTGATCGGTGGATGTTGAGGAAAAAAAAACACAACATCCCGCTGGAGCGTGACCAATTTCGATTTTGTTCCGCCAATGGGATCCGACTATCCCATTCGGAGGGGGGGGCGCAGATGAAAGAAAGAATCGAAATCATTTTTGTTTTTTTTTTCTTTCCTGGCAATCATCAACAATCAAGTGGAGGGGGTAAAGAAACAAGAAATTACTAAAAGGCAAGAACAATATGGCGTGACATGGGGAAAATAGAGAGTGTGTGTATCTGCTTAGTCACGGAATGTGTGTAGAGAAATGTTTTCGACCATATCGGTTTAGGCTTGTTGTTCAATAAAAAATGTAGAGAGAAAGGAGACAGCAAAGGGGCCCTATAATAAATAGGGAAATGACCGGTGAGATACGAGCCAAGCCTTTATTGGCAAAGGTCATAATCAAAAGAGAAGAAAATCTATTATGCTAATCTGAAGGCCTTTCTCCCAATTGATTTATATTGAGAGGTCGTGTCAGATCTTTTGGAAGGCTAAAAGTTAATCCTATTGAAAACGGGGCGGGCAACCGGTTCCGTTATGGAGAAGAAAACGGAACGAGATGAATAACTCGACACCTTTTTTTCGTTTTTGTCGGACGTGGGATTTAAATAAGAAGGATTTGAAAAAGATAGATGTTTAAAAAAAACAAAACAGGAACAATAGGAATTCCGGTTGAACGGACCCCTTCAAGGCTCATCCCCGAGATAGAGAAAAATGTTTGTCGTGTTTGTCGTGAAACTGGGCGTGGCTACTCACGATTGCATTCAAATCTTTAACGATTCGAATGAAAATTCGTGATGTTAAAAAATAATTTAACGGCCTCAATTTTTCTTTTTTTTTCATTGATGTTTTTTTTTTAATTAAAAAGAGAAAATGCGTGCGCACTTACCGCTGACGGAGATTTCCATTGCCGCCGAGATGGGCACATTAGTGTTCAAGTTTGATGACAGGGTGATGAAGCCGCTCGTTTCGTTCAAATGGATCAAATCGGCGCTGTTGCCAGATACCACCCGGTAGTGCAACTAATAATCGTGCGCATGCCAAAAAAGAATAAAATTACGATTCCGATTCAATTGGGTAACACACACACACAGACATAGACACAAATCATTGGAAACATGTGTTGTTGTTCAAACGTTCATGTTGCATAACATGTTAATATGTTTCTATCTTTCTTTCTTTTTTTTTAAATGGGAAACGTGATCGGTGGATGTTGAGGAAAAAAAAACACAACATCCCGCTGGAGCGTGACCAATTTCGATTTTGTTCCGCCAATGGGATCCGACTATCCCATTCGGAGGGGGGGGCGCAGATGAAAGAAAGAATCGAAATCATTTTTGTTTTTTTTTCTGATATTCGTTTTTATTGCTATTATCATGCCGTGCTGTGTGAAAGTATTTTGAGCGATGCTCTTTTCTTTTTCTTACCTTCACACAAGGGGGCGCCCTTTTTTTTTTCGAATTTTTTTTTTATTTCCGTCTTATTTTATAGCGCTAAACACCCGTGAAGCGGGGAGAAAATATCTCGTCAAACTAATTGAATTTCTCTCTTCATCCCTCCCTGTCTCAATTTTTTCCCCCATTTTAACGACTCGCTGTGTCTATGCTATTCTTTCTTTCGAAAAAAACATAGCAATGTCTATCTATAAAGATGTGTAGCATTTTAGAAAAAAAATGTTAACAAAAGAGAACCTTGAATTCCTAGTTTGAAATTCCCTTTGAAGAACACAGCAACTGCTGTTCTTTTTCGATAACCACCTGGCGGTTAGAAACCTTTTAATAACTCTTGCTCTATAAAAAAAAATTGTAATATCAAGATGTTTCTATAAAAAGAATCCCCCCCCCCCCGTACATATTGATCGAAAGGTCTAACAAAAAAAACGAGATATTTTCTATGGCATTAAATAAATATGTACACGTTCGCTCTCATTCGTCCCTCGGAAAAGATTTAGAGTTCCTTCACGTACGGACGGTAGGGTCTCAATCCATTGGTATTGACTCATTCTGGAACACAAGAGAGAGGGGTTTGGATCAAAGCTCTTTCTCTTCCCCCCTCTACTCTATACACACCGCATATAAATTTATCTAGGAGCTACCTCTTGCCTGCAATGTGTACGATAGTGGGAGGGTGAAAAAAAAAGAAGAAACCTTAATTACGCGGGGAAGGGCGTCCTCCCCCCCTCTCGTATAAATACGCTCTATGCCACTCTGAATTATATTGCTCCCAATCGAACCTCATACATCTACTGTGAGTAGCAGTACTTTTTCCTATGAAAGAAGACGACAGTTAGAATCCCCCCCCCCCCCCATCTTTCTTTGGGTCTGTAGGCCTCTATCTCACTTCTTGTCGGGCCCGTACGCAGTGTTTATAGTGTAGGCCGTTTGGAGGGGAGGGAGAAAGCTGAATGTATTATATAGATGGTGGCTTTTTTTTTTTTTTTTATCTTGTTGTTTTATCCCCCCTTCATCCGCCCCTTGTATATGGCGCCAGTCAAGAGAGTGTCAGTGTGTGTAGTGTGTGGATTTTCTACGTTTTCATTTCTTTCCCTCCCCTTCTTTCCATGTTGTGTAGTTCCAAAAAAGGGACATGGTTTTTTTTTTGTTTTTTTCCCGCAAGGGCCTTTTCCCCCTCTTTTTTCGAGGATGGAATGAAATTAAAAAACAGTTTACGACCTCCCGAAGAAGGTCGAAGGGACTTCTTTTAAGGGAACTCCGGCACACAATTTTCGTGTTTAATGGACATCCATTAAGACTTTTTTTTTTTTTTTTGAAGTGGCTAACCGCTTAGACGGTTAGAAAAAAAAAAGAAGTTCTGTTTGCTTTTTTTTAAGGGGTTTGGGGGGGGGGCGTCAATTTTCACTTTGTACGATTAGAGTTTTTTTTTTAAAAGAAAATCTGTTTGTTACCTGGTCGTTGACGTCTGCGTCGAAGACGGGCACGCGGGCCACCGGCCCCAGCGGGAAGTAATTTCTGAAATTGTTGAGCACCAGCCGGAAATCGTTGAGGACGGGCACGTTGTCGTTGACGTCGACGACGTTGACTTCGACGATGACGTCGGTGCGCAGCGGCGGCGACGCCGCCCGCACCAGAAGTTCGTAGCGTTTGCGGTTCGATTCGTAGTCCAAATCGATGCGAGTGAGCAGTTCGGCCAATCCGGATTCCGGCCGCGGGACCAGCGTGAAAGCTTCGGCATCCGGTCCGCCGATGATTGAATACTGGACGATTGCGTTGACGCCTTCGTCGGGATCGCGGGCTAATATATCCCCCACTTTGGACCCGACGGGCGAATTCTCCTGGATGAAGAGGCGGACCCGATCCGAAGTCGGCGGAATGTTAAAAGACGGTGGGGAGTCGTTGACGTCGTCGATGATGACGATGACCGACGCCGCTCCGGACAGTTCGGGAGTGCCGCGATCGATGGCCTGGACCAGTAAGTCGTATTTAGCCGTTGATTCCCTGTCGAGCAATTTGTTGGTGCGCAAAATTCCGGAAGTGGCGTCCAGGGTGAAGGGGGAAGTGTTGTCGGTGTCCAGCAGAACGTAACGAACTCTGCCGTTAAATCCCTGGTCGGCGTCGGTGGCCGTCACTTGGAGAACGGAAGTGCCGATGAGGGCGTCTTCGGCCACGTTGGCCGTGTAGGTGGTCTGCTGGAAGACGGGCGGGTTGTCGTTGACGTCGCCCAGGCTGATCTCGACGTCGGTGGTGTCGCTCAGCGGCGGATTTCCGTTATCGCGAGCCGTGATGGTCAGCAAATAGCCGGACGTCCGCTCTCTGTCCAGCTGTTTAGTGGTGATGATGGCCCCCGTGGCCGGCTGGATGGAGAATTCCGGCACTAGTTCGCCCGAAAGTCCGTACGTGATTCGCGCGTTGTCGCCCACATCCCCGTCGCTCGCGGCCACAATTAAAACGGTCGTTCCTAATCATCGACATTTAAATCATTCGATTCGGTCGTTTTCTTTTTCTAACGTAACGAATTTAAACCCTATGCAATTAAGTCGGCTGGGTTGGATAACCAACATTATACATACTTTTCGCCCTTTTTTGTGTGTTACTTAATGAAAGCCAATTGCCTTCTTAACCCGTCTTGTTTTTCATGGTTGTAAACTAATTTGCATATCCCCCTCCCCTACACTTAACAGAGGGGCTCGTTGCGTCATTTACCGTCAATTTCGGGTCATTTTAAAAATCGTTTTAAAACATAAAAAAAAATTTGTTTTTACCTATCGGAGCATCTTCGAACACAGTGGCCGAATAAGGCGCGGCTTCGAAGGCCGGTGCGTGCGTGTTGGCGTCGGAGACGTTGAGGTAAACGGTGGCCGTGTCGCTGCGTCCGCCAGAGTCGCTGGCCTGGACGGTCAGGACGAAACGTTTCTCTTGTTTGTAGTCCAGCGGCTGGGCCACGGAGATCAGACCTTGTCCGTTTTGCGAGCTGACGCTGAAACGGCCTCTCACATTGCCGCCCACGATGGAATACTGGAGCCGGGGATTCTCGTCTCGATCGGCCGCCGTGACGGTCAGGACGGGCGTCCCCGGCGTGGCGTCTTCGCCGACGACGGCGTCGTATATCTTGGGCCAGAAAACGGGGTCGTTGTCGTTCTGATCTTGAATTTGCAGGACGACGCGGGCCGTCGCTGTTTTGCCGCCGCCGTCCGTTGCCAAAACCTTTTTTTTTTTAAACGGGCAGAGAAGGGTTACAACTTGATTTTGTTGAGACGGGAAGATTGAGGACATAAACATCCGTTTGTGATGAGCTCGTTTAGAAAATCATTATATCAAGAACGAAGGGAAATGGTTCATTAATTCAGATCGGGTACAGCTAATAAAAGCCGCAAGTCTTTTGTAAATTCCTTTTCCTTTTTTTATGATGGCCGGCCGCCGGCCTTTCTTTTAAAAATTTTGTTGTTGTTGTTTATTTATTTTTCTTTTTGTGATGAAGTGCATCGAACATTGCGGATGTCATCATTTACGCAACGTGCGAGCTCATTTTCACACCTGGTAGTTAAGCCCGTCTTATCGTTTTCTACACCTTTCTCGAACTCGAAGAAAGAAACAACAATGCTTTGAAATTTTCATCAAATAGTTCCAAAGCGTTCCAGAACTAGCGTTTAAAACACGCCCATCATAGCGAAATTCTTTTTTTCAAGCTGTTTAGCAACTTTTTTGTTAGTTTGTTTGATGTGTTTTGAATTTTTTTAAAAGGTACCGTGAAAATATGTCTGTTGGGCAGAAAAAGAAGTTTTCAAAACATTTAGAGTCGATAACTATAAATTTTGCTCCGGCCCCCAAGGAGCCGTCCAGCAGCCATTAGCGTCTACGAGTTTTTACGAACTATGGTGATGGACGTTCTCCCATCTTAGACATCCCTGCTGAAGGCTCTCTTAACTCCCATCTTTTTTAAAAGAAATTTTTAAAAAGGCTTGTTGTTGTTTTTTTTTTTTTTAAGTTTGAGACATCGATCAAAACATTTGGAAATTTCATGGAAGGGCCAGCTGGAACAAGTCGTAGAGGAGATGATTGAAACTGACCTCGAATTCGTGATGATGGTTCTCTTCACGGTCCAGATCGCGGACGGTGACGATCCATCCCGTGTCGGGATCGATGCCGAACGGCAGTTGATCTTCGTCCATCTGCTGATTGCCCGTCGGCGTCATGATGGCCAGCGGGACGATCCTGTAGGAGATGAGGGCGTTGTCGGCGTCGTCTGCGTCGTAGGCTTGCACCCTGACGATGCTGTGGCCGACGGGCACGTTCTCGATGACGGACTCTTGGAAGAGGGACGTGTAGAAGCGGGGCGCGTTATCGTTGACATCGCGCACGTTAACAAGCAACTGGGTCGTGTTCGAACGGCTCGGATTACCGCCGTCTTGGGCGCGGATGACCAACCGGTAGCTGCGGACCGTTTCGAAATCGAGCGGCTGAACGACGGCAACGTCGCCGCTCAACGAGTCGATGACAAAGTGGCCCTGCGTGTTGCCACCGATAAGCGAATAGCGCAGGATGGCGTTAGGACCCACATCCGCATCTGTTGCCCTGTTGATTATTTAAAGAAAAAAATTGATTTGAAATCTTTTTTTTTTTCACGTCATCGCAATTCGCAACACACATATGTATAGGAGGATAGAGAGGATTGCGCTGTAAAAGGAGTCTGAGGATCGGCCTCGTAAAGACACGAAATAGATGTTTATTTGAGAATTGTTAATCGGGATGTTGTGTGATGGATCACAGTCGTGTTGACCTCGCTCGTCTTTTATTTTTTTTGTGTGTGTCTTTCCTCTTGAGTGATTCACGATCTTTTCTATTTGAATGGTTGCTATGGGTTACTGCTACCCCCCAAAAAAAAAGCTGCTTCCACTTTCGTGTTGTCCGTCATCCATCAATGCTGATCTTTTTGGAGTGGCTTTTTTTTTTTTTGTTTGGCAAAGAGAGAGACGATAAAAACACACGAGAGGAAGGGACAATCAAAGAGAAATCTGCAATGAATTTATTTATTTTTTTGGCCGTCTGGCTTGCTGTGTGTTGACCCTCTCTACAAAATGCTGCCCGATAAGGGCAAAAGCCCCATCGGTCGTTTGTTTATACATTACGTATGTACCGTGGCGCGGGTCGTCTTCGCACCCACTCCATGAATATGTTTTTTTTTCTTTTTTTTTTTGTTAGGGGGGGGGGGAGGAAGAACGACAAGAGGCTATTTCTCTTTCCTTTTTTTCTATTTATATGTACATAGTGTATAACGTTCTAAACATGGATCGTGAATCGCCTCTCTTCAAGCCTTCTCTTGTCGTGGCAGCTTCAATTTACGATCTGGCAACAAGCGGGCCACTGACAGGCCATCTCACTCCAACCATCTTTTTCGTCTTCTTTTTTTCTTTTTATTATTTGCATCTTTAAAAAAAAAAGATTCTAGCTATTCGCCATGTATAGGAACCCTTTTTTTTTTAGCAAACACTCAAGTCCTTTCAGAATTTCAAATATTGAACACTTCCCGCCCTTTCTTTTCGATTACGTTATACTCTTTTCCTTTGACGATCATAAAACATAGAATTGAAAACATCGTTACTGAAGGGGAAAAAAAAAAAGAAACACACGATGCGATGACGATGCGAAGCGACATCCGCTTTTTTTTTTGTGTGACGTAACGTTGCGGGATTGATTTCTCCCCAGACCGAACAAAGTAGAGAAGCAAACAAAGAAAAAACAAGAGAATGAAAAAGAATAGGGAAAACAAAATAACAACTATGTTAGATTTTCCAGAAAAAAAAGTTCTTTTTCGTTGGCTGCACATTTTTCAATGACCATACACGACGTTTTCCAGCTAGCCCTAATATTAACATACACACCTGGACGAAGGAATTCTTATTTTTTCTTGTTGGTTTTCCCAAAACAAGTTCAACAACACAAAAAAAAAGAAACGTTAAAGTTTTGGGTTTCTCGCACACACAAGGAGAAAATATTTTCATGTTGTCGAACTTGAAACCGGAATTTTTTTTTTGTTATGTCCATCATGTTGTCTTCCCTTTTACGTTTTGTCATTCGACGACCTTTGTTGTTTTTTTGTTTTTTTTTCCCGTCTTACACTCGTTGCCCTTATTTAATTATCGATGATATTGAAGACTCTTGAACGAAGAAGGGAAACACAAAAAAATTTTTCAAAGCTACCAGGTTTTTTTTTTTTTTCTAACATCCCCGACGAACCGGTTCGGGAAAAAGAAGATCGAGTGCCGTGTGTTTGTTTTAGACGTTAGAGTTATATCTTTCTTATTTCCCTTATTTTTTTGTTTAAGGACTGGTACAACTCAAACGAGAAAGAGTGACGAGGCTTCTTCGGCCATATTTGGGGGCCCTCGCAGTGATGCCAGCAAGCCCCTTTTTTTTCTATCATAAAATATGCAGACCTTTTCTCTCTCTCCTTTTTCAGCGTAGAAATCAAATCGACTCTTTTTTTAAAAAAAAAATAAGGTCTTTTCCTTGAATAAAAAAAAAACGAGATTTGAAACTCGTTATACTTGACAAAAACGTCGCCATTGATGCCAGATTGATAACCGAAAAAGAAAATAACAATACGAGGAGAATAACAAAAGAAATGAATGTGTCACCGGATTGCCATCAGCACTCAAATAGCATTTAATGGTTTGATTCGATGATTTTTTAATAAGGGGGTGGGGGGGGGGGTTTGATTCTTACCTGATGCGAGCGACGATTGGGTTCTCTGCCCAGTTAACATTCTCGGCCACTTCGACCGTGTACGTTCGTTCGGAGAATTGCGGATAATTGTCGTTTTCATCGCCGATCTGGACGTGAACAAGCGCCGTGGCTGATTGACGCTCCTGGACAGGTCCTTGATCAACAGCCTGGATGGTTAGATTGTACTGATCGTTGGTTTCGCGGTCCAGGGCCAGCCGAGTGCTGATCACGCCCGTTTTAGCGTCGATGCGGAAGGCCTCGTTAGCGCCGAACGGATTGACGATGCTGTAGTGGACGTCGGCATTCGCTCCGGCGTCTTGATCTTTAGCGCGGACCGTCAGGACGGCCGTCCCGATGGACGCGGATTCTTTAATTGACGTTTCGTAATTGGATTGTTCGAACGTTGGCGGGAAATCGTTGACATCTTCGACGTTGATTTGAACGGTGGCCGTGGCGCTCCTCGGCTGTTGGCGGTTAGTTCCGTCCGCCCCGGCCACCACTTCCGTGGCCGTGACGCGCAGGTAGTGGACGTCCATCGACTCGCGGTCTAGACGAGCCGACGTTGTGATGCTGCCCGTCTGGCCGTCGATGGAAAACAATTTTTGCGAACGCGCGTCTAAGACGGCCACCATCGAGTATGTCACTCCTATCGGGGGAGGGTTGCGGACGGCCAGAGAGATCACTTGCAGACCTCTGTCTTTCTCTTCCGGCACGGACGCGACGTAGACGGGCTGCTCGAATGAGAAGGACGCATCCGGGGCAGTTTGGCGTCGCTGGCGGTGGCCGGACCGGTGCAAAACGTCAGGTGGCGGAGGAGGATCCAATCGGGCGATCACATCCATTCTTCTTTGCGCTTCAACGGCGCCATTGCCGACGGGCGACGAACAATTGAGCCGATAGCGGAGGTGGGCGTGGTCCGTCCGTCCCGGACGGCATTCAGATTCTGTCGAGACGAGATCCACTCCCGATGATTCTACCGCTCGGCTGGACGTTGACGAAGACCAACTGTCAATCTTGCAATAGCGTCGCACCGATTCCGGCAGGTAGGCGTCCAGTTTGGGGACGATGAGCTCACTCCGCCGCAGGCATATCTCATTAAAAAGACGGTCGTCGTCCGCTTCGCGTCCCGCCGAGTCCGGCAAGATGGTGGTCAATCGAACGGAATGATCGACTTGCTGCTGACGGCCGTCCATCAACTGCTGGCCGCAAAATTTGAATCGCACCGTTAGCGGGAAACTGACCCGCGTGACGCCCGTGCGGACGGCCGGATCGTAGGCTTCGATGCGCAGAGGCCAGTCGGAGCAAGGCCGGCTAGTGGGTGACCGTTTTAAACGCACCGATCCATCTCTGCTGAGATGAAAGAAGCTCCTGGTCGTTTGCGGTGACGTTGATGACCAAACGTAGGTCCACTGGCGTCCGTTGCGGCCTCCGTCATCCGTCATTGCGGCGTGGAAAATGATTGATCCGGCGGGTGTAACACCGGGCTCGTCGACGACAACCATAAAGGACGATCCGGGTCCGACGTAGTGCGAGAGCAAGAGCAACACTGCGCCCACCGTTCGCCAACTTTGAGCGCTCAGATGTTTGCGAAACATCATCTTCTCTTTTTGAATTCTTTCCTTCTGCCGGATGTTTCCGGCGATGAGTTTCGCAGGTGTTTTTTTTATTATTGATATCTACCCAAATTTTGAGGGGGGGGGGGAGAGTACAGTTGAAAGAAGTCAAAGCTCTTGGTGAAGGTCGGTTATTACTTGAACCGTCTCCATCGGCAGGTAGAGATAGTTTCGATCCCCCAGGTAAAAAAATGCACTGGACTTTTGACCGTTTGGATTTTAATTTTTTTTTTAATAGTTAAGAATTTTGTTTTGATCGGTATTTTGAAAGAGGTCAAAACATGACAAGTCACAATCTGATCAGCACATTCCAGCCGTTCGTACCGTGTCAGATCTTACTCCGACCACATCTGATAATAATTTTTTTTATTCAAAACTTTAATCGAACCGGAAAAAAGCGAAACAAATGAAAAAAAAGCTTTTCCCCCTTTTTTTGTGTGTGTCGGTTTTGAGACAAGGAAAAGAAATAACACGCGCTCACACACAACCCAAGTGTTGTTGGAATTGATTATATCCAGTGAATGTCGTTAATCCGTTGTCTTCTGATTGGATGCCAGTAAATCACTTGGCAAATGCACTGACGTAGCGTGCCAACGAAACACACAAGCAAAAAAAAAATAATAATATTAACACACACACACACACACACTGAATGTTTCGATCGGTCGGGAACACAATTGTGAGGAACCGACTCGAGCAGACGCGGGTTGGCGGTAGACTAAAAGGGAACTGGAGGAGTGAGAGGAGAAAGAGAATAGGAAGGGGGGGGGGGAATGTAAGGTAAAATTCGGTGGGGTTTGTGTTGCTCCCCATTGGGTTGGACCTCCTACCGCCCGAGGGCCAGCAGGTTCTCTTCTTCTTGTGTGCTGTGTGTTCGAGCCGCGTTCACGTTTGCGCTCTTTGGTCATGATTTTTCTTTTTTTTTTTTTATTCTTTGCTCCTTCTTTCATCCCCCACCTCCTTGTATTATTTCGTTTTTCTTTCATTCCACCTTTTTCCTTTTCCTGTTCAAAAAAAAAAAAAAAAAAAAACTCCGGGGTCATTCCCACCAGAAAGGGAACTTGGCGCGCTGTCTAAGCGTCCTCCTCTTGGGCTCTGCATGTGAGAGCCTGCAACCAAGAATGCCCTCCAGGTATGTACAGGTAATAAAAAAGGAGGGAATAGAACAAGACTTCGTTTCTCTCTTTCTCTCATTCTCCCCTCTTTCAAGTTCAAAAATTCGTTCGTTCCCTTTTTATTTTCTCAAGGTAATTCGTCCAAGATGCGATCGTACAGATTTGAAACGAAAAAAAAAAATGTTAGGAAAGTTAAAGAAAACAGGTTGTTCGGGATGAACGGAATAAACAGAAGAGGGGAGGGAGGGATAAAAATATCAAATAAGAATTAAAAGAAAACCTCGGGTTACTGGAGCTGCTACCACCTGAGTGGATGGAATACAGGAGCTTCGATAGCCATCTATAGCGATTTGATGTAATCGTCTATATAGACTGTCAGCAATTTGAATATTCCACAGTCTTATCTGATAGTATTGTATTGCGTCGATCTCTCCACCCTTCGAAGAGTTCTTTTTATTTAAAAAAATAATAATAGGAAGGAAGTCGCTATCGAAAACGGCCATCCGTTCTGATTCGAATAACTTTTACGTCTGGGAGGGGAGGGTAACGGTTCAATTGTCGTATTTTTTTTTTTCCATGTGGTTCCTTCGATATCTTTAAGCATCGACGCTTTGAAAGAAATAAGGAAGGAACTGCCCGCATTGTCGTATGGAAATCAGCTGTGATGTCGTTGACATTACACTCTTTTTTTTTTATTTGTGGCACTTGATGGAAATTGGCTCCGCTCTGCTTAATCTCAAGCATCGGCAATCAATTCCGTGACTTTATTTGTTTGTCGAATGTTTCAATCGTTTTGTTTTGCATTCTTTTCTTTTTTAATTTGTTTATTTTGCGTGAAAAGTACTGCCATCTTGGTGATCCTTCTATCGTTCAAAAAATGTCTGTTGAATATTTTATTCGCTAGATGGCAGCACATAGCAGTGACTTTATACCTTTCTTTTGAAATTTCAGAATTGTATTGTAATCAACTCCCAAATCCTCTCAAGAGATTGCTGTCACGATAATTGTTTGCGTAGGTGACCATCTGATTGCGCGATTTATTATAATTGGTTAGCTGAAGTTTGCTAACAAGCATTGATTTTCATTGATGGCTTGCGTGGGTTTCCTCACGTATGAGTCACGTACCTTTTTTTTTAATCTCATTTTTTATTCAGTAAAATGAAGGCAATGGATAGGTCAGACTGTGAAACACATCCCACGTTCTAAACGTTAATTTTGCAAGAGCCTTTTTAGAAACCTGCGCTTTTTTTTTATGACGCATTTCCGGCCATCTTCCGACATTGGCAATGTGCCTTTCATCGATTCATACTTTGCAAGTTTTTGAAACGGTTTTTTAAATTTTTGATTAAGTCTCACCGACAGCTATCCCATTTTGGATAGACATGTTAACCGAACTTTTCCTTTCCGAAATCAAAGTTTTTTTGCATAGGCAATTCACTGGTAACACAAGTTAATTGATTTCTTACTCTATACCGACAGATTCTCTAAATTTTGTGCTTGTTTAAGTTGTTTTCCAAGCGTTAATTTTTTTTGAACTTTCGTATGTTTTTCATGTTTTAAAAACTTTTTTGAAAATGATCGAACATTTTGAATAGTAGCTTTTTATGCCGTTAGATGACTCGATAAGCATTGGCTTTTTACTAAGAGAAATGTCAAACGAAAAAAACAACAATAAATAATTGCATCTATAAAAAAATTGATATTAAAAAAAAACAAGCTTCAAGGACGAGAGTCAAAGTCGAATTACCTTGGTGAATATTTGAATAGACGCGCAATCGTTGAGAGATTTTGCCTTTTTTTTTTATTTTTCCAAAGTCCTCCGGGAACGAAGTCAAGTCCGGTGCGACGGTCGAGAGACGACGTTTGCCCATCGCGCACAACTGAGCGGATAAGGCGATAAGATGGATGGACGTCAGTCAGTATACGACGGGGTTCGGGAGCAATTCCAAAAGTCCCAAGATTAGTGTGGGCACTAGACAGGGCGGAGAAGATTGAATAGCAAAAAAAAAAATAAAATAAAATAAGGTACCCCAGTCATCACGTTGCCAAGGTGCCATAGCGTCGGCATCTCGTAATTCTCAGGAAAAAAAAGGGTGGAGAAAACCTGCCAAATTTGTTTGCTGATTTTTGTTTTTGTTCGGAGACGACCATCCCCCACTTTAAAAAAATGGCCAACTGGGTGATTGGCATAGCAGTTCAGTGCGTCGCTTGGCTCCTCTCTTCTATAGTGACCATCTTTCTTCTACCTTTCCTTGCTGTTTTCTGGCCGTGGAGTATCGTCACCGACTACACGGGCACAGTTAAAAAGAAGAAAGGCGCTAGCAGTAGAGGATATTTGGCTTCTCGAGGGTTAGGCAAAAGCCATTACGTCCAGTTGAAGGTGTTGCCCTTTTGTTTTCTATTTATTGCTACATCACGACACGTTTTTCTTTTTAAAGAAACAAATTTATTCTAATTAAAAAATGTATACAAGGATGTCAGCATTCATTACATTGAGGCTGGCAACCCGTCACGACCGTTGATGCTCTGCCTGCACGGCTTCCCTGAATTCTGGTACTCTTGGAGACATCAGCTCAAAGAGTTTGCATCCACTCATCGGTACCATGCTAATTTATTCATTTTTTTTAAGGAGCAATAGTTTTTTTTTTGTTAGATGTGAAAAAAAGATAAGAAATAGATGCCAATTTCAAAAGAAAACGAAAAGGCATGTAAAGTAGATGTTGACAGTAAATATGGCTGCCGGGTTGGGGCCGTCCTTTCTTGTTTGAGCCTCTAGCACCGGTGTAATATAGAGCGTATAACTTTAAGAAAAAAAACGAGGAAGGTAAAACGAAAACTACGATCCCCGAACACGATTCATCAAACGCTCGTGAAGAAAATCGGGTGTTAATAATAAAAGTCGATCGTAAATCTAATCTATTTCCAAACGGTGTCGCCCCGACTTTCTTGCGCGTCTCTTTCGTTTGTTATTGTTTGCTTTCAGCCCTGTGTAGTTAGACACACACACACATACATCCAGCACGCGCATATACTATACACCTCTCGTCTCCGTCCAGATATCGCCTTTTGCCCGTCGAACGCGGAAATTGATATATTACCCATTCTATATTGGCTGGGCCAAGAGGGAAAAAACGTGAAAGAGAGTTATTTATGATTATAGCCAACCCCAAACGCTATAGGCGATACTCACGCTGAGCTTTTTATTTTTTTTTCTCACCTTTTCGTTTATTTTTTAAAAAATGTTTTAAGATATTAACGTGTTTCTCTTTTGTTTTTCTCTTTTTTGTATGTGCAGCGTGGTAGCGGTCGACATGAGAGGTTACGGAGACTCGGACAAACCCAACGGACGTGACGCGTACAAGATGGACAGGCTGGTGGAGGACGTCCGCCAAATCATCAATATCCTCGGTAACGTACTACGTCCCTGTTTGATTTGAAGCATTGTTACACGGCAAACACCGTACAGTTAGTAGAACTGTACAGTCCGAGTGGGTCTTACACGATGATTTGTTTTATTATTCAAGTCGCCCCGGTGGCTGACCCGTAGCAAATTGTTATGGGCTCTTTTGGGAAGACATTGAAAACAAACCACACGAAAAATAAGATTTACGACCGGGAAACTTATGTTGTCTCCATGTTTTTTTTCTCTTTCCTCTTTTTTTTTTTTTAATTTTCTTTCGGTCTTCCACTATCTTTGTGTATATTCCCGTTGCGAGGATACAAATCCAAACGGAGGTTGGTACATAGTATACGGGTTCGTAGTGTAGGTGGAGTGGCGGGGATTGAGGGGAGGGAATAAGCTTTTGAAAATATCGTGCAGTCGTAAATCGCCTTTTCAGAGAGTCGAGATCTTAGTTGACCGATAGCAAATTGGTCGTCGTAACGCATTAAAAGGATAAGATAGGGGAAGGGAAGCCACGGGAAAAAAAAACAAAACAATAACGTAAAAAATAATCAGAGAGATCTTATGCTTATATAAACTGTACTGTCTTATTTAGAAACGTGAGCGCGCAGTGCTCGTTACGCACACGCACTTGATGACTTGTCCCGCGTAACAATCAACTCTGCTCCCCCCCCCTTCATTTCTCTTTTGATCTTCATCTGTGCGGAATTTTTCTTCTCGTTCGTTCTCCATTTTGAAAGACAAGAAAAAAAAACCCTGCTATTGTAGCGTGACACGAGATTTGAGATAACGAGCTATGTAGTACAAAACTTAACCAAAAGGACATGGTGGGGGGGAGTGGGTTTCTATTTTACATCATCCACCGCGAAGGATCTATTTGAAATGTTAGTGGGTGGAGCGGCAACACACATCAGAGGAATCCTTGTGCGGATGCAGCGTGTCACAAAGTTTTATTTCGGAAAATGTATACTAAACAATGTAGTCTTAAGAAGTGGGGGCTGTGAGCGCCTTATGCTAATGAAAATGTTTTGAATAATAGATTCTGATGGTAACACACAAGGGCTTATATAACACAGGGGGGGGACATTAGCTAGACATTTGTCCGGCTTCTTTGCACGGACATAAATCCTCCTCCATGTTCTTTTGTCACTCTTCTTTTTTTGTTTGTTTGTTTGTTTGTTTGGTTTGTTACTTTTATTTTTTGTTGAAGGCTAAGCAACATGACAGCTGTCCCATGTATTGTGTAATTTAAATCCAGCGGGAAAGAAGCCTTCTATTTTAACAGACAGCGTAGGACGCTGATTGAAGTTCGTAGACAAGTGGCCATCATTTGTCAACCTTTTTTTTTTTTTTTAATTTTTATTTGAAAGGTAAGGGCAAATGTGACGTGCTACTAGCGCACGATTGGGGTGCCGGAATCGGTTGGGAGGTCGTTATCCGCCATCCGCAATTGGTCCGTCGTTTCGTACCGATGAATTGCCCACATCCGGCCGCGTTCATCTCCGTCATTTCTAGCGAATTCACGCAGATTTTCAAGTCGTGGTCAGTTTTTTTGTTTTTTTTGAGGACATTGAACTCTTCTCTGATTTGATTATGTCTAACATCATTTTTTGACTTAATTTAATTTGATATTTGTTGGCCCTAATAGGTACATGGTATTCTTCCAATTGCCCGTCGTACCAGAACTACTGCTCACAGCGTTCCGTGCGTCCCTGTTCCGTTGGGTGTTCCAGCGTCCAGGATTGAAAGAGGAAGACGCCAAGGCCTATCTGTATCTCTATCGACGTCGAAGTAAGTCTCTTTCTTTTTTTTTATATATCTCTATTGCTTGTGGCCGGTCTGTTTCCATTGGTCCCAAACCCCGCCTATATACGACAAACGTAACACACACACACACACACACACACACGCTCCATTCATTATCATCGGAAGAGGTCTAAACTCCATTTATTTACGTATAATACGCGTTCCATGTCGCTGTCAAACCGAATCTAGCTCGATGGTCCTTTCGTTCTTAGTTATCGTCTGGAATGTTGCTGGAACCCGACACATTTTTTTTTCTAAGGGAGAATCTTGTTATGCGTCTATATTCAGGATTTTTATTCTTTTACTATTATATCCAACAGCTTAAGAGCTTGTGCTATGTCCGTGTTTCATTTTTTGTGTTGGTTATCTGTCCAAAAAATTCAAAAAAAAAAATGAACGAAAAAAAATTTGGGTTTAGACGATTTGACCGGCCCGATCAACTATTACCGGAGCATGATCGATCCCGATACGATGGGCCAAGATGGTATTGTGGTCAAAGTACCGACCTTGCTTATCTGGGGCGGCGAGGATCGTTTCCTTAACATCTCTATGGCTCATCAATCAGCCAAGTAATAATATTTCTTTTCTTATTCCTTTTTTTCTGGTTTTTTTTTTAAATTTATGAAGGGGGTTAGAAAAAAAAAGGGGGAGATTCGGAGAACATTCTTTGAAATTTTAGATTTCGTTTTATTTTAATTTAAAAAAAAAAAGGACTGTGAGATAACGGGGGTGTTTTACAAAAACTCCATCAGCCAGCAAAATGAAAGTTTTGTGAACTTTTCTTTTTCATTTTTCCTTTTCTTTCTTTTTTTTTTTTTTCGTCTTCTAACGATGACAGATGGGCGGAGAACTTCACTCTTGGCCTGATTCCCGAAGCGTCACATTGGGTACAACAAGACGCTCCCTATAACGTCAATCGAAAGATTCGTGAATTCTTGGAAAGAGTTTGATGATTTTTTTTTTTTTAAAGAAACAAAAGTTTAAAATCAAGCAAAAAAATAAAATAAAATTTCATCAACTTCTGAATAAGGATTCAGGATGTGTTGTTCCAGGACAAAAGTCAATTGATGTACTACACATTTTTCTTCGTGAAAGTGAAAAACAAAACAAAAGGGGGTGAAATGTAATTTAGAACCGACGTTGATGGATTGTAGCTTTTTTCCGTTCGTCTTTTGTTTTTAATATTATCGTATCAAGACCACCTGATGGTTTGATTGACACACCATCGCATAGGCCTAGACTTGTTGATTTTTATATGTCGTCATTTCTTGCAGTTCAACCAGAAAAGAAACAACAAAAACAAAACAAAAAAACATTCTTGAGATGGCATCCGGAGCCCACAGTACAAAATGAGATTACAACAGGACATGCCTTTCTTTCTTTTTTTTTTCTCCCTTCCCCCTCTACTACACCGGAATAGATTTCCGCTGTTCTCTTGACTTGATCCACATTTGAATATAGCGGGCGCTCCGGAAAACACGTAACATCGCATAGAATTTTGTTTTGTTTTTTTCTTTTTTGAAGTTGTACGAAAGTTGTTGCTTTCATCCCGTTGGGCTCTCTCTCTCTCAGCAAGCCACACGTCTTTCTCCAGTATGTTCTAAACCGAACTATATGGACTGTAGACTTGCACTCTTAATGGCCATTGTTTGTTTGTCTTCGATTTTCCCCCCTCAGGCTCATTCACGCCGCACAACAAGATGACTTTTCTTGTTTGCCTAACTCTCGTGCGTGCTTCTTTTTTCTTTTTTTTTTAAGTATTACTTTATGTTTTTCGAGAGACTCCCCCCCCCTTTCCTAGAAGGGTACACACACACCCACATGCATACTTTTGTATACGTATAAGCCAGTCCTCGTTACGTATCATTACCGTGTCTAACGCAGCGAAGAGTTTATTCTTTATTTGCAATCGGAGAGACGGATGAGAATAGCGATTGTCAACTTTAATAATCGCTCATCACGATGATTTTTTAAAAAATTTATTTTCAGAGTTTTTTGGGAGGGTTTGGAAAGGGGGGGGGGGTTCAATCTCAGGTTGTTGCGCTACACGAAACAGTGGCGGGCCAGCCGAGGTTGTACATACACGTCAATCGATCACATCCCGGATCTGAAGAAGCGTGAGTCGTCCCAGACGGCGTAATAGTAGTAGTATTTAAATAGGTTGGCCTTTTAATTTTTTGTATGTCGATGATGTTTCAACTGATGCGTGACACACAATCTTTTTTTTTTTTCTCTTTTGATGGTGTGTACAACATCAGCAAAATTTCAAAAGAAAATAACGAAATGACTGTTCATTTTGTTTTTTTATTTTGCTTCGTTGTACTGCGGTATAATAGACTCGTGTGTACATGTTGTACGAAAGCCCAGCTGCCCCAAAAGACGAATAGCGGACGTGCTGGAGAGAAAAAGAGAGCGTTGCGCCCTGGAGTCTATTTATATAATACAGCGCACATCCGACCAAAAGAGAGAGAAGAAGTTTTATAAAACAAAAGAATGGGAAGAGGGCACACAAAAAGGGGGGAGGGATCCTTTTCGAAAGTGTTTTACAGATTTTTATACTTTGATTAGAGCCAAACAGTCCATTAGTAGTCAAGATTTCTTGCGGCCCTTAAACGAGCTTTGCTTATTTAGGTTTTCTCTTACGCTTTGTGATTTTTCTTTGCTCTATTGAATTGTTTATTTTTCTTAAATCTCTAAAAAAACAAAAGAGATTGAAAACATAGCAATTTTTTAAAATCCGTTTGTTCGGATCGATTCGATTTTTTTTTTAAGCTTTTACAACTGCCCTTCTCGTACGAATGACGATTGCTGAAATTGCAATTCGTTGCACATCTATATAGAGTCAAGTATACTGTACTATCAACCCCCCCCCCCTGAATTGTTCTCTCCTCCCGATCAATTGAAGCGTAGCAACTATAAAGCCGCACGCCGACCCACCGCTTTTCATTTGCTTCGCAATGCAGTCGCATTTCTGCTTTCTTTTGTTTCCCTTTTTTGCTTTGCGGATTGCTTCGATTGAAAGGCGATTATATACGCGAAACGACTTTAACAATTGCTATTTTGTGGGAGGGGGGGGGGAGAAACAATTGTTTACAGACACGAAAATGCTGAGCAAAGAGAATCGGCAAACCGATTTGATCGCTTTTATAAAGATCGATCGTGGACTGTACAAAGTTTGACCGAACCTTTTTTGTTTTATTGCTTTACTCATGAATAATTTAAAATGTGCCGCTCTTGTTTTTTTTTTTGTTGTTGTTGAAACGATGCGAATCCCCTCGCAGTTTATTTAGTTAGGGACGTTGACGTCAGAGTTGAACGATTTGCGAATAGTTTTTTTCCACTGGGAGCGTTGGCTGTGATTTCTAAACATTCGTTGTGATTGTACCTTAAAATGCAATAATAAATATATGGTGTTCATCGTTTGATTTCGGTGAACCCAAATATTTATCAAAGCACGTACAGCGCATTGCGTCGTAAAGAACCGCGTGTCGTGTGTGCCGTTACGGACAGTTTTCCATCGCCCGCTAATAGTCCGGCCGAGAAGCGGCCTTAATTATAATGAATTTGAGTAAAGATGTAGTGGCATTCGGGGACGTGTAATGAGGGCTATAAATATGAAAAAAAAACGAAGATGGTATTATTGTTATTACACTCTCTGATGGAGATGACGAGTGATGTAAAGACGGAAGCGTTCGCAACCAACGCCTCCAATGGGAATATTTTTTTTTGCTTCTTCCTTTCAAAAAAAGAACTTTAGTTGAAAGCCTTGTCGTCACCTCAATGCCATCGAAGAGGAAAAAAAGTGAGAGTTACACGTCTTCGTTGACGATGATGAGACCATAGGATTTTAGCCCACGCAAGTTGCCTGTCAGCGCGAAACTCTTATTCCGCCCGCGCTATTTCCTACACCCGTCTCCTACACCTATACTAGAGTTCCCGAACTCTTAGAGTACACACAGTTACTCCCCTTGCGGCCATTCCATCTCAGTAAAAACTTGATTGCTTTCAAAAGTCAAAAGTATACATGTTGTAGCGCACGCAGATGTATTATACCCTTCGAATTAAGTTTTTTATTATTTTCAATCGTTTCTGCAAAGTGTTGAACAATTTTGAATTCTTTTGTTTGCACTAGTTCCATATGCCGTTCGTTGGCCAATGTCTTTCCGGTCCGCCTGGTTCCGTTAATCACTTTGATAAGGGACCCGACCTCTCAGTAGGTCTTTATACACAGTTGTTGCTCTATACTGTACAATGTGTGTAGACAAACAGAAACGAAGGAAAAGCAAAAAAAAAAAAATAAAACAGAAAATCGTTATTCTATCAATCTAATCCTGCGTGTGTGTGTGTGTGTGTGTATGCTGGCGGCATCGATTGGAACTTCTGAACAAAAGCCAGCGCTGACATTTCCGACTGATTCTATTAGTAAATACGTGAAAGAGATGGAAAGAGGTGAATGATGGCCGAGATAAAAAAAAGGGGGGGGGATTTTTGATTAGGGATTTCATAGAATAAAAAATAAAGAGGGAGGAGTTGGGGACTGTATTATTCGGCTTGTTTCATTTTCGTCTAGTGGCTAACTGTGAATGCGGTGCTGATGTTATTATGTCGGTCAAAGTCTTCAACACAGAGCCAATCAAACCGATGTCCAGATTCCCCCCCCCCTCTTTTTTTTCTCTCTCCCGTGCTGTGTCTCACATAATCTACGCTGATTTCATTGCCTCGAATTATTCGGTAGACCGCCGTACGTGATGGGATGTAAATCATAATCAGGTTTGTTGCCGGTTGCCTTAGCGACATCGGGCAATCAAAAGAAAGAAAGGAAATTCATTTTCCTTCTATATGATTTGACTTTGTACAAATCGAAAAAAAAAAAAAAAAAACTTGTGTGCGCATCATCGCCGAGCGATGCATAATCATCTGCGAAACCCGTTTGATTTCTTTCCAACAAATTCATATTTTTTTCACTATAGATTTCAGATATACAACGAACGCACAATGTGTACTTTGCATAAGAGTACGTAGACCTTGCATATACTAGACTGGAGCACTTAATAATAAATTGGGGAATAAGCGGAAGGTGTACTCTGTGGCTCGGCACTGTCGTTCGTACCGTTTGTCTCTCCGAGTTCTCTTTGACTCTCGTTCTTCTTTTGTTTTCTTGTTCATTTCCTCACGCACGACGACTTTGTCTGGTACGTGAGTCTTTGGAAGCAAAAGGCCAGTCCGTCGAGGAAATCCTTAGTTCCCCCCGTGTTGCGCTGATGGCCGTCAATCGACAGTTCTAAAGTGGTGCATGGAAGCAAATCCGTTCCAGGCTTAAGTATATATCCTTCGCACACAAACAAAAAGACCCCGCTTTCACTAAAAGTAACGATAAACATGAAAAAAGAAAAAAAAAAAAAAACACAGTTCCACATAAAGATCAGAAATTTGCCCGTTCAAGAAAGATGTACTACATCCGACTTTAATCCTTTGTTAATCTCTTGGAAGGAGACAGCCAATCCCGGGGCTTTTTTGAAAAAGGGGAGCTTTAAGAACAGTTTAAGCAACAACACAAAGTAAAAAAAAAAGGGGGGGGGGATGGCAACAACTGTTTGTATATATGTAGGATGTCCAGCTTTGCTTACACTCCCAAACTGGAACGTCTCTCGTAACAGTCCCTAGTATATATCTATGTTACCCACGGCTACATGCGAGTAACGAATGACAACGGGACTTTTGCTTAACACATGTTTCTATCCGTATCTTTTTTTTTTTTCAAAATGCGGATCCTCCCATTTAATTCGTTAACAGGATCTCCTACTCTCATTTGTGTCAACTCTGATTAGCCATTCGCTTCCTCTCTTGGATAGGCCCTAAGGCGAATCAACACGCTTATAACTTTAACGTGTACTGTATGTCAATAATACAAGCCCTCGCGTGTGTGTACAACAATGGAGCGTGATCCTTCGATTGAAATGTTTTGGAACTTCAAACTATGGTTTCATTTTCTTTGCTGTCCCGTTGTAATGGCCAGATTTGAGCCGGTATATATCTACCATATCCCTTCTTTGCATGCTATACTAGTGTGAGAGGAGGGGGCTGGAACGCACACGCATACACCTTCCGGAGGGGAAGCGAAAGTGGGGAGGAGGAAGAAAACTAAGGGAGAGAGAGAGAGAGAAAGAAGGAGAGGAACGGAGATGTATTTTTTTCCTTTTCTTTATATCCCCTTTTTCAATGGTTTGTTTAGTACGGCGCCGACTGTCGAGCCGAGTGGATCCCCCAATTTTTATTTCGTGAGTTGTCGGGTCCACTGCTGATAATTTCATTTTTTTTTTCTTTCCCGTTCATCGACCGAGTCAATTGGACGGGTCGATTCGATTATACGTGTGACACGTGTTCATTTGATTTCTTTTTCTTTTTAACAGTGGCCCTTTAATTGTATTTGATCGTTTCTCTTCTTCGTGTGTGTGTGTGTGCTTTTCTATCGTGAGAAAAAAAGACAGTGCCCAAGTGAAACGTTTAATTTAACAAACACAAAAATGTTGACCGAATTGCAGTGTGCACCTTGGAGCGTGAAAAATGGCCGATCGGTGGTGAATGCAGCCCGCAGGATGGGCCATCCCAGTGGTGGATGTCTCACGCCGTGGTTGCTCCTCTTGCTGCTGGCCGCGTCCTCGTCCAACGCCGACAATTTGGGTAAGTCCCGCTCTTTGATTATTATTATTATTACGTGGCGCGGTCGACCGCTAATCATGTGGCCGCCGGATTGGCCAGCTTGCGATATATCGCCCCTATTTTCTTTTGTTGCGTTATTGGCTCCCGTCGGCTCACGGCTTTTGTCGATGGATAACGAAGCTTTTGCACGGCCGCAGCGCCTCGTCAGCATCTTACGCCTAGTCGCGTGTGTGTGTATAGCTCTTCAATCTATTCTTTTCTGGGGTTGTACACAATGTTGAGTCTACTCTTTTTTCTTTTTTCGTTTGAGGCATCTCTTTTGTGACGTTCGGTATTGATCCCGCACGTCAATCCCGAAACTTGTCAATTCCATTTACGATTTTTTTTTAAGGGAGACCTTAAAAAAAAAAGAATTTGATTGAAATAATGCTGAAAGGTTTTTTCTTTTTCTGTCCTCTGTTGTTGAATTTGCAAAAAAAGAGATGGGAAGAGGGGAGATTGATTTCAATTTGCATTCGGATGGTTTAAAAAAAAAAAAAAAGAGATAGATACGCACAGGATGGCGGAACGATAATGATTATTCACTTTCGTCAGCGTGGGGGGATATAGGCGGGCTAATAGACGAGTGAGTATCAAGTTAAGACAGCTGTCGCCACATGGATAGAGCCGGAATCCTTGTGGTGCCTTTTTTTTCTTTCTCTTTCCCTCATTTGTTTTTTGTTTTCTCTCTCCCTCTCTCTACAAAAAAAAATAACGTTAACGACCTTTCTTTTCCCGAGTCAAGTGCTTCTTTGAAAACGGGGCTCGGGTCCCGTCTAGAAAATGGGGAACGGTTAGGAAAAAAAGAAAGAAAATCAGTTTTTATTCTCTCACCCGGGTTCGTTGTCGTCTGTTCTTCTATTTTCTTTCGTGTTTTTGTTTCCAGCATCAGGCCCAGCATCGTGTGTACAAACTTAAAATAACCTTTTTCCATCGTCCACACGGCAGGGTAAAAAAACGTGTAACTCTGTGGCCGTGTCTTAGGCTCAACACGGTCCAGGATCGTTTGGGTTAAGAAAAAAAATGAATGTGGGGGGAGGATAGTGAATAAAGAAAGGAGTTGAAACGATATGGCGACGTCTTTATTAGAACGAGGCGCCCCCGTTTTCGAAGCCACCCCCCCGTATGGACGCAATCATTCGCTTCGTTATCGCGGGACGTGATTCATGGCTGCCCTCCGAGCTTTTCCTAACATTTAGTAGTGCCATCTTCAGACTTGTTGGCTACTGCATTTTTGACCTACTGCGTGTTAAATCGAGTCTATAAATCACGTGGACTTTGTTTTTCCCAATATTTTCGTGTCGTCATTCAATGCGCTTGAGATTTACGCCTTTCTAGATGCAACGGGTTGCGGGGTTAAATGTTTTAACATTTTGTTTCAAAATGATGAGGGTACAATTGTCCTGTTTTTTTTTTACTTACAATGGCCCACTACCGACGCTCTTTTTAAGAAAGCCAAAATGCATCGGGGATCACACAAAAAAAAAATGGGAAGTCGGGGGGGGGGGGGCAAGTTATCCGCAGTCGATCCCCTGTTTGATCGATTCTCTTCTTCCGCTTATCCAGCGCGGATGGCGAAAAAAAAAAAAAAAAAAAAAGAAGGAAGTGTGTATATAGCGTCATATAAAGACTACGTGAGTCCGTTCGCTGCCGGAATCGAAAATGAGCTTGCTTTTACACACACATACACCTAACACACACACAAAAAAAAAACGCTTTACCATTAACTTATCAACCCCTACAATGCAACGTTTCCCTTCCCCCCTTTTTTTTGGCAGAGTCTGTCAGCGATATCGATTTCTCTCTTTTTTTTTGCGGTTTTTCTTTTTCTTTCTTATCCATTTTGTGCTTGTAATCGAAATGTTGGGAAGGCGGGCCAGGAGGTGGATAGAATCTGCGGTATACGTATATATGCAGACACAGCCGATTGAATCGGTGATTGTTGACTCTATTGAAAAAAGGGGAGAGATTGGTTCGTGTCAATCAAGATAAGTAAGTGACAGTTGGGGGGGGCATGCAGCTACCGCTCGTGTATTTTTCTTTCTCGCCTCCAAACGTGCTGGATTGCCCGTCTCCCCTCCCCTCACTTTTTATTGTGAAAGGAGAAAAAAGAAAATAGAAAGAGAACAAGCGAATTGCAGAGAGAAGCAAATGATCGTGACTGGCCCTTGAATAATAATAATAAAAATGAAAATGAAAATATTTTCTGAATTGCCATTCGATTTCAATCCAGCAGTCATCATCGTTTTCTTTCTTCAGCTTATAAGACTTTATTTTTTCTTTATACATTTGCACGCTCCGTCTCATTGCTATGGTAATGCATAGGGACCACTCCGGAAACAATCGACAGCCAAAGAAACGGCTATGAGGAACTGTGGCGAGTTTCTTCTCTCTTTTTGTGTCTATATGCAACAAAGAGAGTGGAGGAAGCGAGTCGGATCAGATCTGGGGCGGAGCGCGCGCGTGTCCTTTTAAAGTCAACATCCTTTTGCGTCAGGGCTGGGAAAAAGAGAGACACGTCTTTGATGATGTGTTATCGGTTAAAGAAAAAAAAAAAAGAAGAAGGTCCACCACACTATACACTACCGCGACAGGAAGAAGAGATCAAGAAAAAGGGGGGAGGAAAGAAGACATTTTTGAAAGGCTTCCGGTTTCTGGCTCGTGCACGTTTTAATTTTTTTGTTTGTTTTTTTTTAACTGTCGGGAGAAAAAAAAAATATTTCTTAGTTAGGATTCTTTCATAATAACATCAGAAAGAAAGAGGAATTTTGTTTGAAAGAAAAAAAAAAGATAAATGTATTCGATTATGAATAGCAATTTCGAAAGTTGGACCGTATGTAGGCGTGTTGAATGTACGTATACCTTATTTTTGAAAAATTTCAATGCCTCCGTCATTCTGGTAGGATTGCGTGCGAGGAGCGCAATGCCCGACCCAATCCAATTAGCAAGTTCGAGTTTGATGACGGGAGTGCAACACGCGTGATTTGAAACTTTTGAATCCCGTCTTATTCATTCAATTCAATTGATTTTTTTTTTCTTATGTCAGTACAATGTGGGCGCTATTGGGATTTTTGTTTGTACTTTACGCGCTGTCAGGGTCTCTGTGCTGGCCTCGTCCGTCATTGAATGTTTGCCCTTTTTCGGAGTCATCACCCTTCCAGCAGAACGCTGACAAGTGTAACGTTGGTCAACGATGGTACACAGCACATCTAGGTGTTCCAAACATCAAATGACAGGCCGTCCTGTTTATTGGTGTCTCTCTTGTTTTTGTTTGATTTGGGGTTTTTGGTCGTCGTCTTTTGTTTCTTTCATCGTTCCCCAATATCGGACTTTGTTTTTTTTCACTCCCGACTCTCTCTTTGCTCACGCTATATATTCACGAAAGGCCTTTTTTTTATTATTATTTTCAAGTGCTGCTGACAACTGAAGTGCTCTGTTGTGCCAGATTTTCAATTTTGCGGTTGTTGACCTTTTGGGGGAAGGGTGGGCTTTTTTGAAAGGACGTACAATGAACATCCATCTCATTACTGGCTGAATGAAGCTGCGCTTTGATATGAATAAAGCCGTGTGACATTTAACTGGCGTCTGGTGGCTGATGGTGGCGTCTCTCGAGCGACACAGATGGTGTCCCAAGTTGAAGTGATTCGAATTAAACGTCTACGTTTGTCCATATTTTCACGTTTGAAGAGAAAGGCACAGGTGTCGTCAACGTGAAAGTCGTTTTTACCTTTCTCCAGCATTGTCCTGCCGCTGTTTATCGCAAACGTTTGTGAAAGCTCTGCGCGTGAAATGCAAATGTTGAAGACATAACAGTTAAATATGCAAATTTTCTAAACAGAATAGGCTTGTTTTGAGTTTTTGGATCATTTCCCTTGCTAATCAACGCAGCCATTCGATCTCTTATTTTTGTACTAGCCGCTCAGAACGGCTTTAATTGCCTCAAAGTTTGGGTTTATAGAGTAGCCTATTCATTTTTTTCGAAAAATGTAAAGTTAACCAAATTGCTCGTCAAGTTTGTAAACGAGCGATTTTTTTGCTTCTTTTCATTTTCTCGCCACCGTCTCTCGACGTGAACTTCTTTTGCGTGTTCTCCTAATTAGAAACACAAAGTTGATGAGCGTGTCTGTTCTTTATTTTCTAGAGGTCTATTAAACGCAAACTCTCTCTCTCTGCGAGGGAGCTTCAAACTTTTCCGGGGCAGGGTCGCGATGTACATCTTTGGGTTTTTCACACACACAAAAAAAAGAAATTCAACATTTTTTTTTTTTTAGCAGATTGTAGAATGAAATTGAACCGTGTGTGTTTTGAAAATGCCAACCGCCCACGTCACACTATTCAACAGCTTCTATCTGAGGAGATTGAAGTTTCACATTTCGGGGAAATCACGTAGACTGTCAGCAAAAAAAAAGAAGGGGAAAGATGGAAGAATAACACACACGCCTTTTTATATTCACGCAGTTATTAGAGGGGGCAGGGAAAACGGAAGGAGGAAAAACCGTGGGTTTCGTGAGAGATTAGAAATCTTCCTCCATTTAAAATTTGTTTTAAATATTGTTGGGTCTATCTTGTTCATCCAAAGGATTCTAAAGGCAACCACGCATTGGTGTGTATATTCTTTTATACACTATCAACTTAAAGAATAAATGAAAAAAAAAAAAAAATCAGGGCTGAGAGGGAAGCGTTACCCCCCCCCCCAAAAAAAAAGGTGTTCTTGTTTCTTCCGTGATTGTTTATGTTTACGAAAAACATAGGGGGGATGGGGAAGGTTCTTCTTGCACACACCCCCCTCCACTGTCGGGTTATTATAACTACTTCGTTGTATACACGTATGTTGTATATACCAGTTATAAGCGCAAGAAGAGGGGGGGATAGCTTCTCGGTTTGTATACAACCATCGACAATGCATCCGACCGGCTCTGTTGTTTAGATTATATGTATACACATCAAAAAGTATAATAAACACAATTGTGTGTGTATAGACAAGAAAAGTGCGAAAGGACAAGACTCACGCGTAACACACAAAAACGAAAAGAGAGGAAGGTGTGTTACACACGCAACCAGCGCTATTCTTGTTGTAATCTTTCTCCCGTGTTCGGATATGCTTCATCGTTCAAAAAAGATACACACGTGGTGGATATAGACCCTTTTCTCTTTCGCTCGCTTGTATCTGGTTTGTCTGGGGTTGCACGTAAATATTTAGTGAGAGACGGGACGATGGCACCGATGTGCCGCCCCCCTACTCTCTGCGATGCCGCCGATGCCTTTGAACAATTTTCACGTCGTATCTGTAAATACAATGTGTGTGTTTTAAATGTATAAGACAGCGCCTCTGGATTTCTTTCACGAGTTTACGTGATGTCTCTTTTACGTTGATTGAAATTTCTCTAAGCCAATCAGACAGAATTCCAACTGTGAAATTCGAACTTTTTTTAAAATCTCATTTCCTTTTGAATTGAACCAATTTTCTCGATGGCGGATCATTTTTCAATTCATTTAAACCTTTGTACTTCTCCTCTGTCTAGTCGCATCGATTTCAAACCGTTAGAAAATTCGGGGGAGGGTCAAACATTTCATTAATTAAATGAACAGTCAATGTCTTTGAACAAATTCTCGCCCAAATAGCGGCCTTTGGAACTCTCGGATGTCAGCCCGCAACGGGGGGATCTATAGTTCGAGTTAGTATGCTAATTGAAACCACGATGATTTTGTTTTTCTTTTTTTTCTTGGTCCGCTCTACACGTTTTTCACGTGTTCTGCCAATATGTTGCTCATATTTGTTTCGGTTTTCGTTTTTGTTTAAAGAAACAGCGGGGAGAGGTTTAATTTGTTCAAAAAGGGGGGGATACGTCATTAGCTCTTTTGCGACAACCCCTTTTCCTTTTTTCTTGTATACGTTAATGAAATGCAGTAATCGTCCAGCTGCTTGTTCGTGGCTGCTTTTAGTTAAAAAGAATAATTTTAAAGTTTGGCGAGAGCGGTGCATTTTTTGCTATTTTTAACGAGCGCGATGTAGCATTGTTGTTTTTTGGAACTGCGTGACGGGGGTTTTCAGTGAACCGATTGTCATATTTTTCTTCGACTCTCTTCTCGATGAAAGCCATTGGCTCTGGTTTGATCGAAATCATTAAGATAAAAAAGAGAGAGGCGCACACACACACACATATGCATATTAGGTAGTGTCCATAAAGGCAGTCAGAGGAAAAGGATGGGGTCGACAACAGCAGCTGTGAATGTATCGGCTGATGGATGACCGTCCCTTGCACCGTACACCTGTTCGACACGCTTGGGCTTCTTCTCTTTTAACTCCGGTATTTTTTTTTTTCCTATGCACAGCCTATACATTCACTTCAACGTTGGGGGGCATAGGAGGACGTCGAGCATGAACGTGAGATTTTCAGAACAACGTAAGAGTGAAGGATCAACATTTAGCACACACACACAAAGAAATCCCCCTCTTTTGTTTTTTAACCCCAGCACTTTGAACGGAAGGATTCCCAACAATGCCGCGGTGCCCGAAATCCGCTAAAAACGCTGTTAAATGAGTCAAAGAGCTTCGGAAGCTGGAGAGTTGTGAGCCAGTTAGTTAAATAACCCTATATTTGGAACACCATCTCCTACACTCTATTTACTCTCCCCTTCTTTTGTTTTGTTTTTCTCCTCCTCATCTGCGTACTTGCCCGATCTATAGCCTCTTAGGCACGTGCGCGTCCATACATAATTGAACGAGCCAACAATCACGTAACAGCATTTTCACGCCGAGTTGAAATAACGAATGGAATTCTATTTTTTAATTTAAAAAAAAATATAATTCTTTTTTCACTCCTTTTTCTTTTGAAATGATAAAAGACATTAACTATAGCGAAACATTGGAGTCACTGAAGCAGAAAAAAACATTCTCAGGCTGTCCTTCTTCTACTGGTAGCTTTAAAGAAAATGAACGAGCTGCTGTCGTTCAGGCTGCTGGTTTTTCTTATTCACGTCTGAAGGGGGGGGGGGGCATTGCGTATGTGCGCAACGGAGCTTCTACTCCGGTTGATGGATTCAACTTGTCCCGCCTTGTTCTCGTTCACTGTCTTATTCTTGAAAAAACTTGTTGTCCCTTCTTCTTCTTCCAAAGGGGAAGGAAAAGAGAGAAGTGAATTTATTTGGTCTTATTTATTTTTGTGTTGTTGTTGTTGAATTTCTGGTCGATGCCAATCAATTTGAAAAAGGCGCGGGGCGACGCCAGTAGGAAACTAATGGGCGCCTTCATCGCCAGGTGTGTGTGTGTGTGTGTGTGTGAGAAAACCAAACAACAACAAGGCATTCATAGATGTAATCGCTTTCATCTGTTATCCTTCTCTCGAGACCCTATTTTTTTTTTTTTTTTCTCCTCCTGATTTCTTATTCCGTTTGGGCCTGCTCGGCCGATCCTATTACAAACGGGGAATCAAAAAGGGCATTTCTTTGTAAGTCTTTAGTTTTGTTATAAGCTTCTGGCCATCGGGGCATATCAGTGACGACGGGCCACACAACTACCACCAAAACAACCGAGGCTATCACTTCGTTGCAATCCCACATTATACGTGTGCGAAGGGGGGGGGGGGCAAACATTTTCTTATTTTAAAAGGAGAAACAAGTTGGAATGTATTTCTCTCCTTGTTTGGCCTTTATTTTTAAATTCTGCTTTTGATTTTTTTGAAACAAACGAATTGATAGACGTCTCTTTCAACTGCATTTGTTTCTTTCAGCTCCCATCGTGACGGTTAACGAATGACTGACGATTTGTCTTTTGCCTCTTTTGCTTATTCGAAAAAAAGGCCTTCGACCTGTCTGAACAACTTTCCGATGTGTTGCCATAGCGATGGACGTATACCCCAACGAACAATGATCAATCAATTGAGAAAATATTTGATTGATTGATTTACATTTTATTTTTTTTTTTCAATATTCGGTCGATTGATTCCGCCCTTTTTTTTTTCCTCATTATTATAAATTGAAAATAGGTTATCGTGAACAAATGCGTACGTTCGGTTTAAGTTTTTTTTATTTTTAAAGAGAAAACAAGAAATGGTTGACAAAGCGTCGAACAGAAAAAAAAAATGGATCGATCGGCGTGCGGAAAACTATCAATCTGCTTTTTGGACCCTTGCTGTTGTTGTGTGTAGACAGAATGTCAGGACTCGCTGCGGATGCACTTTGAATTGGGAATAAGGGCAAAAGACAAGTGGGTCCCTCCCGTTTGTATATATCAATCGTGAAATCTGACACGATTGGCGGATGGGAATAACAAAACAAAAAAAAAGTTTGGAAGGACAACAGTAACAAAGTCAAATCGATTCGAGATACTCTATAAGGGGGCAAAAAAAAAATGCATAAATTTAACAGCCATCTTGTATATACATTGCTTCAATATTTTATGCATGATACGACAAAGACTACAGGCCGGAGAAAAAAAAAATCATATCTAACATACAGACCTCGTATCGTAATATTATGATTTGTTTTCAAGTTAAGGCCGATGCGTTTGTATTTGAAAAAAAATTTTGAGATCATCTTTTGTCTTTTTTTTTTGAATTGCGTCCTTTGGAAACCTTATAGTCTTATGACGCAGAGCCTGCGCTCAACGACTGTGCAAACAAAACCAGCAAGTCGTGTGTGTAGACTCTAGCTTCAAGAGGCTGAAAGACTATACGCAAGTTAGAAGTTTGAAGAGGGGGGGGGGGGGGTAGAGATGCAGTCAGTAAGGGTGAAAATGGAAGAGAAAAAAAAGGGACAGTGTTTTGTGTGTGTGTATGAAAAGAGAACATAGACAAGGATCCGGAAGTACTGTGTACCCATGTCATCAACTCTCAACAGCTATTGTCCAGACTACCGTACTACATACGTACGGTCCCCAAAAAATTGTTAATGAATAAGAAATGATCCGTTTTGTGCACTCTACAACATGCCCCCCTATTTTTCATTTTTCGTAGTTCGGTGGAAAATGAATTTTCTGTTGTTCGTTCGTTGTATACGCATTGTTTCGGATGCGTCCGGAATTGAATCTCCGCACGTAGGAAGTAAACAAACGCAATGGCATTAATTCGGGGCTTTCTCTTTGACTCGTTCCAGAATTTTTAACAACAAAAAAGGACTAACATGTTATACAACTAAAGTTCTTTTATTTCAAATGCGATATGGATATCTTTTTGATTCTTCTTTGCTGATTGAATGATCGATTTCCTTTTTTTTTTTCTTATTATTTCCCCTCGCTTTATTTTAACGAGCTGTTCTTAACAGGCAGTATAGTATAGCCAAGTACTTTAGTTTTGACATTCAATTCCAGTTGAAACTCGATCGCACTGTATATACGTCTAATTTCGGGGATGGCTACTGTCAGTTATCGTTTGCGGATGACTGCCCGCCAGGACCTTTCAAATGGAATTGGGTCGGCTGGTCGATCAACAAACGGATGTAACCGTTTGTTGTATGTCCTTTTTTTTTGTTTTCTTTCCTTTCAAATGCGTTTGAATTTTGGTGGCGGTATAGGCGGGCCGAGTGCGGCACGCGTCTAACGTGTCCCTTTATTCCCTTGCTTCATACAATCCACGTGTGTAATTAGCGTTTCAGCTTTTTTTTGTTGGGTTGTTTGGGGGGGGGGGAGTTATTAGGTTATTTGGTCACAAACGGCTATATAGTTCCAGCCATTCGTAACATGGCGAGGACTAACGTATACATGGCCGTAAGACCACACAAACATCGATCGTCCCGGCCCGATGCCCAACCCAACAAACCCTCCTATATCAAATGTCGATTTTTTTCCGTGTTTAAATTTCATTTTTCTTTTCAAGATTCAACAATACTTTACTTAAAATAAGGAGAAACTCTTTTATCTCGGGTTTTTTTTTTCTTTTTTTTTTTATTTTTAAAACATGTAATCGAATGGCATTTAAAAATCAAAACAGAAAAAAAAGGGACGGACAGCATGGGTCTTGCGTGATGATGTTATGAAACTTTGTATGTTTCCGTACCTTTACACGCAGCGTACGTGTACACCAACTTTGAACTTTATCAGTGACCCTTTTGACCCTCATCCGGAATTTTCCCCTTTTTTTTTTCCCCCTAAAGCTTTTTGCTTGTTCCATACTCTCGTTTGATATCCAGTAGAGAGAACGATGAATACTTAATGAATGAAAAATCATGTGCCTCAAGACACACAGCGTGTCTGGAGTGTTGTTTTTTTTTCATTCTGAATAAATACTGATATTCTGGAATGTTTTTTTTTGCATCCGGATTAAACTCTCCCCCTACAAAAACAAACAAGATTCCGGCAAAACCCGGTGGCGCCATCATCCGTCACATACTTGCGTGACTCTCTCTCTGTGGCCGTCTTAAATATCCATAGCGTAACTGTTTCACCGTGTCTGATACACATATACTCACTTGTGTGTATGTGTGTGTCGGGCAACATGAATCCTATATCTTGCCGGAATAGGGAAAGCCATCCGTTTTCGTCGTCTGCAATGTCTTGTCGTAAAGGTATTCCAAGGATTTCCCTTTGCCACCCTATTTTTTTCTTTCTAAAGCTCTGACGTTGCTTAAACCATCCCTTTCATATCGAGCGCGACATGGTAAGAGAATATGGGAGAAAAAGAAAAAAACGTTAAGAAAACAGGGAAACATTTTAGAACGGTCCGGCACCAACGAAAGAGCAAGAGGACCAGAAGGAATCCATCAAGTCTGAAAGAATTTTTCTTTTTTTTTTTCTTTTTTTTTTTTTTTTTGACATATCCCGACGTTGTGTGTGTGTGTCTTGGGTGTAGCGTCTAACCCCCATAGACGTATGCAGCTCTTGTTTCTTTAGTCGTAGTACGTAGGCCTTTATGTGCACGCTGGTCTTAAGCGAAACACCCCATCGTTCATTGTCCGCCTGGTGTTACGTGTGTTACGGTGCGGAGGGCGGCGCGTGCGTGTTGGATGACATAAGGCAACGTTGAGAAATGATATAGGCGCGCACGCACAAATTCTTTCATCAATTCGGTATATTACTCACGAAAATACAGGCCCCGTTCCTATAGCAATTTGTCTCTCTCTCTCTCTCTCTCTCTCTCTAGAAAATATTCAAATATTCATATTTCCTTTTTTTTTTTCTTTTTCGTTTTGATTATGTTGATCATGGAAAGGAGATGAGAAACGTCCTGATTTCCATCCCCTTTTATTTCTTGTCTGTTTGAACGCAGCTCTGATCACACACAGACGTCTCTGGTGTCTGTGTAAGAGCCTTTCGTCATGGCAACCTTTAATTGATTTAACCGGGCGTGGATGATGATGATGATGAAAAAGAAGGGAGGGGAGGTTGGAGGAGAGAACAGAAGCACAAAACACATAACGGGCCAGTCGGTGAAACATTCCCGGCGAATGATACAGAGAGAGGGGACTGCTAACTATACCGTGTATAGTTATTGATTGATTGGGCATCAAACCCGTGCATGCAACAGAGTGGGCCGTTATATCGCCCTCAAAGCCGAGAGTGGTGCATGCCTAACTGATGATGGTTTCTCGTTGCTGCATCAGTGCCCTCTGTCAGCATTTGACACGCTCGAAAGGCCAGCGCCAGACGGGCCAAAATCGCGTGCGTAGCTCCTATACAGCTAATGCAATCCGGCCCGTCTCGTTTCTCTTTTTTGCGCAAACAAAAAATAAAATGGATACAAATCATTTCGACGCATGAAGCAAGACGCGGGGGTAGTGTGTGTGTGTGTAGCTTCTGGTCGCCTTTTAACATGCGCACACACCGGGAGTGGGAAAAGGTACAGGAGAAGTTCGAGACTCGTCATAACTGGTTGCGCGACAGTTGGCGCCCGTCCGTGTCGCGTCGTGGGTGCTTTGGCTGACGCGCGCCTCGGCCCAGCTCTTTTTCAAAAACAGAAGCGCAGGGGCCATTTCGGGTTGGCTACGCGCAAAGTGGATTGTTCTTTTACTTCTGTTGAGTTGTGCACACGCCGCACGCATGCAAATATGGCTGTAGGCATTCAGAGTGTTGGACGGCCACCTTCTATTACCTGGTCCGGCCGCATCGCTTTGCTCTTGTGGCTATCGTTGATGGATGGCAACTTGCGGCCCGTCCGGAGTCAGTTCATCTTTCGCGAAGACCCTCTCGGTAGGAAAACTATCATCACCTCACGTCTTACAAAATTGTTTTTTTGTTTTGTTTGTTGTTCCGTGAGTCAGAGTGTGGCGAAGAAAGAAAAGGACGGGCGGAAGGGTGAAAGAGGATGAATAATTTCTTCTTTTTTTTTGCCCAGTCAAAAACTTGTGTTGCAGTATAAGGATGTATAGGTAGGTGAACATAAAGCACGCCTACGAGTTTTTTAAGGGGGGGGGGGGGTTATTGGTGGCCTTTTTTAACCAGCCAGTTGAGTCTATATCGGGCAGCAGGCTTCTCTTCTCTCTCTCTCTCTTTCTGTCATTCCTTTCTGGCGCCGTATGAAAGTTTTGTTTTATTTTGGACCAACGTTCTTGACAGCTAGCCAAAAACTTGCCGACATTCCAAAATGTTTCGTTAAAGTCTGTAAAAAAAAGGAAGAAAGAGAGAGAGAGAGAGACATCGTTTTTCTTTTATTCCGGTTCGTTTGTGTGAATCATTCAATTTTGTGCCCGGCCAAAGAAATGTTTAAATGAATGAACTGTTGAAGAGCCAATGTATTTTCATTAACGGACTCGTTGTTTGCGTCAGGGTGGAGTGTCAGGTAATAGAGTGTAGGGCCTTGACATTTTTTTTCTCGCGGGGCGGTGGAGGATGCAACATCCAAAAAAACGAATAATAGGAAAAAGATGGGAGATATGAATGTGAGGGATGTCCATACGTCTCGTGTCCGACTGGAGTTACACGGATTTCCAGTCAAAACGTTGATGCTTTTTAAAACTAACTCTCTTAACTTGTTTGAAAGCCCGCCCTTATACACATCGAATATCTTTTTTTTTTTTTTTTTTGAATTTTTTTTTTCTCTTTAGCTGGGGCATACCGATGGCAGGTGGGATATATCCGTCATGTCAGCATCGATAATGATTTGTATATGCCAAGCAATCTATAAGAGGCTATTTTCCCATTGTTGTTTTCCCTTTTTTTCTTTTTAAAATTTTCTCTGTCAAATTCTTTTACTAGAAAGAGGAAAGAAAAAGATGGAAAATGATTCAAAGTGATTTTCCAATTCGGCGGATGTTGACCTGTATCACACTGCGGCGGTGTCTATACTTTGTCCGTATCGGGCGGCATAGGAAATCACTCTCTCTCTAAAAGAGGGAGATATTTTTTTGTTTTGTTTTGTTTTTGTTTTCTATTTTGCTTATCTTTTCTCTCGAAAGGTACACTGTCACACTGGCAACGCGAGAGTCAGAAAAGGGACGAGAACCTAACGATATTAATGGCCTTTGATTGCGTAATGAGATTGAGAGCTCTCTCTTCTTTCTTGTTTCCTACGTTCTCGTCCATCAAGGACTTTTCGGGGTCGTGACATTCTTTTTTTTTTTTTTTTTTTTTTTACATGTTTAGTCAAAAAGCGCAGCTTTTCTTTTTATAATAAAGCGCTGTGAACAGCTCCGGTGTAGGAGCGCGGTCATTTCTCTTGGGCGCTTTCGTTGCTGTACACACAAAAAGAAAGAACGCCATGAAAACAAAACCCTAACCCCAACAGATCTATTTCGATTTGTTTGTTTGTTGTATTTTTTTTTTTTTTGTTTCATCCCGTGACTGTCCAACAACAACATTTTTAAAACAAACAGCGCGACAGTGACATTGCTCATGTTATTTTTTTTTAAAGGGAGGGTGTAGGGTGAAATAGCCTGGGCCTATAGGGGTGCCCTGTCGGGGATTCATCCTTCGTCTTTCCCCTTTGGTAATAAATAACGAAGACAGTCAAAAGAGAGTCGTCGTCCGCTCCGCTTCATAACACCACCTTTTCCATGTTGTTTTTTTTTTTCTTTACCGTGTAACACACACTCTGCGAAGGACTAAGGGAAATACTATGTACCGTGCGCATATAAGTTATTACCTCTACTGGCATCGATTAGATGCAAACCAACGAGAAAATGGGGCGCCTTTCGAGACGGAAAAAAAAAATCCAGAAGGACTATATACCGTGCGGTTAAAAAACAACGAGGATGAATGGACGTATAAAAACCATGAAATAGATCCATAACGTACACTCCAACATATGGCTGTTTATGCGTAAATATGACGATGGGCTCGTCGATCTTAACCGTGTGGAACGCCGAAAGCAACGGTTCCGATTCGTTGACTGTAAAAAGCAAAACAAAAGCCAACTGTTTTGGGTGGGCTCTTATTATTTTTCTTGTGTGTCTTCTTCCTCCTATTCGATCTCCATTTTCTTTGAAAGAGAGAAAGAAAGATAAGGAACTTGCAGGAAATATGCGGAAGCGGTTATTAGTTGGACTATTAATATATCGTATAGAAGGTCTGCGAACCGTGAGAAAAAGAAAACGATGAAGAGAACTGAC